>OX392421.1:8330000-9530000 GCA_947623395.1 Synanthedon tipuliformis
ACAGAATGGCCGTCTGTTAGAAAACTAAACTAGCAGGGCATTTAAAATACTTATTTGAAAAAACAATTGGTAACACTACTACGGTAGTGGTAGCACTTACCACTACCAATTGGTAGAAATTGGCAACACAAGCGACAGCCATTCTGCGCTGGGTTGTCGAATTGTGAGGACGTTTGCTTTACCTAGTCGGTATTCTATAATAAGTAAATAATAATCATTATGTAGCAAGAACAAATAAATAAGTGTCCTACTATGTGGAGTATTATTCACCATGGCCTAGAGGAATTCTAACACAACTTAACATCCATACTAATATTATAATTGTAAAAATAACTCTGTCTGTCTGTCTGTTACCTTTTAACACATTATCTACACAACCGATAATCATGAAATTTTGCATACGTTTTCAGGGATATCGGAAAGGACACAGGGTACCCTTCATCCAGAAAAAGTACTGCCCCCGATAAGGGATCATCTAAAATTAAGAAAACTAACGCCTTCCCTATTCCACAAGTGTAATAGCAATAAAGATGTCAGGCGTTATGATGCTTATATATATATTTTTTATTTTTCAACGCAGACGAAGTCTCAGGCACCAGCTAGTTTTTTTATATATAAAAGATTTAATACACCACCACCACTCTAATACAAACTCGCTTTGCATATTCTTAAGAAATATGCATTGATTCATATACACAGTCTCTTAATTAAAAACGTCAGTTACACAAACCAGCCTCAAGGCAAACAAAACTCTATGAAGAATTTTGTACCAAGATTTGGAGGCTACAAATATTTTAATGAAATAGATTTATCAAATGAACTTCCTATATCTACGAAGTTCCTACATTTGAGAAGACACTAAGATAGGCTATTTTGCTTCTATGGTAGTAACTTTAAAGTTTATAATAAAATCAATGAAAACTTTATAATTATGTATTTGTCTTGTTGAAAAAAAAAACAACCAAAAAAACCTTAAATTTTACAAGAATACATAAGCTACATAATAGAAGCTTAAAGAATTTTACAAAGATTAAATAAGATTGTCAGGTTAAATACGAAAAATATTCCATGCAAGATTCGTTTATGCTCCGCCATGCATTATAAAGAAAAGTTGCGTCGGCCACAATAATTGGAATTAACGTGGTCCCCTTAATAAGAAAAGTTGTGCTCTCAGAATTGTAAGTTCAGCGGAATGTGCACAATGTAATATTTACAGGTTTGTACATATTACACGGACCAGCAAGCGCAGTGTAGGACGTCCACTTACAAGGTGGACAGACGACCTAGTAAAGGCCGGGGGTCAATGATGGATCCAGGCTTCTTCTGACCAGTCCTATTGGAAAATTATGGGGGAGACCTATGTCCAGCAGTGGACGTCCTGCGGCTGAGATGATGATGATGATGATGATGATGATGATGACATATTATAAAGGTCTTAACGACCTTTGAATTTACAATCTTATTAAATAAAGGCACAAATGAAAGCATTGTGTTTAACTTGAGTTTTTGATTAAAATGAATTTTCTACTTTTTAATGCAGCCTTAAAAGTAAAATTTAAAATAACAATTGTTTTGTATATTTAAAGATTTCTAATTATTTACTAGCAGACTCGGCAAACGTTGTTTTTCCAAAAAATAAAATAAAAAAATTTGGTGTGGAAAATGGTATTAACTTTTGATATAATAAATTTTCCAACGCTGACCAGCAAGATACCCAGATCGTACATAATGGATACAAACAAGAAACGCAAGCTTGCCTTGCCAAGCTTTATAGCTAACAGGGAATACAGGTGAGCATTACATCAAAGCTAATGCCCGTAATTCGAGTAACAAGGCAATAAACAAAATGTAATTACGTCTCGTAAGACGCAGTTACATTGCTCGTTTAAGAAGCGAATTTGAATCTTAACTGCTTTCACATTAGGCTGCGATCTGTTCCTCTTAATGTTACCTCAATAAATTTTCATACATTTTTTACTATTTAAATTAAATCGTTAAATTAGTAAAATACAATTTAGATGTTCATTTTTAGTTGCTAACTTGCATCAATGTGTAAAATCAACAAAAACGTTACTTTCATTAAATTATGAGTATAGACATAAAATTCTTAAAAAATAAACCACTGCACACATGTTACCGACGCCAAAAAATTTCTTTAGAATTTTTGTCTGCACGCTAATCTCAGAAACGGCTTAACCGATTTGAATGCGGTTTTCACTGATGTATTGATGTTTACCTACATTAATATAAATAGGATTCCATACAGATATTATCTATGAATGAATGCTTACCTTATGTTTACCGATGTTAATAACAGAACAGCCTAGGACTGCTTCTCTTCCCACATGAAAGGTGTGGTTGCCGATGGGATGCTCGAATTTTGGCTCGTCAGCAATTTTACCAGTATATACGTATGAATCTGTAAAGAAAGAATAATAGAATGATAATAATATGTTATTTTACGTGAGCCTTCATTGAAATTGTAAGAAATAAAATTATAGTAAGTACTAAATGCTTTCAATAAAGTAACCGATGTCTAGATATTAACGCATCGCCTCTCGTCTCTTTTTATTGTACATATAAATCACCAAAATCGCAACATTTAATAATGTTAATATCTGAATAGAAACTAATTATTATATTCATAAGTTTTTTCATAAAACATATAACTAATCTTATTATATTGTCGAATATAAGAACGAAATTAAATTAATATTATATTTTATTAGTATGAAAAACGTCTTTAGCCACAATGTTGGTTATTGGCTATTCATGCTTGCTTCGTTATTATTATTATACTATTATACTAACTGCTGCCCGCGACTTCGTCCGCGTTGCGACGGTGGCGCCCAATTTTTTGCATTTTTAGATTATCCCCCTGGAACTTAAAGTTTTTTCAGGATAAAAAGTATCCTATATGTTAATACTGGTAATAGACTAAGCATTTGACGAATTTCATCCAAATCCATACAAACATGCAATCTTTTGAATTTATATCAATAGGATTTGTATCACAGAAATAATATATTATTTCTCAATAGTGAAATACATTATGGTTACACTGTATTAGATTAGAACAAACTGCAATTCTAACTTTAAACTGAAGATTACATAGTCCGTTGCAATCGGCCAAAACTAACAACAGTCAGAACTACGTTCTTGAACAAGGTTTGTAACAATCACTAAACTTTGTCTTCTGAGACGATCAAAAACTTACAAAGAATTGGTATCGGGAAAGAGCTCGAACTCTATATGGACCTAACAAGCCTCGCAATAACCTAAAATTACGATGTCCGCAACTATAGCCAGGAACCAGAGGAACTACCTAACTGCGGTCTGAACTACTGTACTTGGACAAAGTTTTAACAATCACGCGCTCCGAACCGTCCATGAAACTTTGTCACTTTTACCCACAATGTGTCATTTCGTCCCAAATATTTGAGGTTGTTATACCCGAGCTCGAATTTCCCAAATATATTATTGCGTTATGTTATTAACAAAACCAGTTAATGTCGGAATGTGTTTGTGAACAGTTAAAGCAATTTTAGGTATCGTTAAATATTCCATTTGAAAGTTAAATTATCTGTTTCGCGTTTACATATATATGTAAATCATTTGATATAGGTTTAAAATTAGGTACAGCAAGTCGTTCGGCGTTAACCTTATTTTCTAAAAAAATCATTTTATTTAATATTATAAACTAAACAATTAATAAAATGTGTGTGTGTGTGTTGATTTGCCTGTGCATGATTGGGCAAATCATGAAATATGGGCCCAGGCACATCATGAAATAATCGGTCAAACCAAGAAATGCAGCCGTATCATGATGTGCACAGGCAGATCTCGATCGGCCCAGTTAAACGATCGAGCGAAGACATCACGACACAGATAATAATACGTAAAAGTATGTAAACTTTACATATGTTAACAAAATGAGATATACCATTTAAGACATATGTTAGCACTAACAACCCGCTCCCGGCTTTGCATGGAATTTTTAAGAAATTTTCAAAAATGTTTATAAAATATATAAAATATAAAATAAATCTATTTTCCGAAGTTCAGCTTTCCAGACTTGGTAGCTTTGGCTTGATAGTAGTGCGTTGATAGTCAGTCAGGACAAGACAATTTTACAAGTAGGTAGGTATAGAAGATTATTAAAGTAAATATTTATTTCATTTTTATTTTTACCCGTTCAAAGTTACTTCTTTGTTGTAAACTCGCAGTCATTATACTGAAACAACGCAATTATTCATAGTTCTATTAACACAGTACAAACCGACATCTAACATTAACGAAGCAGAACAGCAAACGGACATCTGGCACTAATAAATATTTCAGTAGCAAGAAATGCAGGCGCTTAGGTCGTGTTCACGAGTATCGATTTAGCTAACATTGTGTTCCTCATTCGATAACAAAAACAGAATGTTATCTAGTTAGGATAATATTTAATCTATACTAATATTATAAAGCTGAAGAGTTTGTTTGTTTGTTTAAACACGCTAATCTCAGGAACTACTAGTTCGAATTGAAAAATTCTTTTTGTGTTGGATAGATCATTTTTGGAGGAAGGCTTTAGGCTATATAACATCACGTTGCGACTAATAGGAGCGAAGAAACAGTCGAAAATGTGGAAAAAACGGGGAAAATTATTCATCTTTGAGGGCTTCCGTTGCGTGCGCTGCGAAAACCGTTCGAGATACCCAAATGATTCCCAAAATTACTATTCTACGGGGACGAAGTCGCGAGCACCAGCTAGTTGATAATAATAGGTACTAACAAGGTATACTAAAAGAAAATTATAATCTAACTTTCAAGTTTCTATTCAGCTCAAACACTCTATATCTGCTGTAAGTTGCTTAGAAGTTGGTTATCTCGTAGACTACTAGATGCTGCAGCATCAGTCACATGGAAATAGCGTCGAAGTAACATTATACCAAATTTGACATTCAACCGAAACTTTGGATGTTAGTGAAATCCCTTTGTCAACTAGGGAATGGGGTGATAGTCTTCAAATGCCTAAACAGATCTTCATAAATTATGGTTAATGAATCACATCAGCTTTCAAACAAAAGAAAACGAATCAAAAACTATCTATTCGTTTAGGAGCTACAACTCCACTGACAGATAGACTTTTCATTTTTCATATAACTTCTTCAAGCACTACTATATACTATTTATTAAAAAATACTTATTATAAAATATTTTTTTCTTATTAAATTTAATATAAATTAAATTAATTTATATTTTTATAATAAATAGTAGGTATAATAGTGCTAGATTATACTACTATTATAAAATTTTATCTCAAATGTCTTTAGTTGTTTGAATTTATCCCAATGATTAATAATTTCTTGCAATTTTGAGATAAAATATAATTTGTATTAAAGTTGTTTGTTTCTTTAAAAAGAAGAGATTATGTATTATTATTACAATAGAAGAGAAACTATAGCCACATCTGTGCAGAGCTTTAAGTAATCTCATTGAAACTATAATGGACTTATAGTTTGAAATATAAATGGACTTTGTAAAATGTTCGAAACAATGAAAGAAAATAGTGAAATATTCAAACATCTTCAGAAACTTTTGCAGTTAAAGTATAAGTAACATAAGCCTGAATACAAATCTATATTCTACTAATAACATTAACAATTTCATATTTCTTTGCTGACTGTACTGTTAAGGCAATACATCGTTGTAGACAAGAGTGGCATCGATTGCGGTTGCCTTTGTAATTGATCGAATGTCGGTCACGCGATTCACGTTGTAATTTGCGTAAGTCAAAGCAAAACACTAATTTAACTTAACGCAGTTGAAACAGTTTAAATGAGAGAGCAGTTAAAAGTGTGGGACTTAAAATTAAAAGGACATGGGTTATTTTTTTTTTCAACGTAGTCTTGCCTATTGATACACTTCAGGTAACGTTTTTCCGCTCTGTTACAGTAGTACAACCAAGAAGTACTACTGGTAGTACAAATGCTACAATGTTGTATCACTAGTAGGTACTACTGGTAGTACAAATGACACTCTTTAGAGATGGTAGTACTGCTGCTTAGCAGAATAATTTTCTCAGCAGTCTGGCCGCATTATTGTCCTGGTTCTTTCACAATGTTTTAGTCCTTCATAAAAGAGGCTTTTTTTCTTGAGTATCGAAAATCTCCTTTACGGTAGTCATGACTAATTTATCTTTGTCTAAGTTGGTTCTACGGACATGTTCTTTCATTTTTAAAAATAAGTCGAAATCACAGGAGTTAAGTCCGGAGAGTAGGGGGATGATACTTAATTGGTTAATTTATCATAAAAAAATATTTTTTTTTAAATAAAATTTAATAAAAATATTAAATAAAAATAAAATTCAAATAAAAAATCCTTTATTCCTTGTTCATTTAGAACAAATTTTTTTCTTATTATGTTTCCCAAAATGAAGCTACTCTTTCTGATTGATTTGTCACATTTATTCAAGTTTTATGAAAAAATACCAATGTTTCCACTAAATGAGCAATATGTTTTTCCGGTTTACAGTCCGTTTTAATAAATAATTTGATAACAGCAACATTGCAAACTCTTATGCCGTAATTAATTCCACTGTAATGTCGTTAATGTTCTAATAATACAGTATTGGCACATCAACGATACGTTCATTATATTCGTCGACTACTCTATTCAAATGAACGTTATCAATAAATGCACTCGATTTGGATCCTATATTGGGCACTCTAAGGCTGTGGTCTCAGTTGACGCTCTTGTTGAGCGTGCAGAGTGGCGGAGGGTCCACTGAGGCTATAGCCTTATTCACAGAATATTAAGCATTTAGTTGATAAGCCGAAAAGGAAGCGCTCATAATTGAAACCACTCCTAATTTTTCTTAATAGAACAATTGAAATTTGACTAATGGGTATCAAAATAAGAAATGGGTTCTGTAATACCTTTCATAATTCACAGTGGTCTATTGTAAAAGGTTGGTCACTGTCGCTAGATAGGCTGCGCAATTTGCCCTGTTACTATAGTTATTAATTTTAAAGTGCACTTAAATAAAATAAACTACAATTTAAAAATAGTACTGATCTCTCGAATCAGCTGATTTTCAGCTGAAAAATCAACGCCTGACAAAAATATTGTAAATAAATATTTTAAAATATTGATAAAGATTGTAAAGAAAAAGGGGCGCGGACGAAGTCGCGGGCAAAAGCTAGTAAATAATTATAATGACATTTTTATAACACAATCTAAATGTATCAGAAAAAAATCATTTTACATATTTTAAGAATTGATTAGATCTAAAACCAAGCTCCCATTATTAAATTGATTATGTAAAACACACAAACCACTTGTATCTACAACCCATTATGGTTGAAATGAGGAATTACTCATAGTTAGGAGTTTGGGTCGAACCGATGTTTAACTTTTGGTAATTGTTTACTTAGGTCGACCTCTGATGACCAGACTTTTAAGGCCTGTAGACGATATACTAGCCTCCCCCTCTGAATCCTTGTTAATTACAGTGGCGGGAGGCAGGGTTGGTCAATAGCACATTGGCTCATAGAAATAATCTCTCGGAAACCGATGTTACATGGCAACTTTTAATAGGATTAATATTTAATTTGTTTATTGCTCGTTGAAACAGTGAAAGAGATGAGTTCACATTTTGTGAAACGTGTTTAAAATCACTTGAGTAAATTTAAAAGATTTTTTTAGACAAAATACATATAGTCAGATAACCATTTGATATGTAACAACAGGGCATAATAGCAGCTATAATCTCAGGGGTCCCGGGTTCAATTCCCGGCAGGGTCAACTTTGGAAATGAACTTATTCTTTTTGAATTTTTAAAGTAGTGGCATACTCCGTTTAACATTTGGGCTGCCCGTATGCACATGTGTTGCGGTGCGTGAGTAAGGGATGACAGAGTCCATTACCCTTTCCCTTATCCTTATCCTTAATCTGACTGACATGCTCATTACTAGCACGAAAGCATGCTAGTAATGAGAAAATGCTAATAAGTAGCACGTGTGTCACAACGTTGCTAGTAATAAGCATGCTTATTTTTAGCATGCTACAAAATCAAACCGCGTTTGATTTTCGAGCATGCTACCTTTAAACAAAAAATATTTTATTATTTATTCATTATTCTCTAATTATATTTATTACTAATTTACCAAAGTTTAAAATCGAAAGATAAACTCAAGCTATTAACAAATAATCACATGTTACACCTGCGTTTATTATTTAGTTGGAACTACCCTTTCTACCGCTTTCACAGTCACGACACATCTGTCGTTTTCTCGTATCCATTAGACGATCGCACTAAATATACATAATTTAGCTTAAAACAAAGTGACATATTATATGTTTTTTTACGCTATTTTCTGATACATATACCACAATTTGTAGTATATTTTAAATGTTGTCAAATAGCCAATTAGAGTTAGGACATTAGACGATCGCACTACGTACGTGTCTGGAAAGTAGCAATTCATCTGTTAAAAATAAACTGAAGGCTTACATAACTCCTTATAGAACTACGAAAATTCTAGCTTATCTAACTAAATAGTTTCATAATCAAGGTTGATTATGTACAAACATGTAAATTCGAATCGGACCTTTCGTTTAGAAACTGCAAAAGAGACATATCCTTGAAGGCTTTGAATCTCCTAAGCGAGTAGTTCAAAAAATCTGAAAAACAAAATGTGTAACATAGTCAAGAACGACATAGTTCATTTTTCTTACACACTGTATATTTACATTATATGCCTTTGTATCACGAGTCTTTTCCGGGCAGATAAATTTAAAGTTCATTTGTAGACTGACAAAACTAGCGTGGCCGTAGATGGGCGAAGGCACGACTGTCCAGCCCAGGGAAGGCTACGCTCCCTTTCTGAACCTCGGCGTACCCGACAATGAAGGTACGCCGGCCATCTTGGAGTATCTCACGACGGGCAGTAGTCTCCCCAAGGTAAGGTTAAGGGGAACATAGGCCAGTCCGTAACTACCCAAATACTGTTGCTATCAAATATCAATGTAATGACGCCAAAAGCAAGTAAAATAAAGTAACATTTCTGCAATGGAAACGTACAAACAGGCCGTGACAGCCACGAGCTGTCACAAAACTCCACCACCTCTATTTAAAACTTCATGCCAATAATTACAACGAAATTAACTTCGACGTTTGCCGCTATTCGGCAAATTAAAATTTAGCAGTCCAAAGTGGTGTTGACGTACATTTCATTCGTTTCCTTCCTGATTAATGGGCTTCAGTTGTATTTTTAAATGCTCTTTTCTCGGCTTTATTGCAATTTTATTTGGTGGTTTGTTAGATATTTCGACGATGTTAGCAAATACATTTTCATCTAAAGAATCAGCATACATTTTCGTACAAATTCCTGTTGAAGAATTGATTTTTCAATTACAATCCTACTTCAATTTGAATCCTGGCACATTTAGAACCCCGTCACGTATCATCGAGAGCCATTCCGTTCTCTCATTTCCCTTCGTGGCAAATGAAAGGGTGTTAGGAATCAGGTTCGCACCAATAAAGATTCGATAGAGGAACAATTACACGCCTTTGAAGAAGAGTGCTTGACTCTTAATCAATGTTAGCTGTTCACTGATTGTATTATGTACCGACTGTCTTTTGTGTGAGACAGACATTCCTTCAAATAGGAAAAAAAGGTTACTACTGCGTCCAAGTGGGACGTAATGTTTTTAATATATATAGGCCCACGCCATAAATCTTTGTACATAATATTATGTACAAAGATTTATATCCTGCTTATGCGTCGCTCTAAATACTGGGTATTGGTATTGGCCTTTGTCTCCAACCAATAGAATAGAACGTTTAATTGACAATGCCCTCAATAACCTAACGTACTACTGGACCTACATGTATATAGTATCAAACACCTACCTAATTGTTTAAGCCGAGATTCCCTATTTCGATTCTTAGTCCGTGTGTGTGTTAACATATTATAATCTAGCTAGTGTCCTTAGTGACTTCGTCTGCGTTAAAAAATGAAAAATATACGAGTAACCTTGAACACGAAATACTACAATAATGTTGCAGCAAGCAGTCTGCGGGATACCCTACTGCTCAGCAACTCACAGCAGATATAGTGTGTTTGGGCTCAATAGAATGTCGGGGATTGGGTTTATAATTTAAATCGTAGCTAGTTTATATCTATAAAATATTGTCGTTCAATATTCGACAGAATAAAATTGTATAGTAATATTACAATGTCGCAATAGTAGAATGGAGAAAAAACTGTGGTACCCAAAGTAAGTCAACTCTCTCTCTTTATAAAATTATCTTACACATACACACCACAGTGAACAATACAATAAGGCTTATTGAATTCATGAAACTTGGAACGATAAATTTTCAAAACCTTACAAAAACAAGTCGAGCCTTCGCCAAGTTCACCTTTAAATATTAACAAAATCGGAAGTCGTGTTTTACGGCAACCATAAATAATTCATGGAGTGTAAAAATTTTATTTAAATACGGTCTAAAGCGGTTCTCCTCATTAATCAACTGGTGTCGACTTGGAAAACTCACAGTACAAAGAGATAGTATGGCAGCTAAAAACTCATGTTTTGCTTTGCTTGTGAAACCAAAAATCAAAGAAACAAATAAACAAATTATGGGTAAAAAATGGTTTGCGAGTACTCGCTTCCTCTTTCGTGCAGAAGCTTCCAATGTGAAGATATCCATGATCGTCGAAAACCTTGAAGTGGCATCTTATGAAGAAGGCTTTGCATGTGAGTATATTTTTTAATTATTTATTTATTCAAAATCCATAGTTCAGTTTTTGTCTGTCTGTTTGTTCCAAATAATCTACGAAATGGCTAGACCGATTTTGACGGGACATTCGCTGGCGGATAGCTGACGTTAAAATGGGTAACATGAACTAGTTTTTGAGAATTGAGAATTGAGAAATAAATAATAAATTGAGAAATAATATTGGGGGTACCTATATATTTTTTCTATTGAAACAACTGGGCGATTTTATTTCTAATATTTATTACAAGTCCCTCAATATAAAGGTCACCCGCGTAAGGTCACCCGCGTACTACGCGGGTAACCTTTATATTGAGGGACTTAAATTAATTTTAAATTTTTTTAATGTTAAATTTTTAAATTTTAACATTCAGACTATATTTAAAAAAAAATTGAAACGTAATTTCGATTTAGCAAACGAACACAAATAAAATTTATAATGTTATAATTTATGTTTTGCAGACCAAACAATGGAATGTAATAAATAATTACTATTATTTTCTGATGTTTGTCATCGCCGACTATATATAATAGCCGATTACAGTTAAAAGAAAATTGTTTAGATTCTACACAGAAATTCTCTGAGGTATTCAATTTTCCCACTCACGTATTAAAAATGTTTTTTATATTTGGAGCTGAATATTCTTTATCCTGAACCATCGTCGCCATATTTTACTGTAACATAATACTACGTAAGTCTTTTAGTGGTTCATAGCTGCGGTCACTACGAACTAGAGTATTGTTCGGTGGACTCATTGTTAAAGTTCAGTAATTACGTTAGTTAGTTAACTATTGAGTAAGCAAACAGTTTGGAGGAAATGTTCCCGGAATATCAGTCTAAAACACTGAAGAGTGGGTTTTGGAAAAATATTACCTTAAGTTTTTTTCATTTATATTTTTTATTAGCGAACCTCCACGGTTTTTCATTTTTTCCAATTTTTCTCTTCATAAGAACTTCTTCGGACTTCAATGAATATTCGAAAAAAATAGCTAAATTTGTCCAGTCTTTCTCGAATCTTGTACTTAGCTTCAAATTTAGCTACTCATGTTTACTTATGTAAATAACATTCTGCTTTTCTTTACAATTGACATCTTTCAAACTACCCATGTAATCTTTAATTTCTTAAACTAGTTCCACAGTCATACTCTGTTCCGCTTGTCTGACCTTCTTACAGAAGATCACAGTAAAAATAATAGAGCAAATTTTGCATACACGTTGTCTGCGATACCAGAAAGAACACCTAGGGTACCTTTCATCCAGAACACGGACGAGCTCGCGGGCACCAGCTAGTTAAATAATAAGATAGCGTACCTGAAGTCCTTTATTTAAAAAAATGATTTGTATGAGCTAACACTAATTTGTAATCTATAATACAAATCATAATAAGCAGAATATTATAATAATGTGTTTTTCCCTTTAATATTGTTCAATTTAGAAGCAGCATCGAAATAATATATCTCAGCAAGAGCAGCAGCCATTGCTAGACCGCCATAAATAAACATTTGTAATTTTATTTTTAAAGAAACTTCAGCTGTTTATCCTAAAAAAAAAACATAAATTTACTTAAACTTTTAATTAGACTTAAAGAGAAAGGGTGAAAAATGCTAAATGGTAATAGATGAAGGAATCTAAATAACTCCCAACGTTTTATTCGCGAAAGTTTAAATTGCGAAGCCTAAACTACTTTTTGGAGGACAATCTGACACAGGAGTGTAAAGTCCGGGGGTAATTACCCAAGTTAAACAATAAAAGGTCGCCGGTCCTGACTAGTACTAATTTCTACCAGAATTGTTGGTACATCGCTTGTGTTTGCGTCTAAAGCCAAATGTACACTGTTGAAATGAGATCGCCTTGCAAATAGCTTTCTATGATTACATAGCAGTTATATCGGAAGCAGTTTACTTAATGTGTCTTGTTTAAATGGAAATTGTTACTAAGCTTTATTCACTTAGTCACAAGAAATACCTAGTTAAAAAAGAAAACTTCTTAATGAAATAAAAACAATCTATTATTATAAAACACCTCGTAACAACAGTTACTTCACGGTGATAATTCATAAAGGTACTGACAGACATGCTCATTACTAGTATGCTCATGAGCATGCTTAAAACTAGCATGCTCATGCAACTGTTCACATTTGCCACCAATAAGCATGCTAGTTTTAAGGATGCTACTTAAGGGATTCACAAAGGCGAATGACATTGACCATTTGACCTTCACCGATATGACCTTTAGAATGTCTATATATATCAAACTAATTCCGCACGAAAAACACAAACTTAATCCACACCTCAACGCAGTCACTGAGACACTGTAGCTCCATATATTTAGATTTCCGAGGCGGCGGAAACAATTCAACAGGCCCGACAAATGTGGTTTTTTGTACTTTTCATTAAAACAACATTAAAAAAAAACAATACTTTTTTTTAAATGACATTGACTTATTATTCGGTGCAGGAATCGTTTTCGCGCAATAAACCGTTTTCGAAACAAATTTCAATATAAGTCAAATTCTTCTTATGTTCTAAATTTTATTGTGGGGTTTCTAATACTTCGATGGAAATTCTAAACAATAAATTTTGTTCTTTACATGTTTAAGTATAACATATATTTTTTTTCAAACCAATTGCATTGACAGTTTCTTGTAACATATTTTTTTAAAACTGCAAATTTTTAAGATTGGCGTGTGTGTACGCCTTAATAAACGTACTAGCCATACTAGCATTCTTATAAGCAACCCTGTTCAAACATGCTCTGAGCACGCCCCCTTCCACCCGCGCCTCAGGTAGCATGCTTATTACTAGCAGCATTGTGACACACATGCTACTTAGTAGCATTTGCTCATTACTAGCATGCTTTCGTGCTAGTAATGAGCATGTCTGTCAGTACCTTTAAGGGGTGATTGATATGCCAGTGTGATGAATAAAGGCGAGAACTTCATGTATCTGTCGCCTGTCGCCATGATATTCGCCTGACATTTGCATTTTCTGATGATATTAGTTGTGCAATGATATTTTGTTACTTGTTAGTATAGTTTCAGGGCATACTGCATTTCTCGGTTTCCATAAACATTTTTGTATTTAAAATCCCAATTGCCAACTTGCAACGATGAATCGATCGTTGCCAGTTTTGATGCCGCGAATCTATGACATAATCACAAAGGTAAAACGTTAAATATTTGACACTATCGCATTTAAAAAAACGGTTGCAATACAGTTTTTTTTTTATGAAATGCTTGTTAGGAGTGTTACGTGATATTTTTGAGTGCACTTCCTATATAAATTGTTACATTATATTTTGTGTTTTTTTTTTTCTTTAGTTAAGCGTCCATGAGTTCACATTAATCATAATATATTAGATATTATGGTCGATGGGGTGTTTATGGCCCGAGAGATGGTAGACATTTCCGGGTAGGTATTTGAGGCAAGCTGAAAACTTGTCCTATAACTCTTCTATAATACCATAACACAGAACTACAGAACCCCTTACTAATCAGAGTAGTAGAGCTAAATCAGGACAACCTTTATATTTATCAAAGAAGTACAATAAAGATGTATTTCACGCTACTACTACTACTACCAACTAAATGTTGTTACCCGGGGAACGACCTAATTTGTTATCTAATAAACATGACAATATAATATTTCGCCTAACAAGCAACACGTAAGAACAAAAATTGCTGTTACTAAGCCCTACTTGACCCGGGCAAGCATGTCGGCGTGCAAACCTTATTACCGCATTTAATCCTCTTATGAAGACGCCTCCCTACCTCTCCCTCCCCTGAGGTGACGACCGCTACACAATATTAATAGCACAGCAGTAGAGTAACTACACTCAACTGTATCCTGGCACCTTCGGCAAGACAAGGGCATAACTGCACTTTTTGTAATTTTACAGGAGAGCCATTTAAAGTTTATTTTTTTGCATTCAATATCGTATTCTTCTGCTTATATTGCTTTGAAACTATTCTTTTTCTTAGATCAAATAGGCCATACTCTTGTGAATATATTTTTTAAATTTAATAATGTTTTTAAGATACTTCTGCGTATGTAACTCATTTTATAAATTGTTGTACTTAAGTTATGCCCTTGTCTTACCGAAGGTGCGCTATGATGCTCGTACAGTATTTCCTAACTATATTGTGTATTTATTTTATGTCTTTTTTTTTGTAGCGATAAGATCGCGTTCGCAACGAGTTTCCATTGCGTGAAACGCGACCGAAGGCGGCCGTCCGATGAAAAACGAGCATTACCGAGAAGAGCTAAAATGCCTTTGTTAATTTAAATTAAAAGGCGAGTAAAATTGCGGGATATAACTAGTGACATAACAAGTGGACACTAAAAAAACCCTTTCGTCAAATGCAAACTCATCAAATGCTATATCAACATTGACGCATTTTCCAACGAATTTATAAATTCGTAATATTTTATGCGAATGTGTTTTTGCGAGTCATTATGACATATATTTTTATCGAGAAAATGTATAAAGTAAATTAAAATAGTTAAATTGAAAAGAGGGCGAAGAAGAGTAGGCAGAAGACCATCTGTCTTCTTCTTGGTTGAAGAACATCCGTCAAAGGACCAGAGTTACGGGAGCGGGAGAGCTGTTCCGAGTGGTCCATGATAGAGGCCTTTTCGACGGTGATCGCCAACTTCGGGGAAACCTGATAGGGCACTTAAAGAAGAAGAATATTAAAAAAATATAGAAAATTTAAATAGTTAATATTACTTACCTAATATTTATTATTTTACAATTAGGATTTAAAATATGTCTTTTTACCAGTACAGTTAATGGACTGATTGTTCAATTTTAAAAATAATTCTAAAAATTTCTTTCCTTATATTCCTTACTGTAGATTTACCTAAACTGTGGGCCCTCTCCAGAGATATCGCGTCGCTGTGGCCAGTTTCTAGCTCACCTGTATTTATACAAGTAGTATTCATGAGGAAACGGTTTAAAAACATTCTATATAGCTTCAGAGAGGTCTTCTCAGACAATTCCTTCATTTAATATGCACTCCAATTAGTTATCATTAGATAAAATGAACCTTACCTTGAGTAAGTACTTCAAACATTATGAAACAAATACTTCCGTTTCTTCCCTCTTTGTAAAAATTCCTAGAAATGGAAAGAAGTTAAAAAACCTTTTTAAGGGCTTCGTCTTCTTCGAAAAGCGTACACATTATTAAGTTATGAATATATATTTGAAATGAATTTATTTAAATTAAATAATGAATTAGCTATTCCTCGAACTTTTGCTTGCGCCATCTATTTGTAAATTTCATTATAAATGTGTTTTGTTTCAAGCCATAAAATCGAAATCTGTTCAACCAAATCGGTTTATCAATTTTTCCGTGAGCATTCAAACATCTGTACAAATTTTCACATTTACCTAATCCAGTCCTGAGGGCCTAGTGTGAGTTTTACTTTATCAAACGCGTCGGCCGCGTAAATATCAATTTGTATAGGAATGAAGCAGCGCCACCTGGTGGCTAAGGGGTACCATATACCAATAACTGCTAGGAGTCTCCTTCTAGGAATAGATCTTTCTAATTACATACTCTTGTTATGCAGCAACTTAAATACCTAAACTTAAATGCAGGGGCATAATCTTAAGATTAAAAGCTACCGTGTAGCTTGTTTTATTGTGTACTAGTAGGCCGCCACCGGCTCCACACGGATTTTTTTGTGCGAATAATATCGATACCTACTCTTCGATTAGTCCTTCACTTCTCTTTTCAATTCCCACCATTCTCCAATTATGTCTTATGTCTTAACCTGCCAATATCGACAGCGTTCAATCAACATAAGTTACTATCAAATAATGATAGAAATTTACTATATTTAATAAACAAACACTTCATCTGAAATAAAATATCACAGTATACATACAGTCTCTAATGCAAGGAAAAAAGGAATCCATTAAAAATAACCGATAAATCACGGTACGGTACATTTGACGCAATCCAATACTTATTAAACGGTCTGCTAGCTTGCAGTCAAGTAAAAACGTCGTATTACAATATTCAATGCATCTCTATTGAAGTCAGAATGAAGTGTGCCAAAAAATAAAATCATATTATTAGTTCTTGAGCACGTGTATTTTAACTGTTTTAATGTTTTAATTATAGGCATATGGAATGTGGAGAAATCCGCTGGCGCCGGTATCCGAGTGGAGGCCACGGACTGTCACTCACAAGATGGACAGACAACTGGGGGCCTAGCCAAGTGTGCTTTCTACAGTCGTTTACGCTACGCTACGCTACGCTACGCTATGAGAAAACTCTGTGATTGGTGAAAATTTTATTTTGACGTTAAAATAACCAATCATCAAGATTTCTCTTAGCGTAGCGTAACGTAAATGACTGTAGCGGTGTATGGCTGTGTGTATGTTAGGCAGGGTTCCTGCGGAAGATCAGTTCTAGCATATTATATGTCAGCAAATACTGAGTAGGGACCTTTTTTAGGGACTAATGACTTTTTCTTCTTACTGTCACTGTTTTTTTACTCTTTTTTTGTTATTTGTTACAAATAAATAAATGATTTGATTTGATTTGATTTAGAAAGCACACATGGCTACTGTGTGCTTTCTAAATCACATCGGCACATCAGGGCACATACGGCCTGATGGCACTGATGGGGTCGCGGGTCGACGGTGGCTCCAGGCTGCTTCTGACCGGTCTTATTGGAAAAAATTTGGTGGAGGCCTATGTCCAGCCGCGCCGTCGTCATGATGACAATGACTAATGAGTAATGCAGAATGTTAAGGCTATAGACGTTCTAATGAAGAGAGTTCAGCGTTGCGCTAAGTTACAGTCATGTCAGATTAACATTAAAATACATAATTATTTTATAGTAACCACCTATAAAATTAACAATTAATTCTTCTTCGAAGAGCTCATTCTAAAAGCTACTGGCGATATTAAGGTTCGTTGCATATCTGGGTCATATCTTGAGGGGTGAAATGTATCATATGCTACATCTTATCATGGTAAGCAAGATTTAGGCAAGAGGCGGAGAGGAGTGGGCAGTAGACAGATGTCGTGGTTAAGTAGAGAAACATCCGACAATGGGGCGGAATTATGGGCGTGGAAATTCCGAGTGACGCGTGATACAAAGGCCTTTTCGAGAGGAAAATAAATTATAAAGTAAATTTGTATATGAAATTAATCGCGCGTAAGTCTAGCTTAAAAAATATGAGAATTCTAAATAAATACAAAACTAACCTGTACCTATAAATAATCGCAAAGAGATTTTAGCAGGATATTTGCGAAATATTTGTCAGAACAAACAGAATTGGAACAATGCAGGTTACGAGTGGAACAAACGCTTGACGTTCCAATCCGGAAGCGTATAAAATTTTAATAGAACGTGTAGTTCTATTACATTCGGCTTCGTTCACAAAACGAATAAAATTTTACCAACTAATTCTGATTTTTTTTTGTTGGCAATGTACAGCGTAATGATTATATTAGCGTAATGATATCGCCCGCCTTGACTTCTAAGGATCATAGCGTGGTAATGAAAAGCCCTCCTCAATAAATACCTTACCTAATAATAATCCGCCTGATAGTTTTAGAGAATAACACGTTCAACAAAACCAACTCCTCTGCTTCATTATTTAGTATTGAATATCTAGATAAAATCTAGAATTTGTTATGTTGAAATTACAAAAAAATCAAACTTTGACTGGGTGCCATTTTTATGATAAAAATAGGCGCAGACAGGCTCTCACTCTACTTAATGATTAGTGGCAACCGTTACCTACAAGTACAAGCGAGACCAAAAGGGATTTAAGTGTGCGTCGGACCGTGATAAGATAAAGTGTAATAGACAAGGTCAGGTTAGAGGGAATGGATTCTGACCTCCCTTATTCACGCTCCGAGGCATAACACGTTAAATATTATTTATGTAAGCTGTACCAGGCCTGGCGCACTCCGCACTTAGCTAGGTATGAAGCTACAAGTAGGTACTTGGCAGGCGAGTCCGGACGGGCCTAATTCAGTGGACTGTCGGGCGCCTGTTTTTGTTAAATAGTTATTGTATTATTATTGTTAAGTTTTCGTTTTTTATAAGATACTATCATGTTTTTATTGGTAATTTTTTAAATACTTGTTATTAGTTATTACTTGTTTCGGCATACACGTTGTCTGGGACACCAGAAAGGACATAGGGTATCTTTCATCCAGAACGCGGACGAAGTCGCGGGCGCCAGCTATTATTACCATAAAATAAAAACAAGCACATTGTTACCCTTGATATTCCCTAAATAATATATTAAACTTAGTAACAACAAGAGGTATCCCCCTAGAGACGCGACAACACTCCTGGCTAATGGCAAAACAGCACACACGCATCCGTAATGATAATGTAAATGGAAGGCTAAAATTAACCCCTAGTCAGATGAGCCACGTGTGGGCTTATTTTGAAATGGAAGTCTTAAAAGATTTTTCAACACAGCTTAGTTATCAAGAAATGAAAAAAAAATTAATTATAACTAATCAAAATATGGATTCTACCCTATGATAAATAATTCCATGGCAAATTCATCATTATAAAACATAGAATAAATCATAGTTGGTTTATAAATGAAAATATGTTTTAAAAAATGAAAAAAAAATACAAGAAATTCAATAACAAATTAATTGACCCGTAGAAATAAAGGTAGTAATCTTAACTTTGCAAATCCAGCCTTAAAATCCACTTACAAGAAATCCTTGAAAAAAAAAAGTATAACATATTTAAACCATGCTTGTCCTGAACACTACATTCACAATCACTTAGCGAAAATTAGTAACTTAGGTATTACTTAGTGAATGTCCTCACTACATTTACTTAGATTACACATTGATTTTGTAGTCCCCTTGTGGTTTACAGATTGATATACAAAGTACTAAGTGAAACTTAAGTTATCACCATTCCGTCCAAATATCACAAAAATACAGGCATGTTATGAAACTTGAACACTTTTATATTAATATGACAAGATTTTCAGCAGCAAAGAAAACTTTTCAAAAATTCTGACATAAAACAGCTTCAAATAATATACGATCAATTTAGTAATTGAATTATGAAATTTAAAATATATATATATGCAATTAGGAAAATTAAACTCAATAATACCGTCGAAAATGCATTTAACATTTTTACGAGCAATTAGAAAGTCAGTCGACTATGACCCTTCGTAATAATCTAATTAAAAAAATATCCTATAAAAACGCAGCGACTAAGTGTCCAATCACTTTTGCGGAAACGACGAGACTTGAATTTATAACATTGGTCCCCATTCAGAAGCCGGAAGGGTGTAAAGCTGAACCAACATGAACCTTACATATTTCTTACTGGAAGTAACTTACTGAAGTTTGATGAATCTATCTTTTCCATAAATACTCAACCAATCATCATGAAATTTCGTAACACTTCAGGAATACCGGAAAGGATATAGTGTACCTTTCATCCAGAAAAAAAGTAATATTACCAAAAATATAATAAACACTAACACTTGGCGAAAGTGGTATTAGCAACAAGAGGTCAAACGTTATATTGCTTATATATATTTTTATTTTTCAACGCGGACGAAGTCGCGTGCACCACCAGGGCCCTGATTCTGTATGGCAAAACTCTTGACAAGACAAAGCAAGCTACGTTAATGTCATTCCTTGTCTTGTCATAAAATTCTTATGTCTTATGCCCCCAGCTGAGATAACATAATATTATCTGTGTTGTCAGTGGAATATTCAAATAAATACAATAGTTTACTGTGGTTTCTGTGAAATCATATCGTGCCATAGATTGGGGCATAAGACATGAGAATTTCATGACAAGACAAGGAATGACATTAACGTGTCTTACCTTGTCTTGTCAAGAGTAGTTGCCATACAGAATCAGGGCCCAGCTAGTATAATATAAAATCGTTTGTCCCGAGTGATTCGTCAACGCAGAGACTAAACCACAGGGGTCAAAATTCGAATTTTTTAAGATTCTTGGAAAATCTACCCCTTAGTGGTGAAACGCGTCATTTTCAATGTTGGAATAGCCTGAAATTTCATATACAAGCTTCTGGTTAGAAATAAATAAATATCTACATATTTCACAGTTTTTGAAAATCTCTCGGTGTAGGGGTAGGGGTTTAAAGCTTATACGAATAATTACATCTCATCTAGAAGTTGAATAATCTGCGCCACTATCTCCTATCCGCAGCATGGCTTGGTCCCTCAATTATTCACTAGAAAATTAGGAGTAATTGGTCGAGTCCAAGGCAGGCCTTGAGGCAATCAACATAAAAGCCTGGCCACAACAAGTTGGATGAATATTGCCTATGAAGGCTTAAAGATGAGGTTTGCCGACGTTTAATGCCCTGCTTTCATATTCAGACGAGATATTGATAGTTTGGAATAGGGGATATTTCTGGAATTGTTTTGTTCGGAATTAGAGTTGAATAACAATATATATAAAATATAGTAAGCTGTCAATTAATCATGTCGTTCTTAATTTTCTCTTTTGGAATACATATTGTATCTCATTAGCTCGTTATGACTAATTCACTTTATGACTAAATCTATTCCAAAACTAAGTTTCCATATTCTATTTGAAACTTTTTTGTTTCATACTTAACTACTAAGAAAAATCGATCTAGTCATTGATATGATCAGAAGGAGTGCCCATTTTTAGTGTGCAGGGCACAGTACGCCCTACTGCTCTCTATTAAACTATAAATATACAACATCTTGCTGTTCCGTAAGCATTTTAAAATTCCCTTCGTAGTTTAAAGAATTTTCCCCGCGATAATATCGCATTTAAGAAGGATAAAGACGCGAAACACGTTCAGAGTCCCGCGGGAGAAGATCAATCTTTCTACCGAACATTAGTCGGCGACACATCAACTGAACATCAATCACACGATTTGATCCAAGAATATTTCATGAAAACATAAGGTGAGAGAAAAAATATTTTTATATATTTGCGTCGCGCGATGACAGATAGTATATGTAATTTGTCGTCCGCAGATGGGAAATGGATATCCCTTTTTTCCGGTACACCGTGTCAAAGAAAATATAAACACGAGATAAAAAGCACAGTCGGAGAAGTCGAATTTCAACAACTTTTATTGTTTCCCAATTTAGGACAGATCTATTTGTAGAAGCAAAGCATCTCTTGGTTCATGATTGTAAAGTGGACAAAATGTGTGGTGACGCCAACTGCGTCTCGCATTCATTTGGACAGTCTGGCGGCAGTAACCACACCCTAACAGAGGACCACCGTGAAATAGCAGCACGTGTGCTTTTCTGTTTCGGTGAGTGAGTAAGGGATGCCAGAGCCCATTGCCCCATCCCTTTCCCTTTCCCCTTACCCTTAATCCTGCTTTGTTCGGCAGCGTACTTACAGCACCTGTGGATTTGCTCGTGTTATAGGCGACAGTTAGCCACCTACCATCAAGTGGAACGTCAGCCTGTCTGCCGAGCTTAACATTAAAAAAATCAACAGTACACGCATAATATGACAGACAATGACAAATTTAAGAAGTTCATTTGCATAATTAACAATCAAATATCAACCTACAGACTAATAATTTCTTAATTTTCTTTTAATACTAATCCACAGAAAAAAATTTGATTATTCACTCTATTTCCTTTAAAATAGAGTAAAACTATTTAAAACAAATAACTCTGCACACGTTTTAAACTAAGTCATAGACTTACATTTGGTTGAAAATAAAATAAATAAATGAATTCGTCAAATGAACATGTAATACGTTCAAAGTTCATCTGACTTTGAACCCCTGGATATCTGAAGCTCCATTGAATTCCGAAACGGAAAAGCAGACACTTCGTCGAATAGTTTCATCGAAGAAAACTATTCAACAAAATGTACCGCCCTAGTTTTTCTGTCTCGTCTTACAATCAGCTTAATACGTCCTTTTCAATCTGCGTAATGGAATTTCGATCACACCGAAAGCCTTTCAATAATCTTATGTAATTCCGAGTCGAACTTATTTGGTTAATTCGTTTTTTCTATAATACCATTCTGGTGTATACCTACTCGTAATTATGTTGTGTGCATTAATAGAAAACAATAATTTATTTTATAATGCCATCGAAATTTTTTTGGGGTAGAAATTTTTACAAGCAATGAATTGGACAAAAACTTTTTTTTTAATTTGTTCTTTAAAACTTCTACGTCGTAGGTAAACAATTTGATTTTTTTAAACGTGCAGTCCACTTTACTTTTGGTTTACTTTTTAAACAAGCATAGCCATAGATGCTGTAAGTGTTCTGCCGACCTTAGTATAGGTACTAGTAAAAAAAATTTGTTAGTTTTTTTATAATAAATAAAGACAGTACAAACAATTAAAGACAAGAACTGAGATCAGAAAGAACACAATTTTTGTATACTGCGTGACAAAGTCGCGTGCAAAAGCTAGTTTAGTATAAAAAGTTCTGATATTGTTTTTAACATGTATTTATATTAACTCCATTTTTGAGCCTCCCCAAAAGAATCATTCAAAGCTGGGGTGACTTTTCGTATAGCATGTTTAATTCGGTTTAAACACAAAAAAAGTTGCTAAAATTCTCATAATCTCGGCTAAAAGGCGTAACGACATAATCCGCAGTTAAAAAAGGTTAAAAAAACAAAGACGGGTGTACACTTAAAACCCATTCGGACCGGAAGTGAAGAGCAAACAGAACAGGCTCGTGCTCCACACTTCCGGATCGGAATGTACGCGATCACGTGCGCGGAAATGGAATTTTAAATCCACATATTGTACTTAACGCCTGCCGGCCGCGGGTCCCGCCCACCTTACTAAAGGTGTGGGTACACTTGGACCATAAAAATATTTATTATTTTGCATTTTCACAACGAGATTTTACAACATTTAAAAACACTTGCTATTGAACAATGGCCAATTTATACCTTCAATTAAAATATTGGAGAATCTGTTTATGATTTATTTCATACTAGCTTTTGCACCTCATATATTTTTATCAGGTGTTAAATTTTCTATAAACTAATATCTTAATACCAATATTTCTCTCTGAATAACAATATAATTATCTTATTTTCAAATAATTATAAATATACCTATATTCACACGTTTCAAATTTACCTTTAAGGTACTTAAAAAATTAACTATATTAATTTCTGTTAACAAAATAAAATATCTAGCCACACTATCCAAGCATTAAAATTTAAAAGTAATTTGAGTCAAGTAAAAAATTTAAACAAAAAAAAAATAAAGCTCTCGGTATGCCCCAAGCCGAAGCCCATTCTGCCTTACGAATCTCCACAGAGCGCACTTAGGTCGCGTAAAGCTGAATACGGAACGAAAACACGGGCCCATTCATCCTGACGCCTCTAAATTATTTACGTTTGCGTTTTGATATGCGACTTCGTGTCCACTGTGACTATCTCGTCAATGTTTTAGAAACACGCTAAAAACGTGTTTTTACATGACGCTGTTCTTTTTTTTTATAAAATACTAGCTGGTGCCCGCGGCTTCGTCCGCGTTTTGGATGAAAGGTACCCTATGTCCTTTCTGGTATCCCAAACAACGTGTATGCAAAATTTCATGATAATCGGTTCAGTAGTTTTTGCGTGAAAGAGTTACAAACATCCATCCATCAATACATCCATACAAACTTTCGCATTTATAATACTAGCTGGTGCTCGCGACTCCGTCCGCGTTCTGAATGAAAGGTAGATACCCTTTGTCCTTTCTGGTGTCCCAGACAATGTGTATGTAAAATTTCATTGTGATCGGTTCAGTAGTTTTTGCATGAAAGAGTTACAAACATCCATACAAACTTTCACATTTATAATATTAGTACGGATAATATATAAAGAGTGGCAGACAGGCTGACGGTCCACTTGATGGTAAGTGGTTACCGTCGCCTAAGGACACAAGAAACACCAGGGGGTTCTGGTGTTTCTTGTGTTTCTTTTTCTTGCCTACTCTGTATAGGAATTTGTTTTACAGTTCGCTTGAAGAAGCCTATATTGGAGCTAGTTGGAAACACCGGCAAAAGACAACCGAATGGGCGATACACTATTTTATGTTCCCTTTTATACACTACTAGCTGATGCTCGCGACTTCGTCCGCGTGGAATAGTTATTATGGTAATCATTTAGGTATCTCAAACGGTTTTCGCAGCGCACGCAACGGAAGCCCTCAAAGATGAATAATTTTCCCCGTTTTTTCCACATTTTCGACTGTTTCTTCGCTCCTATTAGTCGCAACGTGATGTTATATAGGCTATATAATATAGCCTAAAGCCTCCCTCGGTAAATGATCTATCCAACACAAAAAGAATTTTTCAATTCGAACCAGTAGTTCCTGAGATTAGCGCGTTCAAACAAACAAACAAACTCTTCAGCTTTATAATATTAGTATAGATTTTATTTCAAACATTTCGACAAATGTCACCGCCTTGTTTACTTGCGACGCAACAGAAAGATCACAGAGAATCCTATTACCTACTTATAAATTAAATGACGAGTAAAACCGCGTAGTAAATCTAGTTATGGATAATTGGTTTTATCCCTGCGGCTCGAAGTAACAACTATATAAAATTCCAATGAAGCATGTGAGAAAAAAAAATACTTTTCTCTCATTGTTATCTTAATGGCGAATTTAATTTAATTAAAGACAGAAGAAAAACGAGGCGTTTTAATTTGATTAAATTAAAAAGAGATTGTGTTCAATTTAACCGATGTTCAAAAATTTTATCTTCTCACAAAAACAACAAGCCTCTCAAGACAAAGAATAAAAAAAGGCTCCACAGTTTCCAGAGTGATTATCTCGAATAGATGTAATTAATTTGACGTGCGCCGCCTCCGTCCGTAATTACAGGAGAGGCCAAATTAAGACCCCTCCAAGGAAATTGTCTCAGACATTTTCAGCTGATAACGTACTGTTTAAAATTCCAATTGGTTATTTAACCTTATATCTTCAATATATATATAAATAAATTTCCCGTCTACTGAATCAATTTTGATAAAACTTCGTAACTATGTGTAATTTGATCCAATTTAAAAGATTTTATTTTGAACTTGGGCGAAGCCGTGAGCGTGTAGCTAGTTTTTGGTATACTTTTATTTTTATTCTCTCTGTGATGTAACCGCAGATTCTAGAACTGGCTATTGCCTCGGTCAACAGATTAGTATTTGCCATACAACGAGGTGATGCAGCCGGCATGCTGCCTAGGTGACCGAAGCTGTATATTATAGTTATAATATGTAAACATATATAATATTATACTTAGATACTTAGATATATATATAATATAATATATATAATATTATATGTTATCAATGGTAGCCACGCACCATCAAGTGGACCGTCAGCCTGTCTGTCAACCTTAACATTAGAAAAAAATGTAACCGCCATATTATAGCCATTGTTTTTCAGCTAACTTCTTCTAAACGTATTGTGTAACTATTTTCACTAATGGACAGATATATAAACCAACATTTGAAATTGCAGGAAAAAAATAAAACTGTGCGATCATTATGAATTTACTAGCTGGTGCTCGCGACTTCGTCCGCGTGGAATAGTTATTTTGGGAATCATTTGGGTATCTCGAACGGTTTTCGCAGCGCACGCAACGGAAGCCCTCAAAGATGAATATCTTTCCCCGTTTTTTTCACATTTTCGACTGTTTCTTCGCTCCTATTAGTCGCAACGTGATGTTATATAGCCTAAAGCCTTCCTCGATAAATGATCTATCCAACACAAAAAGAAATTTTCAATTCGAACTAGTAGTTCCTGAGATTAGCGCGTTCAAACAAATAAACAAACTCTTCAGCTTTATAATATTAGCATAGATTTTCGATAACTTAGTATTTATTCCTTCACACACAGTTTCCAAACACCTCACCCAAACGTTTTGGTCGGGGAAATATTTCAAATTATACCTCTTTCATATTAGGACGTGGTTCCGTACAATATTCACAGAGAGACACATTTGCCTCGGGGGTTTTCTGTTGAATTTAATAAATCTTACCGATGTTTCCTTCAACGGTGAATGGGCGCCGGAAACTCGACGAAAGTCCTGTTTTCATAACAAGGAACCCTCGGAAGGATAAAATGAAATATATCCTCGGAAAAAAGGTTACAGATTCCAACTAAACAGCGTTAAATTTTGAACGGGATTTTTCTCTTGTAAATATTCTGCCAAGGTAAAGTATACAATCATGATCTATAAGAATCAATACTAATAAAATAAAGAGAAAAGATTCGTCATTTTGTATTTTTGTTTGTAGTAATGAATAAACTCAAAAACAATTTTTTTTTTTTTATTTTTTTTTTAAACTCACTTATTTCTACATTATCAACAAATCTTTTAATATAGATAAAATAAAAATATCTAGGTAAGTAAGTGAGACTTGCGATTTCTTTACTTTCTAGAGAGACTCTAGTAATGAATATGCGTAATATTTTTTCAGCAAAAAATTCGTTTCAATCTAAATGTGCGATAAAACTAGAACGTGCCGATTTTCTTTAGACAAGATTAGAATATTTTTTGTAATAACGAATATAATAAAAACTTTCATAACTTTACTAAAAGCCTGCTTAGTCTTATACAGAGAAAATCCTATTTTTATTTTGCATTTGCATTTGTATTGAAATTGTATGACAAATTTATCTTTTTATGTAACGGACAAGCTGACATTAATTGGGATTTCAACTTAGTACAAACGATATAGAAAATGTTGTTGATTGCACTGACCGATATTTATGTATCCGATATTTTTGCAAATTTACTATATATTGTGTAATTGTTTGTTTTCCCTAATAAAATAAAATAAAATGATTGTGAAATCTAAGTAACTCCAGAACAGGGTTGAGTTTTATTTGTTATTAATTACTTTGAAATAGACATTATCTTCTGAGCCTTGTCTACTGTGCGCGTGATTGAGTAAGAACAAATTTTCAGGTTTCAAAATTTAATAAGCCACCCTCGCTGAAACATAACATAAAATTTTTAAATTAAATAACATATAATTTTTGGACAGAAACCGTGAAGGTATTAAACATGCATTTAAGCCATAAATTTATGACACTTCAACAAAGGTTCTGCCCATAAACGCGACATTAACGCAAATTTAATGTGAACTCAACAGTCCTCGGCGCTCAAAATGGTTTTATTGCTAATCAAAATTCAACTATGCTAATTTCCAAAATGAAACACTATTAAGTGTTCGCTGTGTGGTGCGTTCCGGCGTGATGTTATTTAATTATCATTTCTCTCTATGAAACATTTAGGTAGCTGTATGCAAAATTATGTCATTGCTCGCCGGCCTTAACAGTTGTGGTACCTACTTACGCTTAAGTCCTTTTTACGCATTATTATCACTGACATTATAGATACATTAACGCCATTGCAATTACTTAGTATCTATTTCACCATCTCTGAGTAAAGCGTCAAGTAGGCTAACCGCCTTTTAAAATCACTGGTAAGAAAGCGTACTTTGAGTAGCATTACTCAAAGGTAGTTTCAATGAAATTGACACAAGATAGGTATGTACTCATAACATTTACTCGCCAATAAGCTTTATTTGAAAAGTAACTAATCAACATTTTACTTGAAGTTGGTGAAAGAGGCCTTCAAACTTTTCTAAACAAATGAGAGTGTCTAATAAATGCGAAAGTTTGTATGGCTGGTTACGCGCGTTTTGTATCCCTCGCCCCTCTCCCTTTCCTACCCCCTCGGCACTCGCGGAGAAAGGCATTTACCTACACATGTCACAGTCCACTATAAATCGCACAAGTGCACGCAACACGCTTTTTGAGACGTCTCACTTTAATCCGCTTCGAAGGACATAATCGCAGTTTTAATGTCGCGAGTGAGGTGAACAACAGTGTAGGCACCAGCCAAGGACTGGAAGGTCAAAGTATCGCAGTTCCGCAGTAAGTACCCTTCTGATTCCTTCCATTTACCCCCCATCTATCCGGTCCATCCGCACCGGGTGGTATTTGCGCTAACATGGCTGTATGGATGTTTGTAACTCATTCATGCAAAAACTACTGAACCGATCACCATTAAAAAGTTCATACTGTGCTTTTGATAAAGGTAACTACTTCGTGCCATGAGAAGGGATATAAAGTGTATTTTTTAAACATGTTGAGATTTTATTTTATTTTAGAATGCTTAGAAAAATAAGACAAGCGTAAAATTACTTACATAAATTTCAAGATACCCATACTTAGAGAAAGACGGTCCGTACTCCGTCCGTAGGCAAATCTTAACTATATTTGTCGATATTTTCAAAGGTACTATTATCGTAAAAATATAACCACGTAAGTATATTACAATTGTTATTTCCATTACAATCTCCGTAATTCCACAATGGAGCAAGAATATTGAATAACCAAGCGCCGAATTAAATTTGTTAGCGTTCGGAGGCCGAAGTTCCACAGATTGTTTGGAAAGTACGAGAGAACTCGGGAACTGTCGGTTCATTTAGCTAAATGAGCGCTATTGCTGGTTAAAATAAATATACCTAACTAGCTGCTGCCCGCGACTTCGCCCGCGTAACTTAGGTACTTATAAACCTTCCTCGAGAACCACTCTACCCATTAGTGAAAACCGCATTAAAATCCGTTGCGTAGTTTTAAAGATCTAAGCATACAAAGGGACATAGGGACAGAAAAAGCGACTTTGTTTTATACTATGTAAAGATTATAATTGTCTACGTGGAGGGGAAAAGGAAAGAATTGGCGGAAATCTTCTAGTGTTTTCATCATTACCTACTACTTATTATTTATTCTTAACTTTTTTTTGTTAATAACAACAATACCTACATTTTACCTGATAAAATAAATGCCTAGGCTAAAATATAATTGATTGGTCTCGCTGCGCTCGACTAGATAGAGCACTATACAAAAGCGATAGCTCCGAAAATGTGGCAACTTTTTATTGTAGTGTGTGTATAAAATCGTTGTGTGTATAAAAAGTTTTATTATATTTTTACACAGTTTCACTACGCAAACTGGTATTTTATTATGCCTAAAATTTAATAAAACATTCGGCACGCACACATCATAGACAGTTTGCAGTGTGACTGGCTCGAGTACGCCGAATTCGGCGTACTATTTTATGCCGCATTTTACAAGTACGACGACGGTATCGACCGCGCGAGCGCAGCGAGACCAATCATTTATCTATGTGCCTAGGTTTTTTACAATTTCAATAAAACCGAAAAAAGAAACATTTGTTGTTTTTTGTTGTTATCAATTGTCAAATCAAAAAAACTGTTGTTTAAAAAAAGGAATAATTTCTAGACGTCGCGTCGGTGTTTGATTTAAAAGCTTTCTATAATATACCCCAACGCTACGAATAAGTAATACTCACCCTACGGACCTTTTACTTTAGTTTTCGTCCAGGAACAAGTTAACAACATTATGATAATATGACCGGACTATATGTGGAAAAACATATCACGAAACCCCACTGGGAGTGATTTCAATTATCTTAACATCCATACACACTTTCGCATTTATATTAGTACGGAAGTACGGATAAAGAGAAGAGGTATGTAAAGTTTGTATATTTGTTTGTTTGATGATTTTTTTTTTTGTAAAAAATCCGTACACTGGGATCCAGAGATATTTTCAAAATCGTCAATAAATGCGTCAAAATCGTCAAAATCGTCAATAAGGACTCGTCCATGCCTCCGCTATGGGCCACTCAGACTGCGTGTGCAAAATCGTTCGGAGAGGCGGGCGTAGATGGTGGCGCTGCGCTCTCACCTTTTGATTTGAAATTCAAACTTTTAACTTCTTATATACTTTTTATACTTTCTAACTTTTTTAATACTTTCAAACTTAAATTAAACTCAAAAATTACACGAATTCCCTGTAAAATCTAGAATTTCTTCTTACCGAATGGTACAACTTTCAACCGTTAAAACAAATAAAATAAAAGCGATGGCCTGATTTCCATACAAAACTGATTGATTTCCATTACACAAGGTTTGTGTATTTTTAACGAGGAAAATACACTTTAATATTAGGCCACTCAATATCCCATTTCCTCGACATCATAACAGTAGATAGCGAAACATTATATCGGAAACATAAGCTCGGAACTACGTTACAAGTTTGTGGCATTGGGCCAAAGGTTCTTCCAACTGTTTATGAACTTCTCTATAGATACATCTTTGTTCGTTACAGTTATTACCCGACTGTTTACCGATTATGTTACTGTCTTGGAACTTTAACCCTCTTATAACGTACTACCTTGTGCACGCGGCTTCGACCGCATTAAAAAGGAAATTTGTATATCCGTACTAATATTATAAATGCGAAAGTTTATATGGATGTATGGATGACTAGCTGGTGCCCGCGACTTCGTCCGCGTTGAAAAAGCAATATACCGCCTGACATCGTTATTGCTATTATACTTAGCCAGGAGTTTGTTTCCTTAATTTTAGATAATCCCTTAGGAGCAGTACTTTTTTTCAAGATGAAAGGTAACCTTATGTCCTTTCTGGTGCTTCAGACAACGTGTATGCAAAGTTTCATGGTGATCGGTTCAGTAGTTTTTGCGTGAAAGAGTTACAAACATACATACATACATACATCCATACAAACTTTCGCATTTATAATATTAGTCTTTCACCCAGAACGCGGATGACCAGCTTGTTAGTAATATACTTAATGCTTGACATCTTTATCGGTGTGACCACGATAACACCAAACCGTCAGTGGCGCCATTTTTTTTAAATTTTATTATTATATATTATACAAATAGATACAAAAATAAGTCAGCTATATCGCATTTATAGGATGCGTTGAATAATAAATTCGGTAAGCTTAAACTGGAATAAAATAATCAACGTCGGATTTTTATATCTCGGATTCAATTACAAAAAAAAATATAACAACATTTCGTTCATATGAATTCGGAATGGAAACAAATAAAAGATCACATTTTATTTCCACCTATAACGATATAAAAAATGTAAGAAAAGTCGACCAAACTTAATTTGCGAAATGGGAAAATGTCCAATGTTACGACAAATCTTCTTAAAAATAAATTAGGAACGAGAAGGTTGGGAAAAAGTTCCTTAAATATTTTTCTAAAGTAACGGTCTCTTAATTAGCCGCAAGGTATCTTGGCCGCGGTGTTTAGGTTTTAATTAAAATAGGTAGGTATATAACTTCTCTCGAATTTGTTAGGCTTAAAGATAATAAGCCTAAATGTGACCTGTCATCACGGTCAATGCAATTTTCGATCTTGATTATCCTATTTTTTCTCACACTTTAACATCATTAAAAGCTGCGAGTCCGAGATTATTAGTCATCTTAACTTATCTTACATCAAAAATATTATCTAAATTCAATAAGCAGTGGACTGAAGTGGTAGATTACAGCCCAATCACCTCTTCTTCCAGAATAGAAAGTTCTGTAACCCACTCCTTAGTAGAACATAAAGTTTGAAGCACATTATGCTGTTAAAGAAAAAATGATTACTCCTTAAGCCATAATAGTATGGATGTTTTTAACTCTTTCACGCAAAAACTACTGCACCGATCACAATGAAATTTTGCATACACGTTATCTGGCACACCAGAAAGGACATAGGGTACCTTTCATCTAGAACGCGGACGAAATCGCGGGCACCAGCTAGTATGTACTAAATGTGGGAGTATTCTCCGAAACACCTCATATTTTAGAAATTCTTTTTCTATTTGAAAGTAATTACATTATTCAAGATATAGACTGGACATAGGCAGTTAGGTGTATCTGTATATATATATGATATATAAAATACATAATGTACAACATACTAACTCCACCATTTGAAACCAGCTGAAGCCAGGTTGTAAGATTGTTTGTAACATTTAAGGATAATCTTCCTTAAGTTGTTATTGCCTCTGGCTTCGTTTGTGAGGTTGAAGTTTTCTATTTACATACAGAGTGTAGGCAAGCCTAACTAATTGTAACAATTTTGGCTATTTCTACAATTAAGGCAACTTAGTAGGTATAGATGGAAAGAAGAGTTTCTTTAAATAAAATAAATTTGACCTGTATTTCAATATACTTAAAGTTCATGCGTGGGTTGTTATAGAGCTTTTATGTTAGCAGTAAAGAGCACTACAATTTTCCTAAGTGTCGGTAACAATTTTCCTCTGCACTACAAGGCACATAAAAGGTTCGGATTGACGTTACGTGCTTACCTACATCATTTGTGTTGAATCGAGCGCCTTCGTTCATGAATATTTCAAGCAATTTTTTCATGATTACCTACTCGTTAATTTATATGCAAAATTTAATGCCATGTACCTACATTTATTAATAGAACTTTAAAAGAATTATAGCAATTCGTTAAAAGTCTGATCACGAAATACAAATATCACGTAAGAAAAGTAATTAAATTATAATTTGTACAGTCAACCAAATTTTCTTTTTACAAAAGCTTTGAATTTCATTTTATCTTTGAATAAAACTTCATAAACAGTTTCATATTTTTCATCTATTATTATTATATCTGTATGAAACGGAACGCAAGAATGCATACACCACATTGATTTACTATCATTATTACATGTTGAGTTATAGCAAGATGTTTGTAACGAAAGTTTGTTTGTGTGTTTCAATTGAAATTTAAAGATAATTTGTGTCGGCTGGAATTGTTGTATGCCCAAATAATATCCCAATACAGATTTTTTTTAATATACTTAACTACGTTAATGTTACCCAAACACGGCAATTGATCAGTTATTTAGATTCTATATTCTCCAAAAATATATCTGACCATTGTTTGTTTCTCCGCTAACTATACTTAACCATCGGGTTTTGATACGATTTTTGAGTAATGGAAAGAGCGATATAATTTGCAAAAAAATGCATCCGTGCGAAGCCGGGGTGGGTTTCCAGTTTATAATAAAAAACAAAAACAATTATGTCAATATTAAGATCCTAGAATGAACAAAATTAAACGGACTATTAAAACGTCTAGAGCGTTTGAACCTTAGCTCAAAGTGATATTGATTGACATTAAGTGGTTGTGAACTGAAACTACAGTGGACATACGAGGCTGGAATATTGCCAGGCTTTAAAGGGAACTTCGCCCTTACAATATAAGAGCTAGGTTTTTTTTTTCTACCAATTAACATGAGTGTCATCTGTTTTAAAGGTTATATTATAAGGTTATATTTTAAGGTTATATTGTAAGGTTACATTGTAAGGTTATATTGTAAGCTTATATGATTGAAAATTCAGAAGTAACTTTTGAAGATATTCTTAATAAATAAATTAATTATTTTATGAAGTTTTAATTTTTAAATAAATCTTCATTTTTCAACACAAAAAAAAAAACAAAGTTTTGAATAAAAACATTTAAACATTTTTTGACACATTCATGAAAATCTTATTGATACAAAATACTCACCCTTAGTTGATATAGTAGGCAGCAAAACAAAACCTTGAAAGAGGGTCCAAAAAACTTTCTTATCTGTCTTCATGCTTGCTTTGATTCATCTCCGCAGTCACTCACTACTTTAAGATTGTTTGTTTTCAACTTGGTATCACTTTCTCGCTTGTCTCAGTATCCAACATCTGAAATAAAAAAAAGTTTATTTCAAGATATAACATCATTTTGCAATATCTTCGTTTATGAATACGTATACTTAATGAAATCGTAAACAAGCCGTGAGTGTTCATTAATATTAAAAAAAAAAGACAGAAAATTAGTAGGTACACGTTAGACTTATGTTACGGATGTAAAAAAAAATTTTTAAAAAATTTTGTCTGTCTGTTTGTTTATGTTAATCTCAGAAATGGCTTAACCGATTTGAATGCGGTACCTTTTAAACGCACAGTAGTACCAATTTGACTACATTTGGCAGACATGCTCACTGCTCACTTGTATAAGCAGCACCAGAATTTCGCTGCTGTAATGAAAATCAGACAATTACTCTGCAACGATAACTGGAACCTTAAACTTAGCACTTAACCAGCGAATGGTTATGACTCAGAAGCGTGGAGTTAAGAGTAAACACCATGAACCGGTTTGAGGCGTTTGAAATGTGGTTACACAGAAGAATGCTCCGTGTCTCGTGAACTGACAGGGTCTCCAATATGGAAATTCTTCGAAGAGATCATACTAACAGAGAGCTACTGGCGAATATTAGGGTTCGTAAAGTGTCATATCTGGGTCATATCCTCAGGGGAGAAAAGTACCACTTGCTCCACCTTATCATGGGGGGCAAGATTGAGGGAAGAAGAGGAGGCGGCAGAAGGCAGATGTCTTGGCTAAGGAACATCCGGCAATGGACCGGAATTGCGGGAGTGGAAGAGCTGTTCCGAGTGGCCCGTGACAAGGAGGCCTTTTCGAGGGTGATCGCCAAGGTGGGGGGACCTGATAGGGCACTTAAAGAAGAAGAAGAAGAATGAAAATGAGAAAACAAGGATATTCTTAGATAACTTAAAAAATATAAAACATAATACAAGTATATAGGTATAACATAACGTTTAGTAGGTACGTTGAAATCAATTTGAGGAGCAAAGCGAGCGAAATATAAACATGCAAGTTTCGGCCAACTGTGAAAATGATTTCCGAATGAAAATGTTAGCAAACATTTATTGGAAATATTCAAAGCAAGCATTTCAAAGCAACTTCCTATGTATAATTCCGGTTTTTACTAAACATTAACTTGTTAGGTACTTTATTACTTCTATTTAATATGTTAATAGTTAATGTTAATAGTTAGTAATATGCATTGCACTGTTTTGATGAAATAGGTCGAGTAAATACCTTAAAGTTTATTTGATTTTTATATATTTTTTATGGTCATACTATAAGATAAGACTACGATAAGATACTTATAAGACTACAATCGCCTAATAACATGAGCAATGACATTTTATTTTTTATTTTTTATTAGAGATGGCCAACAACCAGCTGTATAGCAAAGATGAGGTCTATGATGAGCTTGCTCCATTGCTCCAGAATTCAGAAGATGCCTATTCACTTGAACTTTGAAAAGATTTTGGTTATATGAGCTTGGAAATACAGGCGCCAGCAGGGAGTTGCAAACCTTGGCCATTAAAGGTTATAAGATAAAAAAACCATAAGATTACTGCCATACCATGGAAGTTATACGTGAAGATTGTAAATAAATATATGGCTTAATATATAATATATTTTTTATGTTAAAGGCGACAGACAGGTAGACGGTCCACTTGATGGATACCGTCGGCTATAAAACTAATAACGACGACACAGGTTCTGCAAGCACTTTCCCAATTTCTGTACTATAGTAGGTAGATAAGGAATACACAAATTATCTCCGATTACTAATAAAACAATACTTTACCATCAAGTAAAGTGTCGGACTGTTCTTTTTCAACATCCTCTCAATATTGAAAAAGTACATGTATGTAATATAAATTTTTGGAACAATTTTAGGACACCAAATATATTTTGTTTTACCTCGGCGATTGTGGTTGAGTTAGAAAATCCTATTCTTTTTAAACCTCTAACTCTTGGACTATAAAATCGTACGGAATGTATTGTAGAACAACAAACATGAGTTAACCGCGCATAACCCTGACTGCGTAACCACAGTACATAGAATAGTCAGTAAGCAATCCCTCTAGCGAACCATGAAAATGCCATTTGTAATATGTAAACGTTGTCCTGTCCGTAAAGATAACTATGTCGAAATAAAGGCACTATCTGTGACTGTTAGTTGTCTCCGTAATTGTATTTCTTTCAAAAGATAGGTATATAAAATTCTCGTGTCACAATGTCTGTAACCCAATTCCTCCGAAACGGCTTGTCCTATATTTATGATTTTTTTTGTGTATATTCGGTAGGCCTGAGAATAGGTCGTAAACTATTTTTATACCCCTAATTGATAAGGGTGACCCACCCAATTTTTTTTTTTTAAGTTTGTGGGTCAGCTAGTAATCTATAAAAGATTTAGATTCTCGAGGGTTACCTACAGTTATACTAACCTATGATTTAGATACTACCGCTTGACGGTCTGTCCAAGGCTTTGCCAAGAATTTCCTACTTTACTAAATACTTACTAAGAATACCTTTTACATGTTACTAAATCTAATCAAACTATGAATCTCTTTTTTTATAATTTTAAGTTATTAATTAATTTAAATTATATCTTTCTAATATCATTAAAATGAAATAGGATTCAATGACTATAAATAATGATCCTTTGGGAGTTGGGAGCCAAGAGAAATAAAGATCCCGTGGGAGCCAAAATGCAAAAAAATATATCCAAGGATACCATGGGATCCCAGACGTGGGAGCCAAGCGCAGGGAGGCAATTTTATTAGTCCTTATAGCAATAACACCACCATTCGTTCTTTATATTGTGCAGCCTATGATTAATCTCTTTATCCGGAAAGCCGCGGTTTACCTCTTTTATAAGCCACGTTCTCGCATTGTTGTAGAACAAATTGTTTTTCATTTGTTTTCTACTTCACAGTTCTCCTGTTACAGTTCAGCGATTGTCGTGGGGTCGGATTGTTTTGGCGATTAAAACTAGCAAATTGCTTTATTAAGCACTAGTTTTTCCAGCGACTCCACACGCGTATAGTTACATGGTTATCTTATCTATACTAATATTATAAAGCTGAAGAGTTTGTTTGTTTGAACGCGCTAATCTCAGGAACTACTGGTTCGAATTGAAAAATTACTTTTGTGTTGGATAGATCATTTATCGAGGAAGGCTTTAGGCTATATAACATCACGTTGCGACTAATAGGAGCGAAGAAACAGTCAAAAATGTGGAAAAAAAAACGGGGAAAATTATTCATCTTTGAGGGCTTCCGTTGCGTGCGCTGCGAAAACCGTTCGAGATACCCAAATGATTCCCAAAATAACTATTCCACGCGGACGAAGTCGCGAGCACCAGCTAGTGATATGATAACCATGTAACTATAGTAACGTATAGTTACATGTCTTTAAATTTGTCTGGGCCTAAAGCAGCTGCTGACCGTGCTATATTAGCTGTGTACACGCAAACAAACATTATCAGTTAAGTGACTGACGTTAGAACGAGACTTTATCGTAATGTAAAAATATATCTAAGATATCAATTTCAAATCCCTGAACGTGTTTAAACCCGAAATTATCTATATCGTATCATATCTACTTAGGTATTTCAAAATATATAGGTATGTTGCAATGACTTTTACGATAAAATGCGACGCTATAACTAAATGTTATTATATTAGTTTGTAGTTTTAACATTTATACATATTATAATAAAATAATAAAACGAGCCGTGACAGACAAAAATTCTAATATATATTTTTTTGATCTCGGTAACATAAGTTTAAGAAATATTGTTTAATGTTTCTATTTTTATTATATTATGTAAGTATTGGTGATAATGTACCAAAATACTTAGGTATGTTTAATAAAAACAAAAAAAAATGTTTATTAACAGTTAGAAAAATCGTATTTACAATAACTATGATTGAAGACTCCTTTTAAGCGGTATGTTTAATATATAACAATTTTATTTATTTATCTATATACTTACCCATTTTTTTATACCAGTCATTACAAAATGTAGGAAAAATATGCACTAGTCAATTTGTGTCATAGTAGATTTGAGTGCTCGACTCATTATGTAGTAGTCAATTTAAGCTCTAGGCACAAATCAAATATAGTCAGATTGTGTTCTAGACAGTCCAAGACCAAACCAAATTTCTGACATTCAATAGAAACCGTTTAATATAGACGTTTGCTTATCGAAGTAACTGGCGTCGCCCATCGACATTACACCTATGATCTGATGAATCAGTGAAACTCAGTCTAATAAACTGAGTCATCAGACAATTTTTTTTTTATATAAGTCAAGGCAGCGCTTGGCCGCGATCTCACTTGATGTTAGGTGCAGATGCGGCCGAAGGTGGACCACGCTTACCTAGTAGATGCCCATTTACCCTACGTTTGAAGACCCCGAGGTTGATGTAAGCTATGGCAGAGGCAGTATAAATGAGCCATAAAACTCAATTCTAACTACTTCAAAAATCGAGAATAAATATAAGTAGGTACCAAAAAAGGAAATTATAGCAAAGAGCGTTTGAATACTTTAAATTAATTCGCTAACGAGAAAAGTTCCTTGTAAAAATAAAAATCATGATGAAAGACGTAATAGGGCGGCTCCGGGGAAAAAATTAACAAATTTCTTTCATTAATTAAAGCCATGATTAACTTAAATAGTGCAATTAATTTATTTAATACAATTCACTTTGCTGGTTCCGCTTTTTTGAGTTTTCTTTAGAATTTTCTTTAGTAGCAATTTTTTTTTCTTTTATTAAGTATATAATAGTATCCGTCCTCGGTTTCGTAAGGATGCAATAATTTTCTGCAAATTATAAACCAAAACTTTTCTCGCTTAACGCTCTTTATATTATTGAAAATCGTATCAAAAGCTCTAGCGACTTTTTGGACGAATGTGTTTTGGACTTAGCGTCCATACAGACAGACGCGGAAAGCGACTTTCTTTTACTATCATTTTTTCTTGCATATTGCTTAATTGCTTTATTACTCTTGATTCCTCACTTTGCCTAAACAATACTTAACTTTCTTCTTATCTATGAATAATTATATATTTTATTTTTATTTTATTTTATATAATACTTAAATCAATGTGTAAAAGATAATTGGAATGTTTAGTCAATGTATACATCTATGTAAAGTAGATAAGAACATGGTTAACCTCACGCGAATCGCTTCCCGGGGCGTGATTAATTCGTCTACGTCACAGTATACAAAATTTACAGTGATCACAGTACAAATTTATTGTTTACATTTATACTCTAAGAGCAAAGATAAAAATAAAGTTACTAAAGCATCTTGTGTGTTTTTTTTTCTATTCAACTTAATAATGTGCACAAAATAATGTCTGATCAAGTTAAACTACTGCTCAAATTTCTATACTGTGTCAACACTTCTATTCGAAGCGGTTATTTGTCTGTAATCAACTTGTAAACATTAATCTAAGAGCGACAAATCTACATGTTAATAAACAGTACAGATCAATCATTGGTTCAAGCAATTTACCAAATGAATCATTATAACTATTTAATGGGAAATTTTAGCTCACTTGGTAAAACATCGACTGCTGGTATTTTGAAACAGTTCTATGCTTTTTTTGAAATGATAGCCAATTTATTTATTTATTTATTAAACAAAGCACACAGACAGAATACAATTAAATTTGTGAAAACAAGGATACATGTGTAAAATTATTAGCTAAATTGTATTCCCAAGTTGAGTGCCTAACATGATTAACTTAATACTAAATAAACACTAATTAGAACATATGAATAATTTAAAGAATTTGAGCTTTACTAACCCAAAAATAATCCAAGAGTATTACAAACATTTAGAGTGACGAGCTCGCAAAAAATCGCCCATTAGTCGTTTCAAAAAGGTTAATCACTTGGATTAACGTTGATGGGATAATACAATGAAACAAGCAGAATGGAATGTGAATCGTTAAAATCCGATACTAAGCACACACGTTTGGTCTAGTGGCTAGTAACCCTAGCTGTTAACCAAACGGTCTCGAGTTCGAATCCCGCTAGGGGCAAATGTTTAGGAACGACTATATCTTCTCTGTCCTTTGGAGTTTCTCGGTGTGGCGCGGCTCGTCTGAAGCCTTTTTCAAGGCTCCTTCGGACTGCCCATATCAGTTGTTGTTGTTATTTGTTGTTTTGTTGTTATTGTTGATTTTTGTTTTTCTGTTAGATAATTTTAAGTTTAAAACTGCGATAACTCGTAGTTGTCGTGGTCGTACCTGATTGAGTTGTTAGGCTGAAAGTTGCCTCTTCGGAAGCTCTTTCAGCCAACATAAACCAGCTTCTGGTAGCACTTGTTATTTGGTTGTTATCGTTGTTTTTGTTTTCTAGTTTTAAGGTATTTTGTTGATTTTGCCAAATATTTTGTTGATTTGTCCCCCCTCTTGTAGGGGTGGACTCGCCTACGTGCTCGGAGGTCGGCAGGGCCATTAACTGGCCCATGTCAGACTCCACCGAAACAAGTGGGCCTAGCCCGGTGGAGAAAACGGGGGCACACAGGCTCCTGTATTCTAAAGTGCTCACCCGTTCGGCAGCCCGCAAGCGGTCCGCCGCTAAGGAGGTGTCAGAGGCGACTATGTTGCCCTCCAACAAGTTCTTCGACCTGGTGTCAGGGTCGGAGGAGGCGGAGGAGCTTGCGGAACCTTCTGTTCCGCTGAAGTTTAAGAAAGGGACCAAGGGCCGTGGCGGCAAATCGATCCGCCACGACGTTGGAATGTCGCGGGCGCGCCGCGAATTGAGGGAGGAGGACTCGGACACCGAATCCGCCAGGTCTGTGACGACTTACCAGTCAGCTAAGTCGTCAGACAGATCCGTTGAAGAGCTGACGGAGAAGGCAGAGGCCAGTGCGTCGGCGATACTAGAGATTGTCCGCAAGTCAGGCAACCTGAAAGGAGCCTCCCAGCGGGAGATCAAGGAGGCCACCCACTCCATCCTCGGAGTGGTCGAGGCGGTGGCGGCGCGCAAGTCGTCGAATGAGATACGGCGACTTCGCGCTGACAATAAACGTCTCCGCGGTCAAATTGACGCGCTCATCGGGGAGGTGACGGCGCTCAGAAGGGCCTTCTCTGAAAGGCCCATACCGGAGAAGACGGTGGCCGAAGCGGCCATAGAACCGCCCACGACATTGGCTGACTCTCAGCCACTGTCCAGGGCTGAATTCCTGGAGGCCCTTTCGGCCCTCCAGACGGAGTTGACGGCCCACGTAGGGGGGGTCGTCAATGCGCACTTGGACAGCTTGGAGGTGGACGGGAGGCTGCTTCCGGCACGCCAACTTCGTCCCCCTCTAAAGGGGGACAAGAAACGGGAAGTGCGAGCTGCGGCCTATCAGAGAGAGGCGGGGACAACCCTCGCTCCACCGGCGAACCTGCCTCAAAAGGCGAGGCCGGTTAAGGTCACCAAACCTACCGCCCAGAAGACTCCGGAGCCGCAGGCGGGGAGTTCGGCTGAGCCAGGCGAGTCCTGGTCGGAGGTCATCCGGCGCAAGAAGCGCTCCCCCACCGCTGCTCCAGTCCCGCCCTCCGGGAGAAAAGTGAGCGCACCAAAGCTCCCAAAGGAGCACAAGAAGCTGGCCGTTGTGGTGGCCCTGAAACCGGAGGCGGTTGCGAAGGGCGCCACGTATAATAAGGCCATTACCAAAACAAAGGCCTCGGTCTCGCTGAGCGCCCTGGGAATTGGTCCGGCCCAATTCCGCACGGGCATGACGGGAGCTCGTATTCTGGAGCTCCCGAAAGAGACGACGCCCACACAGGCGGACCAGCTTGCGGCGCAGATTAGCGCGGTACTGGGCGACGAGGCGAAGGTGACGCGCCCAATCAAATCGGTCGACATCCGGGTCATCGGTCTTGATGACTCGGTGTCGGCCGAAGAGCTGCAGACGGCACTGGCTCTGAGTACGGGCTGCCCCCCTGAGCACTTCAGGGTGGGGAAGGTCCATCCTGGAGTCAGAGGGGTGGGCTCGGCCTTCGCCTCATGCCCTGTCGAGGCCGCCAGAAAGCTGGTGACCGGTGGCCGACTGACGGTTGGATGGAGCTCCGCCTCCGTCCAACTGCTGGAGCAGCGCCCCATGCGCTGCTTCAGGTGCATGGGGCTCGGCCATCCAGTGGTCAGATGCCCGTCTGCAAAGGACCGCAGCGGTCTCTGCTACCGTTGCGGTGAGGACGGGCATACTGCCAATGACTGTGAGGCGACATATCGTTGCGCCGTCTGTGCGGACGCAGGGCTACCGGCCAACCACCGCATGGGGGGGATGAACTGCTCCCCCCCAGTCGTAAAAGGCCGCCTAACAGCGGCTATTCCGTTGGCCAGAGCGGGGGCCACCCGCCCGACTAGGGAGGAGCCAATGGACACCGCCAATGCCCACTAGCTCCATCACTAAGATCCTCCAGGCGAATATCAACCACTCCGCCGGGGCACAGGATCTACTGTGCCAGTCCATGGCGGAGTGGGAGATTCACCTGGCGGTGGTGGCGGAGCCATACGCAGTCCCCCACAATGCCAACTGGCTAGGGGACCTGGACGACTCCGCTGCTATTGCAGTGAGGACTGGTGGTGCGGCTCCTCCCCTTTCCCTCAGGGAGAGAGGTTCGGGTTTCGTGGCAGCAAACTGGGGAAGAATGGTGGTCGTGTCTACCTATTTCTCCCCTAACCGCAGTCGGGCGGACTTCGAGTTCTTCCTGGCTGCGGTGGAAGGGGTCGTGAGGCGTGCGGCCCCACTCCCAGTCTTGGTGGCGGGGGACTTCAACGCCAAATCAACGGCGTGGGGGTGTGGAATGTGTGAAGATTTTTATTTATTTATTTATTTATTAAGCAATTCCTTTAATTTTTAATTTTTCCTTTTTCCTTTTATTTATTGTTTTATTATGATTTTGGAACGAATTATCACAATCTAAGGGCCAATCAAACATACTAGAGTGCGGGCATTATGAACTCATACTGTTAATAAGATTGTGACATACTGGTATTTTCATATCGTTGTATTAATACAGATGGCGAGTCGCGTGCCCGTAATTGGCTTTCGGGAGGGCACTTTCCGACCTTTTTGGTTCGTGTTCACTCCAATGATGTCATCGACCTAGTGTTTATATAACTGGTCTGAAGATTTTTTTTACACAAATAAATATATTATTGTCAACCCAGCTTACAAACTCAATCTAATATTATAATAGGTTAGACTGACATACTCGTAAGTAGGTACTTATGTTATTAAACTTGTTAGACGGGTAATCCCAGGGAAACTATTTGCACTATAGTGTGCCTGCAGCTTTGTGTGCGCGGTTTATGTGCTCTTGGTATTTTGGTATTTGTTATAACTTTTTTTGTAAACCGATTGGAATGAAACAAACACTAAAAATATTACGGGAAGCTTGCTACAATACATAAGTGAAAACAGCATTCAAACAGCATTCAAATCCACAGACAAACATACAAAAATTATTTATAAAAACTTTCCTCCTTTAACTCTCTTTCCATTAGTGAAAACCGCATTAAAATCCGGTGCACAATTTAAAAGATCTAGGCGTTCATATAGACTCTATAAAAGTCTCTTATAGTTCATATAGACTGTTTTATATTATGTAAAGATTGTAAATAATGTTAAAACTACGTACAGTATTCGCTATCGAAAATATCAATAAATTAATCATTGTATTTATTTATCTATGATAAATTAGGTACTCATGATTCTACTAAATACTTATCTATGTAGTATGAATGTTTATTTTAATTTAAAGTAAAAACTTTCGTAAGTCTTCTTATTATAAAGTACATTTTTGATTAAAGAAATTAAATTATGTATAATGTTTCGATACTAATATTAAAAGTAACCGTGATAATGCACATCTTTCAATAATTATGCTAGTCGAATGCTCAATTTGGTAATTGGTACTTCATATTATCAAATTGTGTTGTATAACTGTTTGTAGACACTCTTATCTATGTCATATATATTAAGCGTTGTACCGATATATCGCTTTAGTAGAAATCGAGATTAGCTGTCGGAAACATGGCCAATAAAGTAGCTGTCGTTACGGGTTCGAATAGAGGCATAGGCTACGGAATAGTTAAAGAGCTATGTCGAAGAGGTGTTGGAGTTGTCTATGTAACTGCAAGAAATGTTAAACTGGGTGAAGAAGCTGTTGCGAATTTGAAGAAAGAAGGTTTTAACCCTCTTTTCCATCAATTAGAAGTCACCGATCCGAATAGTGTTAAAAAGCTGGCTGACCATCTTAAAGAAAAACATGGAGGACTTGACATTCTTATCAACAACGCTGGAGTTATTACTAGCGACTTCTTAAACACAACTTACGAAGATGCAAAACGTGTCATTGATGTAAATTACAAAAGCATTCTTACCATACACGAATATATGGTGCCCGTATTGAAAGACAATGCTAGAATCGTCAATATTTCCAGCGACTGTGGTCATATTAGTAACATAAAGAATCCTTATTGGATTAAAAAACTAACTGATGAAAAAGCAGAAGTAAAAGACGTTACTGCATTTGTTGACTGGTTCCTTGATTCAGTCAAAAATGGGACTCTTGACGCGAATGATTTTACAGAAATGCCGATGCTTGCTCAAAGAATTTCAAAGGTTGCTCTTTCAGCGGTCACAAGAGTGCATCAAAGACATGTTGGTCGCGGGATATCTATCAATTCACTCAACCCGGGGATCGTCAAGACTGGCATGACAAAAGGACTTGGAACATTTACAATGGAAGAGTCTGGTATAGCTCCAGCTTACTTGGCGTTAGATGTAGACCAATCAGTCAAAGGCAAATACTTTTGGTTCGATAAAACCGAGAAAGAATGGACAGACGCCAAGCAGGACTTGTATTTTAAGTTTGAAATTTTCGGGAGCTACTTGAAAGAAGGAGGTTTTCTCTAAATCTTATGCCATATAAAGATACCAAAGTTGCTTGTGCATATTTTCATAACATTTTTTTTATAAATGAGGTAGCTAGATAGAGAAGCCAAAATGTCCTTAAAGAATTTTAAAGTAGTTTTTTTTTATAATATGCTTAATGTCAACTATACTATCATGTTGTAAGGTTATTGCAAGGTCGCACAAGAAAAATAAAGTCCCAAAGCGACATGAAAAAAAGTGCCATGGCTTCTCGATGGCACAGTAGACATGAATATGTCTCATATCATAAATGAAAAGAAAGATTTAAATGGCCCCTATCCCTATCCCTATCCCTATCCCTATCCCTATCCCTATCCCTATCCCTATCCCCATCCCCATCCCTATCCTTATCCTTATCCTTATTCTTAATCCTTCTATGGTCAACAGGGATAATATATATATATAAACAAACGAACAAACTATCCCTATCCCCATCCCTATCCCTATCCCTATCCCTATCCCTATCCCTATCCCTATCCCTATCCCCATCCCTATCCTTATCCTTATCCTTATCCTTATTCTTTCCCCTTATCCTTAATCCTTCTATGGTCAACAGGGTAAAATATATATATAAACAAACGAACAAATTATAATTAATTCATTTACGTCATGGTAACGATTTTCGTGACACACATTCTTTCGAATAGACCCCAGAGAAAAGACATATTCATGTCAAAATGTCTTGTGTATATTTCAACTATCTGTCGTATATATTAAAAGCAAATGATGTCAGATGAGAGGTTATCGAATCATGACCTTGAATTAAAAGCATTTACAATATGACGATTTTGTTATACAACAATCTACATCACATGACATAAAAAATACTGTGTTTCGCAGTCATTTGGCAGCCCGTCTGGCGGCAATGACCAGCCCCTTACAAGAAAGCCGCCATGAAATAATACCATATATTTACAATACAAGTTGACATTAACCATATAAAAAAAACCATTTTTATATTATACTGTACAGTATGTTACATTTGGTATGTTACAAAATATCTAATCATTAGAATTTGTTGTGTTAATAATGAAGATTAACCTGAAAGATTGTAGTAATCTTTCTGTCAACCATCGGATAAAATTGTCGACGAAAATTATTGTATTTAATTTTTAAAAAAAATCATAATAATTATGTACTTATATGTACTTATTATTGCTTTTGTGTAATTATTTGGCTTTACTTTACTTATGTGTTTAAAATGTCTATGAAATTTCCTAAAATCATAATGTGACATACCTATATGAGTCTAGTGGAATAAAAATAAAATTATATTAGTTTTATTTTTACTTTTTTTTTTTTTTCATGGAAACAATATTCTCTTCTTTGACAATCCCGTCAAAGAACCAGCGTATCCACCATAGATGCTGGACACATGCACCTTACACCATAGATTGACCTTATTTCGTCGTGTAGAAATTTAGGAAGATTATTCTCTGACAATAATCTTTGACAATTATAGCATTCATGAGACTTTTTAGTACTAGTTACTCTATTACATACTAGGCGCTTATGTGTATTTCAAAATCAAAAACAGTAATTTACTTTCTCCTTTTTTGGGATCATAAAGTAGTAACAGGGGCGCACTGGGACGGGCGGTGGTCTTGGGGGCGACTGCCGCCCATCGTGAGGGCCCCAGAGATGGTCGGCGTACTTCCACTTGCGGGTACGCCGAGGGTCTGACACACAGGGAGCACAGACCTCCCCGTGCTGGATAGCCATGTGGCGGGGCACCGAAGTCGTGTAATAACGTCCCAGCGACCCCGCCCATTAATGGCCGCGATGATAGAAAGACGTTTTTTTTTTTTTAATAGCAAATCTTTCCGACACAGGTCGTAGCCTATATTTGCTCATTCCTCATTCATTCTAGTTCTCCGATAGAAAGACGTTGGGTTATAGCCGGTAGGAACCCGTCAGTGCCCCGTACACTGATCCAAGAGGATTTCCCAATGTTAAAAAAAATGGGGGGGGGCGCACTGGGATACAAAAGCCTATTTCCCGATCCCTTCCTAATTCCCTATCATTAATCCTAACTATCGTAAGCAGTGCAACTGCAGTACCTGTGGCGTTGCTAGTTTATAGGCGACGATAGCCACCTACCACCAAGACTAAGTGGACTGCCTGTGGCTAATGCCTGTGTGATGACTTTACATAAAAAAATGAAATACATTTTAAGGTAAGTTTAAAAAATTAAAAATTAAATTTAAAAGATTAAAAAAATTAAATTTTAAAGATTTAAAAAATATGCACAGTAAATTCGAAATACGAACGATAGTACTCGTATTTGTAATTCGAAATACGAAACGGAAAACAGATATTCGCACAAAATCAACGTGCATGTTGCGGTACATTTCGACATCTCAATTTGGCTCGTAGATAGCATTATCTGTTTGATACTTTTTTTGGTTTATACAGAGATAGTAAATCAGTGAACGGTTTCTATAATATTAAGACTGCTCAATGATAATTGAGTCTCTCTAAGTGATTAAACAGTAAGGGGATGTAACAATATCGATTCGAGTATGATACTTGTACTATCTTTTCTGTTGTAATGATTGGTTCAAAAATCATACAAGGACTGCATGCATGGGTGAAAATCGTTAATACAGGGAGTTGCTAAAGCTGCCTGGCCCTCGAATATAGATACCTATACTAGATAGAGCCCGCGACTTAGCCCACTTTTAAAAATAAAATAAAACATAACCAATATTAACGCCTGACATCCTTTTTGCTATTACACTTTTATCAGGCGTTAATTTTTTTTTTCTATTTTTAGAATAGATGATCCCCCGGGAACAGTATTTTTTTCTGGGTGAAAGATACTCTATGTCCTTTCCGGTATCTCTCACAACGAGTATGCAAAGTTTAATGATAATCGGATGGGTAGTTACGGCGTGAAAAAGTCAACAGACAGACAGACAAAGTTACTTTTACATTTATAATATCTGTAAGGATTAGTTAGGACTAGTAAGTCATATAGAAGTTAGTATTAATAAGAGATGGTAACTGCGGCTACGGAACACAGTATACCACACCTTCACATCAGTATTTAATTTAAAATAGTTAAGTAATAATATAAAATTAAAATTTTGTCTCACTTTAACATGTAATGTAATGTATATAAGTACATAGTCTTCGTATAAAACAAAAGCATTCTTCAACAATCTACCCAACATTTCCTCTACTCAACAAACACATCTCGTGAACCGTTCAAACGCTGAGCACAACGACGAAATTGGCTGTCCTGCCACTGAAATAGATTGGTGCACTTACCAACATTCTTTTGCACTCACTGCAACCTTAACTACATACATATAAGAACCGTTTTCGTTTGTATAAACACACCAATCTCATTGTGCACTAGCTAGTATAATGCCTTGCTGTACTAAACCGAGTGAAGTGTTTGAAATAGGTATGTGTATATCTGAGTAAGAGCCCGGCTGGCTTGTCGTGTTGTATTGCCCCCTTATTTGTATAATGCAGTTGGAACGCTTTTATCAAAATTTATTTTGACTCTTAGAATGTTATGCGAGAAACGTTTTGACACATTTGTGAGATATGTAAAACATGTTTGTTGTCTTTCATTTCAGCAGATGAAATTGCATTAAGTTTAAAAAAGCATAATTCTTTTTGAGTTGTTATTCTTATAATGTATCTCGAAGGGGATTATTATGGCACTAATAACTCCAGAATGTACAGTCAAGGGCAAAAATATATGTACGTTTCCAAGCGGCAAACATATCTGTACAATTGAGAGGCCAGAAATATCTGTTCGATAATTCGGTCAGAAATATGTGAGCATTTAAAGGGTCAAAAAGATCTAGACGTTCACGTGGCCATAAATATATGTACTTACAATGTCAGTCAAATATATCTAGGCAAATAGGGGTGCATAAATATCTGTACAAACAAACAAGTTTTCGTATTTTGAATTATGACAATCATCGAAAAGAGTACCATTCTGTCATATGATCTGTTTGTCCCTTTCATTTTGATTGTGGCGTCATTAACGTAATATTTCTTTCACCTTTCATTCTATTATTTTAGATTCTGCTTCACAGCGTTCACAACTATCATATACGATTTTCACATGGCTTTTCTCGTGAATATTATATTAGCATTTTTTCAATGCTAAATTTATGTAAGTAACATATTTATACTAGACGTAGCGATGAAACGGAAGATATTTATTCGTAATTTAAGTAATTATACAATATTAGTACGAAAATCTTTCGATTACGCTAATCTATACTAATATTATAAAGCTGAAGAGTTTGTTTGTTTGTTTGTTTGTTTGAACGCACTAATCTCAGGAACTACTGGTTCGAATTGAAAAATTCTTTTTGTGTTGGATAGATCATTTATCGAGGAAGGCTTTAGGCTATATAACATCACGTTGCGACTAATAGGAGTGAAGAAACAGTCGAAAAAACGGGGAAAATTATTCATCTTTGAGGGCTTCCGTTGCGTGCGCTGCGAAAACCGTTCGAGATACCCAAATGATTCCCAAAATAACTATTCCACGAGGACGAAGTCGCGAGCACAGCTAGTGTATGTATAAATGTCTCTTTACTGTTAAAAAGAACACTTAGGTTTTTACTAACTTAGAGCATTTAATAATTAATCACTGGTCTGCAACGAAATCCTCCTTCAAAAAATATGTCAAAAATATGAAGATTTTAATGCTTTGAATCTATTCCCGTTGGCCGATTTTTTTTATCACGTCTAGATTTATCGATATGAATTTTTTATTAAATATCAATTTAGATTTTTTGAATTAGTTTTGTGCGTCAACATCATAAACAGTATAGTATACATACAAAATAGGTTTTAGCGAGTTGTAAGAGAAAGAAGGAAAGTGCCGAAAGTAAATTTTATGGTAGTACACAGGCGCATTTATTGGCTCTGTTCATAAAAAATACATAAACTACACATAAAATACTTAAAAAAAGTAGAGAATATGCAAAACATCAAAATATTTGATAACTAGACTTGACAGTCTTGACACGCTCTTTGATAGTTTCATGTATGGATATTTATGCCCTCCTATTTGCCTACAGCCTACACATATTTGACTGACATTGTACATATATTTATGGCCACGTGAACGTCTAGATCTTTTTGACCCTTTAAATGCTCACATATTTCTGACCGAATTATCGAACAGATATTTCTTGCCTCTCAACTGTACAGATATTTTTGCCGCTTTGGAAACGTACAGATATTATTGCCCTTGACTGTACGTCTCAGTCATAGAGCCTATCATGATGTATGCCGCCGGCGTCTGGGCTCGAGCAGTAAAAAAAATAGGAATAAAAAAACAACTGAACACCGTGCAGAGAGGATTCGCTCAAAAGATATGCAGATCCTACCGAACAGTCTCTTTGAATGCCGCCCTAATACTCTCAGGCATCCTATCCCTCGACCTGCGTATTGCGGAAGCAGCAGAATTATATGAGGCAAAAAGAGGCTTTGTACAGGAACACCTAAAGGGTAGGAATGTGGAGAAAAGAGTTTCTTATCTTGAGGCTCCTCACCCCTCTGCCGAATTGTTTTTCATTTGTTTTCTACTTCACAATTCTCCTGTTACAGTTCATCGATTGTCGTGGGGTCGGATTGTTTTGGCGATTAAAACTAGTAAATTGCTTTATTAAGCACTAGTTTTTCTCGCGATTCCACACGCGTACAGTTACATGGTTATTACATGAATCATCATCATCATCATCATCTCAGCCGCAGGACGTCCACTGCTGGACATAGGCCTCCCCCATAATTTTCCAATAGGACCGGTCAGAAGCAGCCTGGATCCACCGCTGACCCGCGGCCTTTATTAGGTCGTCTGTCCACCTTGTGGGTGGACGTCCTACGCTGCGCTTGCTGGTCCGTGGCCTTCACTCGAGAACCTTCCGGCCCCAGCGACCCCAGACATGAATACGTCTTTAAATTTGTCTGGGCCTAAAACAGCCGCTGACAGTGCCTATTCTATATTAGCTGTGTACACACAAATAAACATTATCAGTTGAGTGACGCTAGAACGAGACTTATCGTAATGTAAAAATATATCTAAGATATCAATTTCAAATCCCTGAACGTGTTTAAACCCGAAATTATCTATTTAGTATCGTATCTAAGTAGGTATTTCAAAATATGTTCCAATGACTTTTACGATAAAATGCGACGCTATAACTAAATGTTATTATTTTAGTTTGTAGTTTTAATATTTATACTGTTAGAATAGAAGGGAGATAATGATTTTTTAAAAAGAATAATTCATTAAATCAAAACTTTATAATTTATACGAAATTCATCAAATTAACAAATAAAAGTCTAAACGAATTGGTTGCTATCTTGTACACAATGCTTATTCACACAAACAATAACTTTTCTATATAAACCAAAATGACACGCGTGACCTTAGATTTAAGTTGTTACTTTAAAGAGCGCTCGAAACGAAATGTGTCGTATTGCCGACTCGGGTTGTTTATATACACACGTAGGGTAGTTTTAGATATCACTCTCAATATTCGTAAGTGTAGTGCGGTAGTTTTGGCCATTTTTCGGAAGTATTGCTGATAATACATATTATAATAAAATAATAAAACGAGCCGTGACAGACAAAAATTCTAATATATATTTTTTTGATCTCTGCTTTTATTATATTATGTAAGTATTGCTGATAATGTACCAAAATACTTAGGTATGTATAATATATAACAATTTTATTTAATTATCTATATACTTACCTAATTTTTTATACCAAGTCATTACAAGGTTCATGTCATGCTATGTAGGAAAAATATGCACTAGTCAATTTGTGTCATATTAGATTTGATGTTCTAGACAGTCCAAGACCAAACCAAATTTCTGACATTCAATAGAAACCGTTTGATATAGACGTTTGCTTATCAAAGTAACTGGCGTCGCCCATCAACATTACACCTATGATCTGATGAATCAGTGAAACTCGGTCTAATGAACTGAGTCATCAGACAAATTTGATGTAAGCTACCGCCTACGGCAGAGGCAGTGTAAATGAGCCATAAAACTCAATTCTAACTACTTACTTCCAAAATCGACAATAAATATAGCAAAAAAAGGAAATTATAGCAGAGAGCGTTTGAATACTTTGAATTAATTCGCTAAAGAGAAAAGTTCCTTGTAAAAATAAAAATCATGATGAAAGACGTAATAGGGCGGCTCCGAGGAAAAAATTAACAAATTCCTTTCATTAATTAAAGCCATGATTAACTTAAATAGTGCAATTAATTTATTTAATACAATTCACTTTGCTCGTTCCGCTTTTTTGAGTTTTCTTAAGAATTTTCTTTAGTAGTAATTTTTTTCTTTTATTATATAATAGTATAGTATAGGTACTAGAGATCAGTCCCCGGTTTCGTAAGGATGCAATAATTTTCTGCAAGTTATAAACATAAACTTTTCTCGCTTAACGTTCTTTATATTATTGAAAATCGTATCAAAATCGCAAAAAAAGCTCTAGCGACGTTTTGGATGAATGTATTTTGGACTTAGCGTCCATACAGGCAGACGCGGAAAGTTCATTCATTTTTTCTTGCATATTGCTTAATTGCCTTGATTACTCTTGATTCCGCGCTTTGCCTAACTAATACTTAACTAACTATATTCTTATCTATGAATAATTATATATTTTATTTTTATTTTATTTTATATAATTAGTACTTAAATCAATGTGTAAAAGACAATTGGAATGTTTAGTCAATGTATACATCTATGTAAAGTAGATAAGAACATGGTTAACCTCACGCGAATCGCTTCCCGGGGCGTGATTAATTCGTCTACGTCACAGTATACAAAATTTACAGTGATCACAGTACAAATTTATTGTTTACATTTATACTCTAAGAGCAAAGATCAAAATCAAATTACTAAAGAATCCTGTGTGTTTTTTTCTATTCAACTTAATAATGTGCACAAAATAATGTCTGATCAAGTTAAACTACTGTTCAAATTTCTATACTGTGTCAACACTTCTATTCGAACCGGTTATTTGTCTGTAATCAACTTGTAAACATTAATCTAAGAGCGACAAATCTACATGTTAATAAACAGTACAGATCAATCATTAGTTCAAGCAATTTACCAAATTCATCATAACTATTTAATGGGTAATTTTAGCTCACTGGGTAAAACATCGACTGCTATTTTGAAACAGTTCTATGCTTTTTTTGAAATGATAGCCAATTAGCTACATATTCACTACCGTTAGCTAGTGAGAGTTTCTGCTGAGAGCGAAACAAAGTAAACTCGACAAATAAAGTGCTTTATCACCCTAAGATTGAACATTCTTTGTATGTTGTAGAATGATATGGTCTGTTCTCCTTTGAAAATTCAAAGTGACAATGTCTATTGCTATCTTTATTGGCGATGGCAAATTATGTCAATATAGTAATCAATACCTATTTTAAATCTAAGCCTTAGCGAATTTTGAAATGAATGGAATTTGTAATCGAAACTGATAAAGCACTTTTCTTGTCTGCTTTACATTCAGACCGAGAAAAACTTTTAAATTTTCCAAAGAAGTCCTCGCCAGAATTTGAACCCGCAATCTTGACACAAAGAGCAAACACCTTAATCACTTTAGCAATGAACTGACAAGCAGCAACTTAGATTATTTTTATTATTCAGAATTGTTTAAAAGTTTATTTAATTGAGTTTAGTTTATATTACTTATGTATCTTAATTCTATTATTCTATATTACTATTCTACTTACTATATTACTATGATTCTATATCTAATATTACTATTACTATTACTATTCTAGGATATTTAAATCTATACTAATATTATAAAGAGAGAAGATTTGTATTTTTGTATGTAATGAATAAACTCAAAAACTACTGAACCGATATTAAAAACTCTCCCCTATAGAAAACTTCATTATCAGCTTATGTAGCATTATTTATGCTATATCTTACAAAGATACGCGGACGAAGTCGTGTAATAAATTATGTAAAGATTTTTGTGTAGCAAGAAAATACTATACAAAAAATACACTACTCGTAAGTACTTCTATTTTCTTTGCATGTTTACATATTCGTTAAATACCTAAAACAAAACTTTGTGTGAGCGAGAAATAACAAACCGTTCGCCTTTGTTACTAATAGTTATAGCCTTGTTATGTAATAGATTGAATTTAACTGACCAACGTGGTTTAGTTACATTTTAATGTACACCCTATTATTGACTGCGTTAACTGAAAATTATTTTCAATTATTTATAGGTTAATCGTGGCTGAGTTTAGTAGGTAATTACTCTTTAAAATGTCAAGATCGAAATACGAATAACAATGAGCAACTAAATATAGATTCTACGTCATCGGAAGTTCTCAGTGAGGAAGTACCGGTTTATTCCCATCTCGGCACCTTCCCATGTACCTACAGTTAGCACATGCAATAATTGTTTAGTTGACATGCAATAATTGTTTAGTTATACTTTTCTTTATTAAATAAGACAATGAAATTTTAACTACTTAACCAATCAACATGAAATTTTGCATACACGTTGTCTGGGACATCAGAGAGGACATAACAACACAACACATCCTTTCATCCAGAACGCGGACGAAGTCGCGGGCACCAGCTAGTAAGGACATAAATTGCTATTTATGTTGCTACATGCTACTGATATTTCGAGAATACCTTATACCTACCAAAGGAGTAAGTGTAACATGACTTAAGGTACTAAGAATAGTGTATGACATTGAACCATAGCATATATATGCTATTATTACTGCGCACAATACTTTTATGTTATAATGTGGCATACCTACTATGTAAGTTTCCATGAGTAACATCCGAGTTTAAATATAAAAATGGAACTTCAGCTAGACCTTGGGAACTTTTATGTAACTGTCAAATATCATGAGGTAGAATAATGCAGTAGGTATTATATGTATAAGGTAACATATTTAATGGTATAGTCTTTGCATTTCACGAAGGCGAGTGAGTTTTGCTTGTAGTTGAACGTGTACACGCACATTGCGATAGTGTGCGTGTCTGACGGAGCAGTCAGTTGCGAGCGAGCATTGTAGGATTCTATTTTTTTTATACTAACCATACCCTCTTTCGATCTCACGCACACTGTGACACATATACAGACAAGTGTTTACTACAAGTAAATCCCGCTCGCCTTCGTGAAATGCAAGAACTATAATGGATAGAGGTGTTCTACAAAACGAAGCATGCACAAAGCATGCAAGTTCTCACGCAAGGCTACTATTTGTATCGTATGATTAATTTCTTTATTCTACTACTATATTTAATGTGCCAAAGGTTGAGTTCATGTTCCACACATATTAATTGCTTGTTGTTTAAAAAAATGAATATCATCGGTCTAAGACAGGAGGATAATTATTAATTAAAAACCAATAGGTGTACCTTAAGTCGGTTGTTATGTTAATCATATTTAAAAAACTTATATAAGTAGTAACATCTCTATATGTTAGTATTATTAAAACACTATAAATATAAACAATTTAAAAAAAATTCTTAGTCAATTATTAGTGATTAGTGATAGTCGAACTACAAATCGTAGATATGTACATTACATCCGGACTAACATTTTAATGGTAATTTTTTAGTAATTAATTATCCTTATTTATTATTATTATCCTTATTAATTATTTATTGTTATAACAAAGAACCTTAAGATCCATCCAATTTTAAATTATTTAATCAAATTCTTTATTTAAATTAATTACAAATTAACACATGAATAATTTAAAGAATTTGAGCTTTACTAACCCAAAAATAATCCAAGAGTATTACAAACATTTAGAGTGACGAGCTCGCAAAAAATCGCCCATTAGTCGTTTCAAAAAGGTTAATCACTTGGATTAACGTTGATGGGATAATGCAATGAAACAAGCAGAATGGAATGTGAATCATGAAAATCCGATACTAAGCACACACGTTTGGAGTGGCTAGTAACCCTAGCTGTTAACCAAACGGTCTCGAGTTCGAATCCCGCTAGGGGCAAATGTTTATGTGTTAAAATTTACCTTTGTACCTGAGTCATGGATGTTTTGTATTTATAATATTTATGTATTTACAAAAAATCTATGTAGTATATTAACTGTCTGGTAACATATCCATAAAACAAGCATTAGTTGCTTACTGTGGAACTAGATGGTGCTGTGTGGAATGTGTGAAGGTTTTTATTTATTTATTTATTTATTAAGCAATTCCTATTGTTTTAATATGATTTTGGAACGAATTATCACAATCTAAGGGCCAATCAAATATACTAGAGTGCGGGCATTATGAACTCATACTGTTAATAAGATTGTGACATACTGGTATTTTCATATCGTTGTATTAATACAGATGGCGAGTCGCGTGCCCGTAATTGGCTTTCGGGAGGGCACTTTCCGACCTTTTTGGTTCGTGTTCACTCCAATGATGTCATCGACCTAGTGTTTATATAACTGGTCTGAAGATTTTTTTTACACAAATAAATATATTATTGTCAACCCAGCTTACAAACTCAATCTAATATTATAATAGGTTAGACTGACATACTCGTAAGTAGGTACTTATGTTATTAAACTTGTTAGACTTGGGTAATCCCAGGGAAACTATTTGCACTATAGTGTGCCTGCAGCTTTGTGTGCGCGGTTTATGTGCTCTTGGTATTTTGGTATTTGTTATAAACCGGCTTTTTTTGTAAACCGATTGGAATGAAACAAACACTAAAAATATTACGGGAAGCTTGCTACAATACATAAGTGAAAACAGCATTCAAACCCACAGACAAACATACAAAAATTATATATAAAAACTTTCCTCCTTTAACGCTCTTTCCATTAGTGAAAACCGCATTAAAATCCGTTGCACAATTTAAAAGATCTAGGCGTTCATATAGACTCTATAAAAGTCTCTTATAGTTCATATAGACTTTGTTTTATACTATGTAAAGATTGTAAATAATGTTAAAACTACGTATATTATTCGCTAACGAAAATATCAATAAATTAATCATTGTATTTATTTATATATGATAAATTAGGTACTCATGATTCTACTAAACACTTATCTAGTATGAATGTTTATTTTAATTTAAAGTAAAAACTAAAAACTAAAACTAAAAGTCTACTTATTATAAAGTACATTTTTGATTAAAGAAATTAAATTATGTATAATGTTTCGATACTAATATTAAAAGTGACCGTGATAATGCACATCTTTCAATAACTATGCTAGTCGAACTTTTATCGTCGATATTAATTGGTACTTCATATTATCAAATTGTGTTGTTTAAACTGTTTGTAGACACTCTTATCTATGTGTGATATATATTAAGCGTTGTACCGATATATCGCTTTAGTAGAAATCGAGATTACCTGTCGGTAACATGGCCAATAAAGTAGCTGTCGTTACGGGTTCGAATAGAGGCATAGGCTACGGAATAGTTAGAGAGCTATGTCGAAGAGGTGTTGGAGTTGTCTATGTAACTGCAAGAAATGTTAAACTGGGTGAAGAAGCTGTTGCGAATTTGAAGAAAGAAGGTTTTAATCCTCTTTTCCACCAATTAGAAGTCACCGATCCGAATAGTGTTAAAAAGCTGGCTGACCATCTTAAAGAAAAACATGGAGGACTTGACATTCTTATCAACAACGCTGGAGTTATTACTAGCGACTTCTTAAACACAACTTACGAAGATGCAAAACGTGTCATTGATGTAAATTACAAAAGCATTCTTACCATACACGAATATATGGTGCCCGTATTGAAAGACAATGCTAGAATCGTCAATATTTCCAGCGACTGTGGTCATATTAGTAACATAAAGAATCCTTATTGGATTAAAAAACTAACTGATGAAAAAGCAGAAGTAAAAGATGTTACTGCATTTGTTGACTGGTTCCTTGATTCAGTCAAAAATGGGACTCTTGATGCGAATGATTTTACGGAAATGCCGATGCTTGCTTACAGAATTTCAAAGGTTGCTCTTTCAGCGGTCACAAGAGTGCACCAAAGACACGTTGGTCGCGGGATATCTATCAATTCACTCCACCCGGGGTTCGTTAAGACCGGCATGACAAAAGGACTTGGAATGTTTACAATGGAAGAGTCTGGTATAGCCCCAGCTTACTTGGCGTTAGATGTGGACCAATCGGTCAAAGGCAAATACTTTTGGTTCGATAAAACCGAGAAAGAATGGACAGACGCCAAGCAGGACTTGTATTGTAAGTTTGAAATTTTCGGGAGCTACTTGAAAGAAGGAGGTTTTCTCTAAATCTTATGCCATATAAAGATACCAAAGTTGCTAGTGCATATTTTCATAACATTTTTTTACAAATGAGGTAGCTAGATAAGAGAAGCCAAAATGTCCTTAAAGAATTTTGAAGTAGTTTTTTTTTATAATATGCTTAATGTCAAATATACTATCATATTGCAAGGTTATTGCAAGGTCGCACAAGAAAAATAAAGTCCCAAAGCTACATGAAACATTTCTTGTGTATATTTCAACTATCTCGATGAGAGGTTATCGAATCATGACCTTTAATTAAATGCATTTACAATATGACGATTTTGTTATACAACAATCTACATCACATGACATTATATCACATGATAATAGTTGTGGCAGGGCATACTGCGTTTCGCAGTCGCAGCCCGTCTGGCGGCAGTAACCAGCCCCTTACAAGAAGCTGCCGTGAAATAATACCATATATTTACAATACAAGTTGACATTAAGCATATAAAAAATCATTTTTATATTATATTGTATGTTACATTTGGTAAGTTACAAAATACCTAATCATTAGAATTTGTTGTGTTAATAATGAAGATTAACCTGAAAGATTGTAGTAATCTTTCTGTCAACCATCAGATAAAATTGTCTACTAAAGCATCAGCAAAACACACCAATTTTTAAAAAAATAAATAAATATTTTTCTTCATAATTATGTATATGTAGGCTTATTAATGCTTTTGTGTATTATTTATTTGGCTTTACTTTACTTATGTGTTTAAAATGCCTATAAAATTGCCTAAAATCATAATGTGACATACCTATATGAGTCTAGTGGAATAAAAATTAAATTATTTATTTTTACTTTACTATTTTTTTTTCATGGAATGTATTGTTTCTATATTAATTGTACATTCTCTTCTTTGACAATCCGATCAAAGAACCAGCGTATCCACCATAGATGCTGGACACAATTGCACCTTACACCATAGATTGACCTTATCCAATAGTGTAGAAATTTAGGAAGATTATTCTCTTTTAGTACTAGTTACTCTATTACACACTATGCGCTTATGTGTATTTCAAAATGAAAAACAGTAAGTTAATTTCTTCTTTTTTGGCCACAATAATAGCTGTAAATAAGACCTATTAGTCATAAAGTAGTAACAGGGGCAATAAGTAGTCACAATAAGTAGTAACTGAGATCGGGCGGTGGTCTTGGGGGCGACTGCCGCCCATCTTAAGGGCCCCCGAGATGGTCGGCGTACCTCCACTTGCGGGTACGCCGAGGCTCTGAAAGGGAGCACAGGCCTCCCCGTGCCATGTGGCGGGGCACCGAAGTCGTGTAATAACGTTCCAGCGACCCCGCCCATTAATGGCCGCGATGATAGAAAGACATTGGGTCTTTAGCCGGTAGGAATTATAGCCGGTAGGAATCCGGCATAACCCGTCAGTGCCCCGTACACTGCTGGGTATTCAAGAGGATTTCCCAACGTTAAAAAAAGGGGGGGGGGCACTGGGATACAAAAGCCCGTCCTAATCCCCTATCATGAATTCTAACTATGGTAGGAAGTGCAATTGCAGTACCTGTGGCGTTGCTAGTTTATAGGCGACAATAGCCACCTACTACCATGACTAAGTGGACCATCAGCCTGTCTGATGACTTTACATAAAAAAAAATAAAAAAATTGCACAGTAAATATTCGAAATACGAACATATTTGTAATTCGAAATACGAAACGGAAAACAGATATTCGCACAAAATCAACGTGCATGTTGCGGTAGGTACATTTCGACATCTCAAATTTGGCTCGTAGATAGCTTTATCTGTTTGATACTTTTTTTGGTTTATACAGAGATAGTAAGTCAATGAACGGTTTCTATAATATTAAGACTGTTCAATATTGTTAAATACACTTTGGACTTTCCAGCTTATGTCAAGGGGAACCATTTACATTTTATCTTATATATTATCTAATACTTAGAACCCTTTAGGTTCGTGTTATCATATCACGTTTTGAATTATAATATGTTGGCTTCGAGTGGTTTACTCAATGATAATTGAGTCTCTCTAAGTGATTAAACAGTAAGGGGATGTAACAATATCGATTTGAGTATGATACTTGTACTATTATCTTTTCTGTTGTTATGATTGGTATAAAAACCACACAAGGACTGCATGCATGGGTGAAAATCGTACATACAGGCTTGCTAAAGCTGCCTGGCCCTCGAATATAGATATACTAGCTAGTGCCCGCGACTTCACCCAATTTAAAAAAAAAAACAATATTAACGCCTGACGTCTTTTTTGCTATTACACTTTTGTCAGGCGTTATTTTTTTTTCTATTTTTAGAATAGATGATCCCCCGGGAAAAATACTCTATATCCTTTCCGGTATCCCTCACAACGAGTACCTATACAAAGTTTCATGATGATCGGATGGGTAGTTAAGGCGTGAAAAGCTAACAGACAAAAAAAACAGACAGACAAAGTTACTTTCACATTTATAATATCAGTAAGGATTAGTTAGGACTAGTAAGTCATATATAAGTTAGTATTAATAAGAGATTGTAACACAGTACACCACACCTTCACATCTGAATTTAATTTAAAATAAGTACATAGTTAAGTAATAACATAAAATTAAAATTTTGTCTCACTTTAACATGTAATGTATAGAAGTACCTACCTACATAGTCTTCGTATAAAACAAAAGCATTCTTCAACAATCTACCCAACATTTCCTCTACTCAACAAACACATCTCGTGAACCGTTCAAACGCTGAGCACAACGACGAAATTGGCTGTCCTGCCACCGAAATAGATTGGTGCACTTACCAACATTCTTTTGCACTCACTGCAACCTTAACTACATACATATAAGAACCGTTTTCGTTTGTATAAACATACCAATCTCATTGTGCACTAGCTAGTATAATGCCTTGCTGTACTAAACCGAGTGAAGTGTTTGAAATAGGTATGTGTATATCTGAGTAAGAGCCCGGCTGGCTTGTCGTGTTGTATTGCTCCCTGATTTGTATAATGCAGTTGGAACGCTTTTATCAAAATTTATTTTGACTCTTAGAATGTTATGCGAGAAACGTTTTGACACGTTTGTGAGATATGCAAAACATTTGCCTCGGCAATGTTTGTTGTCATTCATTTCAGCAGATGAAATTACATTAAGTTTAAAAAAGCATAATTCTTTTTGAGTTGTTATTCTCATAATGTATCTCGAAGGGGATTATTATGGCACTAACAACTCCAGAATTTCGTTATGAGAACCTTGAAGACCCGATTCGAGTTAATGGACAAACCGCCCGAATTTATCTCGCCCGGGTTCATTTTTGAAAGGCTGACTGTTCACAAATTTTAGAAGAAGTTACAAATAAGTAATTCTAATACCTATCAACTTATACATTGAAAAAAATTTAAGACGAAGCAGAAAAACAAACAATGAAGAAACTATATTGTTAGATAAATATAATTGCAATCCAATAAGAAATATTAGTATTAGTATGTCATGTATTTTAGTAATCATCATTTTCTTTGGTTAATGGGCGTCTCTCGACAAATAGACGGAAATATAAAAATCCATATTCAATATCTATTCAGTATCAACCAATTATTTCCTGCCGAGGTTCATCTCTCATTTTCCTGGACAAAAAAGAGCTTCAGACATCGGGAACAGGTTGGATAGTGCTACCCAAGTAATGCAAATAAGAGTAGTCATACACAATTTTTATTGTTAAGAGTACCTAGCTTTTAAAAATGATATTTATTCGTTTTTTTCATCAGGATCTATATTAAATTATTCAAATTCTTCAACTTCAAGAACTCAATTTCCAAACTCAATCATTAACAACATTTATCGCCATTAGCAAAATTTTGTAAAAAGAATTATTTCTCGCAGAACAAGTAAAAGAAAAAACTATTATTCACGACCTCGTCATAATTTTATTTAACGAATTTAGATAAAATAGGACTCACCTATTTTATCTGAATTCGTTAAATAAAATAGGACAGACAAAGTTTTCGATGAAAAGTTACGATAAATTCTACGCCCAAAATTCAATCCTTTGGCTATTCAGCAGCCATCAATATATTCAATAACTAGCCAAAGCTATAAATTCCAACCTGTCAGTATCATACCTGAAAATCTGTTAACAATTAAAAAAATGTTTTACGTTGGACTACTATTTTTTTTTAAATTGCTGTGATCCGCGACTTGATAATTGGACTGTCAGGTTTTTCAAATACAAATGCGGAGAAAACATCGTCAGCGCGTTCAACTGATAGTTTTATCCGTTCGCATTTTTTCATTTATTCCTGTTTCCTTTTCGCAAAACTTTTTAATTATATTTCCAATACATCATTTTTTTATATACTTATACCTGCAATCAAGAGGACCGCCAGCAAGCTTTTGGTTTAACATTTGGTTAAGTTTTGGTTAAAAATTATCCCGTTTTGGCACATTATGTTTTGAAGAAAACACATTTTCTATCAAAACGTTTCCATAACTCCTTTATCTTTGGTTCTACAGAAATGACGTAGCGTTTAAAGATTTGTATATATCGGACTGAAAAAATCATCCTTCACATAGATCCGTGAACAATATTCGAAGGCATACACCATATATTTCATTTTTCGGAGTTCGACGAACTGATAAATCATTCAGCCAATGGCACGCGGTGATGTTACGTTCGCAATATTTGAAGATAAGGCTGTGTACACATTGAGAAACGAAATGTTAATTAATTGTCAGTAACCAACATCCGTCCTGCAGTGGACGTCCTGCGGCTGTGATGATGATGATGATGAACCAACATCTAACAGAGGAAATGATTTCATTTGTGTTTCATCAGCATGAGCAAGGATTGTGTATCTGCGTTAGCCTGTGGCTACCATACAGGTGGTAGGAAATAAATGTAATATACTTAGTCAACCAAAAATAAATCAGTCTCAATAATAAACAGATTGGTTATGCCGTAATTAAACGATGGTATACGAATTATTATCCCATTATTATTTTAGTACAAATTAAATCACTATTTTCTGATATATTTTATATACATATCAGAAAATTTACAATATTTCTTTTTTATTATTATTTATTTATATTTTATATTTTTTTCTGATTAAATAATTACTATTGTTATCAGTTCCATAGTTTCAATCTATATTAAGAATATTTTTTGCTAGACACTCAAAGATTACTTTGGTGATTGTTTTATATTTTTTTGGGAAAGTTGATGTTATACATAATTCCAAAATATAAAAAAATACCTTGCTGTCAATCTAAAACGCATTCTAAGTTCCGCATCATCTAGTGTATCCATATAATTTAGTCGATTGCAAATTACAGAATTTCTATGGGGTCCCATCAAAAAATTATCGATTTAATCTTCCATCGCCTCGGCAATATCCATTTTAATTGAAATCAAAATGTACAAACAATATGTCAATGCTATTCCTCGGTTAACTATGGTAGTGGGAACATGATCTAACCTATAACTTATTTAACGATTGTGAAATACATATAAAGCCTTTACTGGACAGTTAATCGGCAAATTGTCAAATAATCGTATTGTGAAACAAGCCCTTAGTGTTCGTATACAAATAACAGAGATCACCTATGAGGTTTTTTGCTAGATCCTTCCTTTATTAGGATTTTTTAGGACTTGATTTCGATACTCTACAATAAATAATATTTACCATACACGAACCGATGTAGAGGCATCTTTAAATTTTTCACAGTCGACTTAACACGCGATATCCTTTGCCCTGTTCAACTGAGGGACGTTTATCTTTTTTTGACAATTGGTAGCACGCGTTACAAGCCGTCATATTTTATTATATTTGTAAAATATTAATACAACTTCGATGTGATAAGGGCCGCGGGTTGATGGTAGATCCAGGCTGCTTCAGACGAGTCCCTTTGAAAAATTATGAGGGAAGCCTATATCCAGCAGTGGCTAAGATGAAATTGGTTATTAGAACAACATAAACTATATACATAACTAACATAAACTATATATACATACTTATAGGCATTAACTATATTATACCTACACTTTTACAAGGAGCAAGGTGTTTCGGTACGTAAATATGGTATAGCACCCTGTCTAAGTAGGCCCGCATGATTTCTAAACATCATGCGGACCTGCTTAGACAGCGTTACTGTTCAGCTTGCCTGTTGAACTTCTCAGAAAAATCCTTGGTACGCTAACCGAACGCCGAGTATAACTGGTCTAATTTCTAAAAATTAGATAAACATGAAACTTTCTAAACTAAAAGAGACTTCTGTTTAAAAAGTTTGAACAACCTAAGGTACAGAAGATTACTTAAGGGCGCCACTTAGTTTACTCGAGAACCGGATGTCAAGAATCATCTGAATGGTGCTCGTACACGGAATTATCCAATGCACTATTCTGTCGTGATTTGATAAAGCGAAGGTCCATTTGTAGTAGAACTTTGTAGTAGAACTTGGATTTTTTTGGTCTAAACTGTTCTTTCGTAGAACTAATACTACTTGGACTAACCACAAGGAATTATGAGGGTGCAATCTTATAAACTAGTTCTAATATCGTTTCTATAATAATTCGTGACTCCCGAATCTTATTATCGTTCAAAGATCCATGTCCGAGCTTGTAAATCTACATATATAAGTAATGTTAACTTCTCAAAGAGGCTTTAATTTTTTCCTAAAATTACTGGCGTTTTTCGCGTTCAATACTTTCGACTGAAAGGTTCTCTGGAATTCTTTTGAAATGCAGCAAAATGTAGCGTCGTACCAGTTCACTAATTAACTAACTTGAAAAAGTGGATGGATATGTTTTTGAGTTTATGAAGCAGTAGCCATCTTTTTGGCTGTTCACATCAAGCTAAAAATTGTTGTTTAGGCATTGCCCGTTCATTTAAGTTATTTACATTTTGAGTTGCTCTATTATATACATTTTAAGTTGTTATTACTTCAGGTATTTTTTTTATTAGATAGGTTTGCTGTTGGCTAGCATCCAGCCGAGTAGCGAAGATGAGGACTATGATGGAGCGAGCTCACCCAGAAGATGATTATTCAATCGAACTATGCCTCTTTCCTTTGTGTTGAATATAAATCATACCGTCAAGTCGACATTAAATATATATTTTTAATTTATTTTATAAGCATAAATTTTAAAAAAATAAAAAAAAAACAGACATCGAGCGAAACCGTTAAACCTTAAGTGGAAAAGTATGATTTTAATTTTCGAGCAACTTGGTCGATATCTGTGATGGATTATGAAAATTCCGTAAAATATTTTCACGAAATATTCTAACTTTTAACTCACCGATCGACCCCCGAAAGGAAATGAATTTCACTTTACTCTAATGAAAATTCTTTGATACTTCGACGACGGATAAGCGGAGAAATTTCAAACTTAAATACTTTGAAGGTCCATTTCTTACTATTTTAATAACATCATGATAACGACCTATTACTCAAATGCTTCCTAAAAGGGAGAACTTCTAAAACTTGTAACTCTGTGTTTGAGAGGCTCTTTAACTAATTCTGCTAAATGTTAGAGAGGTTCCTATTTATAAGGATCGGTTGAATCGTACTTTGTCGGTAATAAATGCGAATAATTATGACGATAAATGTATAAATTTCCGCCAAACTCGAGAACAGCTTCATTAATATAGAATCATTCTTTTAAAGAAAAAAAGTAATCTATGTAGTATATTAACTGTCTGTTATCCATGATACAAGCATTAGTTGCTTACTATAGAACTAGATGGTGCTGTGTGGACTGTGTGGAATATATATTTATTTATTTATTTCGTCTAGTATCAGTACATAGTTTGGTTGTTTGTCCGGTTGACCGAACTAAAGCAACTTTATAGTAGCAGTAGTTCGGTTGATACAAATCACCGAACAAATGACACTTTTAATGTTGCAGTAGTTCGTGCATGTTGGACTGTTCATTGCTAGTGACCAGCACGAGTAACTAACTCAAGATAAAAATCTTCTAAAACACACAATGGGTGATTCTGAATTACTTTAAATATAATTATATTAATATATCTTAAGTGTTTGTTTTCATGCAAGAGTATAATTATATTAAATTATTTTTTTAATTCAGAAACATGAATCAATTCAAAGAATTTAGAAACACTACAAAATTGAGTTTTAAATATTCATACTAACAGTAGTTACATCTAGCTTGACACGAAACACTAGAGAAGCTAAGTGTTAGTCAGTCGTAAACGTTTACAAAAGATGTTGTAAAATATTCATATTCGCGCCGTGTCTCCCTAATAACTTTGGGGAGAAGGAAAGCTCAAGGAAATATCGTCCTACGGGGTCCGACCTTTGAGATTTGAATACGGCGTTAGTACTGAAACTAAGACATGTTGTACGTTACATGTATATAGTTGAGACATTCTGATACAATCTTCCTCGGGCCACAGAACTTACACTAATGGTGTAGGTAAAATCAAATCAAAACCAAAATATTCATCAACTATTTGATGTTCTATGTTCTATGAACCTATGTTCTAGGAAAATCTTTTGATTATTATTATAAATTTAAATTTTACTAGGGCAAACCCCTGGTTATTCCCAGTGCCGCTATGATCAGGTGCTGGGCGACCCCCACATATCCTTACCGTCTAGCCAGCGGTAGGGAATCTGTAAGCGGATTACTCCTCGTCAAAAAAAAAAAAGGCAAACCCCTGGTAAAAAATTTTTTACCATTAATTTCATTAATTAAATTACCATTATTTTAATTTTTTTAAGTGATCTGTGATTAAAGTGATTTAAGTGATAATAGTTACTTACTCATCCTATTTAAAAAATTCTTTCACCGATAGTTAGTATAGAATTCATCCAAATCCGTTCAGCCGTTTTTGCGAGAAAGAGTAACAAACATTCATGCATATATATCCATACATACATCCTCACAACCACTGACTTACTAAGTGCTCACCACCTTTAGTATTTATGATTTTAGTAGTAAGCAATAGGTGAATATTAGTATTAATTAAGAAGTTAGTGAACTGTTTAGCAGTACCGGTATTGGTTTACAGACATCCCTTAACTATTACAGGAATTTTTCAACAAAACTTTAACTACTTAAAATAGGTATATTATAAGTATTGAATTCTCAACTTTGTGTAACCGCTATTCACCTTAAGTATACCGGAACCAAATCGGAACTGTATTCAATCGTTCGCGAGCTTTCAAAATGTATGCGCATAATACATTCCCCTTCGTTAGAGTTTCTCCCTATGAACACGGACTCATGTGTTGCTGGACGTGACAACTGTTTTATCAATGAAACGTGGCTTTTTATACAGTTTCTTTTAACTTAAGGTCTTCATGGTCAAGCAGTCTATAAATAGGTCGAGGTAAAAACCGTTCGAGATACTCGAATGATTCCCAAAATAACTATTCCACGCGGACGAAGTCGCGAGCACCAGCTAGTTTTTAAATAAAATGCTTACTAATGCAGCTTGAGTAATAACTCTATCGATAGGTACATGTGGGAAGGATGTAACAAGAATGGAGGATGAAGGATGTTGAAGGATGTTACAGTGCAGTGTAAGCGGACGGGGTGATATGCTCCCACGCCTCACCTCATACCCCGATTGCATTCAATTGGCCCGCGTACTCGTTCAATACATAGCAAGCTGATAGTTTACGCATGAAAAGGCCATAACAAAAGTGAATATTGAAGCCATTTATAGCAATAAATTCGAATCAACATGATATTTGGTTATGCATTTTGCATTTACAAAAGTCGTTTTAATGAAGATATTTATTATAAAGCTTATGCCAACAATGTTTACGGTAATGAGGATGCGATACACGAAATCCGGTCCGATAGGATCGCTGTAGGATATTTTGTTGACATTGGTAAGCATTGTGTTTAAGTTGAAACTTTGGTAGCCGTTGAGTTCTGTAAGCCGAGAGCCGGATTATAGACTAATCTGCATTGGAAACACTGCTTTTAGTAGAGACAATGGGTATGCATTTTGTTACGACGCGTTATTTCGAGTTTTATAGACGTGGCCTTTTTTGTAGAAAAATAAACACCTCTCTCCTATAAAAGCTTATACATACCTATATTACATAGTTTTGGGAGAAAACTTCTTTAAACGCGTTAAGGCTCTGTTACATAAGGAGAGTTTCTCGAACGCGAGAATTCAATTTGTCGTGAGACAGTATACTATCGGCTAGTGTACATATGTGAGTTACGCCTCTCGAAAGAAATTATCGCCCTTTTAAAGTCTTCTCGCTCATAGCCTGTGTAAAAAAACTCTATGAGTTTCGCCTTCGAAAAAAATTAAGTCTCCATTCGAGTCTCGTCTCGTACGAGACTCGCCATTCGAGTCTCGTATCAAAATCACTACAGAGTGATTTGTGGCGAGTCTCGTATCGATTCTCGCCAGTGCATTGTTTATACACGTCGAGAATCGTATGCGTATGTCGCCTTACGAATTCTCGCCTATAGTGTAAACAATTCAAGAGAGAAGAGTGTCGGCTTGAACGGTGGTATTCGAGTATTGCTTGAACGGTGCGAGTTTCTATCGTAATGTAAACAGTTGCAGGCAAAAATCGCATGGAGAGTTCTCGCATAGTATAATCGTATACGATTTCTTATTCGAAACTCGCACAAGAAACTCTTGTGTAAACTCGCCTTTAGGTATACTTTTGGTATAGGGAAAAACACTAAACACATAATTAATGCTTAACCGTCATGTTGAAGTTTTCATTTCTAACGTACAGTCCTATGACTGAGATATTATTTTTTTTCAAAATACTAAATTCGGATCCAAAAAAATTTGGTAAGTAATTCATTTTTTTAAGCTTCTTGGTCTAGCCATGAATGGGAAGTAGGATTAAGAAAGTACCCATATGACGGCACTAAGCGTCTTGAGAGCTGGATAAAATTTATAAAGCAAAATTAATTATCTGTAACTTAATAAGTATAGGTATCGTGTTTGTTTATGTGTTCTAAGATTCCACAAAGTTGTAACATTAAAGCAAGTTATTGCTTAATTATTTTAATAAGTTGTCGATACGAGAGATTCGTACTGATGTTGAAGCTAAGTAACTTGATTATGATCGAGTCGTACTTCTTGGTTTCAATCGGTTCTTCAAGTAGAATACTAAAATATGTTTTGAAACTATTTTAGTATTCTAGTTATATTTTATTAATTTGCAGGTACATACTTTGAAGGGTAAGCGCGGAGTCTACATTTTATTGGCATTCCCTGTACAGGAAATAATATTGCAGTTACGAATAAATGAATAAATAGTATTACATATTATGCGAAATTTATATTACTTACTTACATTACACTTTCTAAAATTCATTGTCCTTCCGATTCCTAAGCTCATAATATAACAACAAACCGTGTCCAAAACTAACCTCAAAAACACTTTCGCAATAAACTCACAATACATGTAAAATAATCGTTTTGTAAAAATACTTTAGTGAATGGAACTCTTTTGAAAACATTTTATCTTTAATTTAACAGCATTATCAATTTATTTATTCGCAAAAGTCGTAACCAAAATTGTTTAAAATTCGTAGCGAATCGTAGAGACCTCTACGACGCGGCGGCTAGCAGCAGACTGCTAACTTCAAGTTATCGGCTTTCATACGACAAAAAAACAAAATTATTCAAGCATTAAAAGGTTAAGATTCCTTTTGCGAATTTATTTAAATTAAGGATTCGGAAGCAGTATTGTTGTTCTATAGAATGAGAATAGTAGTTTCAATAATGTGCTCATTCAATATTGCTACCGCCATCTGTTGGTCACGTTTGTAAAGTTACAGAGAAGTTACGAGATCAGGTCAAATGGTGCAGAATTTTCCAAAGATTTATGTAATTCAAAGACAAAGCAATTCAAACTTTAATTATATACCTCTATAATTAATTATTTTGCTATTGTAGTTATATATTATATATGATAGCGTAGGGCTTAATATGGCCTACGCGAATTGGCGAATTTCAGAAGATAACTAAAGTTTTTAATATGATAAGATAGTATCTATTAAATATAGTAAAAACCTAAGGTTTTGCTGTGTATATCGAAGAAAATGACAAATATAGATAAAAAGTAATACAAGTTCCAGCAGTTCGCGTATTTATACGAAAGCCGATCGGATCTGATAGGTATTGCAATAACAATTTCCTTTGTACGCTCCACTCGAGTTGTGTTTGAAGACGCGACTTCGTTGTCTATAATTAGATTGTATACATGTTACAGAAATAACCGTATTTGCAAATAGGTTATAGGTTGACGGTTAGGAAAATAAATTCTTAACCGACAAACCAGGTTGACGGTTAAGAAAATAAATTCCTAACCGACCAACCAGGTGGACAGCGTGGTTTGTCGGTTAGGAATAGACGCAGGCGAGAGGCTTGTAAACATTTGTATTTTTCAAAATATAATATTCAATAGGTACTCCATTCGCAAACTACCTGCACGAATTTTGTATGCGTTTTTGTAAGCACTACGCAATAACGCTCATTTTCAACTCAGCGTTTCAGCAATAAGTGAAACTTCTTTAGTCTCTTAGATCGATTGATTACGTAAGTATATGTTCTTTTCCTCGTACGTAAAAATATGAGAAGCGACCGACGATATCTGTTTCTTGGTCGTTGAAAAATTTAACACCTAAGAAAATGTCTGATATCTTTACCTCTGTGACAATCACCCAATTTTCATATTTTCAGACGATCCCTTGGGAACTGAACATTTTTTCAAGATAAAAGAATCCTATAATGTTAATCCATGTAATAAACTATATGTGTGCAAAATTTCATCCAAGTCAGTTCAACCGTTTTTTGCGTTATTGAGGAACAAAAATCCTTCAAACTTTCGCATCCGTACTTAATATTATAAATGCGAAAGTTTGTATGAATGTATGGATGTTTGTAACTCTTTCACGCAAAAACTACTCAACCGATAACCATGAAATTTTGCATACACGTTGTCTGGGACACCAGAAAGAACATAGGGTACCTTTCATCCAAAACGCGGACGAAGTCGCGGGCATTAGATAGTAATAAGGTGTAAGTTATCCTTTAAAATTAGTAAATAAACGGCCTTTAAAAGCGCGGTCTCCACTCTTTTTGTTGGAATCCACTGATTTGTACAAAATGTGTACAATGTTTTCACATTGTATAAATTGCTGTACATTTTTAACATCGCGCGAATAACGAAAATCATTGCTAACAGTAAATCTCCGCTCAAAAAAAAACTGTATCACATCGGAACTTTTTCGAATCTGATATGTAGCGAGTGCGAATGGTCAGCAAAGCCTAAAATAATAGTCTCGTTGGGTTTCCACTTTTGCAGGTGTAACAAAGAGGTTCGTTAGTGTTTTGCTACCATTTTCCAAATCTGTTAGATAGACTTTGTGGGGATCGGGCCGATGAAATTCTGCTTACTACAGCTTCTTTCATGGTTAGATACTTTTTTGCGGTTGTTCTTTTTTAGTCTACGTACTAAAAAAGAACAACCGCAAAAATTTACTCTTTCATAGAAAAATATGATTCACATCCAAACAGTCCACCGTGTGGCAATGGTTTAAGTAAATACTTGGGTTGGGGGTGAATATACGGGAATAAAAAGTCATGTAAAGTTTGCAACTAAAAAAGTCTTAAAAGAGCTTATCAGTGTTAAAATTCATGTTAAATTACATTTTTTTATTTGGTTAGTTAATTATGTTGAGGTGTTGCTAGTGTATATTTAAATGATTAATATTATAATTAATAATTTAATAATAGGTATTATAGAAGAAAAGACTGTACAAATGATTTGTAAATAGATGTAGATAATAATCTCCACTAACTACACATTTCACTACAATTCATTAACTTGAATGTTGCTCTGCTTTGATTTGACCACAATTAGAATTCGTCCCAATAATAATTTGCAAAATTTCTTGCTTTGAAAAATAAGAATCAGGAGTTGATCGCCGACAACGAAATAGTATATCTCTCGCGGACAGGTTTTGATCCAAGATATTTAGGGGTTATATTTTTTAGTTTCTGTGACAACTGCGACATAAAACTTTCGAAATCATTGAACTTTAGTTAAATGAAAGGGCGGATATTTTTCTTTTTCACTGTGCTTATGAAATTATGAATAACACAGTAAATTCCAGCTAATGTTTCTCTTTCACTTTATAACTTCACCCTGTGGAATTCTCCATTCAAAATTAGGAAGGATTTCTCGCTAATCAAACACAAATTTTGTAAAAGATCAATACCAGAAGCGTTAATTGTTACAACAGAAGTTCAGAAATCCAACTCCCAAGTCCCCAGTAGTTAGCAAAACTGTACAGATGGCAACACCTAATAGATAGCTTAAAGATTTAAATGCGTCACGTATCCCTCTAGGGGAGATCGCGACTTATCCTCAGAAGAGCGACTTCTAACTTTTGTGTGAGTACCCCAACCATTGCATAATACATTCTCTTTCCTTAAAACAAATAGTAATAAATAATAAATAATAATAAATATATTCACACATTCCACACAGCACCATCTAGTTCCAAAGTAAGCAACTTAATGCTTGTATTATGGATACCATACATTACGTTTTTTTTGTAAATACATACATATTATAAATACAAAACATCCATGACTCAGGTACAAAGGTAAATGTTAACACATAAACTGCCCCTAGCGGGATTCGAACCAGCGACCGTTTGATTAACAGCTAGGGTTACTAACCACTAGACCAAACGTGTCGTCACTCTGTGTCTTTCGTACCATAAATCAGTTATTTTGTAAGACAGGACTTTGAGCAACTCTTAAAGCTAGGCAATATTAGTAACCATAGTAGTCGTTCGAGCCACCCGCCACCTCAAAAGTTAAGATAGCTATGATGATAGTCAACCTCCTTTTAGAGATGGCGCCTAAAGAAGACACCACAATTAAAATGTATAAAAAAATACTATTGAAAGAAGCAAAACTGCATTTAAAGATTTTTGAAAATCTTGCAACACTGGCCACAGCTGCGAATCAAACTGACTACAATCCGAAAAATAACAGCGTGTACTTTTATGGCATCAATCGATAGTTTAAAACATGGTAAATTGAAAGAAAAAAAAAACCACGAAATCTAAACTAACGAATTCAATGGGACAAGATAAATCACTTTTACTCCTTTTACTCATAAGGGTCCATCGGATCACTTAATTTACGTATACTTAGTAATATTTATTTAATACTTAAATAATACTTTCAGGTGGTCTTTATGTACAAAAAATATAAGGAAATGTGAGCTTTATAATGCACCACAATAGTCGTTGTCGAACCTAGGTCTGACGTTCACATCTTAGGAAGCCACACAATGGCTTGTGAAGATGTGAGGAATGCCTCTATCAAAAAAGTACTACAGTTTCTTAATGTGGTAGGTATTGTTAGAGAGCTTTAGTTTACGTGGCGATCACAATATTTCAGCAATGGACGAAGTGATACTGGTACTCTAGCATACAGAAATAGCCACTAAGCAGATATTAATAATAATAATAACAGGTCTGACGTTTAGACAGCCCAGCATTCGCGACCAACTGAGCCGTTACTGATTTCTACAATGACTAAACAATAGGTTGATTTGAAACAAATCGTAGGGGAAACCGATAAACTTCCAAACTCGTTCCAAAACTAACTTCCCCGAATAAATGTACCAGAAACCTTTGAAGGTTTTAATCGAAATTCGCCAGCCTCGAGCACCACTCTCCAGGTAAAGCCAAAATTTTAAACAAGAACATGAATATGATTATTTTCAAGTATTCCCAAATACCGATTAAATATTAAACTGCAAAAGTTATATTGAAAAACTGAGCGATGGCTCTTTGTATGAAATTAGATTGTCTTGAGCTTGTCGGAACATTTACATTGAAGAAAATGTCAAAAAAACAAAATTTTTTTTTTATTAGCATAAAACCGAAAAAATTAAAGAAATTTAAATAATTAAATATTGATGTATTTAGTTAATTAATAACTACATACGTAAATTCTATTTAAATGTAAATAATATTACAAAAGTGATAGTGTATTATGACTAAAAGTTATTAATCTCGACGCAAAAACGGGTTGTTATTAGTTTATCGCGTGTGTCTGTATATCTAATATCTGGAATCGTAGCTCCCAAACAGATGGACCGATTTTGATACTTTTTTTTATTAATGAAAGCTGACATTGCTGACAATGTGGTTCTTTGCTATAATTTTATATTAACATCTGTTCAGGTGTTTGAAGACCATCAGCCCATTTCCTAGTTGATTCACTAGGTTCGATTGATGTGAGGTTTGGTATACTGTTACATCGGTGGTATTTCCATAACATGGTACACCTTGATCTGATACTGCCACATCAGCTGAGTCTGCGGAACACCCAACTCCTCAGCAACTTACAGCAGATATAGCATGTTTAGAATCATTAGAAAGTCAGAGTTAGTTGAAAATTTTAATTACAGCTTGTTTTAATATTCCATTTGGGGAATCGATTGAAACCAAGTAATATGACTTTGTAATAATCAAGTTAGTAATAGCTCCAAGATCAGTAAGAAACTTTCGCATCCTCAGAATTCAACTTGATTAAAATATTTAAGCAATAACTTGCTATAATGTTTAAACTTTGTCGAAGCTAGGATTATGCTTTATGCTTCAGATTATGCGATTCTCTTTACATAAGGTTAAGGCTATCTGTGTGCTAAATTTCATCCAAATCCGGCCATTTTTACATTAAAGAGCAACAGACATTCATATTTAAATCCTCACAAACTTATGTTGGTGATATTAGTATAATTAGTAGGATGTACATTAATTTTCTAAAGAGTGATTCACATATGTCACGATGCATTAGTAAAATTACCTATAGTCAAGTTGGTACGTCGTGTATACTCGTATATGCCAGCTAACAGATAAGAGAGTGGAGAGATACGTGTTTCCAATGCCATTAGTCTGATTTTGATCATACGTATTTGCCTTTATCGATTTACCGGATACACATGTTCTTGTTATACTGCATCCACGTCTGTTCTAGAAACATTCCAACAGCTTTAAAGCTTTTTTAATTCCAAGTTGCCTGGTGATCCATTTGATGGTATAGTATGCACGCGACTTGAGTGCAGCTCTGAGGAATGCGCCAGTGCTGCAACTAGTGGTAGCTATTAATCCTTTTATATATATATATAAAAACTAGGTGGTGCCCGCAACTTCGTCCGCGTTCTGGATGAAAGGTACCCTATGTCCTGTCTGGTGTCCCAGACAACGCGTATGCAAAATTTCATGGTGATCGGTTCAGTAGTATTTGCGTGAAAGCGTAACAAACAAACAAACTCACATTCACATTTATAATATTATAAACACATTCACATTTATAATATTAGTAAGGATTACACGTAATCCTTACTAATATTATAAATGTGAATGAGGCCAATGGACTCCTAAACTACTGAACCGATTTTGATAAAACTTCGTAATTAAGTATGTGTAATTTGGTCCAATTTAAAAGATAGGATAGTTTTCATTTTGTACCCGGGCGAAGCCGGGAGCGTGGAGCTAGTTTAATATAAAATGTACAACAAAAGATTAGTCTTAAATAAAAGAATAATCACTCACACGATTTAATTATATTATATAGCAAGAATCAGTGGATCAGAAATTGACTAGCTGATTGTCCGTTTTGATGATAAGTGTTTAGTAGGATAAAAATAAAGGGAGTATAAAATAAATTAATGAAATTCATCCGATAAAACGCAACATGCTCCTCACAACTTATTTCAATGACTTAGAAGATATTTGGACGGAGACCAGCCACTATAGAGCTATTATATTACTAATTGCTGGACTGTTTCCAACTTTAGAGTCATTATACTCAGACATAACATGCTTCGTGGCGAAATTGATTGTTGATGACGTTCAGTTAAGACATAGGCAGTAATTGATTAAAATTACTTAGGCTTGTATAATAAATATCAATTCTAGAAAGAATCGTCTTTTGAAAATAGTTTGATACTTTAACGGGCCTATTTCAAAAACTACAAGTAAAGTGTTGATTAGTTACTTTTAGAAATCATTTTATGTTTTATTAAATTATGCACTCGGTTTAGTGCATCCTTTCGATGGGCGATTTTTTTTATTTTTTTTTTAATTTTTATGACTTTTACCGTACAAACAAAGGTATATAATATATCAGCTAAATTATTCCCGGTGACAGGTGACTTTAAATGACGGTTAGCCTACTTGACAGATGGTGAAAGAGGCCCTAAAACTAAATGGGAATGACAAACACAAATGATGATCAAGAGGCAAATTTATTTTTTTTACTCAAATACATATCACGAAATTAGTAATGGCAGGACACATTTTGTTCGCAGTCATTTGGGCAGCTCGTCTGGCGGCAGCAACCACTCCTTTACAGAAGACCACTGTGAAATGAATCATATGTGCTGTTTTGTTTCCGCACAAGCTTCGATGAGTGAGTACTTGATGCCAGAGCCCATTACCTCATCTCTTCCCAATCCGTTGTCCTTGACAGCACCCGAGGCGTTGCTTGTGGTGGTGACGGTAGCCACCCTATGATACCCTATGATACCCTATGTTATTTCTGGTGTCTCAGACAACGTGTATGCAAAATTTCATGGTGATCGATTTAGTAGTTTTTGCGTGAAAGAGTTACAAACATCCATACATCCATACAAACTTTCGCATTTATAATATTAGTATGGATTAGTACGGAAAAGGCTATTACACAATTTTGATTAACACAATTTTGATGATCGATCTGCTGAACTGGTGATTTATGTAGCAGGTATACGTCCAACACGACATTGTATCAATAATCCATACGCGTGTACGTGGACGATAACAAGGTACGTAATTTACTGCGCTGTGGCTACCGTTCGGGGGTAATTATAATATTAACTGCTTACTATGTCCGATGCTCGATAATACCAATTAACGTTGTAGCGTTAGTTTAATCACGTGGTGAAATTAAGGCTAAAATTACAACAACATCACAGTATAATTATTATAAGACTACTCGGTGCCCGCGACTTCGACCGCGTTGACTTCTTGTTATGATATGAATATAATATGCACTAATAATATATAGAAAAAATATTCGACTTCGAGGTTCTCAATTCGACTCAATTTTTTTATGCTTGTTATAGACCTCTTATAGACCTCAGAATTTTCGACTGGGTAAAACGATTTTGATGAATTTTATGTGGAAACTTTTGTTAGAAACTGTCTAACGAGTAAACTGGTTAATTAGTGAAATTGACGAGTAAGGAAACTGACCAGTGGTACTCTAACTCAAGTAATCATAATGCTATTCGTAGAGATATTCGCGATAATATAAGCAAAAACTAGAAATCCAGCTAGGCTTTATTTGTACACATACATTTAATATTTACCTAAAATAAAACTTAAACAATCTGAAACGTCAATGAGAAATTTTGCTATTAATTTTATGTAAGGCGCTTCGTTATTTCATTGTAGCGAAAATAGAAAATTAGTAGGCATCTTATTCTTATAATAATTCCATTTTAAAAAATATGCTCCATTTTTAATTATATAGCGATAAATGTAGATACCATGAGTTTAAAGCTCATCGCTGTGGATCTTCTAATTGATTTTACAGTTTTCTTTTGTATAAGCGATTATAATTGTTACTACATCTGTTAATGAATTCTTTTTTTATTTGAAATCTGGTGTTTCTTCGTGTGGTACCTACCATTTCAGTTTGGTCCAGTTCTGACAATGTCATTCACGAGAAAACCATACGTATGTGCGACAAATGAACGAATAACTCAATATATCACGCCAACGGATTTCGATGATTCTTTTTTTTATTTGAATATTTGATTAAAAATATAGCCAATATTATGATATAATTATTTTTTTATATATATTTTTTCTTATACCTTATATTTTATTTTATTTTTTATATTTTTTTATTTATTTATTTATTTATATGTTCCTTTGGAACGGATAAACTTAAATACTTTCCTACTTAAATTATTTAAAAAATTCTATTTATAGAAGCTATTATCAGGCCTGTACTTTATTTTAATAAAATAAAGATCCCTACGAAAATTACAAGAAGTGGCGCGCAAAAGCTAGCATTACCTATATATGATTTTATCTTAACACGCATTATATTTTTTTAAATTGGACGATATCTTCTAACAATGAAACGCCCCTATTTGTTGTATAATAAAATAGGAATTGCTCATTTATTTTACTCGAACACTATTCCGTAACAAGCTAAGATAACAAGGCTTCATAAAGTTTCGATAAGAGTCAATAAGCGCTACCTATCGGACCGCCCGCGACTATGTCCGCGTTCAAAATGTTATACAGCCTAAAGCCTTTCTCGATAAATGGACTATCCAACGCAAAAAGAATGTTTCAATTCGAACCAGTAGTTCCTGAAATTAACGCGTTCAACCAACCAACCAAACAAACTCTTCAGCTTTATAATATTTAAGAAAACCTTCCAATTTTAGATCTGTTCGGTCGGTCTGAGGTTGGTCATATATCTCACCTTTTTGTCCATATAAAGAGGGACTCTACTCTTATGAACAAAGTTCCCGATTAGATATTCTTTTAGCGACTTATTTATTAATATTAATAATAAAATGTAAAGAAAAAGGTATAAAAAAAATTGCGTAAAGCAAATAATTACCCTTAGAAATGAATATTGCCATCGCAGCCAGTTCTACCGCGAAGCAACATCAATAAACTGATTTGCGGTTATGCGCGAATCGCTCGCGTGTCTGGTAGAACACAATCTGTGCGGATAAATTTATACTACAAAAAAGAAATATACTAGGAGGAGCCAAGAAATCATAAATTGTCACGAATGCAAAACCTGCATTTTTTCTTGCAAATTTGCAAGTTTCCACTTTCCCTTTTCCTGGCTTGACAACGAATATTTTCTGTTGGTGGTAGAGCCATTAGAAGAACAACTAAATCCACATCTTCTCCAAATGTTCTCCAACAACATCATCCTACACATCTTACCTCTCTGTTAACTAACACAGCCTGTAGCTCCTAAAGTATTGATCGTAAAGTAAAAATTAATATCCAAATTTGTAGAAAATTTTATGTGGAAACTTTTGTTAGAAACTGTCTAACGAGTAAACTGGTTAATTAGTGAAATTGACGAGTAAGGAAACTGACCAGTGGTACTCTAACTCAAGTAATCATAATGCTATTCGTAGAGATATTCGCGATAATATAAGCAAAAACTAGAAATCCAGCTAGGCTTTATTTGTACACATACATTTAATATTTACCTAAAATAAAACTTAAACAATCTGAAACGTCAATGAGAAATTTTGCTATTAATTTTATGTAAGGCGCTTCGTTATTTCATTGTAGCGAAAATAGAAAATTAGTAGGCATCTTATTCTTATAATAATTCCATTTTAAAAAATATGCTCCATTTTTAATTATATAGCGATAAATGTAGATACCATGAGTTTAAAGCTCATCGCTGTGGATCTTCTAATTGATTTTACAGTTTTCTTTTGTATAAGCGATTATAATTGTTACTACATCTGTTAATGAATGCTTAGCTAGTAAATGACTTCACCGATCTAAATAGCATTTTAACCATAGATTTAGAATATACTACCATAGAGTAAAAAGTACTTAAATTATATCTACTACCAATTATGATTTTAACATAATCAATTTATGTTAATGGGCAAACTATTTAAATGACCCCATCCCAATTTTAAAAGGATGTTTTCATAGAAAAACATTATCGGTACCCATAAAAATGTCACAACTTCTTCACATACTTACATAAGTAAAATGTTTAGAAATTAATTATTCTAATAATTAATTACTAAAGAATTTATATCTTACTAGACATAAAATTAATATCAGTTTTTTGTTTCGACGCAAACTCTATGTCTATGTCTCAGAATTTTTTTCTCAGGTATGACCAATAACTAATGAGTAGGTTATAATGGAATTACGTGAGATAGAATTGGTAAGCTGACCGCGTTGGTAAAGAGGAAACATCTTGTCACAGAATGTTGCCCGCAGCGCGGCACAATTAAAAGATTATTATTCTTTATAGAGGCAAATTGAAAAATTGAATGGAGAGCATCGCTTTATGAATGCATCCTTTAAAACGATCGTTGGTATTTTACATGTTTCGTAACAGTGTTGATATTCTGTTACTAAGCTACTTAAGGAGGAGTTTCATAAAGGCGACAATGAGTAACACTACAGCCCAGATTACCCATTTTTATCCCAATTACACTCAATTTTATTAAAATCCATTTCGGTATCGTCGCTTATAAACTGAAGCAACTGCTGACAGGCTGCAAGTGTACTAAGACAAATTTATCTCGCTCAAGTTGGGCGAATTGTCATGTTTCATTTAGAATAAAAAATAAGGCACAAGGTACAAATCTAAATACACGAATCCTGTTATAACGTAGCTCCTTAAGGGTTATGCACACTGAATTTGTGCTAAATTAAAAAAAAATGGCTATAGTAAAAGAATGAAATTCAGTTCTATTCAATGAAGAATATTTTTATTTTATTTATTTTCATTTGATTCTATAAGAATATTTTAAAAATCAATAAAAGACTGTTATATTGAAAACTATAATACATATTTTTTTTATTAAGTACCTACATTTATATGTAATAAAAAAAAATATTTATTATTCCTACCTATTTTATTGAATTATCCAAAAAGCGCAGTTTAGTTTTAGTCGCACGTTAATCGTTGAATTGAATTCACACCTTATCAATTTGTAAGAATTTGGCTCAATCTGAGGCCGCAGAGAAGAACTAAAGTGAGTTTCGTAATCAATCATTTTTTATTACACCCGATCAAGAAGGCTATATATCTGTCTGTCTATATATCTCTATGCTACCTTTTCAAGCCTTAACTACTTAACTGATCATCATGAAATTTTGCATATAAATGCGTTGTCAGGGTTACAGGAAAGGACATAGGGTACCTTTTATCCAGAAAAAAAGCGAGGGATCATCTAAAATAAACATCTGGGCAAAATGTTGTAGCAACAAGACGTGGTTTAGCGTTTAAATTTGAATGCCTACGAAGTCGCGGGCACCAGCTAATATAACGCGAATAATTTTTTTTAATAAATTTTGTCCGTTGCAATTTTAATACCATTATTTGCAAGGACATTTATTTTTGAAACATTAAAATGTCAACTCATTAGTTTTATGCAAATACAAAAATATATATACAAATTCTTTATTTAAAAAAACATTAGAAATGAACTTTTCATACTTGACCCCACGGGTTTGGTATTTTAGTACATAGTATCAATAATAGACCAGTGACATTAGGTATCTTAAATTATTTTTATAGCATACTTTGAAACGATATTCATAAATAGTCTTTATTATTATGAACCAACCAGATCTTCTTATCAAAATCTTTGCTTATAATTATGTATCCACACATATCTTTATTATTATACTTGTCTCCCTTGCACCTACGAAGGTTCATTTTATACATTCATATTCGTCTCTCTCTTTCGTGGCAAGCCGAAATGAACACAGAAATATGTAGATACTTGTTTATTTTTATCGTACTATTTAGTTCTGTTCTGTTGCTACATTGGTACACCGCGTTTGAATTTTGAAAATATTCCCGCTTTAAAATTAAATTTTTGTTTTTATTAATGTAACTTAAATCGCATGCGCCAAATAAAACGTCAATTTCGATTGTCAAAGTGCTTTAGCTTGTGTGTCAAAACCACGATACTTTAGCTTTAGAAGCATGGCTGAGTTTTAATTTGAATTACTTAGTTAAGCTGTAATACCATTTCAAAATGGGCGCCGATAATTCCGGTACCGATCTGGACACTATATTAAAACAACTCGGACCTTTTGGAAAGTTTAATATAGTGAATTACGCCTTGTTGTTAGTGCCCATTTATTTGGCGGGAATGTATGGATCTGTTTTCGTTTTTGAAGCTTCAAACATAGACTACAGGTAAGCGCTGAGTGCATTCTTTATTTAAAAAATTATTTGGTTTGTTTGTGTTTTTAAAAAAGTCTAACAGTAAGGAATCGAGAGAGTAGTCGCTTAAACTTCTGTTAAATTTGTGGAAAATAATTTAATTAATGAATTTTACATGTAAGGATTTATTTAGGAAATAATAGTAATAATAAAAATCTTGGTTTATCTGTAGAAATACAATTGTTTTTTGAGGTTATAGCGACGGGAGCAAGGGAGTCCCTTTTAACGCATGCGTGTAAGTAGGTCATCACACAAAATTAGGGAAGGGACGCTGACCGCGGTTCATGTTCAATTTATATTGTAACAAACAGTAGATTGTTACAATATAATATATAAATATAATTTAATACTTGTGTACTATGTTACAATATAGTACACAAGTATTAAAAAATCCTCATGAATAAAACAAAACCTAGATTAATAAATATATCTACCTAATATCATAAAGGTGGCTAACGTAGCGTTTGAAATATTTTCGGACGCTGGCACTTCCTACGCTGGTTACTAAATAAATTACTACTAATAATAAGTATTTTTATAAAAAAAATTAAAAAAATAAACATTTAACATAATATAAGTTAAAAAAAAATAAAAAAGTTAACTTAGCAGAAGTTACGTTTACAGTCAGGCTGACGGTCCATATATAATATGGACCAAGGCATTTAGAAGGGCTTTACGTTTTCTTTTAAACAATAACAGGAAATGGCAGAAATCTGTGCAAGCTAATAGACAATTAAAATCTATAATAAAATAAAAATAAAAAATATAAAAGCCTTTATTTCACCCAGCTACAAGCTACATTTTCATTTTTAGTTACTAGATTATTTTACTAGATAGTTCATTTTTAATTAAAACGTATAACACAGACTAAATCAACACTGATAACATTAAATAAAAGTTATTACAAAGGTTATCTTAGCGAGCAACTTAACTAACAAGGAGGGAAATTGCATTATTAATAGCAAAAAGTTTTAACTTTGGTGGCACTCCGAGTGCCGACAGAAGTGAAAATTTGATCAATTACGTTTGTATTTTTTTGAATAGTCAGGAAATATTTTACAATATATGTACAGTCAAGGGCAAAAATATATGTACGTTTCCAAGCGGCAAACATATCTGTACAATTGAGAGGCCAGAAATATCTGTTCGATAATTCGGTCAGAAATATGTGAGCATTTAAAGGGTCAAAAAGATCTAGACGTTCACGTGGCCATAAATATATGTACAATGTCAGTCAAATATATCTAGGCAAATAGGAGTGCATAAATATCTGTACAAACAAACAAGTTTTCGTATTTTGAATGATGACAATCATCGAAAAGAGTACCATTCTGTCATATGATCTGTTTGACCCTTTCATTTTGATTGTGGCGTCATTAACGTAATATTTCTTTCACCTTTCATTCTATTATTTTAGATTCTGCTTCACAGCGTTCACAACTATCATATACGATTTTCACATGGCTTTTCTTGTGAATATTATATTAGCGTTTTTTCAATGCTAAATTTATGTCAGTAACATATTTATACTAGACGTAGCGATGAAACGGAAGATATTTATTCGTAATTTAAGTAATTATACAATATTAGTACAAAAATCTTTCGATTACGCTAATCTATACTAATATTATAAAGCTGAAGAGTTTGTTTGTTTGTTTAAACGCACTAATCTCAGGAACTACTGGTTCGAATTGAAAAATTCTTTTTGTGTTGGATAGATCATTTATCGTGGAAGGCTTTAGGCTATATAACATCACGTTGCGACTAATAGGAGTGAAGAAACAGTCGAAAAAACGGGGAAAATTATTCATCTTTGAGGGCTTCCATTGCGTGCGCTGCGAAAACCGTTCGAGATACCCAAATGATTCCCAAAATAACTATTCCACGAGGACGAAGTCGCGAGCACAGCTAGTGTATGTATAAATGTCTCTTTGCCGTTAAAAAGAACACTTAGGTTTTTACTAACTTAGAGCATTTAATAATTAATCACTGGTCTGCAACGAAATCCTCCTTCAAAAAATATGTCAAAAATATGAAGATTTTAATGCTTTGAATCTATTCCCGTTGGCCGATTTTTTCTATCACGTCTAGATTTATCGATATGAATTTTTATTAAATATCAATTTATGTTTTTTGAATTAGTTTTGTGCGTCAACATCATAAACAGTATAGTATACATACAAAATAGGTTTTAGCGAGTTGTAAGAGAAAGAAGGAAAGTGCCGAAAGTAAATTTTATGGTAGTACACAGGCGCATTTATTGGCTCTGTTCATAAAAAAATACATAAACTACACATAAAATACTTAAAAAAAGTAGAGAATATGCAAAACATCAAAATATTTGACAACTAGACTTGACAGTCTTGACACGCTCTTTGATAGTTTCATGTATGGATATCTATGCCCTCCTATTTGCCTACAGCCTACACATATTTGATTGACATTGTACATATATTTATGGCCACGTGAACGTCTAGATCTTTTTGACCCTTTAAATGCTCACATATTTCTGACCGAATTATCGAACAGATATTTCTGGCCTCTCAACTGTACAGATATTTTTGCCGCTTTGGAAACGTACAGATATTATTGCCCTTGACTGTACATACTTATATTTATGCCGGTTACACGGTTAAGGTAACGAGTTCAATGGTTTATTCCCATCTCAAAAATTGTTTTTAATTTATTTTGATTCAATTAGTTTTCTCAAAGATTACATAACATATTCTACAATAGTTTCAGTGGTATTGTGTAGACATTATATAATTGTCAACAGAGGTGTCGGTTACGTAACGGTTACACGGTTACAGTAACGAGTTCAATAGTTTTTTTCCCATCTCAAAAATGCTCAACGCGCCTAAAGAAGTTTTCACTTCAAAAAAAAAAACAGGTTCCTTCATCAATTGTCTTAGTAATCATTTTATCTATAGATAGTATAAGACAAAGAGGTTGTCAACGTCTATCTGTCTATACGCTTACGTATTCTACTAATGTGACTGTCATAATCATTTAAAGAATTTCTTCTGAAAGATTTCTGTATCTTATTTTTTTTTAAGTGACTTCAAAAGTGACCTATTAAAATGGCAAATCCAGATCCATTTAAGTAGCAAATACGTGATTGACGCATATTTTCAAAAACTTTCGCATTTTTTTGCATTTAAAATATTAGTAAGATATGTATATATACTGATACGTATAATTTAATATTGACTTTCTAAAATCAGTGAAAAAATACACTAGATAAAACTAAACTAAACTAAAATCTAAAATGAAGATAAAATTAGGGATTAAAATGCCTATATATGTCAAAATTCGTAAAATCTACTCTACAAAAATCACTGGGATCTCCGATTTGATTTAAGAGTGTAATTCAGCGAACTGCCAATTGTTCAGACTGAGAACTATCATTTTTATTGGAAACGTCGCGATCATGTCCCCACAGGGAGCTATTCTATAGCGTACTTGCTCGGGTTTTTAAGAAATCAGCAATTTTCCTTAATTAACATGGAGAACGTCCTGAATCCAGCTAATTCTACTTATTACTGTTTGTAAAATGCTGAAGATGCACCCTCTGAATTGGAGATCCCCAGCGATTGGCTCGAGCCTCATTTCTAGAATATTCTGTATTATTTGAAGCATTGTTACAAAAGCTTTTCACATTTAAATCTAGTATTTATGATAACTGTTTTTTAGGTACTGAATCAGAATTTGATTCTCCAGAAATGCAGAAATTCAGATAAAATTATTGTTCTCGCATAAATTACTGAAACAGTTCCTTCACTAAATAGTACTTTTCAGTAATGGTAGGTACAATCTGTTTGGTAGCTCTGGGGCATCTGTGAGAGAAATTTATTTATTCATTTCAACACACATCACTTTTATATGATGAGATTATTAATGCTGATTAGCAAGCCTTCATATGCTATTACAATTGCTAGTGTGTTCACGCATGCGAGTTTCTTTAAGGGATTCACAAAGGCGAATGACATTGACGATTTGACCTTCACCGATATGACCTTTAGAATGTTTATATATATCATACTAATTCCGCACGAAAAACACAAACGTAATCCACACCTCAACGCAGTCACTGAGACACTGTACGGTCCATTTTTATTTCAAAGATAAAAAAGGTAAACAAACAATTCACGACATAGAATTTTCCAGTTTTTACCTTAATTACACATTCATATAAACACGAATTCATTCACACTCACTAAACATAATATTCTTTACGATATGTATTCAAAATTATTGCATATTTTCAGAGGAAAATGCAAAAAAACTTGATAAAATCGTCTCACAACCTACAATATCAATAGACGTCACAGAGATTTTGTCTATGGTTTTAGAGACGGGACATGTACACGATCTAAGTCATTTGGAGTCACATGAGGTTTAGATTCGTTATACATCAATTATCAAGTTCACAATTCTATATACATTTTTAAAGTTTTAGTTTATCATAATTCATAATCGTAGACGAAACACTTTATGAAATTATTTTTGATTAAATGGCATTAATTAAATAGATTACTTACTTAAAATTACTATTAAACTAATAATTCGTATTTTATTTCGTATTCTTATTAATATAATAAAAATAAAAAGACAAGAAATTCATCACATTAAACAGTACGAACAAGTTCTAAATGAGTTACTCACTGAGTCAACTCTCTTTGATATGTCTATTGTACAAATCCCATCTCTAAAACAGGTCAGTGACCCTGGCGACGCCATATTTGTTTACCTTTTTTATCTTTGAAATAAAAATGGACTTTAGCTCCATATATTTAGAGTTCCGAGGCGGCGGAAACAATTCAACAGGCCTGATAAATGTGTTTTTTTTGTACTTTTCATTAAAACTACGTTAAAAATAAAATAAAAAAATCAATACATTTTTTTTTAAATGATATTGACTTATTATTCGGTGTAGGAATCATTTGCGCGCAATAAACCGTTTTCGCAACAACTTCTTATGTTCTAACTTTTATTGTGGGGTTTTTACTACTTCGATGGAAATTCTAAACAATATAATTTGTTCTTCACATGTTTAAGTATAACATATATTTTTTCAAACCAATTGCATTGATAGTTTCTTCTAACATTTTTTTTTTAAATGCAAATTTTTAGGATTGGCGTGTGTTTACACCTTAATATATATTTCTTCGCCGTTACAAAAAGACATCGTCAATTTTAATGTACCTATACATGAAATCAAGACTCAAAGAATTCAAACATGTCGATAGTCGAGATTTTCTTCCAGGAGGCTATCATTTCACTCCAGTGGTATTTCAATATGGCATAAAAACCAGCTGCAATTTCCAGTCGACAACTTATCATGCAACAGAATTAAGTGGTGACGCCAATCCACGAGCAATCGTCTTTGTGAAGTGTTTACAAAGGCTGATGTTAATCGCATGTGAGATATATTTGCGGGTAGTTTGAAAGGCACTACAAGGGTTGCGCCTCTAGCAAGCACGAGTACGTTCTATGCTTCTATTTGCATAGATTTCCATCCTGCATCACAGAACGATTGATGGTAGTAAGCATTGGTTTAAATCATATATCATAATTTATAGTGTTTTAATTACAAAGAGACACGAGTTTATCTAACCTAAAATTGCATCAGAGTCGTTAACTCTGGCATTCATTCTAAAAAAATGCCAATAGGTACATACATACTTACAAAACTACAAAATTTAAAATTTTCCAAATTATACAAAAATGTGGATTTTTACATAAAAATGTTTAGACAACTTTTTTTACTAAAATTAAAATTAAGGAGTTAGACAGGTTATTATTTTATTATATTTTGTTATTATCGTCATCATCATAAAAAAAATATGTCAATATTTTTGTCAATAATACTAAATGTTACTTTAAGTTGAGAACACCAATTTTCTAGACTAGAGAAAGAGTTAAAAAATCTAGAAATTTTATTTTTCACGAACTAACAAAGCCATAATTATAGTCTGTGTTTCGATATTGTGAGCGCAATGAATGTCGTCAGTTGGTGATATATCCAGACATTCAAATCTAGCTCAGTACTAGCATCATTACCATGCTCTAACAACGAATATATTTGTAACTAAAGAGACGGTCTAACAAATCTAATAACTAATTTTATGAACCCCAGCGAGACAGCGACCCTCTGATAATCATTTCCTGTTACATTAGATATATGATACTTCGACAATTAAAAATAACAAATTTACAAGTTAATACACAAGTTCTAATATATCTAAACTATATATATAATACGAACTAAAAATAAGCCTATTTAAAATAAAATCTAATCCTAAATTTTATATTATATTAATTAATTAATTATACTTAAAACTAAAACTCAATATAAAAATGGACCCTGCGGCATTGTACCAAGGACGCTGGCAGCATTTCCTCGTTGAATGGCCAAACTAATAATAACACAGCATACTTATTTCATACAGTAGGCCGACGGAGACGTCTAGACAGGGCAATCGTGCGGGGCGTGAGGGGTGAGGCGCGAGTGGGACGTGCCCAAGCTGCATACTTCGTCGTTCTTAGTAGCTTGGGATAAATATTCCAGGGCTATCGCGTCTTTCAGATTTTAATTAATTTATTATATAAATCAAAATGGTGCATACTGCATGTGCTGTAAGTGCGTGCAAATCTATATCTCGCATAAATAAAGAACCAAGCTTTCATCAATTTCCGCACGATGAAGAAAGGTACTTAAGCATATTTTATATTACTTAATTTGTGTCAACCCTTCCGTAATTTTTAAATACCTACACAGGTGGCGGTGTCGCCCAACATCAAAGGCGTCGGCCTACTGTAGGAAATAAGTATGCTGTGCTAATACGTTGGCCAAGGAAAGCGCCAGACCAGCTCTTCGGTCTCCCGTCGCATCAATAAGCCTCTTCGAAATATCTTTGAAAAGGCCCATTGCTATAGGGCCCCATGGACCGAGTGTCTCAACGCCGAATGATACAAAACTATATTGTATATGGTATAAAAAAATAACTATATTTATACAATTTAAAGTATATTTTATTGTTTAAAAGGTACAAGTGCCAAATAAGAAATATATCCCACTTTCCAACTCGAGAAGTTTACGAATTCTGTAACACGTAATCCCAGTATTGATCATTAGTTATTGGTCTAAGCAATACCTATTAAAAACATTACATTTCTGAGATATAATATGCAGAATTTGATTATATGTAATACAATCTTTTGTTCTACTAAGACAAACTTTCAGTTACTTTATCACCAAGTGTTTTGTTAAAGAAAGAAAAACTTCTGAAAAGTTGAACTTTTTTCCGGCTGTGAATCCAACGAGTAAGAATTCTTAGTGAAAGTTCGATAGGCGTCATCAGTTGGATCAAATCGACTACCAATTACACCAACTTTCAAGTAATTCCCAACTATCAACTAAGCACGTAATTACAAACAAACAACATGCGGTACAAACTCAAATAAGTAATGAAGTATTCAGCCACTGATCAGCGTATCGTAATATTTCTTTGATTTATTCCCTTTAATATATAATAAAGTCGAAGAAGACTTAAGTTTAAGTTGTGTTAAGTTAATTTCAAGTTAAAGTGTTAATTTCGATGCCATTTTTTGCCCAGTTCAAAATGCATAGCAAAAAGCGGGATTAAGCGAAGCACAACTTACCTTTTAGATGTCACAAATCGACTATAGATATTATTTATTTATTTAATATATTTTCTTATTTAAGCGTCGATCTTGTAAATATAGTTATACGTTAAACTAAGTAGCTTAGAGCCAAAAAAGAATTTCTTTTCTAGACTTTTTCTTTTTTCTTCTATTTTACGCTCTCAGTAAGCCAGAAAGTGTTTTTAACTTTTAATGTAACATCAAAAAACAATAGAATTTAAATACCTACATTTTATATATTTCCCATAATTTCACTAGTTTGTTAATACGACAGTAAATGTGTTAAACCAACACGTGAAACACAACAATGTTAAGTAGCTAGAAGCATGTCACTTAGACCATACAGTCTTAGTTCCTATCACTCACACCCGGTCTAACCTCCATACAATCAATCACGAACAGTCGTCACACGACTGATATTAATTAATACAAATGTTATTACCATTTCATTATACCGGAATTGTATTACAGCAAAGTTGAATTTAATAAATCCCTTTACTTACATGAGCCTTATTAGATCACTGCTACGCTGCAAATGTAAACTCGACAAATAAAGTGCTTTAGCTCCCTAAGATTGAACATTCTTTGTATGTTGTAGAATTATAAGGTCTGTTTTCCTCCTGACAATTTCTATTGCTATCTTTATTAGCGATGACAAATTATGTCAATCAGAAATCAATACTTATTTCAAATCAAGCCTTCAATTAATTTTAATTCAATTCATTTAACGAATTTTGAAATGAATGGAAATTGTAATCGAAACTGATAAAGCACTTTTCTTGTCTGCTTTACAATGCTGGACATAATTATCTACCTTGATGAAGGCTGTCCAGAGAAATACCATCTGAAAGTAAGCTATTCACCAAAAACCAAAATCATAGACGCCACGCCATTAGTTTAATAAATACTAAGGTATAGCCTACAAAATATATTCCCGAAAATTTTTCAAAATTTGGGTTACGCAACACTAAATTCTATACTTATTATATAATTATAATATCACTACATAGTATAAAACAAAGTCGCTTTTTCTGTCCCTATGTCCCTTTGTATGCTTAGATCTTTAAAACTACGCAACGGATTTTAATGCGGTTTTCTCTAATGGGTAGAGTGGTTCTCGAGGAAGGTTTAAGTACATAATTTACTAAGTTACGCGGGCGAAGTCGCGGGCAGCAGCTTTAATTTTATTAACACGTAATTTTATAAACTATAACTAACATGTAGTGCCATCTGTTAACTTTTAGATGAATTAGAGTACTACATTGCTTCAAACAGAATTCCCTAGATGGCGTTGTAAATTTTGCATACACGTTGTCTGGGACTCCAAAAAGGACATAGGCACCTTTCATCCAGAACGCGGACGAAGTCGCGAGCACCAGCTAGTTATATTATAAATAAGACGAGTAAATCTGCCTGTCTGTTCTGTAACATGCTTACATATTTTGCCAGGTGTTATCTATATAAAAAGGCATAGATTGCACCTAGTCTATTTGATTAAGTATATTGCAACAATTGGTATTTTAGATGCTGCACTGGTTAAATAAAGTCAAATAAATGATTGTGTTTCGTAACAATTTAGCCTTAATCAGTGAATAAACAAACGAGATGTACGTATAACCATAAACACGGTGTATCTGCCCGATTTAAGCCACGCTTTGCATTACAAATAGTTGTGAATCACGTTCGCTGTGATCAGAGAATGCATTTGCATGTGCGTTCGACGTTTTAGATAATTTCATTATATGTATGTTACTATTGAACTGAGATTTAAAGCGTAAATAATTTTAAACTCGATATTGTACAAAATTTTGTTCATACAATTTAAATTTGTTTTGACAATTATATCTCGTTCTCGTTAAAACGCGGTGAATAGATAGCGTTACCTATTGATTACTAAAAGAGTGAAATAGAGCAAAAAAAATATTTTTAATTACTTAGGCGGTCAGTTGGTTTTAATTAGACGGCATTTGATAGTAGGTCTATAAAAAAAAATATCCTCTACAAATTTGGTCTAGTGGCTACTAACCCTTTTTTTTTTGACGAGGAGAAATCCCCTTATAGATTCCCTACCGCTGGCTAGGCGATAGGGATATGTGGGGGTCGCCCAGCACCTGATGTTAGGATGTTAGCGGCACTGGGAATACCCACTAAAACTCCCCGGTGCCTCCTTGCCCTGTGAGCGGAGTGGACCGGGCTCTGCTGAGGCACCTAACTCCGAACCACGCCCAGGGCAGCCTAGCCATTACTGGCTAGGCTATCGCCAAAGAAAGGGATTGCCCGGAGACACCCAGGCAATACCCACGCGAAGGGGGGGACCTTCTGCAGGCACACACTGCTAGTGGCTAGTAACCCTAGCTGTTAACCAAACGGTCGCAGGTTCGAATCCGGCTAGGGGCTAGAGTCATGGAAGTTTGTATTTATATGTATTATTTACAAAAAAAAATAGTAATCTGTGTAGTATTGTGTAGTATACTATCAACTGTCTGGTATCCATAATACAAGCATATTATTGTTGCCTTATATAGAACTAGATGGTGCTGTGTGGAATGTGTGAAGATATTTATTATTATTGTTATTTATTCATTTGAATTTGTTTCAGGTGTGAGATCAACGAATGTGAATATTTAAACGACACTACGTGGATCGAATTCGCCTTACCGCAAGACAAAGAGTTGAAGAAATGCAAGAGGCATCCATTCCGAATATCTGATGGTAACAGTAGTACGTGCTCTAAAGAAGTGTTTGATACAAATCATTTGGAAAGCTGTACTTCATTCGTATACAGCGATGAAGATTCTGCAGTTAAAGATGTAAGTAGTATATACTATAATTTTATAATTAATCTGCCTTTCTCAATTTACCCTACAATTTTGTCGGAGTCAAATTTTTAAATTGGTAAGTTGGTCATAATATTATTGGTCAGTTACTAACCACTATACAGTTATTTATGTATAATATACATGATACGTACATCTTCTATTGTCTACTCTGGTCGACTCCGATGTATAGTGCATAGCATACTGTACTGTATAAATGAGCAGCTTGGCAATAATCAAGCTTTCTAGGTACATCATGTGCTCAGAAGCATGCTAGAGCTCATGCCACCTTCACCTTTCTTCAATCGGAAACTCAAACCATCCCTATCTTGTCGAAAACCCTTTTTTCGGACCATCCTTTATAATACATACAAGGTTTGGGACTCCCTGTCGGCGTCTGTATTTCCGATCTCATATATGTAACCCAAATCTTTTCCAAGTTCAAGTGAATAGGCATCTTTTAGGTGAGCTCGCTCTATCATAGGCCTCATCTTCGCTACACGGCTGGACGCTGGGCAAGAGCAAACAAAATCTCGAAATATCAGAAAAGTAAGGGATGCCGTAGTAAATAATCAGTGCATCCTGCCAGTGATGGATTACCACAGACTCATGCTTATGCCTAAAGATGTCTGAATCTCATGGAAGGTCACGTCCCTGTTAGTTTCGATGGCATAGGTCTTGTTGATTGGCAGGCGACGGAATATCAATAAATGGATTTTGTCACGTCCGCTTGATTTCTGTAAACCGACCTATTTTTTCTTCTTAGCTAGGCGTTGACTTACTACCACAAATTAAGTATAAATTTTTATTGTAATCTTTCGAAAAGCTGACAATCATTATCTATGTACGCTACAATAGTTAAATTATAAATAGAGCCATAACAAATACTGTGTTGCAATTTCAGCCTTAGTTTATTATGAAGTTAAACTAAGCAAATATAATTCTGTATCTACAATGTTTACATTTTACTTCGCTGTACATATTTGTACAGTTAATAAGTATTTTATTAATGCAAATACTCTGTAGCACAACTGGTTACGCAATCGGTGTCTAGATTTAACAACAACCCAACAAATACTGTTTTGCATGGGGGTGGTGATTACTGCCGATATTTTGTGTAAAGTTCGATAGGCAGGCTGAAACTATATCGCGTTTAGTATAAACAACGCCACTGACAGTTTCACGGTGGTCATTTATAAGGACGTGGTGACTATGACCAGACAGGTTTATGACTGCGGAGCAAGGTGTTCCCTGCCACTCTAGCCTAGCAAGCTAGATCTAGATTAGATTAGATCTGTTGATAGATCTAAGTTGCATTAGATCCAACTTGAGATCCTCCAGGATCTCTTCGGGAGTAACTTGCTGGCAAAAACTTATTTAACGCTATTTTCTAACTCTGCATTACATTAACTCAGCAGATTATTTTATTTAAGTATTTATTTAATCAGGGTCAAAAAATTTAGAAAAATATACGCATTAAACAAAAAGTAAAGCTCTAGTTCTAGATACAGTTTATCTATAACTAAGTTAAAATTAGTTGTTTGTTTGATATAAATACAAATGTTATTGTAAAATCCTTATCGTCGTTGACATAACTCGATACTTTATCGGTTAACTATAATATGATAAGAGATTGTAACTTGCATTCTCTCTTATCAATAAATATTACATTGTAACGGAGACTTTGACAAGCTCATCTGTATAGAACATAAATAATATATATATGAAAGACATAATAGGTACCATTTCCGTTCGACTTTCTTTCTTTGTGATTTCTTTATTGCTTTTGATATCTATATTACAAAAGACGATGTGTGTATGTATGTATGTTTCTTCCCTACGGACTCCGAAACCGTTGAACCGATTTTTATGAAATTTTCAGACAAATTTATTATTGTTCATTTTTTTATTATATTTCTTAGTAAGTCGGGCTGCCCCAATGACTGTTATCCGTTGACTTCCTCAAAACCACCAAACGAATTTTGATACGGTTTTCACTAATGGAAAGAGAGATAAATGAGGAAGGTTCGTGTTACATATAAATTGCATAAAAAATTGCACCCGTGCAAAGCCAAAAATTAGATTTTAACAAATCACAATTAGTTACTTAGTTGCCTGACTGCAAAATAAAATACCTTGTTTAGGTCTTAGGTTAACATCACCTCATTGAACGTCAAAAAAGTGCATATTTACACTCAATGTTGTAATTTTTATTTCTGTAATGCAAAGATTCACAAAACGAGTCCTCATTGTTTGTGTTTGTTAAATATGAATTATAATCATTATCTTGTCACATACAAGATCCGGTTTCTTAATGAACATCTTGCATAAATTTATCTTTTTAGGTCACAATTGCTCAATTAATATGTGAATATTACGAGCATACCAAGTGCTTTAATTGAATTACATCAAGTAATAATTAACATAATAATTAAAATATGGATAACACACAATTGGACTAAAAATATTTTCAATGTGTACAAATCGGGTGATTTTTTTTATATAAGTCAAGGCAGCGCTCAGCCGCGATCTCACTTGATGTTAGGTGCAGATGCGGCCGAAGGTGGACCACGTTTACCTAGTAGATTAGATGCCCATTTACCTACCCTACGTTTGAAGACCCCGAGGTTGTAATTTTGGATACAGTATATGTATATTTTACCAAAAATTAGGTAAAATGATGCCATTGGTTTTATTGTAATCATCTACTTCATTTTGAAATCGTATAAAATGTTAATAATTAACTCTTTCCCACGGCTCCGTTCGCGGGGTGTCCTTTGATAAATTTTAGAACTATTAAACCATAGTTCTGGTAATCCGTGGGATTACCAACATAAAAAGTATCTCTATCATAACTGTAATGGTTATAATATACTAGCTGGTGCTCGCGACTTCGTCCGCGTGGAATAGTTGTTTTGGGAATCATTTGGGTATCTCGAACGGTTTTCGCAGCGCACGCAACGGAAGCCCTCAAAGATGAATAATTTTCCCCGTTTTTTCCACATTTTCGATTGTTTTTTTTCGCTCCTATTAGTCGCAACATAATGTTATATAGCCTATAGCCTTCCTCGATAAATGATCTATCCAACACAAAAAGAATTTTTCAATTCGAACCAGTAGTTCCTGAGATTAGCGCGTTCAAACAAACAAACAGACAAACAAACAAACAAACAAACAAACAAATAAACAAACAAACTCTTCAGCTTTATAAAATTATAGTATATATAGTATAGATTATTTCGATGGTTATAATCTACGAATAGAGTATTATTTATTCGTAAGTTATAATAACTTAACTTATTTAATAATTAATTAATAATTAATTAATTTATTTATTTATAATAACTTATTTATTTTAACGTAAGTTAAAATGAGCTCTATAGCCAAATAGGTTGAAGCAACAAGTAAAGTAAATGTTTATTCTGGTTTTTTCTATCACTTCTAGAAGTTTAATTGGTGACATGCGATTAATTTATTATTAATTAATTAGTTAATTAATTAATTTTAAAATTTGCAAACGCTTAAATAAATTAAAGTTTTTTTTTCTTTGTTTTGTTTCAATCTTTGTTTCAGTTCGACCTTGCCTGTCAAAATTGGAAGCGAACCCTCATTGGGACTGTCCACAATTCTGGCTTATTTCTCTCATTACCTCTCACGGGCATCATATCTGATAGATACGGGAGGAAATTAGCCCTGTCAATTGCTTCCCTCATGAACGGAGTGTTCGGATTGATTCGTTCATTTTCAACCAGTTACATTATGATGTTGGTGCTTGAATTCTTGGAGGCCGGTCTTGGGGCCGGAGCGTATAGTACTGCTTTTGTTTTAGGTAAGAATGACCATTCATTATTAATTTTTGACATACTCGCGGTACGGTACGGTGAAATCGCGCTTTAGCGTGATAATTCGCCATTTCCCCCCTACTAAGTATCCCCACTAGTAGGGCTAAATGCATTTTTCCACTCATCCCTAACAGTAGGGATTAATTTTTCAATGCTAGTTTTTATATTAATATGCACGTTTCGATTAATTAGTTGCAAATTTTAAAAGAACTTTTCAAATGGTCTGGTATCCATAATACAAGAATTAAATTGCTTACTTTGGAACTAGATGGTGTTGTGTGGAATGTGTATATATATTTATTTCATATTCTGTAATATGCATATTTGATTTGCGATTTTTTTTCAGCCGTTGAACTTGTAGGACCAAAGGGTAGGGTCTTCGGAAACACCCTCATAAATGCTGTATACGTTCTTGGACTGATGACGTTAGCTGGTCTCTCGTGGTGGTTGCAAGACTGGCGAAATCTCCTCAAACTCATATACACACCAGCCATGCTTGTGTTCTCTTACATCTGGATTATGGACGAAAGCGTTAGGTGGCTTCTCAGCAAAAATCGTCACGATGAAGCGTGTACGATTCTTAAAAAAGCTGCCAAAATGAACAAAGTGGAGTTAGCTGACGAGCTTTTACTGCCTCTAAAGGAGGTCGAGAAGCAGGACACGAATGACACTAAAGAAACAAACTCAGATGTGAAAAAGAAAAATGAAGACTCCACTTTTCTTAAGGTGTTTAAATCGAGTATAATCAGAAAGAGGGTTATGGTGTGCTCGTTCCTTTGGATCACTTGCACTTTCGTGTATTACGGACTGTCAATTAATTCTGTTTCACTAGCAGGAAACAAGTACGTCAATTTTATGCTAGTCGGTTTCGTAGAAATTCCTGCAAATTTCGTGTGCTTGTTTGTGCTAGATAGATACGGGAGGAAGAGAACTTTGATTACGACTTATGTTTTGAGCGCTTGTTTATGCATTAGTTTATCGTTTTTACCTAAAGGTGAGTAGCATTCTTAACTTTATATAAAGATAATCTTATTGAAATCTTATCATACTTAAACTTTATCCTGATTTGCTAAATGTGTTCTTATGCTCAAAACTCCGGGTTGGTTGAACCTATTCAAGGAAGGTTCTTATGAAGAGAAAAATTAGAAAAAAAATGCAACCGTGCAAACCCGAGGGTGGGTCACTAGTTTATGATAAAAATAAATAAAAATAAAAAAGAACTGATCTACTTTTCCATCAAAAAAAAAATCAAAATATTTTTTTATCAATTGGGTTTCTACAAGAAACTTGATCGTCATTAAGTATAAATTTAAATTTACCAGGGTTTCGGAAAAAAGGGTTCGGTTTAAGCCTCCTTACGAGGCTAATAACACAGCTGTTATAAGTAAGAGCATAATTATATGCTGCTGTGTTTCGGTGAGTGAGTAAGGGATGCCAGAGCCCAATGCCCCATCCCTTTCCCCATTGTCTCATCCCTTTCCCCTTATCCTTAATCCTTCTATAATCGGCAGCGTACTTGCAGCACCTGTGGCGTTACTTGTGTTATAGGCGACGGTAGCCACCTACCATCAAGTGGACCATCAGCCTGTCTGTCGACTTTAACGTAAAAAAATCTAAAGAAATACTCGCTCTTCAGAGCCGAAGCTTTGAAGGTTAAGATAGCCATGAAGTTCGCCAATCTTTGTAAAGATGTGGCACCTTAAGTAGAATAAGAATAAATATAAATCCCCATTGACACTGCACAAGAGAATTACTCGAATGCCAAACACAACGAAGTCGAAAGTTTATCTTTGAAATTATTTCCGCCAAATCTCACAGCCAAACATAATTCGACGCTAACGAAAGACCGAGTTGATAATAATCTTGAAACACTTGGCTTCTGTGACTTGAGTTTAGGACTGAGACTGAGAATTTTGCGTAAGCCACTGTGTTTACTTACTGATCACTGTTTGCTCAACAGCCAGAATTAATGGAATATTCAAGTTAAGCCGATTTAACGCCACCCCCTTAGATGTTCGGTCGTGGTTTTGGACGAGCCATAGATAACACATAAATAATTTACACCGCGTTTCAAAACTTGAAACGGTATATATAAATGCGCTGAGTTGGGCTTGTTTAATAAACATTGGATGAATAAATGAATGAACTCGCTACCGGGGAGGGTTTTAAATTTCTAACAAGCACAGCGACGTATTTTTATATTTCCTTGCTGTTTGTAATGTAAAGTTTAGAGATGTTTTAAAAATAAATGTTTCAGTAAATCCTTTCAATAAATAATTTGAGAGTATCCTTTCAATAAATAATTCTATATCTGTTTATATACATCATTACTTAGTGTAAATTGAAGTCATTGCGCGTGTGTGTCTGTTTTGATGCGGTTTACACTATTAGTTTGACAATTTTTCACGGAGCAAGAGTCAAAACAAATGTCCGAAGTTGAAAAAAACGGCTTACAGAGATCATACGTTAAAATGATTTAGGTACTAGAGAATTGTAATTCTTCTAAAATACTAAAAAAACTCTATGATTGGTCTGTTACGATTGACTCTACTTGTAGTACTTATAACAATTTCTTTCATCGCTCTCCGCGTCTGTCTGTTTCTCTGCTAACATCTTCTAAACCACTCAAACAGATTTTTGGTACGGTTTTCGCTATCGGAAAAAAACGTTAAACAAAGAAACTGTGTATATTATTTGCAAAAAATTAATAATAATAATATAGGTATTAAAATTTTACATAAAAAATATTTTTATATAAATACTGGTATAACATATAACAGCTGGTGCCCGCGACTTCGTCCGCGCTCTGGATGAAAGGTACCCTATGTTCTTTCTGGTGTCCCAGATAACGTGTATGCAAAATTTCATGGTGATCTGTTCAGTAGTTTTTGCATAAAAGAGTTACAAACATCCATACATACATCCATACATCATACATCCATACAAACTTACGCATTTATAATATTAGTAGGGATTAGTAAGGATAATAATATAAAATTTGTCCAACAGGTCTGAAATGGTGGTCGCTATTCCTGTACCTGTCCGGGAAATTCTCCATTACTGTCGCCTATAGTTCGGTGTATATCTACGTCTCTGAAGTTTTTCCTACTAACGTTAGGCAATCGCTTCTGGCCGTTTGTTCTTCTTTAGGAAGAATTGGTTCTACTTTGGCACCATTAACGCCTTTGTTGGTAAGTTATGCTTTTATTAGTTCATCTACTTGTATGAGAACTTTCCTGTCTGTATAATGTCTAAATTTCAGAGAGAACGATCTCAGAAGATCTGAAAAGGCGTTACATCTCTAACTGCATACTACTCATTTGCAATGTACTATAAATACATAATTAGGTCGAAAAAAATGGTTTCTTAGTATTTTATATTTTTCAACTTTATTGTAGCTAAATAATTTGTTGCAACCTTGTTGGAAGTGACGGTCGTCATTATAGGTCTTGCAGGTTGCAGATTTGGGATTTTTGATTAGATATTAGAAGTAGTTTTAGTAGACCACTCTGGACTACAACCTTTATATTATATACATTAATAAAAACGTAAGCAAGCTGTCTGTACATTTATTATTTTTACAAAAAAAATGTAAACGCAACACATATAGGTATGTTACCGAGGGCAAAAAATAGTTTTTAGAATTTTAGTTTGTCTGTGTACGCTAATCTCTGAAACAGTTTAGCCGATTCGAATGCGGTTTTCGCAAATGTATGTATTAATGATTACCTGGATGGAATACTTTTATCCTGAAAAAGTGTTAGGTTCGTATAGTATATTTGTAAAAGGAACTGCAGCGCGTATGAAGTGTTGGTGCAAGCTGGTCTTACACCGTATATCATAAAAATAATAATTTTGCGTTTGGCATACAACTTTTTTTCAGTGTTTCAATACACATAATATAACATATACTTAGTATTAAAATTTTAACTATTTTTACAGGCTCTCTACTATGACAATCTACCAGCCATATTCTTCGGTAGCATTGCTCTTGTGGCCAGTGTCTTAGTGTTTACCTTGCCAGAGACAATCAATGTTCCACTTCCAGACACCATAGAGGAGGCTGAAATGTTGTCTAATAGAAAAGAAAAAATGGACGCTAATTGATAATTAAGTAAAATATTTTAAAGGAGATCAATCATTTTTTTATGAAGATTAAGCCATTAGTTTATTTTCGTTTTAACGATTGAAACTTGTAGGTTAGAAATAATTATAGCATTTACTGGGAAAAATCGTGTAATTTGGTAATGTAATTTCATAGATATTTAAGTTTAAAAGTATTAGAATATCCACAAATATACAAATGTACAAATGTACCAATATTAATAGTACAAATATACAAATTTTTCCCAAATATACAAGTCATTATTTTCATATTTACGAAATCTGTAAAGTTTATAAACTGATTTTTATAAATATTAAATATTCACTTTTTCAAAGCGCAAGATAAAAAAAGCAATACATATGTACCTATTACATACATATGTATTGCTTGTAAGCAAATACATATGCATACATATGTTGTAGTTTTGAATAATGTCCTTTTATATTCAAAAATACTAAATATTAATTTTATTTTAAGCTTTTGTGTAATTTGTCATTTATTTAGCTTAATTATTATATCTAAGCCTTAATGAAATACCTACTACGGGCAGCTGCAGTAGTATCTAAATATAAGCCATATCGTGTATTTGATTTTATTAAATAAAACCTATAATAAACTTATATTTAGACGTATGAGAAATCGTCGTTGTCAAACCAAAATGTGCTATTTTTGAGATTCCAACATTTCGTACTTAGTGAATACTTAGTTCACTGCCTTATCTTTTGTATACAAAAAATCTGCTAAGTGCTTATGAACACTATTTGCCGAAATACAACCTCTTAATAAAATATGCTAAGTGCAGCATCTAGAATCTGTTATGTGCAAAATTTATCAAAATAATAAATAAACTATTGACTTTTTCTGCAAGACAAATATTAGAAGACTTATTTTTTTAAATAAACCTTGAGATGTTTTTTATGCAAAAATTTTCAGGAAAATGGGTGAATACTTTTTCACATAGCAGATTTTTGTTTGACAACTCAGAAATATGGGTAACCGATTTAAATCTTTGTAGGTAACTGCAAAAAATTGTGCTGCGTGCCTAACTATTGTTCTTATGACGAGGAGTGAGAGTTGAAAATAAGTTTTAGCATTTATTACCTATACTCCGTCCAACCAATTATCCGTACTCCGTATGCGAAAGTTTGTATTGATGGATGTATGTATGGATGTTTGTAACTCTTTCACGCAAAAACTACTGAACCGATCGCCATGAAATTTTGCATACACTGTCTGAGACACCAGAAAGGACATAGGGCACCTTTCATCCAGAACGCGGACGAAGTCGCGAGTAGATACTAGCTGGATTTTTACATAATAAGCTAATCGCTTTTTTTTTCTGCAAATTATATTACTCGTTTTAAATATCACTCTTTTATTTAGTGAAAACCATATAAAAATCCGTTGGATTTTTTAGGATGTTTTAGTAGTTACCTACACTCTGGTGCAATGAAATCGCACATGTAAACATTTTTTTGAAAAATATGGTGTTATTTTTTTTTTATTTAAAAAGTCACATATTTTTTACAATAGGATGAAAGGTTATTTCAATACCTATTCAATGATACCATATAAGCGGTGATAAGTTTACTTTACTGCCGAAAAGGAAAGCAAAAACAACAAACCCCAAAATTGCTTACTTAGCGCACTGCAGTTTGCGATAGCAATTGCAGGTATAAAAAGGCCTGTTTTGAGTAAAACGTCATCATTTGCATTTCAACGCTCTACGTGAAAGGACGCCTAGTGACTACAGTTGCAACATTCTGAAGAAAATGGATACTACTCCGGAAAAAGCCGCTCAAGTCGTTGCTCTAATTGAAGCAGGCCAGAACCAGAGTGCAGTAGCTAGACAGCTGAATATCAGCCGATATTCAGTTCGTCGTGTATACCAGCGCTATCGGGAGACTGGTGGCTATGAACGGCGACGAGGATCTGGTCGCGCCAGAGCTACAACTCAACGGGACAACCGATTTCTCGTAACGACGTCATTGCGAAATCGACGACTGACTGCCGTTGATCTTGCACAACACCTTCAAGAGGTACGTGAAGTGGAAGTCAGCCGGTGGACAGTTAGAAGAAGACTTGTCGAAGGTGGCCTGACTGCGCGTAGGTCAGTAAATGCTCCTAATCTAACACCAGCTCACCGCCGCGACCGTCTTCAATTTGCACAAGAACATGTGCACTGGACACTCGACCAATGGAGAGCAGTCCTGTTCTCAGATGAGTCCAGGATGTGTCTTCACGGCAATGATGGTCGAGGAAGGGTCTATAGAAGGCCTACAGAGAGATTCTCCCAGTGTTGCATCACAGAACGTGTGGCATACGGCGGTGGTTCGTGTATGTTCTGGGGAGGCATTTCACTCGAAGCGAAAACGGAGCTTGTCTTCATCACGGGGGCCAATATCAGGCGACAAACAAGAGGATTGACATCTCAGCGGTACATTGAGGAAGTTCTCCAGGAACATGTCGTACCATTTAGCGGTTTTGTTGGAGAGAACTTTCTCTTTATGCATGACAATGCAAGACCCCATACAGCTGCTATAGTACAACAATACTTGCAAGAGGTAAATATCCCCGTGATGGAGTGGCCAGCTCGAAGCCCGGACCTTAATCCGATCGAGCACTTATGGGACGAGTTAAAAAGAAAAATAAGAGGCAGAAATATTGCTCCAGCCAATCTTCTGGAGCTACAAAATGCGCTAAAGGAGGAATGGGAAGCCATAGCACAAGACTTTGTCAAACACTTAATAGAGTCTATGGAAAACCGGTGTCAAGCGGTTATTCGGGCAAGAGGGGGTAACACTTCTTATTAATAAATGTTTTTTCACTACATTTTGTGATTTTTTTTAATAATCCCCAATTTTCGAACTTTTTAGTTAAGCAAAAATCCGCTGATAAAAATGTATTTGTTGTTTTTGCTTCTCTTTTCGGCAGTAAGGTAAACTTATTACCGCTTATATGGTATCATTGAATAGGTATTGAAATAGCCTTTCATCCCACTTAAAATATATATATATATATGTCTTTTCAAATAAAAAAAATAAACAATACTTTTCAAAAAATCTTTACATGTGCGATTTCATTGCACCAGAGTGTACTTAGCGGAGAAACAGAGAAAAGCGCACAGCTACTTTTTTTATAATATGTAGGTATGTAAGTTATACCTATGTATAATATTATATGCATAGATTTGTCAGCACAAGTATGTAGGTAGGTATAGGTACTAATGAATTAGTAATATCCTAATCCATTTCTTATAATCGACTTACTTTCTCAAGCCGTTAAAGCAAAATAAATGGTTGGACGAAATATGGTTATCATCATAAAGTTTAGAATGAGTAACTATCTGTAAGTCATGTATTTGTCTTAATTTGTAAGTAAAAATGTGCTTTTTGCTCAACATGATTTTTAAAAAATAAAATAATTTGCTGTTTTTTTTTCTTCTGTTAATTCCTAGTTCTGCCTGCTTTATGTATACATATAGGACCTACCAGCATCATGTATTTCATGTATTGTATACGTAAATATACTAAGGACAAAAGGATAATACAGAATACTAGTCCGCCGTGATCAAAACGGCGGCGCCACCGTCGTCGTCACAGCAATCAAGATTCAAATATTTTCTCAGGTTTTATATTTTTAATTTATCAACGCAGACGAAGTCGCGGGCACCAGCTAGTAGTTTTTATGTGGCTAGTTGTTTGTAATGTAAATTTTACTCTACACTTTACTTTGTAGCAATATTTCAGGTTATTGTGACATTTTGCTCACTCGTTTATATCAGGCGTACTAAAAAATGTTAAGCACGATGTTTGAATTTCATTTCCTAATTGTATTTTCCACCCTTCTAAAGAAAAAACTTCGGGAAATAACAACTCATATGGTCGGTAAGTATCCCTTATCCCTTGATCAAGGTAAGCTAACATACTTGCAACTCCTATTGCTTTGTTAGTAGCCGCGAAGATTTCTCTGCCAACTTTTGTGGATATATTTTCGGGCCCTCAATTAAAATATTTTTAATTATTTAAATTAAAAATATTGAAATGTAATAGTTTCAGGTATCCTTTGTAAATATTACCAAGATAAAAAGAATATTTATTTATAATTTAAAAAAAAAACTTCTACAAATATTTTGGTACCTACCTTTACTTTATTGCAGATATGAATTGAACAATTTTACTCCCATCTCGAAATATCTTACTCTTTCTTTTATAACACGACTTTATCTTAGTTCTCATGTAGGGCATCTGTAGCCATAAATATTCGTGCGATATCGTGTCTAACGTAGAATATAACGAAAAAAAAGGGAAGCAAGTTTTATTTTTTATTTTATTTTAATAGTTATTTGGTTATATTATTGGATTTTGTCTGGAATTAAAGAACTTGTAGATATGAAAACTATAAGTAACAAGGAATACCCACTAACAAGGCTATTATAGGTACTTAGGGTCTAATAACAGGTATTAATGAACAATGAAATAATAAAATATAGACTTAAAAATAATCGAGTGTTTATTTAAAAACCATAATATTTAAAAATAATTAATATAAACAGTTGCAAGTTGCCATATAATAGCTAATTAATAAGTTAAGTTCGAGACTATAACGAGCGTGATATTATAGGTAAGTAATTTTATGTTAACAAATAGATATTTATTTTATTTTCCTTTTAGATATTTTCACTAATAAAATGAACGATAAACGAAGAAGGTTGTGTTTGCATAAATTTGCAGAAAAAATCCATACCTACGTGTGGTGAGTGAAGCCGAGGCGGGTCGCTAGTAATTACAAATCCATCAATAACTGTGATTGTTATATTATCGGTTTAAATTTATGTACAAATATCTTAAAACATCCTTTAGGTAACTTTTACAAAGTTTGTTTTAACTTTATTAAAGAATTTTATCTGCATTAAAAAAACTGAGTGCTACATGAACCGGGCTCGAAACGACATATGGTGCATCCTCGTACCACGCGAAACTCATATTCATACAAATTTTATAACAATTATTTATGTACGCCGTACATTTCTGGTCCGACTCGTGTAAGTGATTCGCAGCCGTTGTTTCGCAACCGCAATGGACTGCTTCTATCAGATAATCTCAACTCTATTGTACCGGCGTATGCGCGTCGCGATAATAGCTTGCGCCAATTCGACGTGGTCTAACAACTCGATCGATCGTGTGAGCGGAGCGAGCGAGCGAGTCGTTCAAGAACTGCTTTAACATCAGCACGCGTTCAATCCGTCGGATTATTATCTTGTTTTCGAATCAAATACTTCAATAAAAATCTAAACTTTACTATATTTCTCATCACACATTTCTAACCTAAACTCAATTTTTACATAAACTTCATAAATACAGTGAAATTACAACTACACGTGAATGATTTGTGTGTCGATTGGTTAGAAAATCGACGGAGCCGAGCATGGTATGGTGATTCTGTGAAATGGGTCATTATAGCATGACGTTTTAATTGCCGATGCACTGGGTAAGTCAGTTTTATGTATTGTTTATTTTATCACGCCTACATTAATTAAGTCTGCAATAATACAGTGATAATTATGTCTGTTAAGAACGGATCCCTTGTGAGCGAATGTTCCATTAAATTGGATTTGTATATCGTCGTAGACAGTGTTATGTTACAAGTCGATTATAAACACAAGTAAGTACATAACATACTTAACCTATAATATTTAATATGATCCGCTAAATTAATACAATACATTAGACTGCAATGGGAGTCACCACACCACGGTGTAGTTAAATATGAATCTACTTGCAATGATCAATTCAGGTTAAATATTTATATTTAAACCGCTGTCATTTCTCGCTCGGTTATTGAACTACACTTTCTCGGTTATTTTTTGCGAAAAATAAACTACAACAAAAGGTCGTTTCGTCCATTGTCAACTTGACTGGATGCGTTACAATTGAAATGACAATGAAGACGTTGAATGTGAGAAAGAACCACCTTGTAAATATCACAAAATTACTCACAATGTGATTTTTTTAAAGAAAATAATTAAGTAAGTAAGTACCACTGCCACTGACTGCACTGACGGAATATTTTTTTTCGATAGATGTGCCCGCGACTTCGTTGGCGTTGTAGTTCGTTTTTTTTTTTTTTCATTTTTCCAAGATAAAAGGTATCCTACTATATTATGATAATCCAGGTAATAAACTGTGTGCCAAATTTCATCCAAATCCCTTGAGCCGTTTTTGCGTAATTGAGTAACAAACATACAAACTTTCGCTTGTATAATATTACCTACTACTTAGCTGGTTCCCACGACTTTGACGGCGTTAAAAAATATAAAATATAACAATCGCTTAATATAATCGCCTAATCTTTTTATAGGTATTATAGCTTTAAAGGTGTCTACACACCAAATTAAAGCCGCCAAATTAAACAGGGTAAATAAGTACGGACGGGGGCTTCAGAAAGTTGCGACTCGGACTTTGCTGACGGCCTTTATAATGACCGTGGCGCCGCGATCGGATAAACATAATTTTAAAATTGTTTTTTGGTAATTTCTTGTCTTCCATGAAAATTAATAGATAGGTAATTAATAGACAATTAGATTTTTTTTTCTATTTAAAAATAAAAATTAATGATTCAATACCTGACAAAATTAATGAGAATTACCTACCTAAATACTGAATAAATATTTTGACACCTAAGAAAAAGTAGTCTCAGGCAAAATTTATATTAGTTCTTTATAAATATAAATTAACGTTATCTTCGTGTGATTAGCGATGTCTAGACTTGGTAGGTATTTAAACTGTGAGGATAACTAAAAAAAAAACACTACAGCCTCAACGTGCGATGTTTTTATTGTTAGGTATAAAAACGTTAAGTTTGACTTTGCTTCAAAAGCTCGAGAATGGGTAGACCGATTTTAATTCGGTTTTTAACTATTTCATATTCAGACGGATAAACGGGGATGATTTTTATATATATTAATATTTAAAAATTGTTGATATTCTATAATTAGTTATAGAATATCGCTTTGTTAAAGTATGTGAAATCGGATTTTTTTCTGTCTGTAAAAATACATTTATTTCTTTTCGAACCCATTGAAAAAGTCATAACAAGTTAAAATAATTCAATTCAAAACTCGTATTTTAACGTTTAATCTCATTACTTGCAATAAGCTCGCAATTAACTTGAAACGGTTGTTGTAAAAAACTGATAACAGTAGCTATATATAGGATATATTAAGAATGCATTAATTAAACAATATTATAAAAATATCACAGACAATAAATATTTTACTTACTATCAATTTGTATATAGACACAAAAATGTCGGAAGTTTGTAATTACGTTATTTTTTCATTAAGTATACAATGTCTCATTCATGACCAAAGCGAACTAAATTGTCATAAATTTATCGATTTATGACGAAATTGGAATCTGAAGTACCTATGTGTACTAAATCAAAGATCCTTCCTTTTATTACATTAGTATTTGAAGTCCCTTTCTTTTCTTTCTTTCTTTCTTTCCGCGTCTGTCTGTATATCCGCTAACTCCTTCAAAACAACGCAACGGATTTTGATGCGGTTTCCACTTTTGTTTTTGTATAGGTATACCTAATTTGTAGAAAAAAATCCCGCTGGATAGGTATAGTTTACATAGTCTGTGTTGTTTGTTTGTTTGCATTGAATAGGCTCCGAAAGTACTGGACCGATTTGAAAAATTCTTTCACCTATAGAAAGCTACATTATCAGCGACTAACGTCGTAGGCTATATTTTATAAAAGTACGCGGACGAAGTCGCGTGCAAGAGCTAGTATTTTATAAAGTTACGGGGACTAAGTCGAGTGCAACAGCTAGTATTTTATAAAGTTACGGGGACGAAGTCGAATGCAACAGCTAGTATAAAATAAAGTCACGGGGACGAAGTAGAGTGCAACAGCTAGTAAAATAAAGTCGCTTCCCACTCTGTCCCCCTATATGTACGCTTAAATCTTTTAAACTACGCGACGGATTTTAATGCGGTTTTCACTAATGGAAAGAGCGTTAAACGAGGAAGGTTTTTATATAATGTAAGCGAGTCGCTTGTACAGAATAATTGTTTGTTCATACTAAAGGAACTGGCAATCGATTGGGTATTTTAAATACATGTGTCGCACGTTTATTATGCATGCGTGAGGCTAGTACGTGATACTATGCCGAATCAATTCGCTGTTTACTATAATATTATAAGGCGGATGGTGATAAAAGTTTGAAAGTCTTCATTTCTCGGTCATTCACAAAAATAAAACAGCTAGTTAGATGGTTATACCATCAAGAGCACCGTCAGCCTGTCTGCCGATCTTTAACATAGAAAATGCCGTAAGCATAGACACAAATGTACTTAACACACATGTCATTTACCGTTTTGATAGACGTTCAAGAGGTTCTAATTTTAATGCTACTCGCGTCTAACATACCGATCATTCAACCATAGAAATAATAGAATTTTGAATGACATAATATTAATTGAATCTCTAAAAATTAAGGGACATTATAGCAGCACTAACTGTTTGCCGCGGTTTCACCTGCCTCGGCTTCTAAGGGTCATAACGTGATAATAAATAGCTCTATAAACTCAGAGTATAAATTCCAACAAGTAGGTATTACCTCTATGTCTATAACCTTCCCAAAATTAGCTAAAATATTTTAAAAGTTTTAAAATCCATACCTAATAAGTTTAGATTATCTATTTGCTATTAATAAAAATAAAAATATTAATAGTTAGAAAAAATCGTTTTTACAATAATCCATTGTAATGCTAATTGTTAAACAGCATTTCATATAGGTAATAATTATGACAGGCCTGCATTGGATTTCTTTGAGTTGACGACGCCAGATATTCATTACATCCTAACGCCTATAGCTAAGCATAATTACTTATATGGCGTACAGACCTACCTAACAACATACAGTCTTCTTTGGCCTTGAAATAAAATAAAAAAATATTTTTGTTGCGCAAAATTAAATACACTTATAGTTACATATTCATTATATATTAAAAAAAAAATTACTTATAAAAATGAATAGGGTTCAACAAAGAATAATAATTACAGTCGGTCGGCAACGCCAAGGTGAACTTAAATTGTAGTCTGCAGAGTCTGCAGTAGAAAAACAAAGATGCGAAATTAAAATCGTATTACTAAGTTTACAACGTTGCCACAGACTGTTAAATTAACTATTAAATTTATGTTAAATTTGTGTTTTATTTTCCAAATAGTAAGCGGTATTCGTTAAGGTTTTCTTTGTGTTATAAAATGAGTAGGTATGTTTATTAATAAGATTATGGAAAATAGATGGTTTTATTACCTAAATTGCTAAAAGCATTTAGCAATTTACCTAATTATCTTAAAAATCTCAGGTGATGATTTTAGCTGTCATGTATATACAAGTCAGAAGTTCCTAAAATAATGAAAAATAAAATAAAAAATATGAATCAAAAATTACTAAATATATAGTTATAATAATATAATACATAACTATTATAATATATTCTAATAGTTATATAAAATTCTCGTGTCGCGGTGTTTGTTGCCGGTTTTGTTGCCCTCCGAAACGGCAGGACCGATTTTGATGAAATTTTGTGTGCTATCGGGTAGGTCTGAGAATCGGCCAACATATATTTTTCATACCCTTGAATGTTAAGGGTGGTCCACTTAATTTTTTTTTTTGGCAAAGCAACGTCTTTGTCGGGTCAGCTAGTAATATTATAATATTTTTTAGTTTACAATAATTCTAGTAGTTAACAAGAAATTTTATTCAACGGAATGTAGCTAGTAAAAATAGAAATATTTATTCTACCATGGCCTAGAAAATAGTAACGTAGGTAATATACCTACCTACAATACTGAATAAAACCTATTTGAATGACCGAGTTGAATTTAATTAACTACCTATCCTTTGTTAAATCATACTTATAAATAGACATATTATGTAGCAACATAATAAGACAGTCTAACTACGAACTTTGATGAAATTTGTTGAAAGTTTACATAAAATAATTACCTACATTACAATTAATGAGTACATACATAAATAATTATTATCAAAGTAATGGATTTGAAAAGAAAGACACTTTGTAATTAATATCATTTTGTAGTTATCTCGGATCCGGACAGAGTTATTTCATATTCCTTGTTCATTATCTAACTTTACACTATCTTTAGTTTTATTTAGAACTCGTTGATAGCCAATGACTAATTAATGGATACCCCTGCGGCCCTGACCTCGCCATTAATGGATTGGTTGTTATAATTTACAAAATATTACAGTAGAAACTCGATTATCCGACCCTCAGTTATACGGATTCGCGATTATCCGGACTACCAACCGCGACAAATTATTTATGTAACATAATTTGTCTTAATAATTTCTTAATAAACATTGATTTTCGTTGATATGCATAAAACCCGCTTTTCTTCAATACATTCGATTATCCGGATCCGATTGACAAGATGGAGCATATTATTATATATGGTACTTTTCACTCCTCAGGATATGACTCGGATATGCATCTTTACAAACCCTTTTTTTTTTGACGAGGAGTAATCCGCTTACAGATTCCCTACCGCTGGCTAGACGGAAGGGATATGTGGGGGCCGCCCAGCACCTGATCATAGCGGCACTGGGAATACCCACTAAAACTCCCCGGTGCCTCCTTGCCCTGTGAGCGGGGTGAACCGGGCTCTGCCAAGGCACCAACTCCGATCCACCCCAGAGCAGCCTAGCCATTGCTGGCTAGACTAACGCCAGCGGAGGATTGCCCGGAGACACCCAGGCAATCCCCAGACGGTGGGACCTTGTGCAGGCACACACTATTGGCCAACCATGTGCGCAGGTCCCCTAGGACATTTGAAAACGGGCTAGATATGCCCGCCTTCTCCTGCCCGGCCGCCTGCGTCTGAGGGAAGCGAGACCTGCCTCTTCCTCTCGCTCCCTCTCAGCTGCCTCCTTCTGCGACATTACAGATTCGCAGAAGGAGGCAACCGCTTTCCAGGTGGTCTCACTGTCAATCATGGCTTCAACCATGCTTGGCAATGAGACGTCTCCACCACCCAGCGCCACCTCCAGCTCCCGGCGCTGGGGATTCCAGGCCGGGCACACTTGGAGTGTGTGCTCGGCCGTGTCGTATCTTTACAAACCCTAACATTCGTCTGTAGTAATAAAATGCGTTTGATTTGATAGCTCAAGAAAAGAGATTTTTTTAAAAAAAGAACGCTAAACCAAAACGAAGTACCTACTAAAGTGTCCGAGCGATGATGCGACGTAGTTGGTTCATGGGCAAGAATATTCCTAAACCGTTTCAAAAGTTTGATCAACAATGCGGATTAACTTCCATTACTAATTAAATTTATTAAAAGTGGATTGAACACAACAGTTGGTTAACAATTCATTGGCTTTTGTCCCACTGTTATTCTTCCAAGCTGTCACTCAAAACAACTTTTGTGTTTGCTATCACACGATTAATAATATTTATCTTCGTACTCGACGACAATTAAAATGAATTCTCCTTGAACCTGTCCTTTAAAATTAACAGATCTGTCATTTTCAAATCTACTCTATGGAGCTGTTTATTATTAAAGGAGAATTTTATTTTTTTATGATAAAAGTTGGCCAAAAGGCTGACGGTCTACTTGATGATGAATAAGTAACAAGAACAGCGATATGCAAGTAAAATTATAAAGCTTCTTGGACAAAGTAGGAAATAAAGGATAATTCTCTTACGTCCCTTTCTCGCCAAACTGCGATACATAATAACGCTGTTATTTGCACTAATTATGTTAGTGGTTATTGTCGCCAAAAAAATAGATACAAATATTGATGAGCCCATCGGTCGAGTGGTTAAGGTGCTCTTTTATTTACCTGGATTAACATATCCTGAAATGTTAGATTCCTGTGGGATTTTTAAAATACGAACTAACTACAGCGCTCACGAAGTCGCGGGCACAGCCAGTAAATAATTTATTTTTTAAGATCATTCTGTTTGACTTATGATTATTGAATAATTGAAATGATTGTCATAAAATAAATCTAACATCGCTTTGATCGGTCTGAACAGGCTAAAATGAATCATCTTTTAATATCTTAACTGCTTAAATTGATGGGTCACGACCTGACCGCTGCAATCGCGCTATACGTACAAATGAGAGTCAAGGCCGACGATTGTTTTTTCTTGATATAACTGTCATCGTAAAATTGAGTAAACCGGTTGTAAATTCATCTCACTAATTTGTCAGTACTGTCAAAATGTACCTCCATCCTACGAATAAATAATGATAATTTTATCTCTAAAAAAACAAAGTCATAACCTACGAAATTCTTATTGATGAGTTAGTACCTATGCCAAATGAGTTTAAAAACAGTAATTATTTATCTGGTTTCTAAAAATAGTATGAATGAATAATAAGATATACTTACTACAATATTTTCGCAAATGAAATAAGATAAAAAATTTCATACAAAGTCACCTTTGATATGCCGGTGCCATCTAAAAGCAAATAGAAATTTTTACTTACAAATAATACGTCTATGGATGAAAAGTAATCATAAAAATAGTTATTTTTAATTGTCGTCCACCCCAATACTCATTCATTGACGGTAACTGAAACAAATTTAGCTATTTTAGTTTTCGTCCACCTCCTTTAATATCTTATTATTTGCGCAACACTGACAAAGGAGTGGACGAAAACTAAAATATCTAATCTAATAACAATAAAGATCATATTAGGAGAAAATATTTACGGCCTTATTCATATAAAGTTATATTAGTTATTCAAAAAGTTATAGAATTCTTATTAGCTTGTTATAAGAAATTTACCAAAAAGTGTTATTCATAAACGTTCAATAGCAGCAAACCGCTTAATAAGTGTTTCATAAAGTTATTGAAGCATGGACCCTACTATAAGCCTCTAATAAGGGAACAATTCAAGATGGCCGAATTAAAACAGCTGACCGACTGACTGATTTCTATTGACGTTTGATGTGGAGTTTGAATTTTGATTGATGTTTGTTTGTAAAGGAATTAGCAAATAATAGTTTAAATTACATACTTATGTAAGATATAACATAATAAGTGATATATGTAGTAAAAATACAATATATTTTTCAAGTAATTATTATTTTCTCATAACAATTTTCTTTTGCACTAAAATTTCTTTTAGGTCCAATATTCTTCCTTTCTTCTCTTCATTTTTAATTTGGGCTTCATGAAGCTCCTTCCGACACTCCATTTCATGAAATAAAAGGCTGAAATAAAAATAGCACATATTATGTGTGGTGATGAAATATTATGTGGGATGTTTATTTGGCATACAATATTTTATAGATATGAGCATATTAGAGCTATGTGAGCCCGAAGGCTGTGGTGCAATAACACACTATCAACTTTGCATTGTCATGGTGTTATGTGATATTGTCCACACATAATTATTTATTATTTCTCCACTACATATTATAATACAAAGTCCTCCGCCCCATCTGTCTGTCTGTTTGTGATAAACTCAAAAACTACTGCACCGATTTTCTTAATTCACAGTTAGAAAACTTTGAGAAAAATAAAAGTGGTTCCCTCATGACAGCAATGCTTACAATTTCTAATAAAATAATAATAATAATTTTTTGTTTTAAATTTGCATCATGCGATCAGTCCAAAGAATATGAGCAGATTTGTTGAAAGTGTTTTAAAAATAATAAAATAAATATATTTATAACAAATAAAAAATATTTAATAAAATAATTTGTTTAGGTTAGGGAATATTTGAAAGCTAAACATGAAATTACCTGATTTATTTGTTTGTATCTATAATGAATTCGTTTGGGAGCCACGAACTTATATCTTCAGCGTTGTCTGGCTTCCTTGGCGGCGGTGGACCACCACCAGTCACAACAGTTTGTTTTCTTTCTTCTACTTTTTGTCGTTTTCGGGTCATCTTTAAAATGCCCCACTGGGATTTCAGCTGAGTAATGGTACGTGTGGTTGCACATACCTACTATTGAAGCTGGAAATAATGAACAACTTTAACAAACATCTAATATAACAATAACGTACGCATTAAATATGTGTTAGTTCATGTTTTAGCAATTGCCAAACTAAGCTATACATACCTGACTTGTAAATCCGCCCACGCTGCTTGTTTTTTGTAATTGCAATTAGTGTCCGTATTTTTATTTTCGATCGCTTCAACTCTCTCCCTCAACAATTCCAACAATAGATGCTACGGAAGTAAACGTAAGAAATTAATAAACAGAAAATACTATATAAACACAACTAATGGCAAATAAATATTTAAAAAAAAAACACTCACTTTATCTTCCTCTGACCAATTTAGGCTTCTTTTGCCGTTTTTTATCCACTTTTGGATTCCATAGTTAATTACGAATCAAAAATTTGACAAAATTAACAAAATCACTTATTTATCACACAAGTAAATTGGGTTATATTTTCAATTTTCATAAGAAATGTCATAATATCACATAAAAAAAAATCACTTTACTGTCATTTGGGGCGAGGATACAGATATTTTAGCTTGTTTGTCTATGAATTCATCAGAACGGCAACATTACAATGATAAACTAACTAATAGCGACATATTAGTTATGACAGGCTTATGGAACGTTTATGAATAGCAATTTTATAATAAGCTTATTAAGGTCTTATGAGCGTTTTAACTATTGAACGTTTTAAGCCTCTAATAAGGGATTTTTATGAATAAGACTATTAGTATTTTATAGGTCCGTTGAAGTAAAATGACAATTACAAATATTCACTTCGCTGTTCGGGTTTCCGTCCATGTGGACGAAAACCAAATATTTTACAAAATTGGTATGCTAGTATTAATTAGAGAATTAGACATTCATGTCAAAAACATTACATTAATTACCTAAAATAGTTATTAAACTTACCATGAACTTTTTCCGTCAGCACTTTTTTTTTCTACCGCGATGACGTTTGCAAGGCACCGATGCGAAGTAGCCACTGACGTTAATTTTTTTGAAGTCGTTAGTTGTACACACACATTTTGATGTTATTATAACGGTTGCTTAGACCTTATGGATGGCAACAAGACCAAACTTGCGCGGGAAAGTAAGTTTGTGTTCAAATTTTACGCAAATATTTGTCGCATCTCAGTCAAATGGACGAAAAGTGGAACTGGACGGCAACTTGAGGCTGTTTGCCTCAAGTTGAGGCTGAGGCTGCTCAAATGGATACGCGGCTAAAGGGTTATTCGTTTTATGGCCACAACTAATAATATCTCAATTAGATCTCAATAGGTTTAATTCCCTTGAAGACTAATACAGACTCGAGGCGATTAAAAAATAAAAGACTTAAAACTATTTACTCATAGATAAATGATTGGTCTCGCTGCGCTCGACTAGATACCGTCGTCGTACTTGTAAAATGCGGTATAAAATAGTACGCCGAATTCGGCGTACCCGAGCCAGTCACACTGCAAACTGTCTGTGATGTGTACGTGCCGAATGTTTTATTAAATTTCAGGCATAATAAAATACCAGTTTGCGTAGTGAAACTGTGTAAAAATATTATAAAACTGGGTAAAAAGTGATAAAAAGTGACGATTTTTTACACACACTACAATAAAAAGTTGCCACATTTTCAGAGCTATTGCTTTTGTATAGCACTCTATCTAGTCGAGCGCAGCGAGACCAATCAATTATCTTTGCTATTTACTATTAAAATACTTTTGTATATTGTCCTTTATATTAAATTTATAGAAAATATGCCGTGTTCTAATATATCAGAAAACTACTACCGTTTATGTAAGATTCGAATTATTTTCTTTTGCAATTCTTGCTCTTTGTGGCATACAATAATGACATTGTCCTTCGATGAATGGGTTCTCTACTTCCATAAAGCGACCCACAGCCCACAACAGCGCTGTATCAAGGAAGTACACATCACTGAATGTCTACAATGTATATGTATACTGCTACCTGAATATATGCAAGAATGTATTGTTATAGGAAATTCATTTCTATTTTATATTATTTGAATTTGACAAATATTCAGTAAATGTTGGTCTTATTTCTAAGTCCTTAGCATTTCATGTGCGAATTAAATAATTGTTTTATAGAAATATTATAAATAATTAATTAAATAATAAATCCATTCTATACTAATAAATAAAATTGAAATATCTTTTTGTAATGTCCGTAATGTCCGTAATGTCATAACACCGAGTTACTTGACTACTCGCTGGAACTTAACTCGCTTGAATCGGCTAGTTACCATGTTTGTTATTTACCTATACGCTTTTTACTAAGTTTGTACTACGTAAGTAACAAACAAATCTTTTCTCTTTATAATATTAGTACAGCTGGTTTTTTTTTACGTATAAACTATATTACTGTAAAGTTTCATTAGAATCCGATCTATAGTTCTTGCGTGAAAGAGTAACAAACATCTTTACATTCATACAAACTATCGTGTTTATATTATTAGCAGGTTTTATGATTCATTGTCTAGTCTAGACGACTATTAAAGCTTTAAGACATTTAATACATTACTCATCATTATTTGTAACCGCTTGTTTATTTAAACAAATTAAAATAGTTTTCTTAATAGCGACTAGTCAATAGCGATCAAGGTTCTAATAATAAGATTCAAGGTGTTAGTTACTTAAATGAAATATATTATTGAAATTATACTATTCTATTACTTATTCTATAACTCATTACTTATGTATTATTACTTATTCTGTACCTTGACTAGCAAAGACAGGATGCATTATTAGATTTATATAGAAATGTTCGCCCGGTGGTCTAAATTCGTGTTCAGTAGTCGCCCCGCACAATTTTATTTCGCATGGAATGTGCGAAAATCCAATTTAAAATTTCAATATATTTTAGTAGTCGTTTCGTAAACTTTGAACACAAAGTTTATATACTTAATTACATACTCACAAATTTTATACTTAATTTTTTTTCTTCTATAAAAGAAGAAAAAATTAAAAAACACTCGTGTATGACAATGAAATAGTTTACCTATTTCTAGTTTGTAGGTAAATCGAAAGATTAGTATAAAGATATAAAGATACGGTCAAGGTTTCATCTTCTTACCTTTTATTTGTTTCTTCTTTCCATAAATAAATAGAGAACTAATTTTAAAATAAGTAATCTAAACTAAGTTTAACGAATTAATTAATTAATTAATTAATGAGAATTTAACTGATAATTACATGATCAATTAAGAGTTTAATTGATAATGTGGCTCGGCGTTTGATTCAGCAATTAACCCTTTAATCTCGCAATTAGGTCTGTCTGTTGCCTGGAAGACAGATATATCTTGGCTATGCAATGATGATTCAATTAAAGCCTTCAAGCACTTGGGAATTTTCAACGTATCTTAGGTATTTTTAATCGTGTTATTTCGTTCGTTCTAATCGAAGCTGGGGTGTGTTGCTATAGTCTTTCTTCTAGTACTAATATTATAAAGAGAAAAAGAGATTTGTATTTTTGTATGTTTGTAATGAATAAACTCAAATACAACTGCACTGATCTTAAAAATTCTTTCACCTATAGCAAGCTAGTAAACGTTAGGCTACATTTTATAAAGTTACGCAGACGAAGTCTCGTGCAACAGCTAGTTATTTTATAAAAATGTTAAGTTTGTTTGTGTACGCTTCAAAAACTCGAAAATAAGTAGACCAATTTTAATTCGGTTTTCAAGTTCGGGATGGACGGGGAAGATGACTGTTTAGTTGTTGTTTCGCACGATTTTATTTTGTACGAATTGTGTAAAAATATTTCAAATATTTTCAAGTTACTTAAGTAAAATGTAATGTGTTCCAATCGCCTACTACAATTTTCTAAAGGTATCGTGCAAGGAATATGTGTGTGAGACAACTACTTAAATTATATTTTCATTTAAAGGTGGCGTTTCGCACATTAAATCGTGCGAAATGACAACTAAACCAAATTGCATCAGTTGCAAACCGGGAGAAGCCGGGAGCGGGTCGCTAGTTATTTATACATAATAAATATTACCTAATTATAGAAACATAATATAGCTCATAAATATTTTTTATGAGTAAGTAGATAATATCATAAATTTACATAATTATGTATACGGACCGCAAGAATTTTGAATCAGTTGTTAGTGTGATTGTGACATATTTATAACATTGCGGTTAGCGGTCTTATTTATCAGTCTTATTAGCTGTCAGCTGGCTTTTTTCAAGTTCAAGATTAAAAGAGTTAAGTTAAGATAAAAGTTGGAAGTTCTAGCAAAAAATTCTAATATCCATTTACTCTTGTCGTGTTTTTACGCAATAAAATTATTATTATAATATTTTTTTAAGAAAATTAATATTCTGTGATAATAAATCAGAGGTTTCTTATATTTTTTTTTAACTATATATTTTCTTTAAAGAAATATATTTCTTTTAATAGCGTTTAAAACTATGAATTATAATTGAATTGTTTATATCGAATAAATAAGTAGGTATTAAATAAATGTTTTTAAATCTCACTCTTCTTACTCGACATGAATTCCACTCGAGTACAAATGTAAGGAGTATGTATGCTGTCTATTTTAAAATATTTCTTACAACAAAAATCCACTCTGATCGGAACATTTCGCTAAAACTTTTGAACATTTCAAACGGAACTCCGACCCGATTTGTTTAACAGAACCTCTTCCGTTTTTAACATTTCACAATTCAAACCTTTCGCCATTCGTTTCCAGAGTTCCAGTTAACCGATTTCGTTGAAGCCAAGTTACTTGGCTGAAGCTACTTAAATCTGCGGGACGCGACTCCGACATGGAGGAAGGGAAGAAAGAAATCAATTTGGACTCGGTACTGGAGAGCTTGGGCCCGTACGGCCGCTACAACTTATTGAACTTCGCGTTGCTACTCTTCCCTATACTGTTGAGCAGTTTTTATGAGTGCGGCTTCATATTTGAGGCCCAAGAAATCGCATACAGGTAACACACATTGTTATATATTTTTAACATAGGTTATGTATGGTAGACAGATCATCATGTAATGGCAGACAGATGTTGTGTCTTGTACAAAAGAAATAGGCCGGTAAATATAAAGGATAAGAAAGCACTCGCACACATACATACACACACCAAATAAACATTTCTATTTTTTATTTTTTTAAATCCAAAATCATTAACTACAATGATTAAAATAAGTAAATAATAAAATAAAATAATAAGAACTCTGGCCTCAGCTGGTGCTGCTGCGGAGACGGCCGAAAATCGGAAAATTAACAAATACAGAGATATCGGCACCGGCTACATATTCATTCCCTTCGGTGTCGAATCTCTGGGTCCGTGGGGTCCCAACGCGCTTAAATTTTTTAACACCTTATCGAAACGTTTGGTCGACATAACCGGCGATTCTAAATCTGGCTATTACCTCGGTCAACAGATAAGTATTGCTATACAACGAGGTAATGCAGCCAGCATGCTTGGGACCCTGCCAAAGGGACCGATACTTTATAATATATAATGTGTAAATATATATACATAATTTAGAATTAGATTTTATTGTAAATAAGCTTATTTTTAAATAAGTAAATACATATTTTAATGAAAAAAAAAATTATCCTTAATGATTTAAATATCCCTTATTTTAATGAAGTTTTACCTACATTAGTTTTGAATAAAAAAATGACGTTCTATCTTTATCGGACCCAATCTTGTATTTACAATTATTTATTTATTGTTATTGAAGCAACAAAGACTAAAAATGTTTGTAAAAATGACGTTCTATTCAAAGGATCTATCTTTATCGGACCCTATCTTCTGTTTACAATTATTTATTTATTGTTATTGAAGCAACAAAGACAAAAATGTTTGTTTCATGAAAGTTAAAATGATAATAATTTTTGGAACGCATCACGACACTAGAGATATCTTATCAAGAAACCGATAAAACGCTTACTCATGACCGATAAAAAAAGGACGCGATAACTGGAGATAACCCAGCCACTCGTGGTGGCTTCATTCATAAAGCATGGCTTTTCCACCTAGACATCTAATTGTAATGGTGCAATCTCTTTAGTATAATAAACAAAACAAACCAATAGACAACCTGACCAGCAATGTTATTGACATTACATAATTGATTGCCAGTCCTAAAAGACATAGGCCTTTTAATTAAACGCCATCATACAAGCAATTCAATCTATTTTGGTTCTTAACACATAGATTCCAATGCACAATCTATAACACATTACATATTTGCAAGAATATTTCAGACCTAGCCTTGACTATTTTGAGCATTTTAAACTTGTATATTATATGAAATATATAATATGTACTATATATTCGCATTTATAAATGGCCGTAACATCTGTTTGATTGTATTGTATACTTCACAAATAGTCATAAGTGAATTGCGTTTTTCATGTGAAAGTGTGACCTATAAGCAGACATTATAATGTATTATGATATAATAGTTTGTTAACACAAAAGATTATAGCAGTAGCGTCGTCAATGTCAATGTCAAAATGTAATTTACTCTGACATCCTTTACAAGCACCAAAACATGCTGTTATTTCGCTCTGTTAGAGAGTAATTTACCTGATTTTCATAAATTTTTGTACCTACCATAACCATGTTAAGTCAAGGTTGCAAAAATAATAATGACGTCTTGCATGGTGCTTCATAGCCAAAAGCAGTTTGAAGCCGACCGAAGCTCTGCTGAGCTGTCAAATTACACTTAAATCGTAGAAAATTTTTCATACTATCAAAGTTTTAACGAGTTATTTCCATAAACAATCAAAAACAAGTGACAAACAGCCAAAGAGTTTCATTTTCAAATATTTTTAAATATGGTTTATGTAAGTGGCCATTTCCAGGAACATAAGTGTGCCTTATATAATAAATGATGATAATATTTATTTTTAAACTAGCTAGTGCCCGCGACTAGGTCCGCGTTCTGGATGAAAAGTACCCTATGTCCTTTTTGGTGTCCCAGACAACGTGTATGCAAAATTTCATGGTGATCGGTTCAGTAGTTTTGGCGTGAAAGTTGTCGCATTTATAATACTAGCTGGTGCCCGCGACTTGGTCCGCATCTGGATGAAAAGTACCCTATGTCCTTTTTGGTGTCCCAGACAACGTGTATGCAAAATTTCATGGTGATCGGTTCAGTAGTTTTTGCGTGAAAGAGTTACAAACATCCATACATCCATAGAAACTTTCGCATTTATAATATTACATTAATATTATTATTATAGTACGGATGAAATTGTGAACGATATAAGTAAATGAATTCTTTTTTTGCAGATGCGAAATTTATGGGTGCGAGAACAGATTCAATGACACCTCGTGGCTGAACTACACCATACCTACGAATCCGGAGACAGACAAACCAGAAAGATGTTTGAGATACGCTCCAAAAGGCGAAGAAGGGCTTTGTACTAATCAGTCATTCGATACTAACGCTACTCTCGCGTGCACCAGTTACATATATGAGAGAAAACATTCTTTCGTTCAAGAGGTTTGTTAAAAAATTGTTTCACTTATTTTGAACTGAATAAAAAAAAAGTTATACACATAATATTTGTAATGTCAAGTTGACTAAGTTATTCCTAATCCCAAATTGTCTGTTTCCCATTTTGACTGAAAAGCAAATAACCTTTCCTAAATCGACCAAATATTAAAATTTGGTCTTGTTCAATACTAAGACGTTGAACTTAGTTCAGTAGAAGTTAGAAGAGAAACAGTCAAAAAATAACAGATACTTTCATTTTGTTATAATTGTGCATGTGTTGTAGGTAGGTATATGTTAGATTTCGGAGTCATACTAAACTATACTATACTAGCTGCTGCCCGAGACTTCGCCCGCGTAACTTTGTAAATCATATTACTACTATAACCTCCACTCTATCCATTGGTGAAAACCGCATGAAAGTCGGCGCAGTAGTTTTTGAGTTTATCGCGAACAGACATACGCGGCGGGGGACTTTGTTTTATAATATTTAAGGAAGGATGTAAGGTTGACTATGTTGTGTCTCATTTAAAAATAAATTTAAAAAAAAAAATTAAATAAAAAGTTTTAACTGTTATCTAAAAAAGATATAAATAATATCGTGAATCACTACTTTACAAAAGATATTTTATTTAACTAACCACCCTACACGGCAATAACTGTTTTGCTGATTGCTGAGAAATTTGTAAACAGGAATTAAAAATCATGAATATTTATATTTATTGGACGAACAGTACTGACGTGTCTAAACAATAAACATATTTCCAACTAGCTCGAATGAAGTTTGTTTTGCCATTTTGGCATTTAATGTGTAGTCTTAAGGCTGAGAATTACAACAGCAGGCAACACCGGAACAACGGGAATTATTCAGAATAAAGCTGTCGCTCCTTTTAATACATCCATCCATATCCATACCTATTATCCGTACTTCCATACTTATATCCATACCTACTTCATAATATTATAAACTAGCTGGTGCCCGCGACTTCGTCCGCGTTCTGGATGAAAGGTACGCTATGTCCTTTCTGGTGTCCCAGACAATGTGTATGCAAAATTTCATGGTGATCGGTTCAGTAGTTTTTGCGTGAAAGAGTTACAAACATCCATACATTCATCAATATATTCCATACAAACTTTCGCATATTTTATAATAGGTATTAGTACGGATGTGAAAGTAACTCTATCTGTCTATCTGTTACCTTTTTACTCTTTAACTACTCAATCGTACATCATGAAATTTTGTACACGTTGTCAGCAACGAAATAGTATATACTTCATCCAGAAAAAAATGTTCCAACTGAAATAAAATAAAAAAAACTAACGCCTGGCCAAAGTGTTATAGCAACAGGAGGTTAAGCGTTATTTTGCTTATATATTATTTTTCAACGAAGACGATTTCGCGGGCACCAGCTAGTTTAATATTTTAAAAGAAACAACTGAATCTATAATATCAATCGTCAAACTAAAAAAATAAATAAAAAATCAATTATCTATAAAACGGATCAATTTTATTATTATTAACAACTATAATAAAAGTTACTAATAATAATAATAAAACATCAATATCATACATTGAAATTCTTTTTTCATTAGTAGGTAACCTTGAAGAAACACTCACGATAAATTGTACTATTGTCGGCAATGTTCCACTTGTTTAGTCTGCATGCTGATTCTGTTTTTATTTGTAAAACAATATTGAAACTTCAACTTCATTGACGCAGTCATCGCAGTAGATAAATGATCAAACAAAATGATTTCATAACATCGGAAAAACGTAATCACGAATTGAGGTTGCACGCTCAAATTTATTGTCGACAAAGCAACATGAATCCACCTCGTGCGGGAATGTATTATAATAAAACCTACTCTATTGTTGTATTACCTTCACACAAGATTGAACATGACGTGTTATTTTTGTACACACAAATTATAGTTGAACAATGGTAATATATGCAAATGCTATGTAAAAATAGCTCCCACCCTGATTAGATCGAGAGAAGCGTACGTGAACGCAAAATAAGGTCAATTTTGGTCAAATTCTGTAAATCTGTTCATTATTGTTTTTCATATAAACAACTAGCTACATGCACGCTCGTGGCTTCGCCTAGGTTCAAAATAAATAGTTGGATCTTTTCAGTTGGACCAAATTACACATAGTTACGAAGTTGTATCAAAATCGATTCAGTAAATAAATAATAATAATAAATATATTCACACATTCCACACAGCATCATCTAGTTCCAAAGTAAGTAACTTAATGCTTGTATTATGGATATCAGACAGTTGATATACTACATATGTACAAATTTCAATAAAGGATGGTAATTATAGATTCACAGTTCGTAATCATAGGACCTTCAAACCTTTTAAGATTCTGTGATCACAAAATTTTAAATAGGTACACACATTACTATTACTTTAGTCTTTGGTACTGTTGGTACTATTACTACTACTGCTATGTTTATTTATTTGTACTTAGCTTGTAGCAAGAATAGATATTTTTTTTTAAATTCAGATTAAAGGTAACGTAAAGGTCGGTTTCCTGCTGACGAAAATAATAAACATTTTCGAAAACTGATTGGCTGATATTCATACTTCGTATTTATTCTTTATTCAGTTTAACCTCGCTTGCCAAGAATGGAAGAGAGCGTTAGTCGGGACCATCCACAATGTTGGAATGTTCGCGGCGATGCTTTTCACTGGCGCTATATCGGATCGCTTCGGCAGAAAAATCGCCGTCGGATTCGCCTCCTGCGCCAGTTTCATCTTCGGCTTCTCCAGGGCCTTCGCTCCAGATTACTTGACTTATCTGACGTTACACTTCTTCGAAGCTGGACTTGGGGGAGGACTTTATCCCTCTGCTTATATTTTGAGTGAGTATAAATCAGATAAAATAAGAACTAATATTCTAAAATAAACTAATTATTCATTTATTTTCATTTATTTATGTTATTTTAGACTGATTATATAGATATAGAGCAATATATAAGATATATTACTCTAGTGATATATATTATTTATTTGTAAAATTATGGACTTAGATCAGCGCTGTATGTGACTTATAGCTCACACAGCATATTACTGTGCAGTCGAGACAGTGGTGCATGCACTGGCAAGTATGGTACATACTATTGCCAATACGATTAAGATTATTCTTGACAGTTCTTGACTCAATAAACTTTATTTACACTAATTTAAAAAAAAAAAACAAAATTTGAGGTGTACACAAAATCTCAATACAGTACAAACCTCACAAGAAAAAGCCCAACCCAATTTCCAAAAGGGTCACACCCTTTTGGAAATTAGACGATTTGGAAAGAGATCCCCTTTTGGAAAGAGACGAACTTACGGCGCAATAAGGCGATAGTGGCCCGGGCTGTTTAAGCTGTGTCTCAGTTCTGTTGTAACCAGAAGTATCCATGCCATCATCAGCTAAAAATGGCAACAAATAACGCCTCGATCGCTTGCTGTCACAAGCCGATCTGACAACCGCTATCAAAGTTCCAAGATGGTCTTTTTAACTAGGCCACAATATATTATGCATATGGTAGAAATTCCTTTTTTAACGAAATGATCTCTTTCCTCAGTCGTCGAGTTGGTCGGACTGAAGCAACGCGTCATCGTGTCTGCAATGTGCAACATGACTTACGTGGTCGGTGTTGTCCTCATCGCTTTGCTCGCCTGGTTCGTCACCAACTGGCGCACATATATCATCATCATTTACACTCCCGCTATCATCGTCGGCTTGTACGTCTGGTTCATCAACGAAAGCGCCAGATGGCATCTCAGCAAAGGCAGAAGAGACGAGGCCGTTCGCATTCTCACGAGAGCTGCAAGAATGAATAAAATGGATTCCAAAATGTTGGAATTGGACGCCCTAGGTGATCCGCTGTTGAAGAAGCAAAATCAGAGTGACGACAAGAAGTCGCAGTTCAGTAAAGCATTCCGTTCGTGGATAATATGGAAGAGACTGTTGATATGTTCGTTCCTTTGGATCAATTGTTCACTAGTTTACTACGGTTTGTCCATAAACTCGGTTTCGTTGAATGAGAACAGATACGTGAGCTTTATGCTTGTGGTGTTGGTCGAAATACCGGCGTATATTGTGGTTGTTATCGTATTAGATAGATTCGGAAGAAAGAAGACTTTGATCGCGACTTTCTTAACGTGCGCGGTCACCAGTTTGCTGTTCGCGTTTATGTCGAGAGGTAAGTCCCGTTAGACTAAGTTCTTAGAACCCTACTAAGCGAAAGTTTGTGAGGACTGATGGATGTATGTTTGTTATATACCTTTGTTTTGTTACTCTTTTTTAAACTGGCTTAAACGCAGACCAAGTCGCGGGCACCAGCTAGTACTTATTCAATACAAGAGAAAAAATATTTTTTTTCTTACTACACGTGTTTTTTTAATTAGAAATATATATATTGTTTTAATATACAATGAATATATTTACTGGTAATAAAGGAGGGTGATAAAAGAAGATTAACAATTATTTACAAAAAAAAATATTTTTGTTAGTCCGTTTGTTTACTACTTCAAAACTACTGAACGGATTTTATGCAGTTTCCACCTACTTATATCTAGACTAGAGAATAATTGATTAATTCCTTAAAAATAAATTCCTGTCACTGTGATTTGTGTGCAGGACAATGGTGGTCAGTAGCCCTATACTTGGTGGGCAAATGGTCAGTGACCGTGTCCTACAGTTCCGTCTACATTTACGTCTCCGAAGTGTTTCCCACCAACATGAGGCAGACTTTGATCAGCGTTTGTTCGACAGCTGGCAGAATCGGATCTCTCTTAGCTCCATTAACCCCTTTATTGGTAAGATTATTTTATTTTTATCATAATTAACTATCATTTATTATACTAAAATAAATTAAAATAAATAATTTATTTAAATTTAAATAAAATAAATAAATACTAAAGTCTTGTATAATGACAATAATATTTTATTTATTTGTTTAATAGCTAACCTTACAGCATGTAACATTTAACAAATACATATAAATAGATTAAATTTTTATATTATTTTTTTGTCTCTTTGTTCCTTCTAATCTCCGAAACGACTGGACCTATTTTGACGGAATCTTCACTGGCAGATAGCTGATGCTATAATGAGTAACTTAGGCTACTGGTATTTCTTTTTTAATATACATAAGTCCAGTACCAAGCGTGGCTGGATTCGGCTAGTTAAAAATACAAATAATCCAAAGATATATTCTGAAGGACAAATAAATAGAACCACACACACGCACGCACACACACAAATTGATCATATACTAACCCAGATTCCTTCTCATTGTTTAGAATTAATAATTAGTAAGTAACTTATACCCAGCGACCTTTGCTCGCAGAGATATACTATTTCGTTGCTTATAAAGACCTACATAATTTTAAAGTCTTTTAAGTCCTACAAAATGAAACCTTGTAATTGGCAATGTAAGTGGTAATAATCTGTCTATTGTATGTCATTTTGTTTTTCTGTAGGGTTTATGTTCAAAAATAAAATTTAAAAAAATGCAAAAATAAATGAAAAAAAAAATCCAAAAAAAATAAATGGATAAAAGTTTTTTTTTCTGTTTGTCCAACAGTCTCTCTATCATAAATCAATGCCCACTGTGATATTTGGTGCTATGTGCGTGATATCCAGCTTCCTCGTCCTACTTCTGCCCGAGACGAAGAACATGCGCCTCCCGGACACTATCGAAGAGGCCGAGGAGTTGTCTCGGATGAGAAACAAAGACGACCCGAGCGACCTCTAGTGTTTTTAAATATAGTGACGTACTTAACACGTGTTTAAGTGACGACATAATCCAATTCCATTAATTTTAATAGACTCAAATGGTTCTAAAGTCTGTTTTTTTTTAACAGACGAGTACCAAAAATTTTCACTGCATTGCTCTATTGGTCCATCAAACCCTTTTATCCAATAAGAACGCTAAAAATGTCCCATCTCACTCTTGTCAGTATTGGAAATATGTGAGAGATATACTCACTCGTTTGTTAAAAAAAAAGTATAGTACGGAATCCGAAGAGAAGTTGGTCCTTCGCCCCTCTGTTTACCAGACAAGTATATCGGGTATTAGGGAAACACTCCCGAAAATGAAGAAATACTTGTACTTAATGGCAGCTTGGATGACGGGCCAAAAAAATCGTCTTTTTATAACGTTTTATTATATTACCATTATTTATTGATGATTTTTTTTCGGGTATTATCCGTGGTCCACCTTCTTTGTTCACCTGGATGGACCTGAGTGGGCAATCAATGAAAATTGCCCGTGGTCTAATATAGTACTTCGTTTTCGGGAGCGTTTCCATAAACATGAAGAATATATATTGTTATCTATAAAAACACGCAATGCTCTCCCCAAAACGAAGTAAATGACCTGATAATAAATCAGAAAAATAAATAATCGATCCTTATGAAAAAAAGTTATCAATGAATAATGGTAATAAAACGTTGTAAAAAGATGATAAATTTTAAAAAATATTTGATAAAACGTAGGTACTTTTCATCTGGTAAACATATGGGCGAAGGACGACCTCTTCAGATTTTAGACTGTTCGTAAAATGAAGTAAGTATACTCGTATTTGAAGATGTTAAAAAATAGCACTGAGATTTTCCTGTGCAGTTTGCGATTTGAAATTTCCAACACAAACATCTCTGGCTGGATTATTTAACAGGAGTGTTAAATCCTTGCTTTTACTGCGAGCTCCATTTGGAAACTCTTGTCTGGCCTAACTTGCATTTTTCCTATTACCTTTTATGGATTCGAGCAAATTGTTGATTACAAACCTTTTTTGTTGTGTAACTTTTTAGAAGAAATGGTTTTGTTTATTATTATTTTCAAATTTTTGTAAGAAAATTAAAAAAAAGTCATTTATTTCCACAGGTTGTTTCATACGTTTCAAAGTAATATGTCTTCTACCTAACAAAAAAATCTATAATATTCACTATAAGTTAATTCACGTCTATAACTTTTCCCTTTTTTTTTCACATTTGGCCAATTTTCATATATAAGTGGCTTTTTGTATTATTATTATTATTATGTTATAATATTCTTTTTTTTTTTAATTATCAGTTTGCTTACATAGAATTGATTGACAAAATATTTTTAAATATTTATAATTTTGAGTTCCTTCAATATAATTGCATACATTTCCAAATGTTTCTTAACAATGTTTATTCCAACACTTCCATTCCCTGTAAACTGATTTATTTATCTTGTAATCTTATTATTATTTATTATATTATAAGATTGATATAGGACACTCGTTCAATATAAATAAAGAAATTGGTCATACATAAGCAACAGAAATTTTTTTTTAACAGTTTTTAGTATAGTAAAGACTTTTATTTGATACTTAATCTCGAATACTTAAAACTTTATTTAAAAATAACTACTTACTTAATTAATATATATATAGTTATAGTAACATCGTAACCCATTGTTAGTTTATCCTTAATATCAAAGGAGGTAAACAGTTTTGTATGGAGATCAGGCCATTGGTTTTTTTTTTTTTTTATACTTACTATTAGGTAAGAAAATTATAGATTTTACTGGGAAAATATCTTTATTTTATATACCTATATCGCACCTTCGGTATAACAAGGTCATAAATGCAATTTTTGTAATTTTACAGGAGAGCTATTTAAAGTTTATTTTTTTGCATTCAATATCGTATTCTTCTGCTTATATTGTTTTGAACTATTTTTTTTTAATCAAATAAGCCCCTTTTTGAGGCTCTTTTAATGTTTTAAGACAGTTTTGCATATTTAACTCATTTTACAAATTTTTGTAAGTTGTGCCCTTGTATTACCGAAGGTGCGATATATAAAATTTCGTTTCACATGTTTGTTCCCGATGAATTCCTAAACTACTGAACCGATTTTGATAAAGGTTTGTAACTATGTGTAATTTGGTCCAACTTAAAGGATATTTATTTTGAACCTGGACGAAACTGGACTAATATACCTACATTATAATATAAGTTCGAAAATTTTTAATTAAAATACTGTGCATTTCCCATATACAAGTCATACTTAATTTTCATAATTATTTATTTATGAAATCTCTAAAACTTATATAATTATCTACTTAATTTACATTTTATCAATTTTTAATTTTAATTTAATTTATTTTTTTTTAATTTAATTTTTTTATTTTTTTTATTTTTATTTTTTTCATATTTACTAGAAATTACTGAAATCTAGAAATTCTCCAAAGTGTTATTAAAAAAAAACAATGGCCTGGCTTTGAATGACATCCTTTGATATTTAAATTCTACAAAGACAAGAAAACGTATTTTGAGAGTGTTAGTGAAATGCAAAAAATTGTATGGTTTTTTTTCTAATTTTTTTTTTATATTTCTTGTATGAACACAGATGAACACATTCTCCCATGTTATTTAATTTACACGCTAGTATTTATAAAAGTATAATTTTGTATGTACGTTTGTTTATTCGACATATTATAATACTATACTTTGACAATTGTATTGAATATACTTACTTAATAATAAATTCAAAACAAAACCTAGTCCACGTTTTGTTTGATAATTTTTCCAGGTTTTACTGAATTACTTAATTTAATACCATTTACAGTATTTTAGTAGTAAGCCTGCACATTATTATGTACGTAGAAATTTCTGGGACCAAATGATGAAAATTGTAAACTTCGACACACAGCGAACGTGGCAGTCTTTTGCAGTAGAAATCAAAAATCTTTTTAATAAAAAAATGATTTTTTAGTTATATTTTTTTTTTATTTTTTTTATTAGTTAAAACAGCAACCTTTACAGAGTAGTAACACTCGAAATAAAAATAAAATTAATTTTGACACATACTTACTTATTTATTTGATTAATTCATAAACTTACAATCCTAACATTTCTTTGAGAGAAATAAGTATAAGTTGTTATATTTTCAAACAATAAAGACTTAATACCGTCTCGTCCATTGTGTGTCGTTGCGTTTTCAAAACGTACTGCCAAATCTTTGATGATAGTATACTAATTATATTGATTTTACGTCATTTCTGTCGTAAATTAAATAATTTATATATCCTGTTGCGTAGTACAAAAACGCATTTTTGTTAATACCACATTTTTTATTAAACTTTTTGAGACAAATTTTCTTTTATTTCCTAATGCGTGATGATTTATAATTTATTCCTCTAGTAAATGGTTAAATTTGGATGGCAAGGCAAGTGGAATTAATATATTGTCTTTAAAATGCATTCTGTTTAACTGTAATTGCAAACTATGTTAATTAAAAATTTCATTAAACATTCTTCGTCAACCGCAAAGATTCGCCACAAACACACAAGCATATTACAAAATGTTTATAGCAACTGTGAAGGCAGAGTTAACCTCAAAGATCGCAATATACAACTTCTTTGTTTTAAATGTTGTCTTTTTGTTTCTCATTTGGACTCCACACATTGCATCCGCAAAGTTTTTGGAGTGTGAAAACGGCCGCCTTGGATATTTTACTGGGAAACTCTTTACAAGGAGTAAGAACTTGCAACTACATATTCCAATAAATATTAAAATTAGAGTAATACAAAATTTTGTTTACAGCACTAGTGCTTAAGTACCGCATAAATAGTTTTTAGCTTCTGTGTCAATAATTCAAATTGGAAAGAAAGTAAGTAGTATCTCATCCTATTTTTTATTTGAATGAAATTATTTTAGCGCCTGACGCAAAAACGGGGTGTTATAAGTTTGACATGTGTGTCTGTCTGTAGAATCGTAGCTCCCAAACGGATGGACCAATTTTAGACAATTACACATTTGATCCAATTTTAGATAGCTGACGTGATCGGGATCGTTCTTAGCTAAGTATAACATTACTTATGAAGATCTGTTGAAACATAACTTATCAAGGCGTTTGAAGACTTGAAGACTGCGTTGATGTGCAATTTGATATACTGTTACATCGGTGGTATTTCAATAACATGGTAACCTTGATCTGATGCTGCGGGGTCAAGTAGTCAGCCTGCGAGATAGCAAACTCCTTAGCAACTTACAGAAGATATAGCGTGTTTGGGCACAACATGTCGACGTAGTTTATAATTTTTAATAAGTAAAATTATTACAAAATTAAATTACATCTACCTACGTGCAGAAATTCAATGACAGTAACTTATATGTAGGTACATTTAAAATTAAAAGAGAAATATATTATAGATAACTACAAATCTAAAAAACAACTACAGCAAATTAAATCACTATAATAATATAAAAACTAACTCCTACTGTGCTGCATGAAGAGCCAGACTCCTCGCTGCTAATACCAGGGAAGCAGGATTCTGGCTCCAAGCACATCCATCTGCAAGCACAGGTACTTTTTTGGATCCCACAACTTTTAGGATATCAGTTTGCCTCCGCCTAGGGGTCCCGGTCTGCGCCCCGCATCAATGTCCCTGTGGCAATATGGTCGACCGTCTTGGCCACCATGGACTGTCTTGTCAGAAAAGTGCTGGCCGCTTTTCGAGGCATGCTGCCTTAAACGACATCCTCCGCCGGTCTCTTGCATCAGCCAATGTACCAGCCATATTGGAGCCCGTGGGTGTATTGAGAAACGATGGTAAGAGACCGGATGGGATGTCTCTGATTCCATGGAGATTGGGTAGAGTGCTGGTGTGGGATGCTACCTGTGTAGACACACTAGCCCCTTCGCATCTCCATGGAACATCTACAAAGGTAGCAGCCGCAGCAGAGGCTGCCGAAAGGGGTAAAATCCTTAAGTATAGTGGTCTCGGCGCGGAATATGTTTTTATACCGTTCGGGGTTGAGACACTCGGTCCGTGGGGCCCTGAAGCAATGGGCCTCTTCAAAGACATTTCGAAGAGGCTTGTTGATGCGACGGGAGATCGGAGAGCTGGCGCTTTCCTCGGCCAACGTATTAGTTTGGCCATTCAACGAGGAAATGCTGCCAGCGTCCTCGGTACAATGCCGCGGGGTCCATTTTTGTATTGAATTTTGTTTTTAGGTATAATTTATTTAGTTATTAGTTTGTAAATCTTATTATAATGTGTAAATATAAATAAGTATAACTTAGGATTAGATTTTATTTTAAATAATTTGATTATAGATTTTATGTATGTAGTGAATTGTTATTAATTACCTGAATAAATTTAATTTAGGAATATATCACAAAATTAATGTTATTATAATAATTTCATTTAAAAACTATTAAAATAATTGTAGTACAATGCTTTTATGCTACAGTTGAATAAAAAAAAAACTGAAATATATTTTACTCCTACTCACTTACCGAAACACAATAGCACGCATGCTATTATTTCAAGAGTGGTCTTTTGTTAGGGGGTGGTAACTGCTGCCATACAGCAAAATGAGAGCGAAACGCAGTATTCCGTGCCACTACTAATCCTTGCTTAGGTATATACCACATAAAGAAATAAGAGAATATCATCTATAAGCTTCGACTTCTCAATATTAACCTCACGCAGCAATGATAGGTAATATTCATGCTCTAATAAATAAAATGCTCATCCAATGGTTTATTAGTTCGACGGCACCAGAAAGAAAGACTGATATCAAGAGTTGCAACGGGGCCGCAGTTCCGTGACACTCGCCTTTTGTTCAGAACAACACTCGGGGTCGAGAAGGGGCCGAAAATATTGCACTTCTCTAAATCGCCGGCTAGTGAGGTGACACCGTACAATCATTTATCGATTAATTAAAAAATTATTATTGAAAATCTTGCTAATTACAAAATGCTTCGACAATAATTTCGACAAAATGCTGATTAATGATATTTTAGTGTTTTCAAGACAGAAAGGGTGTTGTACGCTGTCCATACTCATTGGTGCAGGCTGTGCCTCTTGTAATTGATGCGGAAACCGCCAAGTGTTACTTGATGATGATTTTACTTGATACCTGCTTCGTTGGAAACCTTGTAATAATAAATAACTGAATTTAATACTTAATGAGATTTTTGAATTTAATTAAACCTATTAAAAATATGATCAGACTGAACAAAGACACTACACGAACAAATGATTGATAACATTATATGGGCATTTATTCGAACGTTGACGATCCAATTGGCTGAGTGGTTAAGGTGCTTGCTAGCACTCTGTCCCAAACTTTGGTATTGGATTTTTCAAAGTTAACTCTGGTCTGTTGTATCTGGCTGTCAGTGAAAGGGCACACAGTAATCGCAGTTGTTTGGACAGACCGTCTGGCGGCAGTAAGCACTGTGAAATAACAGCATGTGTGCTGTTGTGTTTCGGTAAGTAAGTAAGGGATGCTAGAGCCCATTTCCCTATCCCTTCTTAAAACCTCTTGTCCTTAATCTTTTTATAGTTGACAGCCATATACCATCAAGTGGACCGTCAGTCGGTCTGATAACCTTTACATAAAAGACTATCGAGTGAGTGGCCATAATACAGTCATACAGATTGAGATAATGTGTAAGAAAAAAAGCAACATCCTGTTGTAGCTTCTGTATATAATACCTATGGGAAATTGTAGTAGTAACCTAACATTGAGAGAATCGTCTATCTTTATTTTAGCAGAAATATAAAAAGCTATTACTGTTAATTATCACTTAAAACATTTTTACATTTAACCGTCTAGAAACAGTGTTTAAAATGAAATGCCGGTGATCAGCTTATTTCAATTTAATTTATTTTGCATGCTCGTAGGAATATTTAAAATTAGTCGCCATGACCCTTTGAATCATTAAAGCAAACATAAACAATTTTTTACTTAAATGTTTGACGTTTGAATTCATGCAAAAACTTAGAGGAAAAATTAACACGCAGAAGGTATAAGAAAAAAATAAGCAATACAAAAACAGCCTTATCTACCGGTTAACCCGAATTTAACATGTAAGAAAAGATTCTAAGAAGCTTTTGTAATTAATTGTACAAGATCGTTTACGAAATGACGTATCTACTTCCATATTATATATGGTATACTGATAATTTATAATCATAGTTTAGGAGATACTGGAAAGATTTACTTACACCTACACAATAAATACATTATTATGGATTTGAAAATTAAAACATAAGAGAATATTGCAATCTATAGGAAAAAGTATCACGCCAGACTTTCTAATGTGCAGCCTAAAAAGCAAGCAGGTAAGCTGGACTGGGGGCGCGGGAAGCGTATAGTACAGCCGACTAAAAGGTACAGTGTTTCACATTGGTTATCAGGCTGTGGTACCAATGTCACTATTATTACCAATATTACCATTATTACCAATATCACTACATAGAATGATAGAATAGAAATAGTTGATAAACCTATTTTCATTAAAACAAAAACAGTTTCATGTGGAAGGAAACTAGCAGTGTATTTTAAATTTAGATTTTATCTATTTAAAAGTAGATCATTGATATAATAGATTTAGATTTTATCCCACCTTTAGTTAAAGGTGGGATAATCCCATAATTTTAAAAGTCGCAGGAGAAAAGTTAAGGTTTTACAGGGTTTTTTTCGATAAGTTCTGTTAAGATTCCCGTTAGTGTCCCAACGCTATTATGTTGACAGTGGAGCATAAAGGCTCTTTGTGTGATTGAAATGCTGCTGCATCTCTTAAACACACCGCCATACATTTTCATTTTACGGAATTTTCATATCGGCAACCACTTAACAGGCTTTCACGAAGTAAAAGGAAACATCCACTTTATAGAAGATGCTTGAAAAATTTGAAAGTGCTTGGCGGTCTTTGTGGCAAGGGAAAAAATACTGTGCTAATGGAAAATTAACCATTTTTCCCAAGATTTCTTTTACACAAGGCTACGGTAGTTTTAATGAAACTACCTAGTTTTAGTTTTAGTGAACATAGGTACAAATAAGATGATTTGCTACCATTCTGATTACTTCCAAGCACCAAATCCATACTAATATTATAATGCAAAGTTTGTATGGATGTACTAGCAGGTGCCCGCGACTTCGTCCGCGTTCTGGATGAAAGCTACCCTATGTCCTTTCTGGTGTTCCGGACAACGTGTATGCAAAATTTCATGGTGATCGGTTCAGAAGTTTTTGCGTGAAAGAGTTACAAACATCCGTACATCCATCCATACATACATACAAACTTTCGCATTTATAATATTAGTACTGATGGATGGATGGATGTTTGTAACTCTTTCACGCAAAAACTACTGAATGAATTTGAAATTGTGCATTTTGGATGAAATTTTGCATACACGTTGTCTGGGACACCACAAAGGACATAAGAAGGTGGTACCTTGTCTGTGACCTGCCTCCACTAACCTCACTAAAATTACTTAAATTAATAAATTTAATATGACGTTTAATAAGTAACATCACTTTACATGTATCTCGATAATATTAGTAAAAAAAATCTATGCGAAAATTCAATAAGTGAACCAAATTTTTTCTAAACAAAACCCACTAGACTCATGTAATGTCGAGCTCACACTAAACTGCTATCTGATGATATTAGAAATAGATTTTCTCTGATACGTATTTCATGAAGATGGCGGAAAGATTTTACGATAGTTTTACTTTTTGAAATGGCAAAGTTAATACTTTTTACTGCTTAATAAAATTTATAAAAAAAAGTTATTCGATCAAAGTTTTTTAAGTATTTGTATATATAGATATACACAGCCTAGCTACTAACCGAATGTGTGCCTTCTTCACATGAAACACACACAAGCCTCTAATAGCTCTCGGATGAGCTGTAAATTTTACAGAGACCTCGTTCTTTGCTACTTCATAAGCATGTTTTCATTTTATTACAACGTGCTTTTTGGCTTCTAACTCAGTTTTACTTCTTATTTACTTTACTCGTGTCTCAAGAGGCTTAGACGCACGAGTCAAGAAAACCGCACCTTAATGAGGTGGGCAGTAGGTATCGTGTACTATTGACTACACTTAAAACAATAAGCTAATTTATATAGCGTGTATATTCGTCCCAGTTAGGGCAGTACAATAATTATAAAATTATTTCGCAAATGAATATGTAGTTCTTACTGTGTATTGTCTCGGCTTGAAACCCGAAGGCCAATGCGGACCATTAGTCTTTCTAATATCGAACATCACGCAATCATCATCGTACCTATAGCAACGTGATTTATGAAAGAAAGAAACAAAAATTTCTATTCTCGCAACACAAAGACAATTTAACCCAATAGTCTATCCTAAATTGATCCTAAACGACATAAGAAGTAATGACCCAACAAGGCCATACAATAATTTTAAAATCAACAGACTACGTTCCTACTAAATAAATGAAAAGTCAGATCAGAACTACATTGGAGTTATTACGATAAAATCTTTAAAAACCAAAGTTGGTAACCCTAATAAGAGGTTCGAGATCAAAGCCAATAACATAAAGAGACTTCTTGGACACAGACACACAAAGGTGGCCAAATTTTTATTCCGCGATTTAAATCTTTATCTGTTCAGAGGAACCGCATACAATTGAAGCTACTTTACGGATAACAATCCCTCAGAGTCAAAAAGTTTCAATCCCACAAAGAGCTCTTTCCTCGAAAGTGGAGAGATAGTGATGGGAGTAAGTTTGTCGATAGTTTTCTTACTGTTTTTGCAATGTGTGAAAGTTTTTGTTTTTACTTCAAACGAAAAGTTTTCATTGCTCTTTCGTCTGATGCAAGTTTTCTCTTTTGGGAGATGCTTTGGAAATAGTTAATTACAATTATTTACATGTTAAGATAAATATCCAAATTAAGTTATACTTTACAATTTACTGGAAGTTTTTAATTAATGAATATAATGTTATGGTTATTAGTCGATTGTTCTCGAAACTTCAAGCATAGACCTGTTCGCAACTTCCGTCTCGCTCGCACACATCTCCACTTCTCACGATAGCTAGATCGTGGCTACGCCTCTCTTTGTTAGTGTCAGGCCAAACTGTTCCTTACAATTACGACATAAGGTTCACATTCCAATAACAGCGATAATATTCCAGAACTTTAGCGCAAATATGTTTACATCTTTTAAGCTTCTAGTAGTTTCCAAAAACACCGAGGCCGACTGCGCGGATATAAATACGGGTGCGACCGCTCGAGAGGGACAGTACTGCGGTAACTAGCGATACGATCACGACACTTGGAAGCTTTTGCGAAGACATCTGCGACAGTGCATTGGTGACACGTTGAGTGAATTAGTGACGACTTTTGGCAAGTTTTACGGTTCAACTGAAGAAGCTCTGTAATTTCGGAAGTTAACTTGGTCTGCGAGAATAAATCGTGTTCTACACCCCTAAACGGCATTTTTTTACCACCCCGCACGTAACAATAATAAAATTAAGAATCGTGTTATATACTATTATAGCTAATGCAATACTATTATTTTTATAAATGTGATTACCAATCGCCTTCGTTTATTGTTTTTTAATAGATAACTCTAATAGAGATTAATAAAACTAATTAATCCAAGTAGACTTGGTTATCTTTATCATGATCATTATCAGGCAATATTTATTCAACCGTGCACATAGATTTCACTAAGTTAATTACTTAAAAGGTGACTACAAACGCTTTAAACACTACACCAGGAGGGACATAAGTACGTAGTCGCCCTTGTTAGGATAGAGGACAAAGGACAGTGTGAAAGTAAAGGGATAGACTATGGCATTCCTTCCTCTTTTATATAAGAAAGTGGCTACTAGCGTCCAGACGGACTGTCAAACTTATAACTTCAGAACGCATTAAGCTCTATTACAATACATACAAATAATAAGAAATTACCCATATGTAATTTCTTTTATTATTTCTTATTCCCTAAGAAATTATTAAATACACATTATTGAATGTGTATATTATGCCATATCAATCATCGGTTTGTTATGTATGTTTTATTGTTAATTTTATTTATTTATATTTGAGTAAAGGTAAATTATAATTTTATTTACTAAAAGTACATAAAGTAAAAAAGATTTTTTATCGATATCGACATAATACTCCAGTGATTGCACATCACCATGCGTCCGGAAGTGCAATATCGGGTACTAGGTTCACGTCAACGGAATAAAACAGGGAGATCTGAAATACAAGCCGGCGGTGGAAAGAAATAAGAATAGCATTGTACTAAAAGCCACACAAATATTATTCTTTTAATAGCAAAAAAATTTAGGCCGGATATAACCGGCCGGTATTTTTATTTCATATACTTATATGAAATATTTTTTTTCCAACAAATATTTGTTGGAAACAAATAATGAGCATGAACTTGTTGGTATAAAAAATTATACTTAGCATCATGACAATCTTCTGAACGCGCATTGAGGAAATGCCTATGGTTTAACTAGGGTTTAACAAAAAAAAATACATAGGTATATAATGTAACTAGTGACTCGCGGGGGCTTCGCACGGATGCAATTTTTTTTTTCAAATATATACACAAACCTTTCTGGTACCGCACTTTCCATCAGTAAGACCCCCCTGTAAGGCCGTGCCATTACTTTCCAAATTCAGACTAGTACCTAAAAGATTTTTTTTAAAGTAAATAAAAAATAATAATAATCATAATATTATGTTGTGGATATACATCTTAGGAGTTAAATATTGTCTCGTATACTCTTCAACCATAAATTTAATTTATACATTCACAATGGCTAAATGTTTGAGATGTTATTTCTTGCGGTTAACTTTAATTTAAAATCTTGATATGTATTTCAAAATAAGTGTAATAAAAAACTAGGTGTACCTACTTATTTATATACATGTTTATTCAATCTATTTAACAACCTATGATTTTTTTCTATGTAAAGTTTCATACATTACTTACCAAGTAAGTACGACCATTTTTCATAGATGAGTTGTTGACGACACGATTGGTCTAGTGGCTAGTAACCCTATAGCTGTTAACCAAACGGTCGCGGGTTCAAATCCCGCCAGGGGCAAATGTTTATGTGTTAACTTACCTTTGTACCTGAGTCATGGATGTTTGTATTTATGATATGTATCTATTTACAAAAAAAAAGGAATCTATGTAGTATATCAACTGTCTGGTATCCATAATACAAGCATTAGTTGCTTACTATGGAACTAGATGGTGCTGTGTGAAGTTATTTATTTATTTATTATTTATTAGTACTTTTAGGTTATACTGTATATTTTAATAAGACCAGCCTAAAATAATAATGCCTCATATAGTAGTGAATAAACACACAAAGATCTTAATCTGCCTTTTGGTAGTCAAGAGTTGGAACACTACTTCTATTAAAATCTAGTTAAAATTGGTATTTCACTAAATTAGTTAACAGCCTTGCAACGTGAAAGGTAAAGTGGTTAATATCTTACGCGAAAGGTGAGAAAAACCCAAGTTTAATTATCGCTTTGCCACTAACTTAGTTTTTACGTTAACTAGGGAGCAATTTTGCTTAGGCGGTGTACGTGAAACATTTTCTTCCGTGTTAAATTATTTTTATCAGAAGGTATAGTAGCTATAGGTACAATATTTTTTTTACCCTTACCTAAAAATTATGAATTTTCAAACTTAATTGTGTTACTATCTGTGCCTATTATTTCTTTTTTTATGATTCTTGTTGTTTTTTTCTATTTAATTGAGTCCTAAGAGTCGTAAGGATTGCTAGAATACTTCCCCTTTTTTAATTTTTTTTCTTATTTTCTTCATTTAACTTTTCAGATATCTCAGACTCACTAAAGTGATGTGCCACATTAGTGAGTAGATATCTAAAGCGTCTAAAGACGACACCCCAGCATCTAATCTGCCAGACAATTACGCATTTTCTATAAAATGTATATTAAATTTTGTTTATTTCATCTATATATCATAACGCAACTGCGTTATTTCTTAAACATTCTTAAACATTCTTTAACGTTGTAAACGATAAAAACCAGTAATTAACAGAGCCTATACTGGTTTTAATGTAGACAAAAATATTCATAAAAAATGAGACCTTGTTATGCCACGAGACCTCCAACGTTTTCCTCATAAAATACGAAGCGAGTTACGAAAAAACATTGGAAGCGAGTCACGTGATGTGGGGTGCAATGAACTGCGATCGCCATGGGCCTTAATACCTATTAATACTTTATACCTTATACCTATCCCTCCCTGGGTACGCCGAGACCTTGTCGCGGTGCGGGGGCTCACCCTTGGCACAGAGTAACAGAGAAACAGCTTCAACAAGCGCCCGGCGGACGGTACTTCACTACATGCGCAGCTATGTGTGCGTGACTTTTCACCGACGGGTTCACGAACGTGAGCCGAGAGGATGTTCGGGCGGCCTCGGCAAAGCCGAGCGGACTAAGTCAAGGGGCGTCGGACGCGCGCGAGCAACGCAGAGGCAATAGTTTTCCGGTTTTTTGTTTTATTTATTGAGTAAAAAAAATTGTTCATTGCTGTACTATGTGTATGAACAATACAAAGAGAAAAATAAATGTTTCGTTCTTCGCATACCCAAAAGATCGTGAGAGGTAAGTACCTGAGTACAGTTTTATAGAAATGACACGTCGTTATTATTATTACGTTGACCTGTAATTATGTAGTAAGTATTTATAACGAAAATAAGTAGATAAGTACCTAATAAAATAAATACAAAATTCAAAATAATTTATTAACAAAACTTAAGTCTAGGTACAAAAAGGGTGTAGGGGCCTCCTATTAAGTATAAGAATACTTGTATCAGGAGACCCCCGCTCCTCCAATGCCGTACTTAAAACTAAGGCTAATTTAGAATATCCACACGCAATCCATACAAAATTTAGTAAATATATTTTGAAGCTACCTACCAATTCCATACTAAAATTTATTAATTTTATTATTTCTTCTGTAAATAAGCAAACAGTCCATAATAAACCTAGACACAGTCATAGTCATTTTTTAATTTACTAGATTCAAAATTAATTTAGAACCATCATACAACAACAATATATAACATATACATACATACATATATTAACATATACATACATACACCGTCGGTTATTTTTCGATCTCCAGCAAGATGCGTTTTTTAAATGTTTTGAGGACTGGTTTACTCGAATGCATAAGTGCATAGAGGTTGGAGGGGAATATTTTGAAAAACTGTAAATAAACTTTTTTGTTATTCGAACCATTATTCATTTCACTAAAAACTTTTGGAACAGCCCTCGTATCCATTTGTAATAAACTTAAATTTACCAAAAAAAAAATCATTTTTTATTTTCCCTGTGTGACAGCCCTACAAGAATAGGCTAATAAAATTTAGGCTTCTAGGGAGCTGTCTCTCTGTTTAGATATATGCCCCGTGCCCTTGGCCTTGGGCCGGCCTCTGGTGCTAAGGAGGCGTACAACCGAGCGTTCCGAGCGGACTCCCAAGCGGGAGCCCGTAGCGGAGCGCTCGAGGGACGAAACCCTTGCGCTCGCATTTGGAGGTCTAATGTTATTGTTTGTTCCGCACACGAGCTATGTGTGCTTGCACTTGAGTGCAAATTTTTCTTGAGAGCCTGGCTGTCTGGAGAAGGCTGCCCGCCTTCTGTAGATGGTCTAGGGGGACCTTGCGCACATGGTTGGCTAGCTGTGTGTGCCTGCACAAGGTCCCCCCTTCGCGTGGTTATTGCCTGGGTGTCTCCGGGCAATCTTTTTCTTTGGTGATAGCCTAGCCATTAATGGCTAGGCTGCCCTGGGGGTGCCCCCCAAAAAAAAAGGGTGCCTATACGAAATCCATCAAAAACCAACGTCATTCATTTCATTTTTTGGGTAATCTACCATCAAGTGGACCGTCACTCTGTCTGTCGAACTTAACATTAAAAAAGATCTGTCACTTATGAAATCAAGTTTTTAATTTATATTGGTAAATAAATCCCTTAACTACAGTTTAATATAGCTTGAAAATGAAAATTATCTTTTTTACCTCTTCTTGTGATCCATTTCCCAAAAGCATTTTCGAGAAAACGGCTTAAAACAGTGTCAGTTTCGGTAAGTAGATCTGAATAATTTGAGCATTTAAAAAAAACAATAAAATTACTTGCAGACTGCCTATAAAGTCTATTTCAATTTGTTGTTGCAAAATATTACAAAAAAGGCCTCATAAAACTTATAAAACTCATTTGAAATTGGAATTACTGTGACGTCTTTGAAATTCCTATTTTCCTAAGGCTTATGACAGACATGCCCGATCAAGTCTATCGTCAAATATCAACCCGGAATCCGGATCCGCAGAGATGTTGTCCTTCGCCCATCTGTTTACCAGACGAAAAGTATATTTGAAATATTGTTATCTATGAGAAAATAAAACGCAATTGTGTTGCCTATACAGATATGCTCATGGATATTCTCAATTTAAAAAAAATAGCTGCTCTGCTGCGTTCTTCTTCATACATTGCAAAACTTCACAGTAGGTATACTCTTAATGATTCTCTATCGCACATCTTTGTTTGCTCCCATTTTTAATTTATAAAATTGTAGCTATAAAATTATCTCTTAGCTATAGCTATAGCAAAAACCAATGGGCCGATTTGAAAATTCTTTCACCTATAGAAAGCTACATTATCAACGAGTAACAGTATATTCAGACAGACTACATAAACATATGCAGACAAAGTAGTATGCAACAGCTTGTGCATTGTATATAACATTAATGTTAATATTTTTGAAATAAATATATACGATTTATTATTATTCTAAGGATTTATTTTCTAAGTTAACTTTAGGTTTTTTTAAAAAGATATACTAAAACGAATAAATAATATAAAAAAAAACTTAAATTATTATTATTATTAAGTAGATAGGTACTATCTTGCAGTGTAAGGTCGTAAAACTGCATAACATACTTACTATATGCCAGAGTGTATTGACCTTAATTTTTGTGTTTAAGAACTTGTTTAACCGTTTCAAAAATATAACTCTTTCTTAACGGTCATTTATTTATTTGGGTCAGTCATGCTGACGGTCTATTCGATAGGACATCGCCTATAGACCGGCACTACAGGTAGATCCAAGTTGTTCCATAGATCCATTTAATAAATCATTTGTCTTTTTTTTATATAAGAGATGGGTTAGCTCTTGGCCATCAACCAGCCATGTGGCAAGGATTAGGCCTAAGATGGAGCGAGCTCACCCAAAAGATGCCTATTCACTCGAACCTTGAAAAGATTAGGGTTATATGTGTATATAAATGTTATATGTCTTATATGACTATTTACTCCAGCGTCCATCACTGAAGCATCAAATGAAACGCAACAGCACATTGTGCTTCGTGACATTGTTCCATTGTGGTCTTCTTTAGGAGGGCCGTTGCTGTACAACAGATGGACAGCCAGACAAGTCTACGACAGCTTAATAAATACCGTCAGCCTTTATACTTATGTATGGTAAGGTCACTTGATGGTAAGGTATGGCTACCGTCACCTATAACACAAGCAACGCCAAAGGTGCTGTAAATGAGCTGCCGACTACAGTAAAATTAAGCATAAGGGATTTGTCCCTTCATCCATGTTCGTTACTGAAATTACCTAATCAGTTACAAAAGAAGAAACTTTTTGCTGTTTGCTAACTAGTTGTGAGAGAGAAATTAATTATTCAAGGAATAATTTGTAGATAAAATTATTTCCATTTTTGTAACCCGATACATTAGTTTGTACAGAAAAGAACATCGAAATCCGTACTAATATTATAAATGCGAAAGTTTGTATGGATGGATGGATGTATGGATGTTTGTAACTCTTTCACATAAAAACTAATGAACCGATCACCATGTAATTTTGCATACACGTTATCTGGGACACCAGAAAGGAAATAGGGTACCTTTAATCCAGAACGCGGACGAAGTGGCGGGCACCAGCTAGTAATCAATAAAGTGTCGAAAAATTCCGCGGTATATAATGAGGCATGTTTTCCATTTTTATCTGCAACTGGTCCGGTACGTTTAAGTGGGGTAGAGAAATATTAGAGAGAGTTATCTGAATTCTAGTGAATTAAGTTTGTAAGATAATCCACTTCAGTTATTTAAGGGCGAATGCGAATTAGTTTTAGGGCCGACGATATAAGTAATGACAGTATAATAACTGGTCCCTCACGAGGGTTGAGAGTTTATTCAAACACTAATGAATCACACTTAAAATTTTCTTTTGTTCTCTTGAAATTCCTCAAATATTATATAACATTAAAACTATTAACATATATTGTAGTTTTATCGCGCGGTAATAACCGCGTCTACGTGCGATTCGATAAGTTGACTCTTATAGGTTGAGTTTTCAACAATAAAAACAAAGATTTGATCGGCGCCTGAGCATTACCGTTCTGGCGGTCGAGCCCGCGCGCTGTGACCCTACTTGGTTTCCGCTTCATTAGTTAAACTGAGAAAAACTTACTTAATATGAGAAAAAATCCTTTAAATAAAATGTTGCCCTAAATAACTGTGACTTTCAAATTAACAAGTAACATTACAAATAAAATAAAATAAATAATTTTTATCAGATTTTTTTTTAATTGAAGTGTGAAAAATTGTGTAATAAAAAAAATTATAAAATTTAAAAAAAAATGGATCTAGAAAAGAAGCAGAGCACCGAAGTGACCGTGGACGATATTTTACAAATATTGGGACCGTTTGGAAAGTTCAATGTATTAAGTTATATGTTAATTTTATTCCCTGTGTTTTTGGCTGGTATGTATTCGTCAGTGTATAACTTTGAAGCCATGGACTTGAAATACAGGTAAGAAATTTTTCAGTTTTAACTGTTATTACACCCCTGAATGTTGTTTATGTTTAAGTTTATCGAATTTATATCAATACTGGCGCCCGGGACTTCGTTCGCGTTCTGGATGAAAGGTACCCTATGTCCTTTCTGGTGTCCCAGACAACGTGTATGCAACATTTCATGTTGATCGGTTCAGTAGTTTTTGCGTGAAAGAGTTACAAACATCCATACAAACTTTCGCATTTATAATATTAGTACGGATAAGGTTTAATGTTTATGTCAACCCAATGGATTTTAGCATTATTTTTTTATAAAAATCAATCACTGTGTTAGCCTCGCAAAAACTTAGAAATATTTAAAGTTAGCTAGACCGATTTTATATCGGGGTTCACTTATAAAAAGAGGAATAGGTACTAAAACAGGAAAGCTTTGTAAAGTATATGTATAAAAATTGCATCTCGTGCAAAGCCGGGAGCAGGGCACTAGCGCTAAATAAACTTTTAAAGTAATTTTTATTTCATCATACAAACAGTATAAAAATAAGCAGATATCTTGATCTTTAAACACTCTCAAACATTAATATCCATATATTTGAATTCTACTGAATTTGGTTGTATAGAGACAGGACAGAAAGGCAATAAAGGCGTGTATTTTTAAGAATAATAAAAAAAAGTTAATTATGAATCTTAATGCTTTAACAGTAATAAGTAATAATAAATAATAATTAATAGTTTGGGTATTTATTACTCAATACCTAAGTTAATTAAGTAGGTATACTTATATTAATAGTAGTTAAGTGCATTCAGTAACTTCAATATTAAAAAAATCTCTAACTTAAACTTAAGTTATGGTTAATTAACATTAGGTTAATGACTTAGTTCTTCCGTCATCGTGTAAAACAATGCCACATATATTCTATTTTAATGATCAAATTAACGTAAAAATAATTTGTTAAAGCAGACTTTATAATTATTCATTTTTAGCAGATTGTGATAAAAAATTGAAAATAAGCAAAACTTTTTTTATATATTTATAATACCTTCTTTACTCGGTTAAAAATCGTGCATATTTTTTTTAATGATTTATTAGTTTTGATACACACAGTTGATATATTATGCATAACCTTCGTTTTTTATATTACTATCCTAATGATGGTGATGATGTAATATTTACCTACGTTTAAATAAAATGCGATTTTAATTTGATACCACACAGTTTCTCTCTATGCGTTTTAATAAAAAAAAACTTCCATATCTGAAAATACGCGTCAATACGTGCGATGTGCATAGTTTGTTATTAATGAATGCGAACAATTCACATGCAAAACATAAAATGATTCAACTCTTTGTCGGATTAATTTCTTATAAATATTACACATTTTTCTCCCTGTATTATTTAACTAACTGGTGAAAGATGAATAATTTTCCCCGTTTTTTCCACATTTTCGACTGTTTCTTCGCTCCTATTAGTCGCAACGTGATGTTATATAGTTAGTATAGATGTACATACTCGTCCATCTCACATACTAATATGTACTATATATACCATGTACTACTTATATAGAAGTATACTTACTATCCAGAAAAAAGTACTGTTCCCGAGGGATTATCTAAAATTAACGCCTGGCAAAAGTGTAATAGCTATATTTTATAAGAACCACTTCTATATTATGTATATCTATATTTATAAGAACTACCAGCTAGTTTCTTATAAATATGACTGACCTATGTCCATCATGAATAATGTACTTTTTAGATAGTAAAAGAATTCTCTAAATAAGTGCAGTGTTTTCGGAAACTACTCTACCCAGTCTTACGTTTGTCTTGTTCCCTTTATTTTTAAATACATTGTTTTCATATTTAAATAGTCCACATTGAAAATGTGTCAACGTCACTTTGACAGTTATTAAATTGAATTCTACTAAACCGAAGCGGAATGGAAGAAAGCTTGAAAATTATTCAAAGATATTTTTCACTCTAAAATTTCAATATCGCGCCTTACACGCCATCAGTTGCAGATTGTCAAATTTTGATTTTAGATCTCGATATCGAACAGCATCGTAGTAAGGTCGCTGATCGTAGATGTATAAAATATAACCCTTCAATGTGCAAAATGCCCTGCCAATCTTACGTGGATTAGGAATATATAGAGCCTCTTTCACCATCTCTGAATGTCAAATTAGGTTAACCGCCATTTAAAGTCACCGGTAAGAAAACGTACGAGGTGAAAACCATCTTCGAGTAGCATTTCTCTAGGGTAATTACATTGAAATTGACACAAGATACGCTAATTAGCGTTACTTGAAAAGTAACTAATCAACATTTACTTGTAGTTGGTGAAAGAGGCCCTTAGAATAATAAATATTCTCTCTTTTAGGTGGGTAACTTAACCAACATAAGGCTAATTAACATGTAGATAAAAATATCCGCGGATCCACACGTGGAGCCAAGTGAAATGAGCCTTTTTTAACGTTAGAAAATCCTCTTGGATACCCGGCAGTGTAGAGGACACTGCGGGCACCTGCGGGGTTATGATTCGTACCGGCTAAAACTCAACAATATTTCATTATCTTTTTATACTTATACTTATACCTAACTCGTACTTAAGACAAGGACTAACCTCAGACCGAACACAATTTTTACCACAATGAGCGCAACCTAATATCCTATGAATAAGGTGTAAATTTGCACAACAAATTTTGTAGCTTCTCGGAGACAACCGAACAGATTTAAAATTGGAAGGGATTTCTTAAATATTGTGTGAAATATGAAAAAAAGAAATAAAAGTAGCCAATTCAAACTTTAGTGCAGAACGTAAGTTAATAAATAGGCCTAAAAACACGGAAAAATTTTATTACTGTAAATAGTAAGTTTTTTTAGCAGTATTTTAGTAATTTTTTTCTCAGAAAATGGATTTTTTTTATATAAAGCTGCCTGATTCAAACTTTAATTAATATAGTCTATTATGCACTGTATTTTTATTTAACTTGTGATTTTACTCTAAGAAGTCAAACTAGGCGACGAAAAAACGCTTTTCTGCTAAGTTCTCCGGGACCCTGAGGTGAAGCACTAAAGCAATGATATAGCATTGAATTAATACCTATAATTACACAAACCGCACATTCACTGTTCACTGTACATCGGAAGAGATTTAGGGAAATTTCAATTTATGCGTACAATGACAGAGAGTGCATTATATGCATTAAGCATTGTTCAGTAACAATGGGCATCTAGAATGCGCAGGGTTATTGAGACCGCTATTGTCAGACCCGTGTATCAATAAACCGTGGAATTTGATAGGAAAAATATAGTTCGAGGGTTAACACAAGCTCTTCAAGATCGCGTGCGTCTGCAAACAGTATTTCTTATACAACTGTAAGTATCTCCCCCCGTGTTTAGGCCATGTATGTATATCGTAAAGCGACACGTTCGTCGCGTTAATATACATACATACATAATATACTTATACATATATAGTTACTATACATACATATATACTATACATACATACATAGGGAACTATGAAACTATAGGGATAGTTTCATTTTTCTAATAATAAATAAAAAATATCTTTACACTTCACACAGCACCATCTAGTTCCACACTAAACATCTAGGCTTGTATTATGGATACCACACAGTTTGTATAAGTACTAAATAGATTACTTTTTTAAAAAAAATAAATAATAATAGGTACATATTATAGATACAAACATCCATGACACATTTCTTATATTTTCTTCATTTAATTTTTTGTCGATGTCCAGAATCAGAATTTATGCATCAGAACAGAAACCAAAAAAAATCTTTTTGTTCTGTGTATTATCTCATATTTAACTCGGTATTTAATGTCAACGAGATATCAACTCCCTACGAAGGGAGTTGATCCCCTCTTTGTTACCAGTGACTAACTCCCACTAGTAACATATTTAAAATATCTTAATCAAATAATATTAGTATAACATTATTAAATATTTGTATCGATATTTAGGTTAAAATAGATATAGAAAAATACAAATATTTTTCTGATAACATTTACACGTGTAATTAAATTGATAGATTGTAGCTTAATATCAATCTTGCTTGTGCTCTATATGTCTATTACATATTCAAGCATCCGGGAAGTTTTTCATTGTCTGTAACTAGAAAAAAGTCTGTAGTTTCAGTTCTTTACCCATTACATCGTAATATATTTATTGTTTTTTTTTTTTTTTTTTTTTTCACTTTTAAATAAAACCAAAATAAAACAATTAACCAACGAATTGTAAAACGATATACGAAGTTTTCGCTTTACATATAAATATAATGTACTTTTAGGTAGGTATTATCACATTATTAACAAACTAATACTTAATCGATAAACATATCTATTATCTACCTGCATAACATGGCTATTGCGATACGATTTTGTGGTGTACCGAATACGAGCAAGGTATGCAGTTAGTCTCATAGTTCACGACCGCAAGTAATGATAGTAATATTACCAAGCGCTTGTTACTCTGTGGTGTTGCATATGACTCCCACTACACAGAAAATTTTCAACAAAGAAACCTTATAAAATGGCATCTATGCAACTCCCCCAGCAATAAATCCTTACAATAAAATCACCAGAGGCCTTACTATCACATCTTAAAGCGATGCAAAGACGATTGAGTGAGGGAGATGTCGCCTTACATCATGTATTGCGCCATCTCGTTTACTCACTCGTTTTTGCATCGCTTTAAGAGGTGATAGTAAGGCCTCAGAACCTTGTTGAGTATTAATTTTTATAGGAAAATTTTTATTTGAAAATTTATTTTTCAGGGCAAAATTGAATATTTAGCCATAAACAAAGTAGACGAAAGGTAGACGAACGTTAAAGTATACTAAATACCTAAGCTAAAATTATACTGTATCATTTAATTCAGTATTAAAATTTGGTGTCTATTGAAGCATAATTTCCGGTGAAAATCATTAAAATGTGATCGACCTTAAATTTAGTACCTATTTGGTTCTCAATTTGTTTAGGTCAGCTTATAATTTATTTAAAGAAAATATAATAACATAACATTATACCTATCTATATACAAATAAAACATTAAAAACAAACTTAACATTAAACCTAAAATATCAAACAATTTATAAAAAGAATACCCTGTCTAACAGGTCCTCCTGCGGCATGGACCCCATTATGCTGGCGACGTTACCCCTCTGTACTGCCAGAGCGATACGCTGACAGAAATACGTGCCAGCCCTGGGATCCCCTGTAGACTCGACCAGTCGTGACGACAGTGCCCTTACAAATTTTTTCATATCTGCTGACCAGGGGCCCAGTGTCTCTATTGCGAGCGCCGCAAACTCGTAGTCCTTGAGTAAGGATGAGTATTTGCGGAGCTTGAGAATTTGGGCCTGATCAGCAGCAGCGCCGGCCTGTGTGCAGGTCGCTTTGATGTGGGACTGTGCGAAGGTGTCTACGCATGTTGCGTCCCACACCAGAGCTTTTCCTAGATTCCATGGCACTAATGTGGCTCCGTCGGGACGTTTGCCATCGTCCCTCGCCATTCCCACGGGTTCAAGGATCGCAGGCACAGAGACGGTGGCAAGCGAGCGACGGACCAAATCATTAATAGTATTGTGTCGATACAAGCGGCCAGCGCTCCTCGCACAAGAAAGGCCATGTCGTCCGAGCTGGTCTACGTTTTTACCGCAGACACATGCGTGAGGGACACACATTTTGGACCCGAGCCTTAAACATATTGCTATCCTCAAGCTACCCGGGTCCAAAACCGTGCCCAACTGCCTCGACGGGAGTGCTCGCAGCCAATGACCTGATTCGGGCGCTGATACTGCAAGGATACGAGCACGTTCAAAATCGTCCTGACTATCAACGAATAAAGTAGTATGAGCTGCCTTAAGACGGGGCGAGTCCCAAGCCCGTTGAATATGTCGAGAGACTGGTATGCCCTCACCCGGGCACGACTCGCACCAGGCTTCCCTGGCCTCCTTCAAGCTCGCTATCTCATCGTTTGTTTAGGTATATTTTCAACCTTGGATTACGAACATCCAAACGTCAGTGGCCATTGTGTGGACATTTCACATGACCTTTAATTGTTCACTTTTCGATTATTACCGTAAATGTGTTAATACGTTCTACCTGTACCTAAAACATGTTTCTATTTCCTTCTATTAATTACACTAAAAATATATATTTGAATAAAAATATCGAAATTTATAACGATTTCGAAAATACTATATTTTCTAATCATATGACATATGACTGATAAATTTGACATAAAACCATTGATCTAAACTATAGATGCGGCGTAGCAAGCAAAAACCCCGAAATCTGTGGTAGTATTCCAAATGAATATTGCTTTTGTAAAAAGAAACTAGTTAAAAGTCTTCTGTACTAACGCATCAATGTATACTACACAACGATATTGACTAGCTTACGACTAGCGAGCGACTATGTGCGAATTCGTCCACTTCGGCTGGAGTGGACGAATTTTACTACTACCATTTTTTGTGGGCTACGCCGTGTCTATACTCCCAATTATACTTATATAGTCTTTGTATAAAACCCATTTTTTGCGTAGGGCGTCGAAGGTTGATAAACGAGAGAGTAAGTCTTTTCGCTAAGTCGATAAACTGATTTAGATGTAAATTAATGTGGGGTAAGAAAATACTTAGACTACTTCTTCACTTTTAAACCATGTTAATCTGCAGTCAAAAATTTGTAGGTCATGTATTGCACTATACTATATTACGATACAGAAAATTTAAGTAGAAACTACATTATTTATTATTGATTTTAAAAAGCGCAGCGTGGAAAGCCCTGCAACCAGGTGGACAGACGACCTTTTTTTTTACAAGAGGAATCCATCATAGATACCCATAGATGCCTGGGGACAGACCGGTGGGTTATGTCGGACTCACGCCCCGAGATAGCAATGGGGTAGACCTACTGACTAAACCTCTTGACGTCCTCCGCGTCCGTGAAGTCTGGGTTAGATCTTCATCCATAGTAGAGAGACACAGGCTGATGATGATTTATGTGTGTTGTACCTCTGTAAACTTTTAACCGCTTCAATTTCTCTTTACAGATGCTCAGTACCAGAATGCTCAGATCCGGAGACGCTCAATTACTCAATACCACACTTCGATGATGGTTCCATAGCCAAGTGCGTCCGATACGCTTATACGAACAATACAAATGGAACTTGTACTCCATATCATTTTGATACTAACACTGAAATAGAATGCGATTCGTATATTTACTTAGAGGAGCATTCGATTGTTAAAGAGGTAAGCAAATGCGTACTATTAACTTTCATCATCATCATCAACATCATCAACATCATCAGTCTGTGTCTCTCCACTGTTCCCAAAAACAACAACAACATCAACAACAACAACAACAACAACAACAACAACAATAACAACGCTTGTCAACAAGCGTCGAACCAAGCGCACTGAAAGACATTCTCGCTCTACCCTGAGCTAAGGCTTGCGCTAAGTGTAGAGTATGTGAAGATGTCTACAAAATGTTGGAATTGTCTACACTAAGCCATGTCTACACTTAGAAATTAATGTGTAAGGTATTTTTTTTTAATATAATATAAATGAAATAAAAATCAACAAAAACCAGCTTTATTATAAATAGTTTATTATTAATTCAAAGGTAAAATTGCTCTTTGTATTCGATATTGGAATACATTTCTAATTCAATTAGATCAGAACTTGAAGAGAGAAGTCGAAGTAAATAGAACCGAATATTGAGTATTGAGTATACGTTAACAAAGAAATAACGGATTTCTAAATCAAATTCTCAACACAAATGATTGTTTGAAGAGTTGTATGTTGACTTATGAACACAAATATTCGGCATCGAGTCAATATTTAATGTCGATTTGTACGCGTTTAGAACTAGTGGAAATATAACACCAGACATTACTTAGGTACAATAAACAACATTATTCTATCAATAGAAATTAAACCAATATTGTATTTATTATTCAATTCAATTTAATAATTTATTGCAAAACCATACTATACATGTCTTTATAAATTTATAAAGACCAGTGTCGGACATGCAACTTAGTTGCTAGGTTGTATTCTGATTGCTTGAGGTTGATTGATCTGAAAAGAACATAGATTTACTAATAAACTTTATATGTAAAAAAATTTAGATTACGTATGTTTGTGCCACAAAATTCAAAAACTTGGCGATGGATTGACTAGAAATTTTTACACAAAGTTTTATTATAACAGAAGGGTGTTTTTATATACTTTTTAATGCAAAGTTCTAACAAAGAAAAAGAGTCTAAGAAGAAAAAGAAACGAGCAACACCAAAGCGTTATCGAGTTCAGCCAACGAAATAGTATATCTCTGCGAGCAGGTCGCTGGGTTCAGCTAGTAAAAATATAGAAATATAAAGAAGATCTATATCACAAACATAGATAGAAGCAAAAGAAAAGAGGAAGACAAGAACATATTATTACATTGCGTAATTGTGAAATTAAAAATAACGGTGTCCGACCGAAACTTCGGCTTCAGCTTCGGCTTCGGTCACTTTCAGCCAAAAAACCAACGAAGATTCCTAAATAAATAAATAATTTTTATAAGTTACATTATTTCTAAATGTTATTATTTTAAAAAAAATTGCAAGGTCATTTTTGTTTATCATCTCTAGATCAACTTCTAGAGATGTTTTAAATTCGATTTCTATATAATACCTTCAATATTAAAGTTTTAAAATAATTTATATTATTAATAGTGGCTTGTAGCTTGTAGCCAATCTAGAACAAAATTTCTTAGAGCTTTTAAGCCTTTTCGGCTTCGGCCATAAATTGGCCTTCGGTCGGACACTAAGAAATATCCACCCACAATATTTTCAAGTTAGAAAACGTGTTCCAAAAAGCTTTATTCCAAAAATCTTTTTTTCTCCATTCCAATGTTGTTTGAGCGACTGAATGAAAGTGAGACTACTGGACTCAGTTTATAAGAACCACGCTCTAATAGTGAGTCACGTATCTATTTTATTTCACTCCTATCTATGGTCACAATAAAATTAAAATTTGAAACAATTTGTTTTGAAATAATAATAATTTGCAATTTCATTCGAAATTTAAATACGTACCTACGAAAAGCGTTAAATTTATTTTTCACCTCTATTATTACGGCTGGTAATTTGGTTCACAATTACCTACATCACTACGAAGGTGTTTTAGGTAAATTATTATAATGTTTATCATTATAACGGGCAAAGGCGTGACGTAAATCTGAATAGAATTTGATTTTAATGAGATAAAATACAGTTTGATGGCAAACTTTGATGTCAGTCAAATTAAACGCATTAAATAATACCTACTTACTTGTAGTGCCTTTCCTTATGCTCTCATAGGCTCACGCGTGCACTCCATGGTCAGAACCCGACATGGAATTCCCTAGTTCTCAGTATATATAGGTATAAGTTACTCTATGTAACTATCTTATCCCACGTGGATCGCTGGCATCAGTCACGTGGTACGTTTTAGACTGTGCTTGTAATCCAAGATCCAAGTGTATCCAAGCACTTGGATTACATCCAAGATGTAATCCAAGTGAACAAATCCAAGATGCTTACACTACTTACACTACTTAATCTACACTACTAATATTATAAAGAGTATGTAAAGATTAGATTTTTTGTATTCTTGTATGACTGTATTTGTTTGTAACGGATTTTTTGAACATTCGGCAGTTAATCGTTTGCACTTTTCTCTTTCATGAAAATGAAAAATCAACCACACTTAACAATTTTTTTAAAAATTGTATTAGCTTTTCCAGTAATTATATAGGTAGGTATATAAAAGCCTTTACATTAGTTAACATTAGTTTCCATTAGTCCATTCGTTCAAAGCTCTTACCATTACTGAAAACCGCATTAAAATCCGTTTCGTAGTTTAAAAGATCTAAGCGTACATGTACTAGAGGGACAGATGGCGTGAATCGACTTATACTAGCCGTTGCACGCGACTTCGCCCGCGTATATTTGTAAATTATATACTAAAAACCTTCCTCGAGAACCACTCTATACATTGGTGAAAGCAGCATCAAAATCGGTGCAATATCGGTGTTTATCAGACTTGTTCGGTGGCAGTATCGACTTATAATATGTAGTGACTATTTAAAGATGACTCTTCATTTTATATTTATTTCAGTAACTTCATCTCCATACCTAATAATTTATTAATAATTAAATATTTTAATAATAAGAACTAATGTATTTCCTTCCAGTTCGATCTCGCGTGTCAAGATTGGAAACGTTCTTTAGTTGGAACAGTGCACAATGCAGGATTCTTCATATCCATCCCTCTCACCGGTCTCATATCTGACAAGTACGGGCGTCGGTTGGCTGTGGTCTTCGCGTCGGTAGCTAACGGAGTCTTCGGTTTAATTCGGGCGTTGTCTGTCGACTACAACATGTTTGTTGTCTTTGAATTTTTGGAACCAGCTCTCGGTGGTGGAGTGTATACAGCGTGTTTTGTTTTGGGTAAGTGAAACATGTATAAGGATTAGGTACAATTTTTCTTATTACATAGCTGTTGTCCGCCACTTTAACAACGAAAGATTATTAACACCAGAATTACGCCTTTGCTACCCCTGTTGAGAACAGTAGCGTCGATTTTTTTTATATTTTAGACGATCCCTCAGGAACCTAGAAATTTTTCAGGATAAAAAGTATCCTATCTGTTAATCCAAGTAATAAACTACATGTGTGCTAATTTTCATCCAAATCCGTTCACCCGTTTTCTCTTAATAACAGCATATGAGCGTGTATTGTATTTCTGTATGAGTAAAACCATTCACTATTTTTGTACCCTTACCCTTTCCCAATCCGATATCTTTTGGGTTACGATATCGCCTCTGCAAACCTGTCTGCTCTTGAACACGAGGCCAAGTATCGACATTCTCTAAAGTAGATAATGCTTATATATATCTTTCAATGATGGAGATGGAATTACACAGAAAAATAATACTATACATACATACCTACACTATATAAAATATTATCTCCAAGTATCTAAATTTTCTATATCTATTACAAATTAATTAATTATATCTATCCTGTCATCTGCCTCTGTCTGTTTCTCCGCTATCTTTTACTTTAGGAATACATTTTCTTAGATTATTGTGTACTAGCTGTTGCACGCGACTTCGCACGCGTAACTTTATAAAATACCTATAGTCTAATGTTACTCGCTGATAATATAGCTTCCCAACAGTGAAAGAATTTTTCAAATCGGTCCAGTAGTTTCGGAGCCTATTCAATGCAAACAAACAATCAAATTTTTCCTCTTTATAATATTAGTATAAAATGCAGAATTTGAAGAAAAAATACAATATTAATTTTGAATCAATTATATTATGATCACGTATCAGGAACAGTTCGATGCATAAACAACTTTAGACTTGGAAAAAGTTGTTGTTTACACGGAAATACATATGCAACAATTTATTAATGATTATATTAACAAGAATTTACACAAATTAACTTGTTATTTGTGTAAATTCTCAATAAGTAATGTATGTATTTCTACTTCCTTAACATTAAGGTCTTCGGCTTTTAAAAGTGCCTTGACCGACATGATGTTTGATAGATGTCATAGAAATACAGACTAATTTGATTAAGGATAAGGGGAAAGGGATAGGGATAGGGCAATGGGCACTGGCATTTCTTACTCACTCACCGAAACACGAGAGCACATAATATTATGCTCTTACTTCAGCATAAGGTATTGGTAAGGGATGGAGCGATGGGCTCTGGCATCTCTTACTCACTCACCGAAACACGAGAGCACATAATATTATGCTCTTACATCAGGACAAGGTATTGGTAAGGATAAGGTAAGGATAAGGTATCAGGACAAGGTATTGGTAAGGACAAGGTATTGGCAAGGATTGGTAAGGGATGGAGCGATGGGCTCTGGCATCTCTTACTCACTCACCGAAATATTTGATTGTTCATGTATATTTCAAACCGGTCCAGTAGTTAGGCTCCGAAACTATTGGACCGATTTGAAATATTCTTTCACTATTGGGAAGCTACATTGTCAAGGGAATAATAATAGGCTATATTTTATAAAGTACCACCAACGAAGTCGCGTGCAACAGCTAGTTAACAATAATTACGTAAGTATCTATTTATTATTTAGAGGAAAAAAGTAATTCACAGCAAGCCAGTAGTGCTGGCCTTAATTTTTTTTGTATCTACATCTGTTTTGTTTAACAATTCATTAACATAATTGTAAAATATATACTCTGTTTGAAATTAAAGGTCATGCTGTCAATGGTTAATGATTCGTAACAAATGCTATTAAGTATGCTTTATTGTATAATAACACAAATAAGTATTTTAATAACAATTAAGGTAAAATATTAGGAATAACCAATCAGGAATAAATTAACAGAATAGTTAGTTATTTCTTATTAGATTAGAAATTAGTTAGTCAGTTAGTAGTCAACTATTATTTAATCTGTGCCCTAGCCAAGAGCAAACGTACAGTCATAAACGCTACGCTCAGGCTACGCTACGCTTGGGAGAAAGCTTTGTGATTGGTCAAAATTTTATGTGGGCGTTACAACAACCAATCACCGGGCTTTATTTTTTAACGTTTCGTAAGTACGCAAAGGGAGCGTTTGCATTGGTATGCTCTTCGCTAGGGCCCCAGGCTACTCCACTTCTTTCCAATGTTCATTCTATTATTTACAAATCCAAGCTTATTCTTTTTTACCCTGGCAAATGTTAGGTTCTCGAGGGATCTTCTAAAAATATATTATACAAAATTTGGGCTCCACTGTCGCCATAGCGGCGCCACAGTCGTCAAAGCGAAAAGATATCGGGCGTTATAATACTCATATATTTTCTCTGGTGTTAAACATATATTGGGAGTAAGTGAACCATTTAATTAAATAGCCATTACGAAGCATTCTATTCGTGGGAAAATGTAATTAAATAATCTGTAAAGCTCAAAAAAAGTCGTTTTAGCATTCACTTTTTCTTGTGCTACAATTGTGTAAGTGGTAGAAACAGCCGTTAGGTCTATTATAAAATGGTGTTGTCCTTGCAAATAAGTAGTTTAAGTACTTTCATAACATTCTTTTAAGAAGTGAATTCTGAACGTTTCTCGACTATACTGTTTCCCAATTAGAGCTTTCATCTTTTTGCTAACATATGATTTATATGTTATACTAGCTGGTGCTCGCGACTTCGTCCATGTGGAATAGTTACTTTGGGAATCATTTGGGTATCTCGAACGGTTTTCGCAGCGCACGCAACGGAAGCCCTCAAAGATGAATAATTTTCCCCGTTTTTTTCCACATTTTCGACTGTTTCTTCGCTCCTATTAGTCGCAACGTGATGTTATATAGCCTAAAGCCTTCCTCGATAAATGATCTATCCAACACAAAAAGAATTTTTCAATTCGAACCAGTAGTTCCTGAGATTAGCGCGTTCAAACAAACAAACTCTTCAGCTTTATAATATTAGTATAGATCTATATTATATTTTTCATATATTTAACTGTTCAATAAACAACTAAAATATTTTAATAACAATATTAACACAAAAACTATCTTGTTGGACCGGACTCGCAGATAGGTGTTTGGAATGAGTGTAGCCGCATATTTCAGTTATACTGTGTTTATTATAATTTCACAGCAAAAAGTTTTATCAAAATCGGTTTAGCGGTTTTGGAGTCCATAGGGAACATACACACGCACATACATCGCATTTTATATATTAAGAAAAAGATAGATTAAGATGGAGATAGAGATCCAGGAGTAGAAGTTCATCCCCTTTGAGAATCTCTTTTTCTGATTTTACATAAAAAAACATTTTAATACATTTTTCTATAGACGTTATTGCGAATTTAATATTTTTAGGAGATTTATCTAATATACAATTCGTATTAATTTGAACTTGTGAACCAGACTATTAATAAATTGTCTCAAAGTGTATTAACCTTCACGTTTGAGTAAATAAAACGTTTTGCATTTTAATTATCATTTTTTGTTTGCCAATTATATCCGCGTTTGTTTTAGGCACTTTCTTAGATCTGTGTCCGTGATACACTTAAACGGATGACTAGTTGTTTGAAAAACATAGGAAATTGTTATCGTGCACTTCTACTTCCCTAGATGTTTTAAAGGTGAATTGAAGTCATTATTTCAATATTTTCTTAAATATGTGGATATTACAAGTAAACATTATACTTGAAGTGTCCTTGCGCAATAGGAATGAATAATTATGAAATGCATTGTTAATTATGAAATACAGTTTCAGTAAAGTACTTACATGACAGTTTATGATGTGGTCTGACCATCGTATCAATATTATTAAGCGCTTAAATTTGAACTAATCTGAATTCAAAAAATTTCTTTTGTCCGTCTACTGTCTAGATGAGAAATTTTATACTCTTCTTCTGATATATTTTCTGTCCAAATACATAACGTATATTATCTCGGTGTATTTTTTTTCCAAGATACGTGTAGGTAAAGTATTACCTATAAAGTATTTTAAATCTTTATTGTTTCAGCCTTGGAACTCGTTGGGCCCAAAGGAAGAGTGTTTGCTAGTTTGCTTTTCAACACCATGTTTATCCTGGGCGGAGTTACAGTAACATTGCTCTCATGGTGGTTACAAAACTGGCGATATCTCCTGTTCATCATCTACACACCTTCAGTTTTCGTATTCGTCTACATGTGGATTCTCACCGAAAGTTTCAGATGGTTTTTCAGTAAAGGGAGGTACGAGGAAGGCCTTAAAGTTCTCAGCAAATCTGAGAAGTTAAACAACGTTTTTGTGCCTAAAGAGCATTATGAACAAGTGGAAAAACAAGCTACGAAACAAAGAGATGCCAGAAAGTGCGAAAATCTCAAGTCCAATAAGTCATCATTTAGACAAATCTTAACGTCACCCATGATATGGAAAAGATTGTTCGTCTGCTCTTTTCTATGGACCACGTCAACTCTAGTTTATTATGGACTATCTATAAATGCCATAGAATTATCTGGGAATAGTTATTTAAACTATATAGTTGTTATTGTAATAGAAGCTCCTGCTAATGTATGCAAGTTGATTTTATTGGATAGATTCGGAAGGAAGAAGGTCATTGCTTCAGCTTACATTTTAGCTGGGATTATACTGATAAATTATGGATTTATTCCAAGTAAGTTCTTATTTTTTTTTAATATTTATGTAATAATAACGTAGTGATAGGCGATATTATGAGCATGTGGTACTAAGTGGATTTTGATGTCATCAGCCAACGTTCTGCCTAGTAGAGAAATGGTTATACATATAAAATATGCCATCGAATTATGTAGTTGTAAAAAATCTGTCAAATTTCTATATATCTCTTCCCTTCGTGCGTCTTGACGCCCAATATAAAAAAGTAGATAGGATTGATCCAATGCGTCCATAGTCCATAGTCCAATAGTCCAGGTGCGTGGTCCAAACCCAGGCCTATGCAAGGCATAAAGAAGAGCTTCGACTGCATCCTTAGCGTGAAGACTAGGATAGGTAGTGTCGACATTACCAAAGATGTTAACGGCTCCATAACCGCATTTACCTTGAGACGAGCGAGACTAATGAAATCTAAATAAAAGCGGTTTGTTTATTTTACGTGCACATACTAAATCCAAAGGTAAACGCAATAAGTAGAAATATAACTTGTCCTCATAACTTTCTCATCAAAGACTAACACGCTGAACACGCAGATAGTCAAAGTGGTGTCATTTGTATGTATGTGTGCGAAGGTTTCTGAAATTATTCGCAAAGAGTATCTTGCAGTATTACAAACCTTAATGTATGTTTAAAAAATTTTCCGCGACTTCACATATCTTTTCAAATAGCCTATCGATTACTCTAATGACCAAACTAAGTATATTACTGCAAAATTTCGTCACAATTCGTTTAGTAGTTTTGCGTCAACAAAACAAAAAACCACAATTGTCAGGCCTGTTGAATTGTCTCTGCCGCCTGGGAGCTCTAAATATATGGAGCTTCAGTGTCTCAGTTTGGTCTCAGTGACTGCGTTGAGGTGTGGACTACGTTTGTGTTTATCGTGCGCAATTAGTTTGAAATATATAGACATTATATACAAATATATGGACAAGGTCAAATCGTCAATGTCATTCGCCTATGTGAATCCCTTAAGAAACATTACAAACCTAATGACGTGGGTGTTAAACTTGGCACTACCACAACTTAACACAAAGATGATCAGTTTGGTGTACGATCACGAAATCGATTTGAACGGTTAGCATTGCATAAAAACCTTGACACTCTGAGTGAATGACAGTATTCATTCGTTAGACTTCTAGCTTCTTGTTTGAAAATATTAGGGATATATTCAACTTTAAATCTGTGAAAATCAATAATGAAATGAACAATATTAAAAAATAAAAAATAAATAAATCTGTGCTCTACATTATCCCGCAAAATGTCGAATATTCTGCTGAGACAAAATGTCATTTTTCTAAGCTGGTGTGGCCCATTTACTGGTTGACAATCTTTGCTTGATTAGTTTAAACTTTAACATTATGAAGTACTTGCTCATACAAAATCAAATGCTTCTTGAACTCTTTGAACTTTAGAGGATCTTTTTGAGAATTCGGCCGTTACTCAAATAATTTATGAATTTGTTTCCCACAATAAAACTCTTTCACGGAAACTCTTTATATGTTTAAAACAATGTTATTGTTTTTGTCTTTTCAGCTGGAATTTGGTCGCTTGTTTTCTATCTTGGCGGCAAATTCTTCATCACGCTTGCATACAACTCCTTGTATGTGTTTGCTGCAGAAGTATTCCCAACCAATTATAGGACTACTCTTTTGGCATTATGCTCAACTATTGGAAGAATAGGATCCGCTGTAGCGCCACAAACTCCTTTATTGGTAAGAATAGCTTCGACTACCTTAGAAATAACTAGCTCTTAGTGTTTGATTTTCTTTTTTTTTAGCCAAATCTTAAAAACTTTTATTTAATATATATTTAGCCTTCCTGGTTTACATCTTTCGTACCTAAGCACCTAAGCAGAGTATTGTATTTGTATGTGATTGTATAGAGAACTTATTAGAAACATGGTGGGAAACATACTTAATAATAATATACTTATATAAAATTTGTACGTCTAAACAATATCGCGCACGATTGGACCAATTTAGCTTTTTTTTTAATTCGTTGATATCTGAGGAAGGTTGTTATGAAGAGAAAAATTTTGAAAAATTTCCTGCAAAATTGCAATTGCATCAGTGCGAAGCCGTTGACATACATACAAAACATACATAAAGTATTATAAATTGGATTACAAGTATATTATTGGATGTATCTACTTTAATTATCAAAATATGACGTTTTGACGAAGCTAAAACAAGGGTTTATTTTGTAATTTCAGACACGATTTTACGAATATCTTCCCACGTTGATATTCGGTGTAATGGCGGCTCTTTCTGGTTTTCTTGTTTTGGTGTTGCCAGAAACGAATAACCTCAAGCTGCCAGACTCATTGAAAGAGGCCCAGGATCAAGACAAGAAAACCGAAGTTACGGATCCAACAGAAAAAAGTGATACAAATAAAACTAGGCTCTAATTTATTTAAAGAAATAATAGGTTCTTTTATTACGGCTGTGTTATTAGTTTTTAAGTTATTAATATTATTAAAATATTTCTTGTTTAACATTTTTATATTATGCTCTACTAAAACTGTCGTTTTCACAATAAAGTGGTAGAATTTTATTTATGAAAATTTATAACTTATCAAAATAAAAGTTGTTGTGATTAAACGATGCATGCGGACATTAAAAAAGGGTAAATTTGAAAATCGAACATGACCAAAATTAGCAATTTTCAAATTTGAAACATCGAAAAATATGTAACTTTTGCTCTGTTGCTCTATGTCTTCGGAGCTTAGACCAAATAAAAGCGAAGGATATGATTTTGCAGGACAAAATAGTGAAGCCGGTTTTATAAGCCTGTAGCCCTTAGGCCGGTGTTGCCATAATAATTAATTTTTATATGTACTTTTAATGAAAATATTGTTATTCAATTTAATTTAAGTGTAAAATGTGATTCTATCCTTCTTTTTATTTTTTATAGACTGTTTCTTACACTTCTTTTACTCCGCAATTCGGCATATGCAATAGACCGTGCGTGTACCGGCGAGGCATAGTTTTACCGGCTTTACTCTGCCATCCATAGGGTAGGTATATCTTTAGTGCTTATTTTATTCGAGCTTCGGAGATAGTATTCAATCGAAATGGTTTTCGAGATAGGTATATTATGATACTAGAATAACTTGGCCGTACATCGAGTACAATTTACACACTAATGAAGCTCAAGCTATTTCGGACGTTCGGACAATCCATCACACGATTGTGTTCAGGATATTGTATTCATAACATTGACCTCTTACAGCATAATAGTCTTCTATCATATTTCCTAAAAATAATTTAACAGTCTTGAGACATATAAGAGAAAAATAATGATCAAAAACGCCATGGTGACTTCCATTTTGTATAGTAAATTGTAAAATAATTAAGTTCATTTTTTTAATTAAAAAAAGTAATCGTTTAAAATACAATTGTAAATATTAAATAATTTTAAAATTACTTTACTTTAATTAAATAAATTATAAATTTATCATTGCTACATAACTTATACATAGGTATGTAATATTTCATAAATATACATAATATACTTCACATGTTCCTGTCACTCATTGGATTAATTAATATGGATACTGTCGCCAGGAATATAGAAAAAGACATAGGGTACCTTTAAATCAGAAAAGGCGAACTAACTTATAGAAGGCGAACCAAGTCCCAGGCATTATGTAGTACTATTACCACTATTACTTTCTGTGTTAATAAGCTAATTAAGGATGTGAATAATATGATTTTGGTCAATAATTGATGTATTGCTTTATATTTTTGTATTGATACTAAAATATATTTCTTAGAATTGCATTAAAAGTGTGTCCTGAAGTACAATTTTATACTTAATTTTAAGCTGTAACATACTTTATAATAGTAGGATAGTTATTTTAGCATTGTAAATAATTTTCGATTAAAATAGAAAAAAAAATTAAATTATCTATTACTAAACAAATAATTTTTATTGTGCAATAAAAATTAATAATATCGAAGTACTTTTTATTATTGTATAATTCTAATACTGAAAGAAGCGTTTGGGAGCTACCGCAGTTACCGGACATATACTTTTCCGTAATCCGTAAACATGGACATTATGACACGACTTCGGTGCCCCGCCACGGCTATCCACCGCGGGGAGGGAAGTAAGAAATGCCTGAGTCCATTTTCCCATCCCTTACCAATACCTTATCTTCAAGTAAGAGCATAATATGTGCTCTTGTGTTTCAGTGAGTGAGTAAGGGATGCCAGAGCCCATTGCCCCATCCCTTACCAATACCTTATCCTGAAGTAAGAGCATAATTATGTGCTCTTGTGTTTCAGTGAGTGAGTAATTGCCCTATTCCTTTCCCTCTCTCCTTACCCTTAATTCTTCTATGATCGGCAGCGTACTTGCAGCACCTGTGGCGTTGCTTGCAACCACGAAATAGTATATCACTGCGAGCATTCGCTGGTTGCTTGTGTTATAGACGACGGTAGCCACTTACCAAGTCAGCTTCAGCTAAATGATAAAATATTTAATTAATTAACACAACATGAAATCATAACTTAACTTGATGAAATCAATAACACGTTTCACTCATATTTATTTATTTTTAAAAGTCTGCTTACGGTCACGTCCGGCGAAATGGAATCACGTTTTAAACGCATATTATAAAAATTGCGAACGCGCCCGTAAGCGAAAGGAGGATGGATTTAAAAAATAGTACGTCACTTTTTAATTCCACGTTTAAATTAAATTTAGAACGTGCTACTATCTAAATTTTTAAATGGGTGAACACTTTGAATGTTTACTTTTATTATTTCCTGATTTTTTTTTTGTTTTTTTATTAAAAAGGGTGTCAGGCAAGCTGTGGCCACATAGCCACGATATGCCACAATCGTAGGCAGACGATCTCCTTGTAGGTGGCTACCGTCGCCTTAGTATTTTTTCCTGAAAATATTATTTTAATCTTATTCCAATGATTTTAGCACTAATTCCTTTATTTCATTACGTATGAACGTAAATCTACTTATCTCCTTTTTGGTGCTTTCTATAAAAATGGAAGTTCGTATAAAAACGTGAATACGTGTAAAGAAAATGTCGCACAAGCTGTTACAAAGAGAGAATATATTTGGATGAAAGAAATATATACAAATTCTTGAATACAATAAAACCGATATCAGAGAGTCCATATTTCTACGTGTTCGTTCTCACTTGAAAAGCGGAAACCTGGCAACGTTGCGGCTAAAGGGCGAACGTTATTTGAGCAGAAACAATTTGTAAGTTTTTGTTACGGAACCCGAGTCCTTTCCGTCTGAATACATGAATATTATTAGCCCCTAAACGTTTTCAGTTTCAATTTGGTACTTGGGGTTACCTAAACCAGCTTAAAGGGTTTTTAAATGTCACATTGAGAACAAAAATGGCTCAAAGAATAGAATGAAACTCTACCACAGGTTTTTTTTTAAAACTTACTAATATTATCTCAATTCTTGTATATTCTCATTAAAAATATTGGTTTCCAAGTTTACTTCCGTGTGGTAGTTTTTACCTGGTTTTTACACCCTTTCACTAAGCAATTCGGTTATTTTCACTAGTAATTGTTTTAATAAGGCGAGGCATAGTTTGATTGCATTTGTTATATAAACTCGACAAATAAAGTGCTTTATCACCCTAAGTATGAACATTCTTTGTATGTTGTAGAATGATAAGGTCTGTTTTTTTGAAAATTCAAAGTGACAATTTCTATTACTATCTTTATTAGCGATGATAAATTATGTCAATCAGTAATCAATACCTATTTCAAATCTAAGCCTTAGCGAATTTTGAAATGAATGGAATTTGTAATCGAAACTGATAAAGCACTTTTCTTGTCTGCTATACACTTCGAAGGCGTAGTTTTACCGGCTTCGGGGATGTATCTTTAGTTCTTATTTTATCTGAGACAAAGAGGTAAGTAATTTGTTTTGCATGATTTTAACGAAAGGTTTTTTTAAAATTTTGAATTCTATCTGAAACTGTTTATTTTCTTGATAGATAAATAAAGTAGGTATATTTTTAAAGTTACAATTAAAGCAATTAAAGTTACTTACATAGTTTTTTTTTTGTTTTGTAAGCTCATCATATATACATAAGTATATGTTATTCTAACAAGATTCTCAAATACGGCAGCAAAAAGCAAAGGGAAAATAGTATAAAATTCCTGTGGGAACCTCTGACAGTTATTTGCATTTACTTCGAGCATTTCTTTCTATTCCCCGGGATCAAATTCGCGAAAAATGTCACTCGGTGTAATGAACAGTGCCCGACTGTACCCGACTCGGCCGAGAAAAACTTGTAGGCGACCACATAATTTAGAGAAAAAGGTATTTTTTTTTACTTAATTTTAACAATCGAATACTTGAGTAGGTTAAATCCATTAAAAAAAAGGCCTCAAAGGACCGAGAGATCGAGGTTGAGGCAAAAATAATAGCAATTAAGATATCAGGCGTTATATTTTGAACGCGGACGAAGTCGCGGGCACCAGCTAGTATAATAATATATATATACAGTTAAACAAATAAACATATAATAAATGAATCCAAGCATGATTTCCTGTTACTACAAACTATTATAATACTTACATAGTAATTTTCTGTTGTAAAAATTGTAACACTTCAATGTCTATTATGTTATTGTTGCTGTGTTATCTTGAACAGATTCTAAAATATTTTAGTGTTTTAGTCCTTCACATCTAACCCTAGATCCTGCATGGTCCGATCATTCGGACGAAGCAGTCGGACCACGCGATCTTTGGAAACTTTCAGAGACTTTTAGGGGTGAACCTTCAAAAATATTTTAGTGTTTTAGTCCTTCACACCTAAATTAAAGCGTCGTCCGATCAATCGGACAAAGCAGTCGGACCATGGGATCTCTGGAAACTTTCAGAGACTTTTAGAGTTTAGACCTTCAAAAATATTTTAGTGTTTTAGACACTCGTAGTCGTATCTGGGTTTAAAGTTTCCTTTGTTTTGATTCATGACAAAGTCTATCTGTGCCAAAAATTCACCCAAATCGGCTTAACGGTTTTGTAAATAATCCAAATATCTTCACGAAATCATTAATGGAGATTACAATTATAGAAATCATAGATATAATATCTATGTAAATTATATAATATATCTGTATAGCGTTCGCGTGAGTCACACGGTGCTGGCTGAAAATCAGCGCTGTAGGTGCCTGCTTAGCACCTCGGTACAATGCTGAGCCAGTATCCCATAGAGTAACTTATAATATTGCACTTAGCAGTATCCGATTCACTGCCGCGAGGACACACACATCTTACCTGTCTATTTTTATTAACTTACTTGTGTCTTTTTTTTTTGTTGTTTATATTTCTTATGTAATGTCATGTTAATGTCCTTCGTGCAGTGAATAAATGTCTTTCTTTCTTTCTTTCTTTCTTTCTAGATTACAATTACTCGACTGAAAAAAAAGGTTTTATTTCAGTGTGGATAACGTAAACCATTTGGAGTAAAGCAAATCTAATTAAACATTTTCATTAACTTTACAAACAGTGCGACCGCACCAATCGGTATTGCGGCATTACTTTCAACCAAACACAGCTCAATTAGCTCCTGTATCAGCCCACTCTATGTAAAATCCTAACTACACACAGTCTTCACGAATCTATGGTTACTTATAATATAAAAAGACATAATTATACACTAGAATCCTAGAATTTATCCTCGTGGATTTAGATAATAATTTTGGAGGATCAAATATGGATTTTAAGAGGACATTATAGAAACACTGTTTTTCTTGACAAATTATTCTAGTTTTCGTAATTCCACTAGAATTCGTAATTGCAGATCAAAAGCTGTACCTACATAACAAGAAACCAGTCTACTTGCCAAACTCCTCCGAAGCGGCTGGACCGATTTTGATGAAATTTTGTGTGATTATCAGATAGGTCTGAGAATCGGCCAACATCTATTTTTCATACCCCTAAATGTTAAGGGAATCCCAAAAATATTTATTTATTGGTTAGAAAAAGCTTGGTTTAGAAAAAGTTAGCTGAGAAACAAACAGACAGTTAAATCTGTTGAACTTACTTACTTTGAAATCTTTACAATATTGAAATCCTAAAATTCAGTCCTCGAGTTTCTTTCGTTTAGCCTATTTCTCTACTCTTATCCTGGTACAATAAGCAAATTTGCAATCCGGTGAGCTTGCGTCAATAACCGCGGTAAAAAAGTCCGCGTCGTCCGATTTATCGGACAAAGCAGTCGGACCACGCGGTCACAGGACCTATATTCACTGCCTATTGACCTTTATATAAAAGAAAATCCGTTATGACTTTGTGTAGTTAGAATGTGCTCATATCGCTTACGCGATATAATTCACAGCCGTCGTGTACATGTGGAATTCGTTACAGGCACAGGTAAAGGCAGACGTTGTGCGGTGACCCGCTATTAATTGTGTGCAACGCTGATTCAACGCAGGAATGCTTAATTACATACCTACACTATGCATTCGCAGTTGACTTGGTGCGATTTACGGCCCCTTTATTGGATTCGGTGACAGCCTGCTGCGATATGTTTGCGGAAATCTACGTGCATAGGCCAAGTATGTTCTCTGGAACCTAGGTATTTTATTTCAAAATCTAAGTTTTGTCCCCAAAAGTAACAAACAATAAATTGCATAACACATTAGTATTCAATTTGTTGCGTTCTATCAGCAATTTAGTGCTGCCTGCCAGTCATGACGTATGACGCCGAAACATTGACTGGTCCACAAGTATACCCACTCCTGGCTTCGCAAGAATGCAATTTTTTTTGCAAATTATATATCTACACAAACCCTGGACAAACCGTATTAAAATCCTTTACGATGTTTAGGAGAAGATCGGAGAAACAGACAAACGGACATCGACTTTAGTTTGTAATAGGTACCTGTAGATAGATAGATACTATATATAAGCTACTTTCTGATTTATAATATTTGCCCTTGTTTGTTATTAAAAGTAATTAACTTAATAATAATGATATTTTATATTGATTTTTATATTCCATTTGACTATTATTTTCATACGAGCATAATACTCATTATTATTGTAGGTTGTAGGTAACATACATGACCTCAAATGTTAGGTAACCGAAGCGTATCGAAATCCCGCAAAGTACATTTGGCTATTAACTACAGTCGCTAAAATCGTTTACCACTGATAAAACGTGTTTAGGCCGTACAGTAGAATTTGGTGTATCGTGTAGTCCGGATTCAACGAGGCTTTCGGGATGTGGGAATACGGATGAACAGGATTGAACCACGGTATTACCTTGATAAACTATTGCGTTGAGTTTTGTTTCGATTCTCAGTATAAAAGTTACACAGAAGAGAATGTACTTATTATACCTCACGTAATTATTTATTACTAGCTGTTGCATGCGACTTCGCCCGCGTAACGTTATAAAATATAGCCTATGTTACTCGCTGATAATATAGCTTCGCAACAGTGAAAGAATTTTTCCAAATCGGTCCAGTAGTTTTGAAGCCTATTCAATTCAAACAAACAAACAAACAATCAAATCTTATAATATTAGTAGATTAATATTTAAGGAGTGATGGGGTGGAAAGGGGTTTCCGCTTCTGTACACCACCTATAACCAACCTAACTTATACAAAGAAACTTTATCAATCAATACCAATTATAAATCTATTGTATGTATGTATGATGTATGTATGTTCCTCCATAACCCTTAAACGAATTAACTGATTTTCATGTTTGTTAGATAAAAATTTAGACGTACCTACGCCACAGAGTAACTGCCCCGTGCCTACGCGACACAGGATAGGCTACTTTTTTCACGCGGCAAAGTCGCACGCGCCAGCTAGTTTTATATAAAGATCATATATTTATATATTAACATATCTAGCTAGCTGCTAGATATAAAGCCTATCTAGCAGGCTGACGGTCCACTGAATGTAGGTGGCTACAGTCGCCTAGTAATTCAACGAACTCCACAAGTGCTTCATGTGTGTTGTCGATCTTAGTAGTATTAACGATAAGCACAGTAAAATAAAAGCACATATGCTACTGCTTCACTGTGGTTTTCTGTAAGTGAGTGGTTACTGCTGCCAAATGGGTAAGTGTTAACCCAATTTATGACAGGGAGCATTGCATGCCACTACTAAAACATTCGTTACGATGCAGTGTTCATAATTCAAACACGTCGGCCACAATCGATCCTCCATTATCGCTGCTGCTATATTTTGAGAAATGATTTAATTAATTAATTTATGTAAGGTGGTTACGGATAAAATCAAACAAACATACCTAAGCCTTTTATTTGTCGGTCACATTATGTCGCTGCTTAATTTGAAAGTACCACAAATCAAATTACACTTTTTTACAGGAGAGCTAAGTAGGTAATCGAAAAAATAAATAAATAATTTTTTGTCTAATTCTTTTTGTTAGATATAAGTATATCAAATATCGCTGTGGTTAGAAGCGTACTTTAAGTAGCATTAAGTGCTTTAAGTACTTTTATAATAATCTGAATAGGTACTAGAGGTGATATAAGCATATATATAAGGTACTTTTGAATATTAAAAAAATGATCAAAATATACTAAATAGGTATGTATGGATTATGGAATAAAATAACCATAAGTATTTATACAACATACAAGGTGAAGGATTGTGATTGTATTTTTGCAATAAGATTTTTGGATTTTTTTCTATTTGTGGTAGGTAGGTTTTGAATTTAAGCAGCGATTTATACTAATAGATTTCGCTGTGATTGTCGTTATAATTAATGGTTGCAGTTTTTCAGTAAGTATCGTCTTTCCTTTGTTTAAATGCTAACGTGACGTGATCGTATTGGTTCTTGGTTATAATTTATGAAGATCTGTCCAGGCGTTTGAAGACCATCAGACCTTTCCTAGTTGACGAAGGGATTTTACTAACTTCCAAAGGTTCGATTGATGTGAATTTTGTTTACTGTTACTTTGGTGGTATATCTACGACATGGCAACTTTGATCCTGATGCCGCAGCATCAAATAGCCTGCAGGACACCCGAGGCACCCAAGCAAATTACAACAGATATCACCAACACAGCTGAACAGTAGGTAACCAATCAATAATAATATGAGTGAAACAACACAATGCATACGAATTCAAAGGTATTCAAATGAACGTTATTACTTATTCGTAGGAATGAACCCATGGATCCTGTTGCAACCATAGAAATAATATCTGTATTCAAGTTGGTTGCAACCTCCGAGTATAAATAAATTCCAACGAGTAGGTTGTTGCAACAGTCACTTAATGGCTCCCTCTACTTAGTATCTGTGAAATTAACTTAGTGCTGTGTATATTACTTGCTCTTTTAGTACAATTGACGTTTCTTAGATGTCGCTTTATGTGATACATTTATGTATGTTTAAAAACACAACTTTTACTTCAAATCAGTGGACTGTACCTATATTTTTATAATTTGAATAATAAAAAAACAAGTAAGTGCGTATACATACGTAATGTAACTAACGTAGATAATAAAAATAATTAATAAGTACCTACCTAGGCGACCGAACTGCCCTCGATAGTTAATATTGGATCCAATACGGTAGCGCCATCTAACAAAATTATTTGTTAACAGTTGTTGATTCCAATGGCAACTATAAGTACTATCAATAGTTACGAGATGGCGCTATAATAAATAGTTTTTAGAAAGTTCTTTATACTTTATATAAACTTATGTATGCAAAACTTTTTCTACGTCATACAAAATTACGCATATTTTATTATGTCGTAGACAGCCCCAATGAGATTTTTTGAGTTTTGATTTAGGCCTCTTATCTTACAATTTCAGGATCGACAGAACAATAAAACAGATTTCTTAATTATTTGTTTTAATAATATTTATTTAAGCTAAATAAATTATATTTGTATTGCACACATACTTACATATTTACAATTTATAATCCATAGGTAACTAATATTTAATATAAATATTATTTTACTTAGATATAGGTAATATTCATTTATTACCAAGTGTTTTCTTTTAAATATAGGCGGTGCCTATTGTAGTGAGATTTTTGAAATGAATTTAATTTATAATATAGGTTGGTAATGGTAATTATTTATTAGAATAGTGTTAAGTGTTAAAAAACCTAAGAAAATTGTGTTTATCTTACATTCTATAATTATAAACTTTAAAGCTGTTTGCCCTAATCATATTTATTATGCAAAATATATACAACAACCCGCAAAGTATCACATACCTTAATTATTATGTTATATTTTCACTTTAAATTTAATGAATATGTATTTAATTTCAGAAAAGGTGCTAACAAAACTAAGGTATTACATTGTATTACTTGTATGGGTGTGGGTAACTAAATTTCGGTAAATACCTAAATGTTTGCATTAACAATGTTTGTATTCATTACAGATTAAAATAAATAATTTTTAAATATTGATTTTTAACAAAATACAAGTAGTTATATCATTAAAAATAGCGCCCTCTTTTGGCGTCCATAAAATAAGTATTGACAATTTTTAAATATTACATATTTTTCAATAGAATCAATAAGAACATACCTACTAAAAACATATATATTACTGGTTCTTTATAATACGAACGAACCTAATTTTTTTTTAATAGTTGGTCAAATGTATCACGAATAATGATATAATATAATGTAACTACGCTACTCCATTAATGAATTTCTAATTATTCGGTTAACAAGATAGTTATAGGAATAAAGTGTTCAATTTCTATTGTCTATAAATTAATAATTAAAACATTAAAATGCGATTGCATGATTAATCTACTGAAATCTATATACTTAACTCTTGAAGAGTTTCAATTCCATCTATCTATTATCACAACTGCATTCGTAAAAGTTTGTACGTAACTAAATAGTGTTTACGACCTCAATGTCTAGATGGCGTTGTAGGTATCAATTCAATAAATTTTTACTTATTCGTAGAGCAATATTTTATTTTAATATAAATTATAAGGAATGTGTAAAAATGTATAGAGGTAGATCAAAAAGAAAATTAAACGAGATCAATTTATATATCAACATCAAACGCAATTTGTGTGGTTTTATTTATTTGAGAATAAAAGCAATTATACTTAGGTAGTAAAAATCTGACCATCCAATGGTAACAACCGCATCAGAACAAAACGAAATTTCGTAACAACCTTACATAGATATTAATTCGCACAAACAAAACAAACATGTTTTATTACGATATCTTTCGATTGTTTAGTGTTAAATGCAATTAACGAAGACATACATGTGCTGTTGTATTCATAGTGTTTCCAGATTCGGTAACAACAAGAAGAGAACTTAAATAATAAATTAGGCCCTAAGTATTTATAGTCCAGACATCTGAAAATAGAAAATGTTCGATTTCGCACGGTTTCATAGATAAAGCCATAGATAAGATATATTATTTCGATGGAGTGGCCATCTAAGTGCTATTGACGGTAGCGCAGTATTATAAATCTTTAGTGATTTTTTCAATATCAAAATCTGTATCAACTACCCACAACGGAAGGTAGGTACTGTACAGCTTTCTCTGCTTTCGACTGTACCTACCAATTTTTTTTAAAGAAAAGTTTATTGCGCACAAACTTTTTGCGTTTCAAAGTGTTTTCAAAACAAGCTAGCGATTGCAGTTGGATGTACCTACCTAACAAAATATATCTATTTATGATTAAAATGTAATGTAAAATATAAGGTATTTTATTCAACTACAACTGATGATATGATGAAGTCTTAGAAAAATGAATAAACCAGGTACTAAGAGGTACTACTTGATAGAGGAATGCATTCGAAAACTGACGAAGATTTTCGTATCGCGACTTTCCTACGTCTGTAATGTCCCCAGAGGGCCTACTATCACCTCTTAAAACGATGCAAAAACGAGTGAGTAAACGAGATGGCGCAATACATGATGTAAGGCGACATCTCCCTCACTCAATCGTCTTTGCATCGCTTTAAGAGGTGATAGTACGGCCCCTGAGGCCCTACTATCACCTCTTAAAGCGATGCAAAAACGAGCGAGTAAACGAGATGGCGCAATACATGATGTATGGCGACATCTCCCTCACTCAATCGTCTGCATCGCTTTAAGAGGTGATAGTACGGCCCCTGATATGCGAAAACTTGTAGGTATAATTATATCTCTTGTATTACATTAAGTACCTACACATTATTTTCTTTTATAAGTACCTATTACATTTGAAGTATTTCATTTGCATGTCTATTTGTTTATTATTTTTATCTTATGCAATTTATGCACTCAGTATCTAGTGCATGGCGGCCATTTTGTTTTTTGGACACAGTTTAAAGAACGCTCTCTCCGATTTGTTCTTTATTCTAATAATGAAGTTAATATTAGATAAATCTATAATTTCATTTCTAACTAATTAATATGAACATTGGAAATGTATTTTAAAATTAGCGTAGGTATGTTATAGAGAAGGTATTTGAGTTACTACGACTAACGGACACGTTACATTTAACATAGAAATTAAAGAATAAATAAATAGATAAAACTTCATTTACTTAAAATTGGTCCGAAATATTTATTAAGTTATTGGTGTAACTACATATTTATTAAACTAAAAACAGACAACACAGAATAACTTCTGCAGGTATGAGACATGGTATTATTATTATTTTATTTTTGTTACAAACGTCGGCTTTGAGCTTTTTGGCCTAATTGGAAGGCACAATGTAGAGCCCTACGGTAAAGAACAATAAGAGCGAAACCAAGAAAGTCGACCCTGCTTTACTCGTACCTACTTGGCGCAGAGAAGTGTAGGTACTCGAAAGAACAGTGAACCGAATGAAGTGTAAGAAACAGCGAAGAAAAAAAGTGACTATTTTAAATAGTTTTGGCATTTATTTTGAAATAGGAATTAGGAAATGTTTACCTTTAAATTTTAAATTCAACTTTCGACGCCGGACATGAGTACGGTTCTAACTATGACCACAGAGTAAATAATACTTAACTATTTAAATAATATTTACTCTATGCTATGACCAATATAAATATATCTATTTGTTTATTTATATGCTTGGTCATGTTTCGTGCCTGTTCAAATTTCGAACGTGGTTGAATCTAAGAGTACTCTGTAAAGAACATTTTCTTTTTTTTTAATATACTTTCAAACGAGCCTGGCAAAGGCAACTGTTAGCAAAGTCATGACGCCTTTCAGCTTCACCGATGGTTCGATGTGGTACGCTGCTGATTTTCCAGACAGTATTAGTGCTCGAAGTCTTTCCCTCTGCCTGTATTTTGTGTCTTCACCTGGTTTATCGAGACATTCGAACTCGCAGCATCTCTCGCCGACACTGAAGTTCTGGCAAAACTGAAAAAGGAGACGTTAAAATTAATTTAAAAATAATAATATCGGACATAGCCGAAAGTCGTATCGGCGACCTGTCGCCGAAATATATTAATTAAATACTAACTGTTGCACGCGACTTCGTCCGCGTAACTTTATAAAATATATCCTATTTTACTCCCTGATAACGTAGCTTTCTATAGGTGAAAGAATTTTTCAAATGGGTCCAGTAGTTTCGGAACGTATTCAATTCAAACAAACAAACAAACAAACAATCAAATCTTTCGTCTTATTAATATTAGTATAGATTATTCTTATTAAATTTAGACTTAAACTTAGTCATTATTGCATTGTGTTTTTTTCTGAAAATATTATAACTGAAAACTTCTCTGTTAATATTATAAAATTTTGCGTCCATAAAAAATTGCGTTTTGCGTGCACAAACTGACCCTGTTACTGGCAATTAAATATTCATATTGAAAATTACGCTGCACATCTCGACCCGACCCATGCACGCTTTATATTACAACACAGGGTCATTTTTGCCAAGTTTTTACAAGTAGGTACTTAAGAGCGCGCCAGCATTTTCAGAGTGACAATTAACGCAAAAGCATTCTACAAAGATACCTACGACATCCAGTCGCCATCTTGTGGAGTTTCTCTTTTATTTAGCCTTTATTTGAAATTGTGATGTTTTATACCTAACTCCTCTAAAAAAAAAACATGACTTGGACTGCACATCAGAAGTGTAAACTAAGCTTCACAAAATTACATTACATTACATAACAGTGTCGCGAGTTCAATTATTTTGTCCCATCTCAAAAGTTGTTCCTTTTTTAAATAATTTTAAATTAATATCTGCAAATATACAGAGGTTTCGGTTACGTTACATAACACTGCATTACATGATAATGTCGCGAGATCAATGGTTTTATCCTTTCTCAAAAATGCCCAACGCGCAATTTACGTAAAGAATTTTCACTTCAAAAATTCTCGCCCATTCCACCTGCCCCAACTAAGGTGGGACACGTTAGTTACGTTACGGGATATGAGTACATTGAAAGGGATTTTTATCATTTATCCCAAGTGGGGATGAGTGGTAAACGAAGCAAAGGCGGTTTCCACTAAGCGATCAAAGAGGATATAATTTGCAGGAAGAATTATTGTACCCGTGCGAAGGAATGCTAGTCAGATTAGAAGACAGTTTAAATGAGTTTCAGCTATAGCAAAAAGGTTTCTATAGCAAACATTTAGCAAAAGTTTTTATAGCAAATATTACCTACTTATAAGTTTGAAGAACATACTTGCCTGAAAAGGCGACGTCACTCACGGAATTGGCTTAATGTCTACATCTACATGCATAAATGAACAAAATATAAGCATAATTATTAAGCTTTATTGATAAGTTATGTTTCATTCATAAAACCTATCAATAGTGCTTACATAACAGAAACGGGTCACATTAGAGCATCTAATATAGGTAAATCTAATAAAATAAAATCGTTAAATATTAAAAAATATATTTTTTACACCGATGTTACCGAGGTAAGTAATTACTTACCTTTTTTTTAGAATTAATTTTTTTTTTAGAATTTTTGTCTGTTTGTGCGTTTGTGCACGCTAATTTCAGAAACGGATTAACAGATTTGGATGAAATTTTGCACACAGATATAGGATACTTCTATCCTGTAAAAATGTTAGGTTCTTGTGTGATTTTCAAAAAACGAACTTCAGTGTGTATGAAGTCGCTGGCACAGCAGCCTTAATACGTTTCAAATTTTTTTTTGTTTTTAAAATTAAAATAAATACTTTTTTAACCTTTAAAAGTTTTTTTTTTTTGTAAAAAAGCCTGCTACTCTCTACTATAAAAAGATACTATATTGTTATGTATAAATAATAATAAAGAATTATTTACTTACATAAGGCGGATCACAGTATATCGCTTTGCACCAATTTGGCTTAGAGTAGTAACATACGCAAATGGAGCACACTCCCGGCCCAGGCACGTACAGGAGGCCGTGAGATACAGTCTTGCCTTCCCAGTCCACGCAGTCGTCTTCTTTTGCAAATCCTGAGGAATGCGATCAATCGTCGTATTAGTATCAAATCTCGGTATACTCGACATGAACTCGTTGTGAGCTTCCCTTGCACTTATTTTTGTTATGCTTGGGCCACGAAGCCAACGCTCGAAGCGAATTCGACGCTCGAAGCGTTAGCGCCAAGCGTCAGCGCCAAGCGTCAGCGCCAAGCGTCAGCGCCAAGCGTCAGCGCCAAGCGTCAGCGCCAAGCGTCAGCGCCAAGCGTCAGCGCCAAGCGTCAGCGCCAAGCGTCAGCGCCAAGCGTCAGCGCCAAGCGTCAGCGCCAAGCGTCAGCGCCAAGCGTCAGCGCCAAGCGTCAGCGCCAAGCGTCAGCGCCAAGCGTCAGCGCCAAGCGTCAGCGCCAAGCGTCAGCGCCAAGCGTCAAGCGTCAAAAATTTCGATGCTATTTGCAGCGTCGTATTGTAGCCTCTATAACATGAATCATTTTGACACTCGACGCCAACGCTTGCAGCGCAAAACGAATTCGCTTCGAGCGTTGTTTTCGTGGCCCAGGGGTTATGTTACTATGTACAAGCTTTGTATAATGTAAGTAGTAGCTTTTGAGTTTATTCGTAACAAACATACAAAAATACAACACTTTATAATATTATTAGTACCTATATATATTATATATTAGATAGATGTTAGATATATCTATGGAACATTACGCGAAACTGAGTTACATAGCGAAAAGAGTTAGATTGATAACTGTTATGACTGTGTTATGACAGGCAACCATTACATTGGTTGTCGAATATCTTTCAATGTAGGTAATAGATTTTGTTCACAAAGTAATATATTTATCCACTCACTCGCTCAAAAGAGTAATGTGATTTATCAATCAATTACTGTCGGAAGAGTTCATTTTTATGCACAATAACCGATCGCATGTACCTATACAAATAAACCACTGTACGGAAATAATACAAATAAAAATATTTTGTTGTGTTGACTTTTAAAAATCTTGTTCAGACACCAGTTTAATGACGTCACAAATGACGTGATGAAAAGCCAATCAAATCACAACGCACACAGCACCGCGACGCTTCGCTTCGAACACTTCATAGTTATCGCAAAACATCTTCGTTTATCGCTATTTCCATTGGTGGAAGTCGTATCAAAATCTGTCGGTTGATTTAGAAGTTAGTGGAGAAAAAGTCGGACAGCGACTTATAAATTGTCTTTACGACTACACTGTTTTTTTTTGACGAGGAGAAATCCATTTATTGACTTCCTACCGCTGGCTAGGCGGTAGGGGTGTGTGGGGGTCAGCCGGCGCGCCACGCTATGCTAGTCATAGCGGTCCCGGCAATACCCACTAAAACTCCCCGGTGCCTCCTTGCCCTTTGTGCGGGATGGACCGGGTTCTGCCTAGGCACCAACTCCGATCCACCCCAGTGACACTGTTAGAGACTTAGAGTACCTACTTAGTTAGCTTATTTTAAAATATTTATAGATATTGTATTCTAAGATTCGGTAGATATTTGGTTTTATCAATGAAAACAACATTTTCTTCCAAAGTATGGCTACTGCAATCCGCGAATTGTCGTCAACGAGGTACCTGCAAAGACTGACTACTCGCAGTGGCTCTATTTAAATCTCGTCTGAAAACATAGAATACCTACTACCTAAATCTTACTTGCTATTAACCAAAACTCATTAATCTGCTGGGAAGCTGGGAATCAAAAAATCAAAAAAAAAAAACTAAGTCGAATTTATATTCCGCATTCCAACTTAAATACGCCAAGACGTTCAGAGCGAGAGCGGTTAGAGCAATTTAGTTACCGTACAGTCCAATGACGTAGTAAAGAGTCCTATACCAAATAAGTAAATTTCCTGTAACCTATCGCGCGTTGCATCGATTGCCCTATATAAGGCAGCAATGGAATTCCGCTTATTGTAGTGAATCTGAATTATAAGTTATATCACTTCAAGGTCACTTGGCTAGTGTCCTATTTGGCACAATTTCCACTGCATAACAGTTTACACTTCACGTCTTGTGCGGAGAGATTTGGCTTCCCAACTATTCAAAGATAATTGAGTCAAATGATACGTTTGACGAGTTTGACGACACGTTTGGTCTAGTGGCTATTAGTAACCCTAGATGTTAAGGTTCGAATCCCGCTAGGGGCATAATGTATAACATTTTACATTTTACCTTTGTCCCTAAATCATGGATGTTTTGTATTTATAATATGTAGATATATATTTAAAAAAAAAGTAATGTATGTATTATATCAACTGTCTGGTATGCATAATACAAGCATTAGTTGCTTATTGTGGAACTAGATGGTGCTGTGTGGAATGTGTGAAGATATAAAAAAAAATGTCAGGGTTAAATGACTCATTGCGTCACTGTTTTTTATACGCAGATTCACAGAATCTACGCACTGAAATCCTTAACCTTAATCTTACTAAGGTCGGCCAGGCTTAATCCTAGTCGGGAGAGTTGCGGAAGAGTGTTCGTCCGACCTCGCAACTTTGCCTATAGCAGACGCGGAGGACGCCAAGAGGTTTAGTCCAAGGGGTAGGCCCCGAGATGATAGAGGGGTAGACCTACAGACTCCTAAGTCCGGACATTAGCCAACGGTCTGTCCCCAGGCCGGTGGGTATCCATGATGAATTCCTCTTGTAAAAAAAGGCTTAATCCTAGTAAAGCAACGCCACAGGTACTACATACATACAATACCTACACTTACAGATTTATTATTAGTAATTATTATAGTAGTTTCTAAATCATATATTTTCTGCATTTTCATTGGTTAGTCCATAAATTTGTTAGGAGTGTCGTATCGCTAAAAACTTTTCTAAATTAATTAAAGCCGCCCCCTGTCACGATAAAATCATGGTGTTTTAATTAATGAGTGTTAGATGTTTAAATAATGATCCCATAAATTACAAACAATTTGACGTCCCCTGTACTGTAACCAAGGAAGATATGTAACCGACCCGGGAACATTCAAGGTACATGTGAGCTTTTAAAAATAGGATATCTTATATTACTTGTACATTATAATACATATATTGTCTTATAGGTCAGTTTTTTTTTAAATAATAAAAAATAAACTAATTTAATTTAAATACAAACCAAAATGAAGTACTAGCTCAATGGAAGAATGATCAGCTGCCGACAACTATGCCAGCAGCTGATCATTTGCATTTGGATGCATTTGGAATCGCTGTCTGGTTTGCATTTTTTTTAGTAAAGATCAGCAGACGGTTACGGTGTTGTGCAGTTATTTGGACAGCCCGTCTGGCGACAGCAACCATCCCCTACTAAGACCACCGTGAAGTTTCCCTATCCTTAATTCTACTCTGTGGGCAGCGTACTTGCAGCACCTGTGGCATTGCTAGTGTTATTGGCGACGGTAGCCACCTACTATCAAGTGGACCGTCAGTCTGCGACAGGCAGACTTAACATGCAACTTAACTTAACATAAAAAAATATTCATCATCACCATCATATCGGCCGTTGGTAGCTGCTTGCTAGTAAGTAAACTATCTACTGAGTATTCTAAGGGCCTCTTTAACTATCTCTAAGTAAGGTGTCAAGTAAGCTAACAGCCATTTAAAGTCACCTGTCATCGGGGATGATGGTGCTGATATACCTTTGTTTGTACGGTAAATGTCCCAAACTTTAAAAAGAAAATAATTAAAATATCGCCTATCGAACGGTGCAGTAAACCGAGTGCATAATTTAATAAAACATAACATTATTTCTAAAAGTAACTAATCAAGACTTTACTCGGAGTTGGTGAAAGAGGCCCTAAGTAAGCTAAGCTTTTGATAAGTGAGACTCACTTTGTTATATAGCGCATTAATATAACTATATGTCACGTCTTCTACATTTGAAATATTTATGTCAACTCCTCAACAAATGTTAGGGTCGAGTATAAAGTATATCCAAACATGTCACAGAACAGAAACATAGGACACGTAATCTATTATGTCATCTGTCCGTAAACGGGAATGTGATATTGTTAAAATACTACCATTCTAACAAATTGAAGATATTTTGGGATAAACATTTTTTTTATGAAATGTAGCTGTTAGGTATTATATTATGTGCGGACGGCAATGAAACGCTGTTCATGTTCAAACGTATAATTGATGACTGGCTTACAAACTTATGAGATACCCTATCTATGTAAATATAATAATAACAATTACCCTACATTACATCTCTCCACCCTAATTAACACTACCTAACTAATAAGTAACAATATATAAAACACAGTAACACTAACACAGAATAAATACAGCAAAATACTACTATAAAATAAAATTAATATGTACACTCTTAATATCTAACCTTATAATTAATATTCTTTAACCTACATCTCCGAATTGGTCGGGCTTCGGGCGTTACAGGGGCGGCAGGTGGCGTAGTGAAAACCTCTTGATCGTCACAAACCGGTGACGGTGAAGGAGACGCCACGTGAGCCGGCGAAACCTCTGCCGCCGGCCGCTCCGGCTGTTCCCCGCCTGCGCTCTCGTCCTGTCTATCCCCACAGGAACTAGCGACCGATTGCGGTCGTGGTGACGGCAGCGATGACGAACCTGTAGGGACCACAAGCGAGCTCCGCGACCTACGCTTTAGCTGATCGACATGCCTATGCCAACGATTCCCACTACTATCCATAACGCTATAGTCGTTTACCCCTGCCAAACTTACGATCGTTCCCGGAGCCCACTTTTCTCCCTTAATGTACTGACGATACCATACTTCCTCCCCCTCTTTCATTTCCCTGCTCGTTCCCCCCGCACATTCCACCTGCTTCTGTTGCGCATTTCCTACCCTCGCCTCTCTATCGGGTTTCAGTGCGTCCAGTCTTGTACGCAATCGCCTGCCCAGAAGTATCACGGAAGGGGCTTCTCCCGTTGTAGCATGTTCCGTATTTCTATAATATAGCAGATAAGTGTTTAATGCTTCATTAATATCAGTCTTTTCTGTTAGGGCTTTTTTAATTACCCTTTTTAAGATTTTTACGGCATTTTCAGCCGCTCCGTTCGATGATGGGTGATATGGAGCAATAAACACATGTCTGATTCCGCAATATTTAATAAAATTTGCGAATTCTATGCTCGTAAATGGCGGTCCATTGTCGGTAACTATCTGCTTAGGTATACCCCACCTACTCCATAACTCCCTAAGTTTCGCTATGGTGCTACCCGCGGCTGTACTGGGAACTGGGAAAACTTCCAACCATTTAGACGTCGAGTCTACGACTACTAAATAAATTTTACCAGCAATCGGGCCCATAAAGTCCAAATGTAACCGGGTCCAGGGTCGCGGATGCCAGGGCCAGGGCTTTGGCGGCGCGCGCGACGGTGCATCCGCCACGGCCGCACATACCTCGCAGGCGCGGCACTCACGCTCCACTGCCTCGTCTACGCCGGGCCACCACACGTAACTACGCGCCAAGGATTTCGATCTTACGATGCCCATGTGCGGTTCATGAATTATTTTTAATACTTTACTGTAGCAAGCCTCCGGAATGACAACCCTGTGTCCCCACATTATGCAATTTAGTTCCTCATACAGCTCTTTCCCATCCTCGTCGCCAGTGTTAGGTATTATATTATGTGCGGACGGCAATGAAACGCTGTTCATGTTCAAACGTATAATTGATGACTGGCTTACAAACTTATGAGATACCCTATCTATGTAAATATAATAATAACAATTACCCTACATTACAGTAGCTAACAAAGTTATGGTTTATTTCTCTGCTAATAAAGTCGCTGTAGAGATCTGTCCCTAAGTACCGTTGGGAGGACGAGGTGCAGAGAGACCTGCGCGAGCTGATAACAGCTGACTGGCGCGAGATAGCTGGAGACTTGTGGTGTCGGAGGCCAAGATCCACTACGGGTCGCTGAGCCAAAAGAGTAAGTTTGTAAGTAAGTAAGAGATCTGTCGGTTTCTCTGCTTAATTCTTACCACTCTTAAACCACTCCAGGTTTTGATACCTATTGTTGTGAGAGATAAAAAGGTTTGTGTATATAATTTTCAGAGAAAAATTCATGCGTGAAGCCAGTGGCGGGTCGCTAGTATATATATATATATATGTTCATGTTTCTCTGGCCTGTTCATGAACCTTTTACGCTTTTTTCATAGAATAAATTGGAGTTAATTTTGCGAAAAGAATCTATATAATTATGGGTAAAGACTTTTCTACGTAGCTTTCTAAGCTCATGAGATGTTAAAACCAGTTAGGCCACTCTGACCACTTGAACGGATAAAAAAATCTCATTACCTATACCTACCTCTTTAGACATCACATCAATCAAAGTTCCTCAAGCACTATTAATTTCAGCTTAACGCCAAGAAAATATCGAGGAAAAACCGTTAAACAGCCATCTTCAGATTGAGATAAATGAGATGAGACTGATACCAGACGGAAATGGATTTGGAAGCAACGCGGTGTTGGACTACGAAAAAAACAACGCTTGTAAGATGTAGTATATAGGTACAATCACGGAAAGAGAATGTTTACTCTTTTCATAGTAATAATGACGAGCCCGATATAACAGATGAGGCCAATGAGTGGTTAGGTTGCTTTTGGTGGGTTAACAACAGGACCCTCGGGTTCGATTCTCAGCAGGGTCAATTATGGAAATGAACTTCACAAAGCTGGCTCTGATCAATATTTCATATATAATAAATAAAAATGTAATTTTGTCTATCAAATATAGTCTAGATACACAGCTGTCACAACTTACCTTGGCACCTGTCACAACTTACCAGGAGAGTTGTGACAAGCTGAGTAGTTTCAGTTTTCGTGGATTTTCTCAGAACTTTTATTGACTTTGATGACTGTTTTTAAAAGAGTAAGGATTGAGCTACATTGCGGCATACAATTCATTATGGTGGTGTGTTTCTTTATTGACATACCTTCTTACAAATTTTCTGTATCTAGTCCCTCGCATTTAGTGAGAGAAAGAACCAGGACAATAATGCGGCCAGACTGCTGAGAAAATTATTCTGCTAAGCAGCAGTACTACCATCTCTAAAGAATGTCACTTGTACTACCAGTAGCACTAGTGATACAAGTAGTACTCCTTGGTTGTACTACTGTAACAGAGCGATTCTTTTAAGTAAAAATTAAGTCACTCCCCTACAGGTTGCTTGTGTTATAGGCGACCGTAGACACCTACCATCAAGACTAGACCGTCAGCCTATTTGTCGAGTTTAACCTAAAAAAAAAACATCAAGTTAGCTATTCGCACCTTCATATAAAATCAATGTATTCATTTGTCCTTCAGCCATGCGATGCTATTTCATTGATTAATTTCTTTGAATTACTCAACTGCCGCCACAGCTGTTCAATTCTGAATGTTAGAAATGTGAGGCAATTGTTGTTGTTTTAAAAATGCAGCAAAGCTGATGATCTAATTACCGTGGCTTAATATGTACTAATAGTTACTGCCATACAAAAATACGAGCAAGCTTAAGGCAGTAGGTGTTAAGAACGCTGCCGACTCTCTCAGGGGAAAGGAAAATCAACAAGATATATACATTCTTGGAATTAACTTATCCCTTAGGTACGTATATTTGTAATTCACTCACCGAATTAGTAATATTTGTAATTATTTCATGGTAGTCTTTTGCAATTGCAAATGTGTAGAAAGTAAGTAGGTAACTTCTTTTTGTCTGAGGTGAAAATAAGATTGTTTTAACTTAGCTTCCGAAGCATTTTTAACCAATATTTGTTTACAAATGTTTTTTAATATATTTTTTTTAATTTATTTATTTATATTACAAATGCGAAAAAATGTGAGGATTTGTTATTCTTTTACACCAAAACTACTAAACGGATTTTGATGAAACTTTAGGTATAGGTACATTAATTGCATACATCAGAATAAAATGTAATTCTGTTTTCATATTATTATATTTATAACGCATTGAAATACATTCAAATGAATAAATACAATACTAAAGAAAAACATATAAAGAAAATAATTAATATATATTTGGATGCCCTATTGGTAGAACATTTACTGTACGGGAAATAATATCTATTTAATGTTTATTTATTAGGTACAACCACGTACAACTTCTTGACATGTGTTCTTGTGAATAAATTTTATTATTTGTTACCTTATCAAAGCGTGGTAATGAAAAAAAAAGCCAGTTATATTTTCAAAGCCACTACTCGTCTCGGCGGGACAGGGGCTTGCAACGGCTTTATACGAAATGGCGTGCCTTTATAAGAGACAACTGACAAACAGCCGGCTCATCTGGATACTAAAGTGTTTCTTGTAACTCAAAGAGCTGTTTCCTAAGGAACAGAAGCTACTCAACGCAAAGAATTTCAATAGTAGGTACGAAGTTCTAAAAAAATCTATACTTTTTGAGGTAAGTTGTGACTCATCTAAGTTATTAGCTATTTCTATGTGGTTTTTAAATCGCTTTGTTTAAAACCTAGGCCAAACAGAAAATACTTCACTCACCCATAAAGAAAAGCACACATACTTATATTCCACGATGGTCTTCTGTAAGGAGATGGTTACTACTACCTGAGATAATTAGAGCCTTATCTATAAATAAATTTATAAGTGTCATTAAAACTAAACTCCTCTCAAAAGGCTATTATAAAATCACTGATTATAAATGACAATGAAGCCTGGATTTAAGCGATTCGGAGCTCATAGGTATTGTGTTGTATTGTATGTATACTTTAATATTATTATTATTATTTTTAAATTGATTGTAGTATACACAGTTGTTATTGATGATATTAAAGATGACAAAAAGATTAGTATCCTCTGAGTTTCTTTCGGGGTTTCTTCTCAGGATCGTCATCTTGGCTTTTTTCCGAAACCCTGGTAAATTTAAATTTATAATGACGATCATAAGAGTTTCTTATAGAAACCCAATTGATAAATAAATATTTTGATTTTTGATTTTGATTTTACTGCCATCAAGGCGGAATGCAGTATACCTTGTTACTTCTGTGATCATCAATAGGTACTCTGCGACAATGACTTAAAATTCTATTCCCGCGCATAAAATATAAAAATCATTCAACTGAATAATCGCTAAATATCTTTATGTAACAATTTCCTTCAAGCATTCTGCGAGTTGAAGGCAACTGACGTAAATATTTTTTAAGATTAAGTTGTAAGAAATGTAATCCAATAATAAGCGAATTATACGACGCAGCAGGTAGTCATAACAAGGCAATGTAATGAATGAAGGGCACGATGTAGGCGCCATGTATAGGTACTGTTATGATTTGCCATACAATGTACCTACATACATTCTTACAATAGGCTAATGTTTTTAAAGTTAGACGAACGAAGTCGCGTGCAGCAGCTAGTGGTTAAACAAAACACTGTGTGAGGAAACCTGGGTGTCTGAAATATTTAATATAAGAAAATGGAAAACTAAAATTGTGGAAAATATTTGAAGTTAGAACATTGAGACTTTAGAACTCAAACAACGGTTCTAACATCTATTGTATAAAATACCGCATTAATAAATTTAACAGCTCGGAAGCTTTAGAAAATTGCTGCGTCACAGAGCGATGTTCATGACAATTTTTCATGACGCTGATGTTATGATAAAAATAAATAATTAAAAACCATTATTATGAACTCTTTTGTAACATAATTTTGTTAGTTTCTGAACGAAAGAACAAGTACGAATATATAATTTTGTTGAATGAACGACCCAGCATTTTCTGTACCTACCAGTACCTAGGTATTTATATTTCATTCAAAGATTAGTTTTAACCTACTTGTTGGAATTATACCTTTATGGTTTTAGCGATAAAATCTTATTAAGATATTATGTAAAATATCAATGTATAAAATTCTACAACAAGCAATATTAAAGTATTTCCTTTATGTAAATTAAAATTAATTACTTCTGTATTTATATCTAGTCAATATGTTGTTATCTATCTATCTATCTATAACGAGGAAGTCCCAATCAGCATTGCGAATATCACACACAATAAAAATAGTACTTACCTACTATTTATTATATTATCTTTTTTTAATAAAACAATCGGTTGTTCCCAGAGCCTAGGTTAGACTATATTACCACAAAAGTTACAAAAAAAAAATACGTACCTATTCGTACTAAACATAGCGTTAATTTCAATCTAGGTATAGTATAGGTGAATGACAAAAAAATGTCCCTACAGGTAATCTACATACATTTACTCGACCGTTAGTCGACAAAATGTAAATATTATGTAGATGATTACCGCCATAGGCCTTATAAGGCTCGCATACCGGCTGGATTAAAAGCATTTTTTCTGCCTCTATAAAAAGTGTGATGGCATTAAACCTACTTACTTTGTACGATTCCGTATTCCGTATAATCATGCCACAATTACATTGTAAATTTTTAATGTAATTTCTATTGCGCATGAATGAATCTATTACAGTAAAGTACGAGTAGCAGTAAAGCAATGCAGTCCTTTTTAGACACTGCAGTTTTAAAACACAAAGGATGTACGGTTAATACCAAAAATCACTAGTACTATTAGTGGTACTGTACTGTACTGGTACCTATCTAATGGTGCAGTCCAATGGTACTAGAGCAACCACATCGTTTTTTTTTAAGACTTTTTTTCATTTGTATAAACGCTTGGTTGACATAGTAGGGTACTGGTACTCTATATGGGGTACCTTGATCAGCAAATTAAGCTTGCAAAACAACGAGGTAATACACCCACCATGCTTGGTACCCTACCCTGCCTAAGGGATCCAAGCTTGATCAATACTAATAATAAATCTGTAAGTGTAGTTACTTTATGTAAGTATGTATGTTCCTCCATAACTCTTAAACGAATTAACTGATTTTCACGAAACTTGGTAGATAAACATTTAGACGTACGGGACACAGGATAGGCTACTTTTTTCACGCGGGCGAAGTCGCGGGCGTCAGCTAGTATGTGAATATAATTATTTTAACGCCCTACTAAAAGAGATAGGTATCTGTGGGTCGTCTGTCTGTGGCATCGTAGCTCCTAAACGGATGGACTTATTTCGATCCAGTTTATTTTGTTTGAAAGCACACGTGATAGAGAAAGTTCCTAGCTTTAATGTATGAAGATCTGTTGAGGCGTTTGAAGTTCATCAGCCTTTTTGGGAGTTGACGAAGAAATTTCACTAACTTCCACAGGTTCGATTGTTGCGAAATTTGTTATACTGTGACTCCAGTGGTATTTCCATTATGGTAACCTTGACTTGGTGCTACAGCATCAAGTAGTTGAGGGATAACCAACTCCTCAGCAACTTACAAACATACTCATTAATTAATTAATTAATCATTAATCATACTTTTTTACTTATAGCTTGTAGTAAATAATTTAGATTATTAAATAATTGTTTATTATAATATGATAACATAATATCACAGTCTTGACATTACAGTCTTTATTAACATTTTAATTTTTAACTATAAATTCTGCATATTTTAAACTCTGTATTACTGGCGACATCCCCATAAACTTTTTTATTTATTAGAGATGGGTTTGCTCTTGGCCAACAACCAGCCATGTGGCAAGGATGAACTCCTATAAAAAGGTGTGCCTTTAGGCATTCAGTCAAAATTTTCACTTTTATCTGAATAATTTCATTTCTATTATTATCATGCTAGATGGTTTCTATTTTTTTTTAAGTTAAATAGGTTAATAATTTATTTTAAATTGTGGAAAAAAAAAGTGTTAAAAATACAGGAAATATAACTCAATGAACTTGGGACTCACCGACGTATGCCAGGAATAACGCGAGTACGCCGGCGGCGGCTATTGGGACGCGCGCCATGACTGCCGCGTACTCATGCCGGCTGCAGACTGCCCGCCCAGCACCCCGCGCCCCCAAATGCGGCACTGCGCTCCGAGCCGCTTTTCCACTGTTGCCGACAAAAAACAGTGGAAAAGTTGCAATGTCAATCAAACCAATTGGGTGTTTCAGACACACCATAATTCGAATTTGAATAAATTTTCAGTTGAAACGAAAAATTGGTTCTAAATTATGAAACAATTTTCTAAACTAGGGTAACTTTTAGAGTATTGTTTTATGTAGAATCAGTTTATCGATCGATTACAAAAAAGATAACTTTTTTTATTATTATTTTTATAACTTTATTTTTTTTTATTTTAAATCATTTTTACACAATGATTTTTTGAAGATTGTTTTTTTTTCGTTATGGTTTGTGACAAATATTCATTTCAACCGTAAAGACACGTTACATTACGAAAAACAGAAACTTTCTCAGTATTGTACGCCTGCTTTGTAGATGGAAAGTAAAAATTAGGTTGTATAGAAACTAGTATCCAAATAATAATAAAAAAAAACAAGACATAACTTATGCTTAAGTCAACTGCGGAAAATTTCTACTACTTAGATACGTAGCGTAGTGGCAAGACTTAAAGGCGAATAAAGTTTAGGCAACAAAAATTCAAACCTTTAAAGGATAAGCTAATTTATGTAGTAGTTAAAATCGATGCTAAAACCAAAAACACGATTGAGAGATTTAAAAAATTATTATATCTTAATTAAAAATACATAAAAAATAAGACAGAGTCGATACTTTCTTTTGCTTTTTTGTGGACGAGCTCTTATCAAATTTACAATGGTACCTACAATGGAAAACGACAAGTGGGCCGACATACAAGCTCAGCGCGCAACCCTTATTAATCTGTACATGTGATCACGGATCGCACCTTGGCATACGCACTATTAAATCTGCCAATGTTGACAAAGGAACTTTCCTCGAGAAAAAAATACATTAAATCATAGATTAAATAAATAAAAATTCTCTATTGGATAGAAGCAAATTTCAATCACTTACTATAGTCAATTCTTTTCTTGAGAATTCGTATTATAATTTACAAGAGGGACTTCCAAGAGGAAGAACTTTTTGAAGAGCTCTTTAGACGAGTTGGTAACAACGAAATAGTCAAAGATAATTGATTGGTCTCGCTGCGCTCGACTAGATAGAGCACTATACAAAAGCAATAGCTCTGAAAATGTGGCAACTTTTTACTGTAGTGTGTGTCATTTATCATTTTATCATTTTTTACCCAGTTTTATTATATTTTTACACAGTTTCACTACGCAAACTGGTATTTTATTATGCCTAAAATTTAATAAAACATTCGGCACGTACACATCACAGACAGTTTGCAGTGTGGCTGGCTCATATTTTATGCCGCATTTTACAAGTATGACGGCGGTATCTAGTCGAGCGCAGAGAGACCAATCATTTATCTATGGAAATAGTATATATCTGAGGTCGCTGGTTGGTAAGGGTAACTTGCCTTAACGTTAAGTGGTCGCGGGTGCTATTTCCGGCAGGGTCAACTTTGGAAATCAACTTTTCACAAGTTTGCTCTACAAATTAGTGTCAGGGCACAATGCGTTCCGCAGTAATTTGGGCTGCCCGTCTGGTGTAACCACCCTCATACAGAAGACCATCGTGAAATCGATCAAAATCAATATCAAAATATTTATTTATTAATAAGGTTTCTTCAAGAAATTCTTATGATCGTCATTATAAATTTAAATTTACCAGGGTTTAGGAAAAAAGCCTAGATGACGATCCTGAGACTGAAAGTTTTAGTAATTATAAACAAAATCAAAGTAAGTATATATACAATACTAAATATAGTATGAGGTCCGAATCCAGGCTTCATTGTCGCTTAAAATCAGTGATCTTATAATAATATCCTTTCGAGAGGAGTTTGGTTTTAATATCAGCATACCTGTGTGTTGATTTCGATTTCATCGGCGCTAAGTCTCTAGTAGTAGTAACTTCAAATACCCATGCTATCACTGATGCTATCTGCAAAACAGTATAACTAGTCCATAGACTATAGACGATGTGTGAAACTGCAGGAAATGCGCAAGTTTATTTCGAGAGTCTGTTGAAATACGGATAGAGTTTGATGGAGGGTAGTTGGAGCTTTTATTGCTTCGTTGCACGGCGCAACATCATTGCGAGTCGTTACTTCGATTGGAAATAAGATACAACGTCTTACTAAGTAACTATACAACGTATTGTAAAATGTGAATTTATGTATAATAATATAAGTGAGAGCGTTAGAATTTGTCCTCAGTTTGAGCATACATTTTTTTATTTTATTTTTATTTCATAACGTAAATTTTTATAGGTGCCAAGTACGTCAGGAATTCACACTTCAATTGCGACAGCGTGTGCTCAAAGTTTGTTGAAAATATCCCAAAAATATTTAAAACTGTCATGCGGTGGTTTTACAGATAGAAAAGGTAAGTACCCAAAAGTATCCGGACGCATCCGATATTTCAAATAAGCAGATAAGTCTTGCCACCTTCCATGTCTATTATTTAGTTCCTTACGTAAAGATTGCGCAAAATTAATGTATGGTAACTAATTGATATTGACGTATACAGCGATATATCATAATTTTTAAAAAAATACTCAGTTCAACAATTTCAGTAAAAAATATTCTCACAAGCGTTCACAATAAAAAGCGTGTACTTATAGATAAATAGCATATTTTGTCTCTGTCAAATGATTTTTGTTTAGTAACTCTATTGACGAGCTTTTACTAGAGCTTTTCTCCACCTTAGAAATAGTACCTATCTTTACCAGTAAGCGTACCTATTTCAAAAGAATAATATGTACATACTCAAAATGAAAATTAGTATAACGAGCTTCTATGACAATTAAGATTTACAGTGTAGTTTATTGCTAAAAGAAACACTGCATACAATCCAATAGAACTAAGGTTTATTATTTACATTATACTTAATTACTTTATAAAAACAAATAAAAACTAAAAGAACCATTTCATGAGTAAATTCAAGCCGACAATATCCCTATGTCACCCGTGACACTTCTCACCATCTTTTCGAAAACCCGCGCGCAAAGAGTATCTATTGCGTTCGCTACAACAGTATTATTAAGTATGCTGTGGTATTATTGAAAGAGGGCGTTATTCACAAAACTATGCGCCAAAATAATGCTGTCGGTTTCCTAGCAACGGAAACTACCCCAGTATGCGTCACTTAGTAAAAACCAACACAATAATATTTACAAAGGATTTTTAAGACTTTAGCTAAGAAATTTGATGATTTATAAATAAATAGAATTTAAAATGTCTACCTTAATAAATAGACCTATGAGTCAAATGAGGAAGACGGAAACGGTAAGGGATTTTTAAAAATCTATACTAATATAATAAAAGTGATGTATGTTTGTATGTTTTTAATGAATAAACTCAACTTACTTGGTTGAGTACTTATGTACTCTGGTACTTATATACTTTGGTACTTATGTACCTAAGTGATGCTAAAATCCATTTCCCTCTTCCTTTTGATCTCTTCTTTTTGATTAAGGATTTAGTTATAATTTTTATAGATATTAAGAAACTTGAAAAATATCCTTAGGTCATTCTGTAATTCTCAATATTACAGAGGATTCAAATTTTAAGCTTGATTATCGATAATACGTAAATGGCAAGTAAGAATCAGTACTAATATTGTAAATGCGAAAGTTTGTAACTCTTTCACGCAAAAACTGCTGAAGCGATTACCATGAAATTTTGCATACACGTTGTCTGGGACCTAATAACCCTATGTTATTTCTGGTGTCCCAGACAACGTGTATTAGGTACGTTTCATCCAGAACGCGGACGAAGTCACGGGCACCTAGCTGGTATTACACAAATAAATAAAATAAAAAAATCTTCAAGACAAACATAATCAATTGCATGCCACCAAACAGCTATAATACGTTGAAAAATAACTAATAACAATTGCTCCAATAATTGATTAATTTAAATAATTTATTATTCACGTACCTACTTAGTCACGCGAATGTTACTGCAACACTTTTTAAACTACACGTGACCTGTGGCTTCGCTCGGCTTGAAATTCATATGTCCCCATGAAAAACTTTACTTTACTAAATATTTGTCGCGCCTTTGTCTCTTCAATTTACATGATTTTTTATGTTAAACCCGATAGACAGGCTGACAGCCAACTTGATGGTAGGTGGCAACAAGTATCTACCTACTATTTAGTTTATGGGTGTCAATGGTCGCCTACTTATAAGTAACACAATCTACACCACAGTTGTCGCAAGTGCACTGCCGACCATAGTATGATTGAGGATAGATAAAATGGATTAGCCACTTACCATCAAGTGGACCGTCAGCCTGTCTATCGAGCTTAACATTAAAAAAAACATAAGTCAGAAACATCTGTTTTATAATTGTTTAGAAAGAAGCAGTATTTCGCGCTCGTAAAAGGATCCTCCGTTATCTGGTGCTTGGGTTCCTCAAGCAGGAGGGGTTATTCGTCACCGCTGAGGCGTTCACCAATGAAGCATCACTTACAGCAGAGTATGAGCTTTGCGACAACATTGACTTGGACATTATACTACAGGTTAGTGTGAAATATTTGAAACCTAAATACATGTCAAAGGTACGATATTCACAAAAGGTTAGGTACTATTTCAACAGAAGCTTACTGCTTTAAGGTTACCACATATAACACATTTACAGAAGATAACTATTACATATATTTCCAGAATGTTCCACACAGTTATAGAAGGTTACTGCACTTTTACAAGATTACCACATACTCACAATTTCCATAGTCCTGAAAGGTTATGGAAATTGTGCATGGAACTACATTTCCAAAATATTAGGTATTACAAACACACAAAAATTTATCACAAACTTACTGAAGGTTACCACACACTTACAGAAAGTAGCCAAGCCAATTAGAAGGTTACTATATTTTCAAAATGTTACTACGGTCACACAAAAAGTTATCAAACAGTCGCAGAAGGAAAGTTGATAACTCAGCCGGTTCTAGCAGTGATAAGCCCGTCAAAATTGCTTCCCAATTTTATGCATACATTTCGTTTGTTTACATATTATTATTAAAATGTGATGTAAGCATCGAGGCAATCTCACAGCGCCCCGGTTCGGAGCGAACGTGGTAAGAGTGTAGGGTAAGTAAATTAATTTTGTCGTAGAATTTCATCCTACAAAAAGTGTTTTAACATGCCCCAGTTGTGTTTTAATTTGCAAATGACATTTTGATTTTGTATAAAACGTTGCAAGCACCAGTCGAGATTTGCAAAACAGATTTGCAAAAAAAAAAGAGAATATAATTTAAAAATATTGATCTTTTTTCATATTGCAATGGGAAAAGACGAATAAAATTACTTATAATTTTTAAAATATACCTAAACTTAAATAATAACTTTAATAAGCATTTCCATTTCTTGTCCGTTATTACCCTTTATTTTTGCATAAAAGCAAATTTCAAGTTTTTGACGAACTATTGTAACTCGGGCAATTATTGTAACAAGTGAAATTTTATATACACCATAAATAAACAAGTCGGTATCGGATTTTTAAATTTGAATTTTATTATTAACTAGCTGACGCCCGCGACTTCGCCTGCTTGAAAATCACTTAATTCGTTTAAGAGTTATGGAGGAACATACATACCTATATATACATACAATACATAAATACAATACCTACACTTACAGATTTATTATTATTATTAAATAATACATTTTACAAAAGACAAATTGGTCTTGTTATAAAACGAGATGCACCTTGCATAGATAATAAATATAGGTTCGTTTAATTGTATCTATCTTTCATGACATTAATGAGATAAAATAGGACGAAACGCGAATGTGATGAAAAGCGAAGTGGACGAATAGCGAATTTGATGAAAAGCTAAGTGGACGAATGGCGTCAAACTCAATTTTTCGCTCGCTGACCTGTGATGGCGTTGGGTAGTTCGTGTGTAGACAAGTGAAAATATAGGTTAAGGTAGCGCCGGATGCTAGTAACAATACGCGGACGAAAACCACATCATTATAATATATGTCGTCGGCACATCGTAGAATTGGGCATATCATTCCTGGACAGATCATATTTCTGTTAAAACTGAGAGGGTCGCTTCACTCCGCTCCGCTTCGCTCGGCTCCCCAAATTTATTTCCAAATTTAACCTAACACGCTCCTCGTCGCACCTATTTTTGACTTTTGGTGAAAGATTTTTGATTTCATACTTTACGATCTCCCCAATTCTACGATCTGCCCACGACATATATATTATTATAGCAGATATTTTTCAAGCGCATCGCTTCTGGTTTTGGCGCCATGTTGTCGTCGGAGTTTGGCTGTGACCGAGGTCATGTTGTTTCTCGCGTTCTTGGGTGCATTCATTCAATTCGTTTTTTTTTTATTTATTGCAATTGATATGTAATAATTTTTATATATATTTATTTAAAACTGGAAGGTTTTTCTTAAATGTTAAAACTTTAATACAGTACTTACTTAAGTTCGTTAATAAGCTTAAGAACAACGGTAATTGTTGATGAAAATTTTTATTACTGTGCTTACTTACTGTATTTTTGAGTAGTAATTTATTACCTCAGAATAAAAAATTGTGTAAATATGCCCGATTCAGACTTTCTTAAAGATATAAAATCTTTTATGCAATGTATTTTTTATCTAAGTTTTATTTTACACTAAGAAGTCAAATTGGGCGACGAAAATAATGCTTTTTTGCTATGTCCTCGCCTTTGGGCTTTGGAAGCACCACTTAAAGATGTTACTTTAGTAATCTTTACATTATTAATACATAAATAAACGTCCATACATAAATAAAAAATAACGTTTACATATTTAATAGACTGGAAGCGTTTGCAAGTTTGCTATAAAGAATGCTATACCTACTCGATTTCCCGTTATAAGTTTGGTATGCTTTAGTTAGACATTCCGTGGCCTATTTCCGTGAAGGAAATTAGGCGACCGCTCTACAGAGGGTTCAATGAATCGAATGAATCGAATATTTTCATATCATCTGCTTATTTTAGCTTAGTTAGGTTTAGGTACCTACTGTAGAAAATGATATAAAATAAATTTAAATTTTCAGTTAAACGTTTCAATTTCAATATTGTATATTTTTTTAATAATTGAAAATTTTCATGATATTTATGTATATGTAATAATATTCGATAATATTTTTTACTGTAATTTTTTAAATGAGGCTGGTCTCAACTATGAATCTCAATAATAAATTGAATTTTTATTAAGTGGTAACACTATATTTAGTTGTAAATATAATTATGGACAAACTAGTTAGTCTTAAAGTAGTCTGTGAAATTAATTGTTACTTGAATATGATATAATTAGCGGCGAAGCTGCAAACCGCATGTTATGTTTAATCGAATTGCGGTAAAATGGATGTTTCCTCGAGTAGCTCGGTTATTAGTCCGACTAACCGAAGTACTCAGTAGTTTTAATAATTTGCTTATTCATTATTACTAATAAGGAAAAAAAGACTCTTAATTGAATTAATCTAACACTGTTAATTTGGACAAAACAATGCAGCTTATTAGAGATGAAATATTTATCAATTAGATTATACATATTATAATATTATGTTATAATTTAAAATATTTAGGTATATAATTTTTTTTATTAGATATAGGGTTTGCTCTTGGCCAACATCCAGCTGTGTAGCGAAGATGAGGCCTATAGCGGACGTGGAGGACGCCAAGAGGTTTAGTCGGTAGGTCTTCCCCAATACCATCTCGAGGCAGGAGTCCGACATTACCCATTGGTCTGTCTCCACGCCGGTGGGTATCCATGATGGATTCCTCTTGTAAAAAAAAAGGTGTACGATGCCTACTCACTCGAACATTGAAAATATAAGGAAAAATTTTATAACAATGTCTTTATAAATATAAAAATTAAGCTTACGTATGTTAAATGTCCACAAAACTCGAAAACTGTTTGTGTGTGTGTGTGTGTTTTTATAATAATATGATGAGTAGGTACCTAAATGTTCATAACCTATTTATCCATAAATATGGGTCCATATAAGATTGGTCGATCATAATCTGTATAATTCGCAATCTGAAGGATTTTTAATGCTCGTTTTCACCAACCTAGAGTTGGGGAACATCTAACTACTATTTAATTAAGCCTGCCATTCACGGCAGTCCGCCTTGCAGTCTGGCGCTTCGTCCAGGATTGTGAATGTGACTGCCGTGAAAGGCTGGCTTTATGTGTTCCTTACTCTAGGTGAGTGTTGGTGAACACATCCCTCCGGGTCCATTATTCTAAATAAATTTTCTGATCTTTTACGTGGGTACGTGTAGGTTAGCGAGCGAAAAAGTGCAGTCATTCGTGACTTGTTTTATTTTGAACAGGATTACTGCAGTTACTACCTAATGCGATTCAACAAGCAGCCACAGTTCTGTAAGAAAGTGGAAGAGAAGCAACCGGTGCGGCTGTTGCGTCCGCCAACACGACAATCGCGAGTCAAAGTCGCCTTAGCGGAGTCGGCGACAGACTATGAGCCCGCACCCGACCTGCCTTCGACCTTCACTGTGACTAAATTAATTCCGGTATTCACAATTATTAATATTTTTTTCATTTTAAATAAACTCCATTATAATACTGTTTAGATATAGATGAATTCAAAAACATTAAAGGCGTCTATTGTGCCTAAAATCGTTTTCAAACTGGAAGTCACTTGACCGACAGACTCGTAATATAATAATTTTTTGACTGGATTTTTGGACAGTTTTAGTGATGTTACTACAACATTCTAACAGATAATATTTGAATACATTTTATTTGAATATTTCTCGAATAGATATTGAGTTAAAAGGAAATTACAGGCAAATAAAATTAAGTCCCAAGACTTATTATTTGAAAACGATATTTGTCTTAATTTAATTTCTAGGGAGACCGAGCGGAGATCGTAAGGCCAATCCAAACAATCGATAGAAAACCTCTAGCCGGGTTCATTTCAAGCGTATCTCCAGATAAGAGGCAACTGGTTGATCTTCTTTATCGTGAGATCGTGAGGCCCGCTGAAGTGACGTGGAGTGACGTCAAGGGTCTGGATTCGGCCAAGAGTCTACTTATGGAGTCTGTTGTCTATCCTGTCAAGTAAGTGTCACTTAGCATTATTAAATTGCTAGCTGTTCCAACGACTTAGTAACTACGCGTAGAAAAATGACGTCTTTATCGCTGTGACGACAGTGGCGCCGCCATTGTTAGACCGATTTTTTTTACTTTTAGACGAGTAACATTAGACGGTCTAACATTTGTCCGGAAAAAAGTGTCCCTATGTTAATCCTTATAATAAATTATTGGTATGCTAAATTTCATCTAAATCCGTCCAGCTGTTTTTGCCGGAAAGAATAACAAACATCCGTACATCCCCACCATCTTTCGCAATTATAATATTATATTAGTAAGATTAAGGTTTATATGCAGTTATTTTGTGAGTTGGCTTTTATTGACTAGGTATTTAGGCGGAATATGTAATAAATTTATATGTTGCAGGGTTTTTTTTTTAATTTATCCTAACAAAAAATGTATTGTTTTTTTTTAATCGATTGTTGCCATCAGTAGGACTAGTCAATGGGTCACATACTTTTGTGACGGAAATCACATACACGCCTTTTGTCTTAGAGGGTTAAAACTGTTCTTGTACCGACCATGGAAAGATCGGTGTGATATATGGGACTTCTACCCACTAAAATCCCACGGCGACGGCAGGAGGTAGGGATTGCTAAGACACGCAAACTTCTCCCCCACCAGACGCACAATGAAAGCTCCATCTCGATTAGGTTCGAGGTTTGACCTCCGCATCGTGAACGGACAGGTCTGAAACACACAGCACAAATACCCTCGTCGCCCGGTGCAGTGATGACGAAGCGGTTCTTGCATCTAACAATCTATTTGACAACCAGATACCCAGAAGTATTTACGGGTTTACTGGAGCCGTGGCGCGGTCTCTTGCTTCACGGGCCTCCCGGTACCGGGAAGACGTTGTTGGCGAGGGTTGTAGCCAGCGAAAGCTGTTGCACATTCTTCAACATATCTTGCAGCACGATAATCAACAAATGGCGCGGGGAATCGGAGAAGATTGTCAAGGTGAGAGCTTTTTGTGTGTAACGATTGTAAGATGCTATTTATTTCTATATCAATGTTTATTTTAATTTTTATTTCTGATAAAATTTTTAAGTCATAAAATTTACGTTTCATTATATTTTTTGGCCATATATTAGGTATTATTTATTCATCAATATAAATTTTTCACAAGACATATTTACATACAACTAAGTAACTTTATAAAATATAGCCTACTAGCTGCTGCCCGCGACTTCGCCCGCGTAACTTAGGTACTTATAAACCTTCCTCGAGAACCACTCTACCCATTAGTGAAAACCGCATTAAAATCCGTTGCGTAGTTTTAAAGATCTAAGCATACAAAGGGACATAGGGACAGAAAAAGCGACTTTGTTTTATACTATGTAAAGATATTACTCAGTGATAATATAGCTTTCTATAAGTAAAAGCTTTCAAACATACAAAAATACAAGTCTTCTCTCTTTATTTTTAATATTAGTTAGTATAGATAAATGCTAATATACTTATTTATCTACAACTAGTTCAGATAGCTGTTTCTCTCAACATGTTCATCAATGGTCTAGCCTAGCGTAAAAATGTTGGATATCCACGTCCACCTTTTCTGCGCACACTCTCTAAGCTATTACCGCATGAATGCAGCAGCCTCACTAAAAATTCAACGGACGTTCTACATTTAGTTTTAGGTTATGTAAACTTAACTGCAGATTGAGTATTAACAGCCATTTTTTTTAAATCAACCTTACTACTACCAATCAGGGTCATCGCTGAATTTACTCAAAGTTTGAAGGATGGGTATTAGGTATATATTTTTATTAAAAATTAGCGATACTTACCTACACAATCCTACCCCGTTTATTCCTCTTTCCATATTATGTAAAAACCAAATTGACCGTTTATAAAAATCCGATCAGTAGACCCCGGTTCCGACGTATATACCGAGGTAGGTATATAGATTACGGCACTTCACTATAGGTATTAGTATATATACACCGACCGAACGACGTCTGTTACCAATTACAAAACTTCCATATAGGTACTTAACTATAACAGGTATTAAATTGAGCCACATACCATGAAGAATAACAACAGGCCAACGCCCTCTGTCGACATGAAGACCCTTTAACTTGGTTTTGTAGTAATTGTCGTGCCCGTAGAGCGCCCGACACGTAATTTTTTTAAGAGAAAGCAACCCAATGATTAAAAAAAATCATTATACAAGTAGAGGTATTTGTTGTATATAGGTACGGCTCTGGCGAAATGGACACGAAAATAATTTTCGGATAAATCCGACTCTGGCGTTGAAATGGTTAAGATTCGCTTTCGTACATTTTCCAGGTTCTGTTCGACATGGCATCCTACTACTCCCCGTCGATCATCTTCATTGATGAGGTGGAAACCCTCGCTTCTGACAGATCGGCACCCGGCGAACACGAAGCATCGAGGCGACTGAAAGCGCAACTCTTGACAGAACTGGACGGGATCAGTGCCAGAGAAGGAATGATCTTCTTATTGGCAAATTCGAATATGCCTTGGTATGTAGGTATTCTATTGTTTTTCACATATTAATGTTTTATTCTAAAAGTGCATATTTTAACTTAAAATGTGGAATGTGATGTTAATTCGAACCAGTAGTTCCTGAGGTTAACGCGTTCAACCAAACAGACTACCGTTCATCTTTATATTATTAGTAAAATATAAATAATGAAAAGATAATAATTTAAATAACTAATGTTATCTTTAAAGTTTTCTATGTAATTGTAGGTACTCTTTCTTTTATATTTTATAATTGTAACTACCTAATCAGGCCCGAATTTGATCAGTCTTCTTTTCGAAGAATCCGCTAATGTAGTTCTGCAAGTGCTCCTATGTTGTCTTATGTTATGTTATAATTTTAAAATATACATTTCTTTAGGGAAATAGATCCAGCGATGCTTCGTAGGCTTGAAAAGCGGGTGCACATACCGCTTCCGGAGGCCAAGACACGTGCAGAGTTGTTTGAAAAGTTCTTGGACTCTAAGAATATTGAGCTGTTCCCGAAGGTAGATTTCCATGAGTTGGCGGCGAAGACCGAAGGTTATTCTGGGAGCGATATTAAGTTGGTGTGCAAGGAGGCTCTTATGTCAACCGTGAGAAAACTATTGCCCAACATGGTTGGCAAGTGTAAGTCATTTATTTTATTGATTTTTTTTTATTAATAATTACTATGGGCTCGTCGATTATGCGCATTTGCAACCTCTGTCCGTGTTGCTTGTATTTAAGTAATAGACCACTTCTTCACACATTCCACACAGCACCATCTAGTTCCACACTAAGCAACTAATGCTTGTATTATGGATACCAGACAGTTGATATACTACATAGATTACTTTTGTAAATACATACATAAATACATCTATAGATACAAACATCCATGACTCGGGTACAAAGGTAAAATGGCGGGATTCGAACCCGAGACCGTTTGGTTAACAGCTAGGGTTATTAGCGACTAGACCAAACGTGTCTTGATTGTGGGTGTTTTTAGACCCTTTACATAATGTTAATTTTCTGTTTTCAGGTGGACACGACCGTAAAGACAGACTCGACTTTGCTGACATTTTAACTGCTATAAACAAAACAAAACCGATTTCCAAACATTTAGCAAGAAGACATGCTGACTGGCAGAGTGAAATGGGATGCTCATAATGCATGGCTTAAAGAAAACTGCCTTTTTATGTTTTTTTTTTCTATATTTACCCAGTTTTTAGTCAACATAAACCGTGCAGTAGGGTAACCGTTACCTTTGAAGATGAAGCCATCTGCGAGAGATATCCATCAGTTTTCTTGTTCGAGTAGTATGTCATGACTCATGAAAGACTTAAATATTAAAAAAAAATTTTGATTTAGTACGGAAAGGGGCTTGTAAATAAAGCTTGATTTGAAAAATTCAAATCATTAGTGCAATTGCAAAATTTCGTTAAATAAAACAAATTTATTTGAATAAATGACATTTTAATTGATAGCTATACCACCACCAAGACCAAATTCATTTACAATATTGCATTTAACTATACAAATTGCACGGTCTATTCCCATTTAGTTAGTTAGTTATTTTTAATACGCTTCTTTAATGAGATCAATTTTATCGAAATAAAAATAACAATTTATTTTAGAAGAATAAACATATGCACTTTTCCGTTACATCACTACAAAAATATATAATAAATGTTAAATTCTTTTTGAATTTTTGAATATTCTAACCAAATAGATTTCAACCGATTGGGAATAAACCATATTATATCTCACTACAAAAATGTCAATTCCTTAATTTTATTTCATTCAATTTTCGATCATATTCATAACCTAAGTGCCAAAGGGATATTTTCACACACCCTAAGTCTAAATAGTTTCACAAAAGTAAACCTCGATTTAAGTATAGTACACATTTAATTTATTTAAATATGGTATCATTTAATTACACATAAAAAATACACTTTCTACATTTAATTATAAAAAATAATGAAAAATAATTTATTTTACACGCAACAATTACATCGAGTTTAGTAAAATTTAGTAAATGTTTAAAGCATTTTTATCATGATTTTTATCATAATAACATATTACTTTTTCGAGGCATCATGGATTCGTGACTAGAATTTACTAATTATTGAAACCAGTGGGCGTAGTACGAGTTTTATTCTATCAAACTCGTCGAACGCGTAAACGTCAATTTGTATGGGACTGAAGCAGTGCTACACTTTAGCCACCAGGTAGCGATGTTTCATTCACTGAACAGCGTCTTATCAATACAAATACAATCAATAATAATATACTATATAATTGATTTTATCTCCATAATTATTGGTACAGCTGATCCCATTATACGTGGGCCACAGGGATTTTTTTAACACTGTATATAATTAAAGGTGGCGAGAAATATTTGACAACGACATAGAAAAACATTTATTTACAATGTAAATTACAAAAATATCAGCAAACAATTGAAACTTGCTGTTCGGTTGTTTAACGATTCAAAAAAAAAATTTCATTTAAAAAAAAAGAATAATTAAAAAAAAGGATCTGTGTTTAGAGCCTCTAGAAAATATTGAGATTCCATTTGTATTAGAATATGTATACAATTTTTAGTCTCGATAAACAGCAGAAAAAATAGTACTTATTATGAATTTTTAAAGAATTTAATTATTATTAAAAAAATACTATTCAATCAGTATTCATCAAGTTGTATTTCAACCAAAAATGCGGCAAGTAAAACAATAGGACAGAAACTGTATTTACAAGTACTTAAACAAATTATTAAAAAAAACATACAGTACAATTGAGAACCTCCTTTTTTTTTGAAGTCGGTTAACAATCAACAAATTATATCAAACATTTTTAAGGCTTGGTTTGCAGTTATCAATTTATTCCAAGTCAGACGAGGAAGCAGCGTGTGTATATTAATGTAATTAAAATATAACATAATCTAAATTCAATAGATGATTAAATTAATTATTTAAAAATAAATGTGGTACAAGGAAAGAAAACAATCTATGTTATAGTATTTTGCAAAATATGAAGTCACTTGGACCAGTTTCAGTGATGTACTAAGTAGCCCAATATTTGAAATATATTCGAATTAATAATATTCGCATTCGAATAGATAATATTGGCATTCGAATAGATAATATTGGCTTTCGAATAGATAATATTGGCATTCGAATAGATAATATTGGCATTCGAATATATAATATTGGCTTTCGAATAGATAATATTGGCATTCGAATATATAATATTGGCATTCGAATATATAATATTGGCATTGGAATAGATAATATAGGCTTCGAATAGATAATATTGACATTCGAATAGATAATATTGGCTTTCGAATAGATAATATTGGCATTCGAATATATAATATTGGCTTTCGAATAGATAATATTGGCATTCGAATATATAATATTGGCATTCGAATATATAATATTGGTATTCGAATAGATAATATTGGCATTCGAATAAATATTGAGTTTAATGTAATCACGAAAGTACCAAGTGACTTCCTATTTGAAAACGACTATAGCAAACTAATTAAGTTAATGTCCTAAACTAGTCAAGCTTGTAATTTATTGTAAAAATTATTTAATTATTACTATTGATTTATTTACAGCAATTATTCAATTTCAATTCTGTTTGGCACATTGTCTAATAAAAAAAAATATTAAAAAATTATGCAAAGAAAACTATACATAAATAGGTAAAAGCAAGAGAATTCAGTACCCAGACTGTTTTTTTTTGTTTTTGACCTATTGACGAGCTTAGTGTTATCGATAAGAAAAACTTGGACCAGAGCGGTTCTTTATTTGAAATTGACATTTCAAATAATGAAATGTCAATTTTGTTCTATATGATATGTTATAGACTTTTCATTTCATCTACCTTTCATTCATTTTTCATAAGCAGCTACGAAAAAGAAAACATTTTTCTTCTCTTTTTTAAACTAGTTACTGAACAAGAACCATTTTCCACTTTTGTAATCAAGAAATTAATACATTTCCATAGACTTACAAGGTCGGAAAATTTGAATTGGATTCAAAATATTAAATAAGAAGACAGTGAAAAAAGACAAAAGTATACGTTTTAATGTAAGAACAAAAAAATATATAAATTTATTACTTATACTTTTTTATATAGGTAAATTTTTTGGGACTATGATGACAATCAAAATGACAATATATTCACATAATATGAAACCTACTACTAAAATATATAAAAGGACATTCTCTAAAAATAATACAATAATTTAATTGTTACGGTTATTATGGCTCACTTTTATGTTAATACTCAAAAATAGTATTCACTATTTATTGTTAGCATCTTCAGGTGCAATTAAATTTCTACAATATTCTATAACAAAATAACCATAATTATGCTAATTTTTATTTTTAATTAATTGCAGATTGAAACGATCAAAAAATCGTCTTCAGTGTAACATTGTTTCATCGATTCATCGAGTACTCACAAACTTTCGCATTTATAATATTATACTGAAAGCAAACAAACGCTCCTGGCATACTGGGCCATAAATCATTCAAGCGAATTTTTTTTTTTTTTTTTTTTTCAAATTTAACTAGTAAATATTTTAATAATGAGTTCCAAATTGATGGAAAAAAAAAACAAATATTTCCAGAAACTCGAGTATGAAACATTAAGAAAATATTGCCAATTCAATTTTTTTTTTAATTATTAAGGGAGACTTTTTAGGGGCTATCTTTAAAAATACTTGGACTTTTGTTAAAGGATTTTTTCAATTCTCAAAGTGGACGAATTCTGTATTAAGTTTGAGAACATGTGTTTTAGAACAATCATATTAGCCATTAGCGTATGTTTTTGGTATTGTAATTTATATAATGATTTATTCAAATTATAGGAAAAAAAAATTAATCAACCTACTGACTATTTTGAATACTGTAATATAATTGCTGATTCAGCACAAGTAGCACGGACATTAAAAAAAAAAAATGAGACATTTTTTCGAATTTTCAATTAAATCCACTCTCCCGACTGATACAGTCAGAGGCTAGTTACAAGTGACTGAATAAGAAATTTGCGAAAAAATTTTCCCATACCAAATTACCATTCAATTGATTGGTTATCAATATCTTATTTTTTTTTTCTAAAATTATTTATTAAATTTATCGCAAAATTATAATATAAATCATAGGTATAGGCGGGCGATGTTTAATCTATTCTAATTTGGTCATAACATAATTTCGTTACCTACTTTTTTGCTTCCATTACTTTTCGAGCATAATAATAAATATTCATATATAATTAACAAATACAATAAAACTTATAGCCTATTAAGTTATTACTTTGACAATTTGTTTGTTGTTGTTGTTGTAAAAAATTTGTATCGGTCTGCGATGGAAAACTCGAAACAAACTATTACCTATTTTTTTAAAAAGAGACCATCATTTTTGGGCATTCATTCATTTTAATTTAGCTACAAATACATTCAAGTGGTATAAGGAATAAAAAACCAGTGTTTAACCTCTTAATAATCTAAATAAAAACCAATTGTGACATCAACCAGTGAACCACATAATTATTATTATGTGTGACTTCTTCTAACTAAATATGTTTTACCTAAAAAACTATTCAACTGAAACGAGGCACAGTAATATAAACAAGCAAGTTAAAGATCAGATCGCGTTATTTTAATTTTTTTCTACACAGACTTTTATGTCTTTAAGGACCTCTTTCACCAACTATAAGTAAAATGTTGATTAGTTACTTTTATAAATAATTTTATGTTTTACTAAATTATGCACTTGATTAACTGCATCCTTTAATTTTTTTATTATTTTCTTTTTAATGTTTTGGACTTTTACCGTACAAACAAAGGTATAATATCGGCTCCATTATCCCCGGTGACCGGTGACTTTAAATTATGGTTAGCCTACTTGACAGACGGTGAACGAAGGCCCTAAAACTTATATTTTTCATAAACAAAATTCCGGCTTGGTTACTGTCGCCAGCGTTGTTCAAACGTAGAATATTATGGCGGGTATTTGTCCGTCCTCTACGGAAGTGCCGTTATTGTTCCCTGAAGCGTATGAAAATTGAAATACAACCTTCTCTCCGTTGTTGCAGTCGACAGTCACTCGACGTATTCCCTTCGTGCCGTAGTAAGAATCTGTGCCCTGGAATAAGAAGAAAAATGAATGAGAATTCAGATCGATTTTATGTGAGAATGAGTGGCATACATACAGACCGACGTTTCACTTGAGAATAATTTATTTATTTACCTATATTTGGGAAACATAATTATTATAATCAATATCTCGCATCGCTACACATTATACAGATACATACATGAAAACAGAATGTAAACAGAACAGAATTTATGTACTAAATTTCACATCTTATGTTTTACCTTAACTCTTTGATGTGTTATTTGTCGGAATACAAGATGCTGATTTTCAAAAATTTCAGAAACACAGGAGGCGTCTGTGCCAATCTTTACATAGTATTAAACAAAGTCGCTTTGTCCCTCTGTATGTAGGCTTAGATTTTTAGGAAGATTTTTATAAAAAAAAAAAAATTCAAAAAATGTTTACACTTAAAATTCACTTATTCAAAGCCGGGAGTGGATCGTAATATATAATCCGACACCACTTTGCAAAATCGCGGCAAAATGGGTAACTGTAATTTTGGAAAATAGCTGTTTCAAAACCACTACAAAATCTTCAATCCTCAGTCCTCACCTTTAATTTGGCACTCGCTATGTATGAGCTATTTGGAAATATCTCGATGGGCTCCTTGAACATGACCCTATAAGTGCAATCGCTCCCATCGCAACAGAACGTCGTAGTATTTGAACCACACACCTTCTTTGTGTACGAATGGACTATCTGAAAACAACAAATGCACCAGTTATTATAATACCGCATTACCCATTGAAGTATCCTACATTATTTGTACTAGGAATGGTAGGCTATAACGAACTGAGAGTGAGACGTGATCTTGCGCTCGCCTCATACATTTTTAAATTGCTGAGAGGAAAAACATACAATTGTGAATTATTGAATAAAATAGAATTGTGTGTTCCTGACAGATTTGTATGGAGGAGACGGAAACCACAACTCTTCGCCATACCGCGAGCAAGAACTGATTTGCTTGGCAAGGCTCCTCTGACACGAGCTTTGCGCAGCCTTAATAAAATTGCACAATTAATTGACCTGTTCCATTGCACGATGAACGAATTTAGTAGAGTAGGACTATTTGTAATATGTTATAGTAGGTAATTTAAGTTTATTTATGTAGATAATTATTTTATATGTAGGTATATATATTTATATATATATATATATATGTACAGATACATCGAATTAGGAATTATCCTGTAATGATGTACCATGTTATATTGTAAATAAATAAATAAAATAAAAAAAAATATATATATAGCTTTTGTATTCATATCTGGGCGACCATTATTTAATACAGTTAACTTTTGACTATTGGATGTTGGTTACTGCCGCCAGTAATCATCCTCTTACAGAAAACCACCATGAAATAATAGCATATTATGTGCCATTGTTTGTTTTTTAATCTTTAAGACTTTTTCCTTAGGGACATGTCATCTCATTGGGCAAGGTTTTATAAAAATAACTTTCATTTTGACATGACCAGATCAAATATGAAAAACTCACTCAATAAAAAAAACTCACCTCTAAATGTACTTCATACTCTGTTGGTCCAAAATATGAGCCATAAAGTCCAAAACCAACTACGAAAATTCTTTGATTCACCGCAAACCTTATCCTGTCGGTAGTCCCACTGTAGCCCCATCGAGATTCTGTTTGAGGGAATCTATTCACCATCAACTCTTTGCCTGTCATGTAACATCTTGGCGTGTCCAGGAATCCCACATTGGGCTTAGGGTTTACAGTGAAATACAGGAAAAGTTGGACAATTTCTCTGTCGTCCAACAGTCCACTCTGAGCCGGTACCATTGCAAATTCTTCTACAGACATTAATGGGAATCTAATTGCATTGAAAGCTCTCCCTAGGACCAGACGTTGGTTTGTTGGACTAACGGTAAGTTGGCGACGAATACACTCCGCCTCGGACCAACGGAGGACTGCTGAGAACAGTTTAGCTTCTCTAATATGAAGTGAATCTCTGAAAATTATACATTCATACAATTTTAATTTGATTAGTTTTAATATTTCAAAAGAAGGGCAATGTAATTTTAATATTAATAGGTACATCTAATCATAATCACAGGACACTTTTTTTTTAATTTGATGCATGGACACAGCTCGTTTATGATTTTATTAATTGCACCTAACATCAATAATAATTGATCTAAGGATTTTTACTATTAAATATTATTGTTACCTTTCCAGTACAGCATTCAATGTATCTTGATCAATATCTGTAAATCCTTCTGCATTCAATGCATCAGTGGTATTCTTGTCAATCATCTCTAGACAAAGAGCTGCCAACTGAGGCTCATCGAAGAGGCGGGCTTGAGTCAACAATAAGAATGCATTGTCTGTACCCAAATTACTTTTGAGGAAATCAACACAGTGCTCCTCCAAAGCCGCAACCGCATACTTTTTAGCCGTGTACAGTGTAGTCATAACACTTTCTGGGCCTATTTTTACTTCATCAGAGTATATGAATTTTAAAAGATGCAAAAACGCAGCAGGCTCCACATCAGGCAATTCGATTTTATCGGATTTTGTCGCTAGAACACCATTAAACATCGCGTCAAAAACTGCGCTTCCAACGGACAAGACGAATTTGTGTGCAGGTATGTATTGCTGGTTATTTTCTTTGCCGACAACGAAATGGACATCACACAATATTTCGTTGTTAAAAAGGAATGAGATCCGTTCTTTTACTGTTGTTTTAGTTGCCTGCCAGTTGTGCAATCGCCCGACTGTGTTCGAAGGCTGTAAATATTCTATCGTTGAGGAAGTCGAAGCCACGGGCTCCATAGCATTTGCGCCTTCTTCTTCCGCGGCATTATGCATTCTCACCTGTTGATTGGAAGGCAGCATGTTCTGTGGCAGTGTTTCTTCTGCCTGACCACCACCATCATCGAGTCTCATGTTTAATAGCCTATTTACATTATCATTTTTAGACTCGGACATGGTGTAATTTCAATTAAAACTACAATTTCACATTCAACACAAAACAATTTACTGCCGCTACCTACTGTTATGTTATATATTATTTTTAAAAAAAGCAATTATATTGTTTATTTATATTTATATAGATGAAAAAGTAATTATTGAAAAAATGTTAGTTTTTTATTGGCAATTGTTTGACATTTTGCTAATGTCAAATGTCAAGTCAAAATATATATGTCTATGAGTCAAATGATAGATCTTAAACGACCACAGACTAAAGTTAAGACTAATAACTTTGCGCGCGTGTTTTCGAAAAGAAGATGAATAGTGTCACGGGCCACGGGTGACATATACGAATATTGTCGGCTTGAATTTACTCATGGAATGTTTCTTTTAGTTTTTATCTGTTTTTATAAAGTAATTATAAAGTAAATATTAAACCTTAGTTCTATCGGATTGTATGCAGTGTTTCTTTTAGCAATAATAACACTACAAAATAATGACATGCAGAATTAATGTTAACGTACTTAGTGATTAACTCTTTGAACCTTAAGATGCATTGGTTGTACCTATAGGTGATTACTTTCACTAATAGAATTTATAAAATAGGAAAAATACTTTAATTTAATATTTACTTTTATCTATTCTGCAGCCTAAAAATCTTACCAGATGTTGCCTTCATATTTAATTAAATGGTTGTTTAATACTTGTAACTTTGTAAATTATATACTAAAATTCCTCTCTCGAGAACCACTCTATCCATTAGTGAAAACCGCATTAAAATCCGTTGCGTAGTTTTAAAGATCTAATACATAGGGACAGACAGACAGACGCGGCGGAGGACTTTGTTTTATATCTTGTTTTATAATATGTAGTGATGATTCAAAACAATCAAAATAAAAGAATCATTCGTTTTCTAATATTATGTGAAAATTATATTATAAAAATATGTTGACCCTATTGCTGTAAGTATAATATAAAAAAAAAATTAATAGGTAAGTACTTGTACTTACTTCTTTTACGCATACGAGTAGTTACAGTGTTTTAGGTTGACGGTTTGTAAGAATCTATTTTTGGATTTTTAACATACTTAATTGCATTAATTTCTGATTTGCATCTAAAATTTAACTTAAAATATTAAGTTAGGTGTGGTATATCGATTGTCTATGCTGTAGAATGTATTGTCACTCAATTCATTGTCTTATTATGTATCTTTTAATTAACTACTATTTTAGCTGAATAAAGCCAATTATCTATCAATAATCTCTTGGTTATTATTTAACAATTTATTCAGCTATAAATATAAAGTTCATAAAAACAATACGATGAAATAATGTCTGAAAATAAAATGGAAAATACACATGGCGTTGATATGTCACGGACATCGAAATACTTAAGGCCAGAAAAATTCGAGACAGAGCCAAATGCGGTTGGAGCGGATGTTAAGTGGACTCACTGGTATTTTACTTTTACAAATTTTATTAATGAAGAGGCATCTAATGCAAACTCTCATATGAAATTTATGATTTTGGCAAACTTTCTAACGCCCACTATTTTCGCTATTGTAAGAAACTGCAAAGATTATGAAGATGCTATACGGACCCTTGAAGAGGCCTATATTAAACCTAAAAATCGAATTCTAGCTCGACATGTATTAAGTACAAGACTACAACGCTCCGACGAATCCATATCAGACTACGTTCGTGTCTTAAAATTACTAGCTCAGATTGCTCTAGATTGTGATAGCTCTAGATTGTGAGTTCCAAAATGTCTCTAGAGAACATTATCAAAATGAATTTATTTGCAATGCTTTTATTTCGGGGATCCAATCGCAAAAGATTAGACAAAGACTTTTAGAAAATTTAAATTTGACATTAGAACAAGCTCAAAATCAAGCGCTTTCACTAGAGACTGCAGAAAAGAGCTTACAAGCTTTTGCGAATAAATCGGATTCTATGTTAAATGCTGTTCCAATACAAAATTCACAATCAGGAAAACCTGTTTCCGGAAACGATTCGAAGTACACCAAAAATTACACATACAATAGAAACAGAAGTTGTTTCTTTTGTGGCGGCAATATCCACAAACGTACTAAATGTCCAGCATATAACGCTATTTGTCAATTATGTAACAAAGGAGGTCATTTTGCAACTGTTTGTCGAAGTAACAATACAACGAATGCTGTTGAAGTACAGAAAGAAATGTCAAGCTTTACTCGTGATGTAAATACTGATTCAGCTGCAATCCTAGCCGCTTCACCGTCCAGTTTACGGAAAGCAACAATTCTTATCACTATTAATAATTACACTGCTGATGCACTAGTAGATACAGGAAGTTCCGTGAGTTTTATCGACGAAAATTTTGTGGATGTAATTAAACTTAAGAAAACTCCTTGCAATGAAACTATTACATTAGCTTCTACGAGTCACGTTTCTCACATAAAAGGAAAGTGCTACGCAACGATTGGATTTTATAAGCATGTACATAAACATATTCCGTTGCTAATTGTCAGCAACCTCTGCGCGGATGTCATTATAGGTCATAACATTCTTAAAAATCATAAATCCATAGAACTAGAATTCGGTGGTGAAAAAAAACCTCTTAGAATTTGTAGCGTTACGGAAGCATCAGTCCCTCCAGTTTCGATTTTCACAAATTTATCTTCAAGTATAAAACCAATAGCAATAAAATCAAGGCGCTACAGTCTGAACGAAGAAATGTTTATAGAGGAAGAAATAGCAACATTACTACGAGACGGCGTAATCAAACCTAGTTCTTCACCTTGGCGTGCTCAAGTACTTGTAACAGGAGGAGACCAACATCGGAAACGATTAGTTATTGACTACTCCCGGACAATTAATAAGTTCACCGAATTAGATGCATATCCATTACCGAGCATTGAAACAATTGTTAGAAAAGTCGCTAACTACAATTATTTTTGCCAAATTGATTTAAAAAGCGCATATCATCAGGTGCCTCTAATAAAAAGAGAGCAGAAGTATACCGCGTTCGAGGCTTGCGGCAAATTATATGAGTTTACTCGTATTCCATTCGGTGTGACTAACGGAGTTGCGGCTTTTCAAAGAACATTACAATTTATAATCGATACAGAGGAATTAGATGCTCCGTTTTCTTATTTAGATGACGTCACCGTGTGTGGTAAAACCAAAGAACAGCACGACAAAAACCTAAAGAAATTTATGGAAGCTGCAGAAAAATATAAAATAACTCTTAATGAAAGTAAATCCAATTTATCAAAAACTACAATAAATCTTTTGGGTTACACAATTTCGGAAAACACAATCAAACCAGATCAAAGTAGACTAACTCCGTTATTTGATTTACCTGTACCAACAAACTCATCTTCTTTAAAACGTGCCTTGGGATTATTTGCACATTACTCAAAATGGATACGCAAATTTTCGGAAAAAATAAAACCTCTCGTTTGTATCTCCAGCTTCCCTATCAATGACACTTCTATCGAGTGTTTTAACTCTCTGAAATCCGAAATAGCAAAGGCATCTTTATCAGCAATAGATCACAATGAAACTTTTACAGTAGAAACAGATGCCTCGGAGAATGCAATTGCTGCTACCCTGACACAAGGTGGACGTCCGGTAGCCTTTTTTTCGCGCAGTCTAAGTATTCCTGAACGAAATCATTCTGCTATTGAAAAAGAAGCTTACGCCATTGTAGAAGCTCTCAGAAAGTGGAGACATTATTTAATAGGGAGACACTTCATCCTTATAACAGATCAGCAATCTGTGGCCTTTATGTATGATCAGAAACATTCAAGTAAAATTAAAAACGATAAAATTGAACGTTGGCGACTGGAAATGTCTTGTTATAAATATGAGATCATTTACAGAGCAGGAAAGGAAAACCTAGCAGCTGATGCATTATCTCGCGTATGTGCACATATAACACAATCAAACAAACTTCAAGAATTACACAGCTCCCTCGGCCACCCCGGTGTGGTGCGAATGGTACATTGGGTGCGAAATAAGAACTTACCGTACTCGGTTGATGACATAAAAACTGTCACTTCGGCATGCCCAGTGTGTGCTGAACTAAAGCCACGTTTTGCAAAAACAAAGGGACAACTGATTAAAGCAACTGCGCCTTTTGAGAGGCTAAATATAGATTTTAAAGGTCCAATTCCATCTAATACACCTAATAAATATATATTAACAATTATAGATGAATACTCCAGATTTCCTTTCGCATATCCTTGCAAAGACATGACATCGGATACCGTTATAAGATGTTTAAAAGAATTATTCTTTTTATTTGGCACACCTCTTTACATTCATTCTGATAGAGGATCTTCGTTTATGTCAGACCAAACGAAACAATTTCTCTCTTCACTTGGTGTCGCCTGCAGTAGAACTACGCCATATAACCCCCAGGGAAATGGACAAGTAGAAAGGCTCAACGGTACACTCTGGAGGACTATACAACTTATCTTAAGATCAATGTCATTAGACACTATATCCTGGGAAGAGGTATTGCCTATTGCACTTCATTCCATACGTTCGTTACTGTGTACATCAACAAATGCAACTCCACATGAAAGAATTTTCAATCACCCTAGAAGATCAGCTAATGGTCAGTCTACTCCTTCATGGCTGATGTCTCCAGGTCCCGTATTGATGAAGAAGAATGTTAGAACTTCTAAATTTGACCCTTTGGTGGAAGAAGTTGAGTTGCTGCAAGGAAATCCATTATACTCACATGTTCGCATGGATAATGGACGAGAAACGACTGTTTCAAACAGACAGTTAGCACCTCTTCCCGTTTCGGATACTTTTACTGAAGATGATGACAGCCCTTTCGAAGCTTCAGAGCCTGAGGACGGACTAGACGTTCCACAGCTGCAACGTCCAGTAAGGACTAGAAGACCCCCTGCCTACCTTAGTGACTACACTGTTTAAAAACGACGAAGGGGTAAATGTGGTATATCGATTGTCTATGCTGTAGAATGTATTGTCACTCAATTCATTGTCTTATTATGTATCTTTTAATTAACTACTATTTTAGCTGAATAAAGCCAATTATCTATCAATAATCTCTTGGTTATTATTTAACATTAGGTAGCTACGTGTTATGCCAGTTAGTATTTTTTTTATTCATTTTCTATTTATTAAGCATTGAATCTGTTATTTTTAAATCTAGCCTGTTAGACTAAATCATACAAATAGTGATATTATGATTATCTGATTATCAGGCAGTAAAAGGTTTGCGCTTGAAAGAATAGCACTCAGCTTCTAATACAACACAATCTACCTAACAACTATGTATCTACTAACGCTGTTTAGAGGTCACGGCTTCGTAACACAGATGTAAATCTGAATTAATGGAAAAGCTACATCAGTCTGTGGAATCGTTAATTTTCTTGGGAATTTTCTTTGACAATTGTGGGCAAATCTGCTAATGCAAACTGATGTAATGTGTGTAACTGGAAAATTTCGGACGACAAGATGTCTCGAAGTTTCCCGTATCTTTTATAAAGTATTTTTTAAATTCTTTTATTTTTGTTAGTAGGTAACTAATTACTTACTTGGTTAATTCATTACATAGGTACCTACCTATAGCCCAAGTACCTATATCAAAATTATATTTCAAAATAAAACTGAAACTGGCATACGCTTATAAAATGGTTTTATAAGCAGTCTATAAATCTTAATATGTATACATATATATAATAATATAATATCTTCAGAATGATTTATTTGAAATAAAATAATTTTGCTTTATTGTGCCTTCGCTAAAATTCTACATTCGCGTTTTTACGTCATCAAGTACACGCAAGCGCGCAATGGTCGATCCAGCCACAGGTGCGAGCCCGGCAGTCGCGTTGTCGCTATCGACTGAGAAACCATTCGATACCTTCATTATTATTTCAAAATAATCTCAATACATTGCTCATAATGACAGACTGATGTAAATTCTCAATTAAATATACCATTAAAATTGATATATTTTCTAAATTTAAACTCCTGTCTGAAAAGTGCAGGCAATATTTTGCAGATTGTTATTTGTTGCTATTAAAAATTCAACAGGCGCGCACGTTCTATGATTATGAATCAGTGTAAATAAATCAGTGGTTGAATTTTGAAGGTTGTTCTCGTTCCTAGGCTGTTATTATTCTTGTTATTCAACTGTTAAACTAATCTATTGTGTGGTTGTCCATAACACGTCTCCTTGTTATGGTATTCTTGGATTTTTATAATGTTTACTTCAAAGATATCTGCTTAATAACTAAGAAAAATTAAATGTAAAATAGTGTAACATATACAAGAAAATAATAATTAAAAAAAATGATCCTATCGAGTTAACTGTAGGTATGTTATTTTTTTTAAATATTTGAACGCATTAAAACAAATGTAAAATTACGTTAAAGCGAATCTTAAAATAAAATACACAGAAGTACCTGCCCATATTTGAAAATTAAACTTAATTTAATTAATAATTTACTTTATTAATTAGGTACCTACTTAATTAAATAAAAGTTTTCGAAAAAGTTAGGTACCTACCTTTCTAATATTTCCTATATCTTAACTTTTTGCGACTACACCAAATAAATTAACTTTTTTTTCTGAAGTATTTATCATCATAATGCTGAGTCCAAAGATACAGCGCTCAGTGCGAGTTAACGATGGACAGCTAATCGCCCTTTCCGATCGTGCCCAATATGATCATTCTCAGGTAAGATATATGATAATAATTATATGACTTGTGATAACTACCTACTATCCTTACTAATAGGTATTATAAATTTGAATGTGAGTTTGTTTGTTTGTTACACTTTCACGCAAAAACTACTGAACCAAACGAAAAATTCTTTCATTGTTGGGAAGCTATATTATCAGCGGGTACTTAACAGGCTATATTTTATAAAGATACGCGGACCAAGCCGCGGGCACAAGCTAGTTTAATTATATACGTCATATTGTAAGTATATTGGTACAGTTGTCATACAAACTTCGACTTACTTAGTTAGGAGGAAATTGCGTTACCTAGGTTCATGACAGTGTCGCGAGTTCAATGTTTTTATCCCATCTCAAAAATGCCCAATGCGCCTAAAGAAGTTTTCACTTCAAAAAAGTGTAAAGGAGGTTTAAGATCATTATACTTACTTTGTTTGATATAAGCGTACCTATGTACATAGAGAGTGACAGACGGCGGGCGGCGGAAGGCCAGGAAGCGACTTCACTACATAGTATAAAACAAAGTCGCTTTTTCTGTCCCTATGTCCCTTTGTATGCTTAGATCTTTAAAACTACGCAACGGATTTTAATGCGGTTTTCACTAATGGGTAGAGTGGTTCTCGGGGAAGGTTTAAGTACATAATTTACTAAGTTACGCGGGCGAAGTCGCGGGCAGCAGCTTTAATTTTATTAACACGTAACGTAATTAGTGATTACTAACATGTAGTGCCATCTGTTAACAGACTTTTTCCATTATTCGAAGTGAGATTAGATGAATTAGAGTACTACATTGCTTCAAACAGAATTCCCTAGATGGCGTTGTAAATTTTGCATACACGTTGTCTGGGACTCCAAAAAGGACATAGGGTACCTTTCATCCAGAACGCGGACGAAGTCGCGGGCACCAGCTAGTTATTTTATACTATGTAAATATATAAATATACATATATGTCTATTATTTCACGATAGTCCTCAATGGCCTGTTTTTTTTTGGTTCAGTTTTCAAATCTTAAATTAGTTTACTTCTCTGAAATAAGTTATTGAGCAAGTGTTTGTTCCAGGCCGGCTATTTACACAAGAGAAGCTCGGACAACACCAAGTGGCAGCTGCGTTGGTTCATTCTTTACCAGGTAATTAGTATTTAGATAACTGATTGTTGGCTTGTAGTATTTATAAATATTGGCAAATATCAATAAATTATTGTCCTTCTATTACTAACTGGCCAATCCTAATATAATGTTATAAAATGCGAAAGTTGTATGTTTGAATGTTTGTTACTTAATGACGCAAAAAAGGCTGAACGAATTTGGATGAAATCTGGCAAGCGGATAGTTTATTAGGTATCATATAGGATACTTTTTATCCTGGAAAAATTGAGGTACCATGAGATCGTCTAAATATATAAAATTTTAAGAGATAATTATAATATTTATTAAATAATAAAATAAAAGTATTATTAAGTATTATTATTAAATAATACTTGGATATTTTTATTTATTTTTTAGCTTACGAAGTCGCGGACACAAGCTAGTTTTAACATAAAGAGAAGCTCTTGAACCTAAATGAGTTTTACATCACTATTGATTTAGGTAAATACAAGTTAAAAAGGTTCCGTATCCATCATGATTTATTGTTCGCAGAATATATTATTTTATTACGAGTCCGAAAACAACACTCGACCGACCGGCGTTCTTCTGCTCGAAGGATCATATTGTGAAAGGCTCAACAAGTCGCCGCTCGAAAGAAATGCTTCAGTGAGTTTTCTCTTATACGTGTATGGATATTATTCAATTATTTATTTATTGTTTCGTATCCAACCCAACATCATTGTCGTTACATTTCATAAAATAACAAAGCGCGTAACTGTATACGGTATTCCGATGTTTTATTTACAATTTTTCAGATAGATAAACTAAACTACTTGCTTATCTTTCCACGACACATTCCATTCAAAAGGCCGTGGAAACGTCAGGAATAAATGCTATGAAGAGTTGTATCAATCAAGACATATTGTTGAATGTTAGAATTAGAATAGGAGGATTTGCATATTTTTTTTGACAGAATATCCCATAAATTTATTTATAAAAATATTGTTAGTGATAATCTCTTTGTCGGTACGAAAGTTACCGACATAAGCCGGTGGATCAGTAAGTGGACAAGACACAGTACGGAGAGCCGACGCCCGCCAAGACCACGGACTGGCAATAGACGAGACGATCTAATAAGGGACGCGGGTAAATGTTGGATACAGGCTGTTTCTGAACGGTCCGATTAAAAAATTATGGGGAGGTCTACATCCAGCAGCAGACCCCCTATGGCTAAAATGAAGATGATGATAAGCCATTTGTAATTTTGTCTGTACATATGAAAAAGTGTTTTTTTTTTTGTGTGTGTCGCAGTTTTGCTTCACAATTTCCTATAGACGCGAGAGTCAAAGGCAGTACGAGCTACGAGCAGCTTCAGAAGTTGATTGCGTGCATTGGGTCGACGCGATCAGAGAAGCGAGGTAAGTATTTTAAATATCCTACATTAGGTGTAAATATTTGTCATTTGTGTTGAAGTGTTTAAATTACAAACTCCAATTAAAAATATAAACTAATCTCCGACTTTCTATTGAGCCTAAGCACGCTATATCTGCTGTAAGTTCCTGAGGAGTTGGGATTCCCGCAGACTAAATTGTTGCTGCAGTATCAGGTCAAGGTTATACCTACTATGTCATGGAAATACCACCGAAGTAACAGCATACTAAATTTCATATAAATCGAACATGTGGAAGTTAGTGAAATCCCTTCGTCAACTAAGAACCATTATAGACTCTTGATCTTGATATTCTTGAACAGAATTATTGCTGAACTGAATTTTTTTCATAATTTTATCTTTAATTTTTTCTGAACACCAGTCTTTTTTATTCAAGATTTGTGATAAACAATAGCAAATAAATGTAATATAACAAAAAAATCTAGTTTAAAAATTAATATTTTTAGATCTTATGTGTTAACGTCGTTCATTCTGCATATCTTAAGATTAATTTAGAATCTAAACTAATCTAAATTTAAGTTTAAGTAGGTATAAACTATTATAATATTTACTCTGTGCATTAATATTAGATATAATAACATGATAAAAGTATTAAGTAAAAAGAAAATTAATCGTTTTTGGTTAAGTAATTAGGCAAGGAAACGTAAATAGAAAATCAATATGGATTGTATAGTTTCAACTAACTACAGACATTAACATACCTTAACAGAAGAATATTTACGGTCTTACTACAAAAACATTAAACACACTTTAATCAGGCTTAAAACACGTGTTAAAAAAAAACTTTACTACAAAAGAGTGCCTAGGCATTGTTTAGGGTTTAACAATGCTTGAGCATTATTTAAATTTAACCACCGCCATATGCTAGTTTAACGAGTGTCATATCTAGTTAACGGCCTCTCTTCCTCTGACGTATTGTGTCAAATTTCGTTTTGCGTATACTTAATAGATAATATTAAAGATTTCTTTTGATTTTATAAATGAGTATGGATATTTTAAATTTAATTGACATGGAGGATATGGATTACATGGATAATTTTTGAGATAGAATACATCGTGAGAGAATTAATCCATTCGAATATATAACTTTGGTAACAAGATTATTTATTTAATAAAGGATTATCTACCATGTGATGCTAGAGGTGGATCCTCAAATAAAAATTTTATTTAACAATTTTAACAAATCAAACTTTACATTTGACAATTACGTCAGTTACGTTCCATTATGCTCAATATTTTTTGGTATTACGAAATTTTATAAATAATCTAACGTATTTGTTGTAATTTATTACTTATTCCAATCTTATAATTTACTGATATCATTAATATAGTCCGTAATAATAGCTTGTGAAAACCAAAATTCATCATTATACGCCTATCAGATCTGCGTAAAATGAAAATGAATGCAGGGCGAGTGACTGAATGAATGTTTGCCAAGGTTGCCATATTTCAATAACATTTACGTACTTTAACACTGTCTACCATAACAAGCGCTAAATAAGGTTTTGTGGTAGGGACATTTTAAACGCTCGCTGACCAATGCTTAAATGCTTAATGCTTGTCTAACTAAGCATGTGTTTGAACAGTGCTTACTGAATCTTTTGTAGTAAGACCGTTATGTTAGTTAGGTAGTAGTTTTGTTATGTTAGGTACTTACAATGTACAGTTTATAGGTTCTGCAGTTTTCTGATAGTAAGTAAGATTGTAAGAGAATCCCTCTTCTATACTAATATAATAAAGAGGAAAGATTTGATTGTTTGTTTGTTTGAATTGAATAGGCTCCGAAACTTCTAGACCGGTTTGAATGATTCTTTCACTGTTGGGAAGCTATATTATCAGCGAGTAACATAGGCTATATATTTTATAAAGTTTCGCGGACGAAGTCGCGTGTAACAGCTAGTTTTAAATAAAGGCTTCTAAATTTAAATGAAACAGGTTTTATGTAAGTAATTTTTAAATAATAAGTATTTTAATTTAGTATTGATTATAATAATAAAAATGAAGCTCTAAGTGTGTAAAAATGATGAAAACTCGAGACCGGCTGGATAAAGTCCAATTAAGGTTCTTATGAAGAGAAAATTCGAAAAAATTAGCGGAAAAATGTAAAAAATTTTTTTTACATATTTTTCTATTTCGCAACCAAAGTTTTGACATAAAACATTTTACAATGACATTATACCTAGGTTCATCTCAGCCGTAGGACAAAGTCTACTGCTAGTCTCCCCCGTAATTTTTCAAAAGTACTGGTCAGAAGCAGCCTGGATCCGGAGCGACTCTTATCAGATCAGGGGCCTTACCACCACCTCTTATAGCATTATTATTTTAGTCTTACTTTCAAATTTCGTACCATGACCCCTTAAAAGTAAGCTTACTTTAATGTTGTTTCTATAAGCAGTTTTGTAACGTCATTCTCTATTTCGTTATGATATCTTGCTTTCGTAGCGTAGAAATAAAATGTTTCAGAACATACCAAATACGATATGGCTTCATACTTAGGACTCTGTGGCATTATTTAGCAGGGAATAGACAATCATGCAAATATCATTCGTTCACGGCAGGAATAAAACAATATTATTTTGTGGACGTCATGGTACGAATTTGAGTAATGTTACTTTAAGCTTAAAACAAAACTTCCTTAAAATATTATAGTTTACTAAAAGTTCATGGTACGGCCCCTGATCATCCTGTGTAGCTTGTGTGTGTAGGTTCTACGTTGCGCTTGCCGGCCTTGTGGTCAAAGCGGCCCAAGACTTTACACTATTATTAAGGTTGTAAGGTAATAATGTACCTTATTACCTTAGTTGAATAGTATTATAGGTAATTATGTAGGTTTTAATCATGGAATGAGTTTTTAAACGTAGCGGTTTCAAAGAATATTTTCCTCATAACGCAGATTATATTTAGAGACGGTCATGTGGAGCGCTTACGTCCCTGACCTAGTCGGCGACCAACACAGGTGCGGATGAGTTCTCAGGATTATCTACCTTATTGCCAACCGCTACCCATTTAGGTAGGTAGGTGCGGATAGAAGCGCAGAGGCGAAATTTAAAAATGTTTATAAGTTTCTTTTTTTTGAAAAATATCTGTAGATTTTTTCTGACCTACTCAACTCAATACCTAAATAATCACTCAACCATCAAACTACTACAACATAGGACATGCTCGTCTATTCCTAACCGACAAACCACGCTGTCCACCTTGTTGGTCGGTTAGGAATTTATGCCATCGTGCCATACAAAACACTGCTTTTATCGAACATTTAAAAGTGACATACACGTAGAGCATGAAATCTGTCATTTAAAACCAACCAAACATATTATGTTAAGTATTTAAAGAAAATGTGTCTTTACGTCAACACATAATGAATAGTAGAAGTTAGTCGTTACTACCATTTACCATTGACGCGCGAAGGCAAAAGGCTGCCATGATTCTGTCAAAGGCGTACTTTTTATGTGCCGCTTTGGCATTTGTGACGCAAATTCCATTGTATTAAGTATTTGGTTGCATTTAACACACACTATTTTGATCCCTATAACGGCCGCGATAGAAAGAAAGTCGTTGGGTTTTAGCCAGTAGGAATCCGGCATAACCCCGCAGTGGACACTGCGGGGTTATGCCGATTATGCCTTTACTGGCGGGTATCCAAAAGGATTTCCCAACTTTAAAAAAAGGCACGCCGCGTTTAGCTAGGCAGTGGTCTTGGGGGAGACTGCCGCCCGTCGTAAGGTCCCCCGAGTAGGCCGACGTACTTCCACTTTCGGGTACGCCGCGGATCTGACATGGAGCACAGGCCTCCCCGCGTGGGATGGCCGTGGCGGGGCCAGCGACCTGGAATACAGAGATATACTATTTCGTTGGGCGGGGCACCCAAATCCGTCCCCACGCCCCGCTCGTTTTAGCCGGTAGGAATCCGGCATAACCCCGCAGTGTCCCCTTCACTGCCGGGTATCCAAGAGGATTTCCCAACGTTAAAAAAAAGGGCACACTGCTTTCGCAGTCATTTGGGCAGTAACCACCCACTTACAGAAGACCACATATCAGCATATCAGCATTAGTGCTGTGTGATCCCATCACACAGCACTAATGCTTCTATGGTTATCCCTTATCCCTTACCTTAATCCTTCTATGGTCGGCAGCGCATTTGCAGTACCAATGGCGTTGCTTGTGTTATAGGCGACAGTAATAGTCACCTACTACCATCACCTACCATCAAGTGGACCGTCAGCCTGTCTGTAGGCCATAACACAAAAAGAGAATTTCTTTAGAAATCTTTAGTACTTATACGATTATTTAATGGTGGTCTCGTCATAATCAAGGACATCCTTTGATCTGATAAAATCGGAGGAAATATTTTTCCATAAAACACATCCTTGATAGAAATCTATTGACACATTTGTTGGCAATATTGAGTAAGAAACGATGAAAATTTGCGGAAGGACACTGAGGCTTATAAAGCCCGGATTATGATAGCATGACCCTGACCCGGGATCACAGTATCTGGGACATTATACTGTTTATATTCCTTATTTATAACTTTACTAGCTTTTGACAATTGCTTCGCCTATGTGAACTTGCCTACGTGTTTCCTTGAGCTTCAATCTATTCGCATAGGTACCTACCAAATTCCGTCAAAATAAGTTTAGTAATTTAATTACTAAATTTAGTTGTAGCACGGCACAATGCGATCTACAGTCATAAACTGGACAATAGACACCATCTTATAAAAGACTACAGCGACATAAAAGCACTTTTGCTGTTCGGTTCGGTTTGGTGAGTAAGTAAGAAAAGTCATTTCCCATTAGCCTTAAGTATTTATTCTTATTCCTTGATTCCTATAAAGCTGCACATCAATCGAACCTGTGGAATCCCTTCGTCAACTAGGAATGATCTTGAAAGGCTTGACCTTGACCCGATACTGCAGCATCAAATAGTCTGCAGGACACCCAGCTCCTCGGCAACTTCGGTTTGGGCTCCATAGAAAGGCGAGGGTCTATTTATAATTTTTAATCATAGCTTGTTAAACCTAGTATCGATATTAATTTAATTGTTTATTAAATTGACTAATAACACAGGCCAACGAAGAAAATGTTTGTAAAAACTTTTTAAACAAATTTACCTAAATTTGATGTATTTTTGGATGCTGAACCGTATATGATAGCAGTTTTTTTTATCACCCACCATTCGCTCACAATACGTAATACAAAGTCAGTAATGTTTTTTTGATGTTTTTAAATTACAAAATTACCACATATATAACAAAAAGCATTAAGAGAATTTTTACAAGCACTTCAATTTTTTTTACTTAATATTGAAATGTGAGAAATTGGTGGGTGGTACGACTTTTATTTTATTTTTTTCGTAATCAGTACACCAAATTACACAGAAATATGTTAAAATTATTGAAAAAGTTTTTCATTTTATGCGTATAAATATAAAATTTAAATTGATTTAAACACTGCCAATCACAAATCAGAACCAGAAAGTTCACTTTGTATTTAACTGTTCCCAAATGAATTGTGGAAATCCTTAGTTATCGCATTATTAGGTCACGGTGTCCTTGACACAAAAACCGGCAGGTACAAGGTTGTAGGTTATATAAATATATGACCGAAATCTGAGAATTTCCTTATTGATGCAACAGCTATTTGTTGCCGGGACTCATCCAGAGTGTCTCCGGTTTGCGTAATAGACCGATTTGGAAACTCTCTATTAGAGATAATATATAATATTATATAATAGTATTAAATATATACTTTCCCGTGGGACTGTATTACCAATATAAAACATCATCTGTTTTAACGCAGAACATATAGATAAAAAATCTAAAAATTTTAAAATCTATTCAACTACTTAGTTATTGTAAATACGACTTTTCTAACTGTTAATAAACATTTATTTTTTATTATTATTATTTTTACTTATTTGTCTAGTAATTGAATATTTATTTTCTTCTATATTAAGGGTAAAATAAATAAAATAAGCCTTTATTTCTGTAACAATATTATTCACTAAATATTTAAGTAGTTACAGTCATAGCGGTTATGACAGACACAAGAACATAGAGCATCCAAGAGCAATCGTCGCTGTTCTAAACTTGGTATGGAGTATTTGCATCAACATACGGCAACCCTGAATGGAAGCACTTTAAATTAAGTGTTTTAAAGAATTTACTTACGCTGCATTAATTCAATCTGTTGGCTATACTTATCATATAGATATAGAAATAAATGCTGTAGTAGTAGGGCAGTAGAAATTTTAAAAAATGAAACACTTGTGCTGTTTTTAGTAGTTGCGTGATTAAGGGACACCAGAGCCCATTTCACTTTCCCTTCTTGTCTTTTCATTATTGAACTGTAGGTACAACTTATTCATTATTGGGTGACCGTACTTACTTAACAACTCATTATCAAGTGTGTACCGTCACCTTGCCTGCCATTCTTTATCATAAAAAGAAACAAGCTACTTTAGACTTCATAATAATTATGACCCAAATAAGTACACTCCATTCACATCCTCAAACACGGAATTACTTCTCAGAAATTTCGTCATGCAGGAATAACCTTTTCAACCCTTTTGTTAATTCTACAATATGTGAAACTGCGGTTTAACGAAGTGTTTTATCGAAGATATCCCTTTGAAGTGCTCCTTTATAATGAGATACATGCTATAACAACATACATACTTATATTATTAAAGCTGAAGAGTTTGTTTGTTTGTTTGATTGATTGAACGCGTTAATCTCAGGAACTATTGGTTCGAATTGAATTTTTTTTTTTTCAATTCGAGAAAGGCTTTAGGTTGGGCTATATAATATTTTGAACGCGGACGAAGTCGCGGGCAACATCAGCTCAGAAAAATAAATGATCACTAAACGTTTATAGGTACTCGTATACTTAGCTAATACTTATAATATAAAAAAAAACTTACTAAATTACAATAATAAACAATTGTGTCTTTCGGATTACTTACAACTTCCCATTGAAGACTGAAATGATGATGAAAAGATTGACTGACCCGTCATGTTAAATTAAAGCATGTTAAGCCGTCATGTTAAGCCTAAGCGGAGCCATCTGCTTTTCTATGTTCTTTATATATATATTTTTTTTTGTTATCAACATTACTATTTTATGTGACCGTAATCTTTTATGCTTATAAAATTGTCCTCACTGACTATCAACGTACAGCCAAAACTACTTTCTATACATGAAGCTGAAATTTAAAATTATTTGAATGATGATTTATAAATTAAAATTTAAAATAAAATAAAATAAATTAATTATTTAATTTAATATAATTTTTTTATTTATTTTATGATTATTTTAGCATCAGCTTAGGGATTTTTCAATCAATTCCTTGCAAAGCTGGGGTCGGGTCGCTAGTACTTGAAAAGAGCTCAAAGTGAAGAAGTTGAAACCAGGATGATATTAACGACCTCGCTCGCGAAAGCACCTATCTATATTTAGTATTGAGTGATAGTTGGTGTTATCTGTGATGTGTTGCGCGCACTTCATGTCGGACGGCCGGTGAAGCGTGTAACGCGAGATGTCCGTTGCCATAGTGACCGGGTCACGGCCACTTTGACATTTCGTTAAGCTGAAGCTGCTGCTCCAAGGCGTTGGTGGACAGTTTTATGTCATAATAAACCACCTTTATATCGGTATATATCCTAATATAAATCCTAATCTTTACATAAAGTCGCTTCCCGTCGTGTGTCCCTCTATATGTACGCTTAGATCTTCGGTTTTGAACGCGGTTTTCACTAAGTTTCTAGAATTTTTGCCTGTCTGTCTGGTGCACGCTAATCTCAAAAACGGCTCAACCGATTTGAATGTGGGGTTTGATTGATGTATTGTAGCAAGCTTCCTGCAACATTTAGTTAGTGTTTGTTTCATTCCAAAGAGTTTACAAACAAAAAAGTTATACCTAATAGGTACCAAACATACGAAATGTAAACGTGTTTCTATAACTTATAAATTTGTTTTAGATAATTTTGATGTGCTGTTAGTATTTCAATAAAATAAAATAAAATAAAATAAATAAAATTCGGTAAAACCGCGCGTACAAATTTGAGGGCACAGTTATACTCCATCTATAATAAACATCAATTCTCTTCAAAATAAGAACTCAAATTTTGGGTTTAGTAAAGTCGTTTCGCACCACAAGCATTATTTTCTTAAAAAAACTTGAAATAAAAGAGTACCTTACAAAGTGATAGCCACGGGAATATTAATAAGTAGTATATTTTTAATGAAATAAAAATCTCTAATCAATTCTAATCTCTAATTTTTAATGAAATCACAATCTCTAGTGACTTAAAAGTTGGACTGCCTAAACAGCCGTTTTAATTTTCGCCATGCGACAGAAATGTATATTAGATACTTATCACACGAGTGAGTTCTACTTTACTTTGCTGAAATTTATTAAAAGCAAGGGTGAATTCTCGTTAATATTTCACAAACAAGGCGGAATGTGTGTCGTTGTGCCATTAAAATTATGAATTCGCAATCTTTAGCGGCCATCACGACTTGATGAATTACATATGAGTATGAGTTGGTAGGTACTTAATAGTACTTACACATTTCAGCGATTTTATGTCTACAGTAATTTTTTTTCCAATTGTTTTACTTGGATAGTTAAGTAAAGCTGTGTGTAATTACTTTAACCTAGTTATATAGGTTCCAAATACACACCTAGTTTTTTCAATGGATATATCCAATGAACTAACATTAACAGCTCAATAAGGGGACCATTTTCCTCTTGATGAACCGACCTATTGTCTGATAAAAGTATTGATTTTATAAGACAAAAGAATATTGTGCCTATATTTGTTGACGGAGACGTTCTATAGAAAAGTTAACACTAGTCACCCATTGTTCATCGATTCACCCATTACTTATTACATAGGTTTCATCGATCAGAATATAGCTATTATAGAAAATAATATATGTTGATTCAAGGTAATTTCGAGGGTTTCGATTTCGCTTCGTTCGGGTAATAGTAAAGAGCTTAATGAATTTAAGGTTTCATCGCTGGTCTAGAATTAGAGTAGATGAGATAACGCTTGATAACGATTAGCAGTGGCAGGGCAGAGTGGCTGGCGTATGTCCGCCATCTTCCCCCTTGACCGGGACCGGGCGGTAGTCCTACGTTTAGACCTGTGTCTAGACTATCACCCGTCTTGATGTTCCCCGAGATGGGCGCGTACCTCCACTTTAGGGTACGCCGAGGTTCTGACAGGGATCGTAGCTCTCCCCGCGCTGGATAGCCGTAGCGGGGCACCGATGTCGTGTCATAACGTCCCCGCGATCCCGCAACCCCACAGCGTCCCCTGTTGGGTATCCATGAGTATTTCCCAACGTGAAAAAAAGAGTGCAATTCCTTTGGAAGTTATTTGGGCAGTCTGGCGGAAGTTAACCACCTCCTTACAGAAGACTACCGTGAGTGAGTAAGGGACAGTACCTAGTACAAGAGATAGTAAGTACAAAAGCAAAACCAGAAGAGTGCATGAGATAAAGAGTAAAGAACAAAGAAGGCAGAGAATTCGATTGACAACGCTCACAATAGCTACGCAAACATGTGATAATGTATTGGAAAAATATTTTCGCCTACAGTTTCAACAAGTTACTGCTGCAGAAAGAGGAGCTTGAGCAGAAGCAGTTGCATCTTCTTCAAGTGGTCGAGAGTGAGAGGACTTCTCGATGGCAATACGCACAGCAATGCGACGAACTCGCCAACGAAGTGAAGAAGCTAAGAACTGAGGTAAAATTATTTTATTTAATTTATTTTTATTTATGAAAATCAAATAATTTTGAAATTTGCGACTAATATTTGTTTCAAACCTTTTGTTACTTATCTAACAAAAGAGGTTTTCAATTTATATTATTTATTTTTTTATATTATTAATACTAGCTGGTGCCCGTGACTTTTTTATTCGCGGCCATCATGAAAAATATAACGCCTGACAAAATATATGAGCATTCTTTTTTCAATCTTTATTGCTATTATATTTTTTCTAGGCGTTGGACTTTTATATTTAGATGATCCCTCGGGAATAGTAATTTTCTTTCTGGATGAAAGGTACTTCTTTATCACTGACAATGTGTATGAAAAATTTCATGATTTTCGGTTGATCAGAAAGGCGTGAAAATGTAACAGACATATTAATTATGACTGTTAGTCTGTAACAGACAACAGCAGCGACAGACAAGTACTATTTATGATATAATATTGGTAGGGATTGTTTTATTATGCTCTCATATTTGTATTTCCTTGTAATACTTACTAAAGATAAGAACTTAGTTCTTTTGAATAATTTATTGATAGACAGCAAAAAAAACTTCTAGACAAACTTTCAAAAAGTGTATCTACAGTCACATCTGTGTATCGTTTTCTCATTTACCTCAGTCAAAAATAACGAATCACAACACATTTTTGTGGTTATTTTGTGAAAATGCGCAAGTGAATAATTTAAACATGTTAGCAACGTACTAACATAACCTGGCACTCTGAAAGGTCGGAATATTAAACCAGGTTCGTTTAAGTGAGAAAAAAGGTACGTATATTTAGGCTTTTTTTACGATGTCCGCAGCAATAAATTTACTGACGCAAGTAAATTTCTCATTCATTTTTAGGACTACATAATTTCAAGATTTTCATTTGCAGTGTTTTGGAAGACTTTGGGTCTTTTGAAGGAGCATTCATTGGGCACCGGCTATCCGTCCGTACTAATATTATAAATGCGAAAGTTTGTATGGATGTATGTATGGATGTTTGTAACTCCACGCAAAAACTACTGAACCGATCACCATGAAATTTTGCATGCACATTGTCTGGGACTCCAGAAAACACATAGGGTACCTTTCATCCAGAACGCGTACGAAGTCGCGGGCACCAGCTAGTTAAAAATAAAGCTAAAATGCTTGGCAAGGTTATGTCAGGCGTCAATGTATGTCAGACGTTATAGGTATTGTTTTAAAATTTACATATTTTGTCAAGCTTTATATTTTTTAATTTTTAACGCGGACGAATTCGTGGACACCAGCTAGTAGAATAGTATATATGTGCCATATCTTTCTATATATTATGTTTTTCATGAGTCAACAAAAGTTTACACTTTTTAGAGATTGTTAATTAGATCGCTTATTACTTAATAAAACAAAGGATATAAAAAGAACTAAAGTTGGAACTGAAGAAATTTTTTATTAAATTTTTTATTTTACTCTTAATTTGATAAAAAAAAAAAATTCTTTGTTGATAGTTGTGTAGCTATAAAAAAGAACACGAGCCTATAAACCGTGCGGCGTCAACGAGCAGTTCCTCACCCGGCCACTCACCTGATATAGATCCGGCTGAATTAAGGAAGATAAAAAAAGTTCAGGTAATAAAACCCTCCCTTATTTACCTTACGATGTGGGGTATCCAACGTTTTGTGATAAAAACCAAAAATTTTCCTTCCTAACTTCACATAAGATTAGTGTATTAGCTGGACACATAAGATCAGAAATGAAACCGTTCTCCAACGCGTCAAAATGCCCCGGAAAATGATAAAAACGATCAAAAAACGCAAGATCTTGTCCACATGCTTAGGCACGACAGAGATCTGCTCCAGTTGATTACGATGGGTAAGGTGGAAGGGAAGAGACGTGCTGGGCGAAGAAGTAAGTCGTGGCTCAGGAATATCAGAGAGTGGACTGGAATTACCTCGGTCGAGCTGCTGTTTCAGTTGGCTCTTGACAGGGACCAATTCAGGAGGTTGACGACTGACCTTCAGGACTAAAGAGGCACGTAGAGAGAGAGACTTCACATAAGAAAACGCATAAATCAATTCTGAAAAAGAAATCATTTTTTGAAATTGTAAGAAATGTCACGATCACGAACTGGCCAGCCGGTCTGAACAAATAACAGCACTTATTCTGTTGTGTTTCAGAGCGTATAGATAAGATTCAGTGAGTTTATATGACTATCAAGTGAACCCTCTTCAATTCAGCATGCCAAACAATTTAACAACAAAAAATCCATCAGCCGTTTCTAGACTTTCACGTAACCACAGATTTATTACTTTTAGGTCTCTTCATAGGGAATCATAAACATGTTCCTAAAAACATTTACCTATGTTTTTATCTATCGCAGAGTTTCTTCCGTGGATGGTTATGCCGACGCAGATGGAAGCAGATTGTAGATCAGTACATTAAAAGTCCACACGCTGAAAGTATGCGAAAGAGAAACAGGTATCTCTATCACGATTGTCTTTCATTATTATTCTAAATATAATTTAAAAAAAAACGTTGTGTCTATTTTTAATCTTTGTTTCAGTCTGGTGTTTAAAATGGTTGAAGCCGAAGAAGAGTATTTGGAACAACTCGAGATATTAGTAAGTTACTTTACAAAAACTCTACAAAAATTTAAAAAAATGACAGAAATTGACTCAGACTCTGGTTAGGGAGACGCTCGATTCGGAATTTGCTCACAAAAGTTGCTTTGATCGTTGATTAATCACGAATCTTTGTAATTAAGTTAGCGAAGATTTTAATTTTCAAAGACTGCCTTAACTTTGACATTTTGCAGTGAAGCCGAAACTAAATGAAATTACTTTTGAGCGGATTGGGATTAAAGATGGGATTGCATCGACAGGCAATATCTTACTTTGGCTAGTAACTGGTCAAAGGAGATCAATCAGTTTTGCATCAGTTTATTTTAAACCATTAGGCAAGAAGAAATTAAAGATTTTACTGGACAAATATAGTGTAATTTGTGGTTGTTGTAATTCCTAAAACTATTAAAAATCTATACTAATATAAAAAAATAGAGTTTGTTTGGTTGCTTGGTTGAACGTGTTAAATGTTAACTCTGAAATTACCAAGCGGATTAAAAAAACTAATTCTCGAGGAAGATTTATAATCACGAATAGAAAGTTGTCTTTCAGTGGACAGTTGACCATTGATAATGATGATGATGAATTTTTTCCAAAGGTCACCTGCTTCCTCCGACCATTCAAAATGGCAGCAAGTTCAAAGAAACCTCCGTGTACACACGAGGATGTTAACTCAATTTTCTTGAACAGTGAGACGGTACTATTTCTGCATCAGATCTTCTTTAAGGGCCTCACGAGCAGAATGGAATCGTGGCCTACATTGGTCTTAGGTAAGGATCTACATACGAGTGTTGTATGATAAGTACCTGACCTTGACAAAAAAAAATCTCTAAAATTTATTTTATTTTCGACGTAAGTAATCACCTTTCAGTTCGATACACTTAGTCTAGCGTTTTTCTATCTTTTGTATACTCTCTAAAAAATTTCTGAAGAGGTAACCTCATTTGGACGCCCTGAACGATCTTCGTCAAAAATGCAGAGTCCCCATAAACTTCGCTGAGCTTCGTTTTAATCTTATCATTTGTTTTCTTTTTCAAAAACAAGTATTTTATAGTGATAAAATTTTATAGCAGTGGCTCGATATTATTTTTTTTCCATTATTGCAAAACTACAAAAGTTGTTCTATTTCAGGAGATTTGTTTGACATGCTTCTACCAATGTTGACGATCTACCAAGAGTACGTTCGTAACCATCACTACTCTCTCCAAGTCCTGACTGAATGTAAACAGAGTCAGCAGTTTGCACAACTACTCACCAAATTGGAGAGTAAATCTGCCTGTCAAGGACGCTCGCTGGAGACTTTCCTTACTTACCCAATGCATCAGGTAAACCAAAAATAATTTTTAGATACAAAACTATTTTAGTACTGGCAGAGCACACTGCGTTCAGTCATGAATTGGGCAGTCCGTTTACAGAAATACCACAGTCCGTTTACAGTCTCCTATCCTATCCTTATCCATTTTCCTGGGATCAGTAACGCACTTCTTTTGGTATTTCTTGCGTTTATAGGCGATGATAGTCACATACCATCGAGTGAGCCGTGAAACTGTTTACCGACTGTCTGTCGTCACAAAACAAGTCCGAACTGACTAGAAAACAGTACTTTTCAATGCGATGACAGCGTCGCGCCTGTGGAATTGTTCGCTAACGCGGATTTTATGCTTGTAGTAACAATAAGTTGTTGAAAAATAAAATATCAGATGTGTTTTAAACTAAAGTTTTTAAGTATTTAATGACCTGCGTAGCATTTAATTATCTGTATTGTAATACATACTTACGTGCTGTATTTTAACTAACTACAGTGACTAAATAAATTTTCTTAGATCCCTAGATACATCATAACTCTTCACGAGTTACTCGCCCATACGCCTCACGATCACGTTGAGCGACGTAGCTTGCAGCACGCCAGGGCTCAATTAGAAGAACTGTCCAGGCAAATGCATGACGAGGTATTCTTCAATTATCATCTAGTACTCTTGAATTTGTCGTATTTTATACTTTTTATCCGCATTGTCTACTATTTATTTTGTCACAGGTTAGTGAGACAGAAAATTTGAGGAAAAATTTAGCAGTGGAACGTATGATTATTGAAGGTTGCGACATCTTGCTGGATGTCAATCAAGTCTTCATACGGCAAGGTACTTCATAATATTTAATGATTTCCTAATGTTATAATATAGACAACTTTTAAAACAGCTTTAATATCCAACTACCCTCTAAAAAAGAAATCATCTATTCCACCATCTTAAAAGGTTAATAAATTCTTGCAGGATCAGCTAATTTATAACGTCCCTTTAAGTGTTCTAAAGCGATGTTAGCCAATTGACAATCATCAGATTAAGCTTAGGTCCAAATTGATGTAAAAAGATTATATTATCAAATTGCAACTTTAAAATATACTTAATTGAGCAAAAAATATTGGTGTATTTTTAGGGACCCTCTCTCAAGTGGTGGGTAAAGGCCGTCGAGCATCCCTCCAGTCTCGACAAGCGTTCCTCTTCAGCAACCATCTCTTGTTGACGACAAGAGCTGCCGGTGGTAGACTCCATCTGCCACCAGCGGGAAGGCTACCACTACATGATGCTCTGCTCATTGAAGACCCTTCAAACCACGATGACGATGGTTAAAATCTAATTAACATTAAAATCTGTGGTGTTCTCATTATCGACAATATTAGTAATATTCAATTGTCTTATTTCAGATTCCACCTCAGTTTGTTCTTCACCGGGTGGAGATATTTATCAAGGCAGGGACTTCAAGATTCTAGTCGAAGTTAAAGGAGAGCAGATATCCGCACATTTGGGTAAGTGAGATCAGTTAAGTATTTAAAAATGAGTTTTGTTTTGAGTATCCAAAAGTATATAGAAAAATAGTTCGCTAGAAATTTTTACACAACGTTACGTTTTGATTAAAGAATGTTTTGGGTCCTACGTAAAGGCATTGTATAAATGTTCGCATGCATTTTGGGAGGTTTAGATAAAACTATTTTAAAAAAGGGATAAAAAATGTTTTTTCAATCTAGACTATTATAACGTGTAGTATCTTTTAGGAATATAACATTTTCGATAGCTCGACATTGTAAGAATTAGCGTATTATCACTCCACCAACACATACAATTTTCCATGCCCTTATTTCACTTTATTCACTTAATTAAAAGGTCCGTCAACCTGCGTGGTGATTAAAAAAAAAAAGACATTTTATGGTCCTTCGAGCCCGATATGAACCAACCACCTGTGGGTGGATTTTCATGAGATACATCTAATTAGGAATAATCCTGTAATTATGTACCATGTGTGTTATATTGTAAATAAATAAATAAATTTATTTATTTATTTATTTATTAAACAAAGCACACAGACAGAATACAATTAAATTTGTGAAAACAAGGATACATGTGTAAAATTATTAGCTAAATTGTATTCCCAAATTGAGTGCCTAACATGATTAACTTAATACTAAATAAACACTAATTAGAACAATTAAGTAACTTAACTAATTAACACTAATTATTAAAAGTAAATAAAACAAACAAAACATTAGCCTACCTAAATAACAACCCTAATCTAGCTTTAAATAAAGGGAACCTACTGTCAAATATGTCAATATCCACCTCAGATCCAGTCACCATGTCATTGTAGGTTCGACACATCCTAACTAGGGGATTGTAGTATGACGTGTTGTTCCTATATGCCTGGATGGAAAAGGGACCCGAGTGGGGAGAGCGTGACCTATATTTAGTTTTAATCCTAATCTCCGAGAGTAGATTCAAACAATCCCAAGACGAGTGCAATATTTTATGAAGACAGACAATATCATATCTCCTTCGTCGATCTTCCAGAGATAATAGGCCGAAACTCCGAAGGCGATCAGTATAACTTTGGTGTGTACGACCCAGTCCATTTCTATATAAAATTATTTTTAGAAGTCTTTTCTGCAGAGACTCAATCCTATTAATGTGCACAGAATAGAAGGGAGACCAAACTGGGCAGCAATACTCAAGAACACTCCTCACTAACGCACAAAACAAGGAAATAGTGGAAGCTGGCTTTTTAAATTGCTTAGTGGACCTTAAGGTAAAGCCTAATAATTTGTTGCATCTATTGACAATGTAATCATAATGATCTCTAAATGTGAGTTTATCGTCAAAAAGAACACCTAAATCTCTAATCACAAATACACGTCTCAATGGAAAATCACGAATATAATAATTATTTATAATTTTGTGAAATTTGCATGTAAATGTGATAGTTTGACATTTATCAACATTCAGGGTCATCCTGTTTAAAGTACACCAATCGGCCAGAACATCAATATCCCCCTGAAGAGTAACACAATCACTTTGATTATCAATAGACGCAAACAGTTTCAAGTCATCAGCGTAAAGGAGACAGGAAGACCGCAAAAGTCCAACCAGATCATTTATAAAAATGACAAATAAAAGTGGCCCTAACAGTGATCCTTGGGGCACTCCGGAGAGGACCGGTTTTGGTGAAGATACAAAACCTTTTAGTGCAACCAGCTGACTCCTGTTACTTAAATAAGATACAATCCAGCGTAAGAGATTACCGTGAAAGCCATATTGTATTAACTTGTGTTCAAGCAGAGAATGATTAACTCGATCGAAAGCCTTGCTGAAATCAGTGTAAATAGCATCAACTTGGCCCCCAGTCGCAAATACACCACATAGATAACTTTTGTATTCAAGCAAGTTAGTCAAAGTAGACCTATTTTTGACAAAACCGTGCTGTTTTTCAGACAAGAACTGCTTAAAATGGCTGTATATCGGTACATAAGCAATAGACTCAAGCACTTTAGCGGGGCAAGCCAGGATACTGATAGGTCTATAGTTTGAGCAGCTAGATTTATCACCGTTTTTAAAGATTGGTATTATATAAGCCGATTTCCAACATGCCGGGAAAACACCCGTCTTAATGGATATGTTGTACAGAATTGATAGCGGTGCACATAGTTCACGAGCACACGTTTTATAGACAACGGGGGGTATACCATCAGGGCCGGCACCTTTGTATATATTAAGTTTGTTGAGTTTGGCAAAGACTTTGTCATTGTCAACTTCAAAGTGTGCTAGTGTATCAGAGACCTTAACATTTATATTTGGCAATGGAATGTTTGTGTCCGAGTGGACCTCATCAAAAACAGAACTGAAGTACTCGGAAAAAAGTTCACATGTGTCAAGGGTTTCAGAAGACAACTTTCCATTGTAGTGCATTTTCAGAGGTATGGAGACCCTATCCTTTCTGCCATTTATGTATGTCCAAAAAGTTTTAGTATTGTGATGTAAGGAGTCCTCAATTGATGATATAAAACTTTTGTGACATTGACGCTGGAGAGTCTTGCATCTAGCGCGAAGTAAAGAATACGTATCGTAGTCACGAGGGTTGCCATATTTCTTATATAGTTTGTGGTGTTTATTTTTTTCATCAATACTTCTAACAAGAGCCCTACTGTACCATACAGGATATTTAAGTGATTTTTTAGATATAGGTGTATGTTTATGAATTACACGATTTAACTCTTTGTAAAAAGTTGTAGTGCATTCATCAACATCTTCACCAAGTAAGAGGTCATACCAGTTGATCTGTTTCAGTTCATGTTTAATTTTATCGAAGTTGCATTTGTTGAAATTGAATCGTTTAGAAATATTGGGTTTAACAGATTTGACACACTTCAGTTTAGGAATATTGAGCAAGTAGGCCAAGTGATGCTTATCAAGGTTACATACTGGATCAGCAACAGATATGGAAATTGATTGAAGACTGGTAAGTGCGAGATCTAGATAACGGTCATTGAGGTTCGGTATATCATTAAATTGTGCTAAATTACATATATTCAAAGTTTCGACGAGGAGAGCAGCCCTCATGTCTCGTGGATTAGAGGGAGTCATGAGACTAGAACCGTCAAATCTTTCCCATGTAATATTTGGGGTGTTAAAATCACCAAGAACACCAAGTGTTAAATAAATAAGGAATTAGTGGTATATTCTCTCAAGATAGAACTGAGATTCAATGTAAAACTACATGTCAGGTCCAATGAGGTATATTTGTGTATGTAGTGGCCGCAACGCTCTCTGAGAAAGCGGCGTGGACCAGTGAGGTGGCGCAATGTATGGAGAGTGCAGCGCTAGCAGCATTACTTCGGGCGCTAGGGGGCGCCGGTGGGGCTTCGGCTAGCTTGCCAGCATGTAGGGCTGACAGAGCCCTTTACACCGACGACGTTGATATTCGCTTCTCGCGAACACTGAACTCGTGCAAAGTTCCGCAGATACGATCCGCAACGCCGCAACGTTTGCTACAGAGGCTTACAGGTATAATTTGCTTACTCTCTTCACATAAATATGCAGATTTATTGATGGTCGAATGGTTAAGGTAGGATAGAACTTAATAATATTTGGGCAACTCGTCTGGCGGCAGTAACCACTTTCTTACATAAGACCACCCCCTTAAATACAAATAACAGCATGTGTTTCGGTAAGTGAGTTCCTAATCCTTATCCTCAATCCTTGGTTGACCGCGCACTTGAAGCATCTGTGGCCTTCTTCTATCATCTACTTCAACTAGACCGGCGGGAAGTTTGACGACGTTAACATAAAAAATACCATTAGGTATAGCCTCCATAGCCTAACTAAAATCTAAACTGCGTTGGTATTCAGATTTGCGGTTCCTGTCCGTGGACTTTCTGAACACATTTCTGCTGACGTACCGCGTATTCACTGATGGCGTGACAGTGTTGGAAGCGCTCAAGGTGGTTTTCTACGAGCAGTCGCAGCAGGAGTTGGAGCTCGCGCCACCTCCAGACGCCACGAGAAAGACCAGCGCCGCCAGTTCCGTTTCTGGTAAGTAAAGAAGTACATATTTTCTGACGTTAAGAGGATTGTGAGGTGCCGATACGCGGCGCGAGTAGGTATTTTCAAAAATGCTATCTGTTTCACATCGCTCTGCCTCCGACCCGTATCGTGCGATAGAGAGAGTTTCAAATCCTGTAGTAAATTGCCTACATTTCCTTAGTGTAATATGCTTTCGGGCGATAACGTTTTTACCCTCCTAAACTTTTACAAAATAAGACAATTTTGATATCATTGGATTCGGTACACCTTAATCTAAGTCTGTACGTTTTTATTTTTTAGTAATTCAGTTTAATTTAATTAAAAAAAATAAAAACGTTAGAGGAAGTTTTTAAGTAAAAAATATAGATTTTTAGATGCTAATAACTTCTATCGTAAGAAATATTTCTTAAAAATAAAAACGTACGGACCTAGTTTTTCATTATCTCTACAACATTTCCAAAAATTATAAAAATTGGACTATGTTTACTGGGGGGAAAGCGTTATCGCTTTTTGTATGAAAATTTACAGCTTGACAATCCTCTTAAGAAGTTAGTTGAGATGGCAAATCTACCTGTCTAACTAGTTTTTGAGGCTTTATAGAGGGAATTAATGAAAAAGGTAGGGAATTTTTAAAAATTCAAAAAGCTCAATATCTCAAAAACTTGTTACAAGGTCAAATAATGTTTTTCCGAAAGGTCATGGTCTGCCATATCGCTAATTCTTTGGTATTTGATACGGCTCACGACATTAAAAATCACTGTCGTCGTCCGATTGATAACATTATATCATTATATCAAAAAATACAATATTTTCTTAATTAGGTAATTTTAAAAATAAAAATTCAAAACACACACCTCCAATTTCCACACCCCTCTTACTCAATGCAGTCAGAATCAAGACCAGACCCTTAATTTCTGTATTTCGTTTTAGGATATGGTTCGGAATACAGTGACAGAGATTGGCAGGCTCGCTTTTGGAAGGCATCCAGAAAGAGTAAGAACATTGTGCAATCAAGGATTAGGCAGTAAAGTCAATATTATAATTTCTAATATATATTTTTTAATTTCAGGCGAAGACGAGGACAAATTATCACCGTATCTAGCAGCACCTTCCCGAAGGACTTCCTCAGTGAGCAAGGTAACTATTATAAATAAATATAATTTTATTTAATTACTAGCGTGCGATTTTTATTAAAAAACCTTTCCAATTTATCCCACTTTCCATATGTCAAAACCGAATCAAAATCGGCCTACCCATCCTCGAGTTTGTGAAGCTTACACAAACCAACTTAACATTTTATATATTACTTTTCTGATAACGGTCTTCAGAATTAAGTCGTAAACTTAAAGATTAACAATTGGTTCTGAATGGTGTTGGTTGCCGCATGCTTACCGAAGGTTGAAGAGGATAACAGTCATCTCACCATACCCAAGATTATGGCTACGTCGTCCAGTAATGAAACGTTGAAAGGTAAAATCATAACTAGAACTATTAAGTTTTCATCTAGCTCAAGCATATTCATCTAGTTAAATAACCATCTTCAATGGATCATCACCATCACATGTCAAATTAGCTTATCTATGCATCACCAGGAACAACACAGGGGCGCCGTAGATGAAATATATAAAACTAAATAATCTTTCAAATGTTTCAAGTACATTATATCGCTGTGTATGCTTTTGATATAGTTTTTTTAAAACAGTTCTTGATAACAGCTATAATTTCATTTTTCTCCATTTTTTTTAATATCTCCTAGATAGTTCGTATTCAATTGAATATACCTCCCGGAAATCGCGGTATATTTACCCGTATATTATTTTTATGCACACTTTGTGGGTACTTGTATAAGTTAAAGTAAATATTTTTTGGATTTAGTAATGAAAAAGATGATGATAAGGAATAGGGATTTTCAATAGCAATAACACAACACCGCGCGCGAGCTTTAGTGTAAAATACTTGTAGAAGTCCGAACGTTATAAAAGGATTTATGTTTTATACTGGTTTCATACCAGGCTACGGCATACGGCTAGGCAATAGTTATTGTAAATCAAAAGGTTATATAGTACGAACCCAATAATTTAAGATGAATCTCAGAGTTATTTCCGATGTGCTTTTAGGGGCATCCCCCTCTTCACCGGGAGCAATAAGCTCAATCACTTTAGTGGGAAGTCCAAAAAAGGCCAATCAAGAAGAGATTGAGAAAAGTGAACACAAATCGCCTACAAAAGACAATGATGCGGCCGCCGGTATTGTAAAAGTAGAGAGCATTGAACTTGTTGATCAAAGCGACGAAGACATCAAATATAAGGAGGAAGAGCCGGAGAAGAGCAAATATAAAATAGACGATAAATTTAAACTATCGCAGAGATTCTCTGAGGTAAATATGGTTATACATACATACACAACATATAAAAACAAAAATTAATATAATTTTATATCTGCATCGCGTAGTAGGGTTCACGTTAGAGAATTTAAAATTTTGTCTTATATTGCAAAGTTTTGATACGCCACTAGTAAAATTAGAAATATAGTAGAAAATGTTTTTACTGGCTAACGGGATAAACAGTTTTTTTGCAAAGTTCTATTCATATTTTTCAATGATAAAAAGTGTTGTATATTTTAGTCACTGACAATGTTAATGCATGTAATAAACTTATTAACATTGTCAGTGATCTGTATGCCAAATTTGATCCAAATACGTTAAACAGTTTTGGCCCAATAAATCCAGTAAAGGTTGGCGACTACGCAAATAAAATTTAAATTTGTATAACCATGTATAAGCATTTAACAGCGTGTTCGGACAATGTCGGAGAGTCCGCGACGCCTGCAACCATCATCGGCGGCAGCAGAAGCGCGGCGACGTTCGGAAGGACTGTCTCGAGAAGCCGCTCAATCTGGGGAAGAACCCAGGAGAGCTTCCGACTCTGGTACTGGGCGATATTCACACCGGAGATCTGTTAGGTAAGATTTCTGTAAAATTTTGTAATAATTTTAGTAGTCGCGAGGCACATTATTGCATTACGCAGTCATTTTGGGCAACCCGTCTGGCGACAGTAACCACACTCTTACAGAGGATTGCCGTGAAATAACAGCATGTATGTTCTGTATCCGGTTAGTGTTTAACCTATCTCACTACCAAACTTTTTTATAGACATAAGAAAGAAGATATCGCATGAACAGAAACTTTATCCTACAGATGCGCGTAGTTTAGAAAACCTACCTTCTTGGTTTTTCTGCTTTTCTGCTTAGCTAATATAGGCTTCACAAGTAAACTCTCTAGTCGACTACTATTTTCCAGTAACGGGGCAAAAACCCCACTGATCCAAGACGTTCACATTGTTATTGTCACATTGTTCATGACATTAGTCGCTGTATAGCAAGACTAATAAGCGAAATTTCAGTATTAACTTTTATGTACACATTGCTTGCTTTGTAGCGAGAGAAGATTTACGAACTCATCGATAAACAGCGAGCGACGTCGCTACTGGGGTGGATCCGAACCACGTTCTTCTGTCACTTCTCAAGTATCGCAAGTAACACAAGTATGATCATTTTTCACGTACTTATCATTTGTTACTGTTTCATAATCATCGTTATTTTTTCTTCAGGTTTTTCTTAATAACAGTTAAGAGTTATAACTACTTTGTGCCCAATGTAGCCTCAACTTTCACCAATCTTCTAACTTTTGTTTCCTCATTCTTATAATCGATAGATGACTTTATTATTTTTCTTTCTAGAACTATCGTCGTGAAACAAGTCAGCCAAAAGCTGGAGTCGTCATCACTTCTTTCAGGCAATCACACAGAAGGTAATAACAATTCTATTCCGAGACAATCCACTATCTACTTATCATCTACATGTCAATGGATATGTTGTTATATCTTTAAACATTCATTAATAATATTAATTATTTCTAAGTATCACAAATCGAGAGCTCATAGCTTCTCTGAATGTTGTGGCATGTGTCTCAAATTTTTAAAATTAAAGAACTTGATATTTTTTGCACGAAATATTCATTCCTGTTTCGAAATGTTTTCGGGTTCAAAAAAAATCCTTGTGGTTTTCTCTCAACTTTCTTCGTCGTATTTCGAAAGTAGTTTTTAGCTTTGTCATTTATTCTAACATTGATTTCATTTAACAGCTTTGGGAAAGACCTGTTGTGGTGAGTGATTGGTGAAGGTAAAAGATGTAGAGCCGCTGCTATTGCTGAAAATTATATCAGTATTCCGCTTTACATATAAATTGATATAACGCTGTCTTGTCCTTTTTTTTATTAAAATCTTTGTGTATTGGTCCACTTATTGAATTAGTAAATTGTACTGTGACAACACGTTAGACACCTCAAAAGAAACTTTCAACACCACACGTTTTGATATTATGATCCTCACACGAGTGAGCACCAACTTGATCTTGCATTTCTGGATTACTTAGATATTACTTGACACAGTGAACCGTCTACAAATGTTTCACCGCCACATTCTATCCCAAATATCACTATAACACCTTTTATATCTTTGTCATAAGTTTGTCATCCAGAAAACTTGTGATTTTCTGAAACTGTAACCACATATCTAACATCTAACATCCAAACTTCATCCACATCAAAACTTGAGCGTACAGAAATCATATTTACTTAACATAAATCATACAAATTGAAATAGACATAAGATATACTTACTTACAGCTTTTTATGAATTCGTAGAGAATTATTAATTGGCGTTTATTACCTATGTAACTTTGTTGTGTATACGTCCCATATTAATTATTATTATTATTTAAAATAAAAGTGCCTGTTCGTCTATATGTAGAGTATCTAATTTATTATATGAATTGTTATGTATATTTATTTTAATATCGTTGATCGCGTTTATATTTCACAAAATTTTAAAAGCTATAAAAAATATGTTTTGTTATCAATATTTGCAAAAGGGTTCTTATTCTTAATATATTATTATTATTTACATATATTTATTTCATTTCTTAATTTTAAATTTTTTTACAATAATTATATAAAAAACAATAAATATTATAAAAAAAACTTAAAACTAGATTGCCGCAGGTAGCGGGGCAAGGCCCAAGCTTTTATTATTATTTAATAATTTAATAATAATAATAATTTTATTATTATTCACACATATTTATTTTATTTCTTTATTATTTTATTTAATTTTATTATTATTTACATATAATATAAATTATTATTATTATTATTATTATTATTATTATTATTTTTGTAATTTCTGTAATATTATCATCATTTAATTGAGCATACTAAGTAAATAAAATGAAAAATAAAACGGGGACGTATACACATATAATATTAGTTTTTTTTTTAAATTTATTAGTGTTATTCAAATTTTATTAATTAATTAGGTTTAGTAACATAGATAAAAATAAAAAACACATTGTAACCTTAATCTGCATGATTTTAGAATTATAATTAAATTAACAATATTAATACAAACACAAATGAAAAAGTTATTTTCCTTTCCTTATTAGTTTTCTTTATCTGTCTGTCTGTCTGTTTCTCCTGTACTAACCATCTGTGGCATGCTTAGTTCTTTTAAACTCTTAACCTGTATTCTACTCTTCCTTTAGTTTATATTTCAGCTATTCTATTGTTTTTTTTTTTAATTGAAAAACAATTTTCTACATTTATATAATAAAATTAATCATTTGATAAAAAGAAAATCAATATTGAAACAAAATCGTTTTCTCCAATTTAAAAATTATAAATTGATGCATTTTATGGTATTTATCTACCTGTTACAAAATTTAAAACAATAGACTTTCAATGATGAAAAAATATTCACATTACACAGACAACTGATTCACGCGGTTTGTCTAGGAGCAGCACATCAACGGCTGCTGTGGCGTTTGCTGTTGCTACTTCAGCATCATCAAACCCTCGCTCTCCACCACCCACTTCTCCGACAGCAGCGGCAAGACGGGATTCAGTCATATCCACTGCAGCCACCATGAGAGTGCTCAATGTTTTACGGTGAGATTTGCTTTGAAAATGAAAATGAAAAAGGACATCATTCAAAACCATTCATAAATTCATTGTTCTTGGAGTTTAGTACTCCTAATAATTGATTTCTATATAATAAAAATATACATATAAGCCCGTGGTATGAAAATTTATGGGAGTAAAATCAAAATTGTTAGGCTGAGATGATGATAATGATTATCATTTTTAAAAAAATTACAGACATTGATTTTTCTTGATATCCTTCTGAAACTTTTTTACAGCTTGTTATTTATAATTGACACCTTTTTCTTAAAAAGACCAAATTAAGTAGAAAAATAATACGATATAATTATGTTATTTAAGTTAATAAGTTAAATAATAACATATTAATATTATTGGTTATTAATATTTACTTATTTTGCATTGCAATACCTACACTAAAGAAAACTATTGGTGATTTTGAAGTTTTGTTTTTGTCCTCAATTTAGACATTGGATCTCCAAGCATTGTTCGGATTTTTGGTCAGACGAATGTCTCCGAGATATGACCATGGATTTCCTAAAGGAGATAGAAGGAAGTCCAGGGTTGTTGCCAGCGGAACATAAGGCTGCATCACAGCTGTTACGGTTATTGGAGGAAGCTCCTGACAGAGCTGTCGATTTAAAAGCTTTATTCGCACCACCTCCAGTAAGTAACGCTTTCAATATATTGACTCCAATTAATTTAATTTAATATAAACTTATACTGGCTCAAACAAGTTTAATTTTAAGTATCTTAAACACGGATTTAAAAATAAAGGCCCCTCCAGATACTTCCACTCATTTCTAATTTTCGCCTCATTTTTAAGTTTTAAAATTGTAAACTTACCGAATATTACTAGCAATGACTAAGTAATTACTAGCAACCCACCCCTGGTTTCGCAAGAATTTTTCTAATTTTACTCTGTATTTATAAGAACTTTTCTCAGACTTAATTAGCCGACGAATCTGTCACATTTTGCACTTAGCAACACATTCAGCTATTCATTTTTATATTTATATAGTTTTATATAATATAAAAGATGAACCATTGCTCTAAGTTTTGTCACGCAAAGGTTCAACTTGTTTGTTTCAGGTGCCAACTAAGGAAAGCGTCGAAACTTTGTCCGCCCTCGAGATCGCAGAACAAATGACATATCTGGACTATCAAATATTTAGCGCTATACATAGCGAGTAAGTGCAGACATTACAGATCCAAATCAAATTATAATAAGAACAGTCGAAAAACCACTTACCTTTTGAGAACAAAATGGAGTTCTAGAAGAGAAGAAACGGCGAAAGAACTCTTTTTATTTTTTTATGAAAATTTGTGCCAAACTTAAAATTTTAAATTTTTCTTTTAAATTTTTAAACTTTTAAAGTTTAAAATTTTTTTAAGATTTTTTCTCATGAATTTTTAATAGTCATTATATTCTACCAGAACTTGTTTACTAGACTTAATAAAGCCATTATTTTTTTATTGTTGTTTAGAGAGTTTCTCGGTCAAGCGTGGACGAAAGCAGACAAAGCCGAGAGAGCCCCCCATATACTTATGATGACGGCGCATTTCAACCACATTTCTAATCTAGTCATATCGGAGATACTCAAGAAATACACATTAGCGGGTAAACTTCTTTTTTACTGAAAAAAGAAGATGAAACTTCTTTCATCTGAGATTTTAATGTTAAATATTTCATTTTAAACATTTTTCATATTTAATGCACAATTATGACTTAAACTCACACTCCATGTAGGTAAACAGTGTAGTATCAGTAGTACGGTTGTTTGTTCGGTTGACCGAACTAATGAAACTTTTTAGTATCAGTAGTACGGTTGATAAAAATCACCGAACAAATGACACTTTTAAAATTGCAGTAGTTCGCATAAAAATTTAATTAAAATTAAAGGATACAGGTAAGTAAGTATCTTTTTTTATATTTAACTAACAACTAAATACAAGTACAAGTTTTGTTTAAATATTAATTATTACCTACAATAAGTTTGTACTAGGTAGGTAGGCTAACCTAACCTAACCTAACTGGCCATTTTGATCCCTTCGCTATAAACTCAAATACTACTGCACCGATTTTCAAGCTGTTTTAACTCATGGATAGAGTGGTTCTCGAGGAAGGTTTTAGTATATAATTTACAAAGTTACGCGGGCAGAGTCGCGGTCAGCAGCTAGTTAATAATAAAAAGTATAGATAAAAAATCGAAAAACCCGAAGGTTTCTTTTTACATTAGAATTTGTAAACTTGTTTTTTTTTTCGTTATTTTTCACCTAAAACATTTTTTAACGTAGTTGGGTAAAATATAAGTAAAAACTAATGGAATTTCTACTCCGGAAAGGTCGCAATCCGGTGAGAAAGTGCGACTTTGTTTACTTAAAAATAAAAAGTCACATGTATTATACTCGTATGTATTAAAAAGTGATAACATATGTAGGTAATAATTAATATTTAAACAAAACTCGCACTTGTTTTTAGTTGTTAGTTAAATATAAAAAAGATAAGTTACTTACTTATCTATAGTATCCTTTAATTTTAATTAAATTTTTATGCGAACTACTGCAACTTTAAAAGTGTCATTTGTTCGGTGATTTTTATCAACCGTACTACTGATACTAAAAAGTTTCATTAGTTCGGTCAACCGAACAAACAACCGTACTACTGATACTACACGAGGTAAACTCGACAAATAAAGTGCTTTATCACCCTAAGTATGAACATTCTTTGTATGTTGTAGAATGATAAGTCTGTTTTCCTATGAAAATTCTATTGCCATCTTTATTAGCGATGACAAATTATGTCAATCAGTAGTTAATCAATTCCTATTTTAAATCTAAGCCTTAGCGAATTTTGAGTTGAATGGAATTTGTAATCAAAACTGATAAAGCACTTTTCTTGTCTGCTTTACATAGTTGAAATGGAAAAACTGATCTTACAATAAATATTACTCATGAAAGGTCGCGTGGCCGCTATAGAGAAATGGGCGGCAGTTGCGGATATAGCGCGCTGCTTGCACAACTTCAATGGTGTGTTGCAAGTCTGCGCCGCACTGTCCAACACCTCTGTCTATCGTCTCAAGAAAACCTGGGACAAGGTCTCCAAAACTGTGAGTTAACATTGTTTAACTAAATTAATAGAACGCATTAACGATTAATTTTAATAGGATTTAGTTGTTAGTATATTATCATCTTCAGGGTGCAATTATTTTCTGCAAATTATATACAAAAAAACTTCCCCGTTAAACGCTCTTTTCATTAGTAAAAACCGCATTAAAATGCGTTATGTAGTTTAAAAGATTTAAGAGCTAGCGCGCATGGAGCAACTTAGTTGCCTGGCATCTATTTTGTCTCTGTCACTGTCTCCTCGCCCAGACTTGAAAGACTTCTTTACAATTTTTCACATTCATCAACATGGATTTCGAAGATACGGTTGTGGTCTGTGCGCTTGTCCTTAGAAACCGAAGACGACAGCGAAAAAGGCAATATTGGGTGCACCCATTATGGAGTGATAGACTGACATTGGACAAATTTCATAAAATGGTTTTAAAATTAAGAGCATTTCCAAAAAAAAAATTGATGTGAGAGATAAATTAGTTGCGGAGAGTCCATTAATCGAGAAAGGCTTTAAGGCTTAACATTTTGAACGCGGATGAAGTCGCGGGCACCAGCTAGTTTTGTATTTAAAGAAAAGAAAACAATAATGATAAACTTTTTAATTAAAATATACTTCCTTAACAATTAATATAATCAGTAAATGGAGTCTTAAATAACTTATAAAAAATTAGTCTGAGTTGGTAGTTGAATACCACAGTAGTACAGTCGGCTCGCCCGAAACTGTATTATCATCAATATCGATGTCAGCAAATGTGGTGGCTTTTCGCTCGCCTATAGATATCATTTTATTTGGTAGATCTTCAACATCGGGTACGTGTGCCCATTTTTCGTACATCTGTAAGGCAAGTTGTTTTGGATCGCCGTTTGATTGCCCATTTATGGTTACAGAAACGAAATCTTCTTCTATCGTGTCTCTTATCAATTTCTGGACGTTCTTCTCGTCAAAGATTTCGTTTCTGTTCTTGGCATCGAGAGCTGCTGTCAAGAAAGCTCTCCATCTCGGTATATAATAATATTCAAATAGCTCCGCCCACTGTTTGCAAGCATAGTCAGTTATCTCTCCATTTGGACCCCACAACGTTATCTGATTGCGGCTATTCATATCATATAAATATTTTTCTTCAGAGTTGCCTGAAAAACTTGTGGCATTCGTCAACCAATTAGAAGCCATAAAATCCTTGTGTGTATATAATATGTTTTGTATATCGGACATGGCATCCAAAAATTTGTTGGCGGTCATATTGAATACCCAAACATTCGAATACCAACTCATCTGGAGGTTCAAGTACAATTGTTCGGCACGATATTGCAAAGCTTGTCTTGTAACATCAACCAAATCATGATAGAATCCGTCGTTGTTGCAAACACCGTCCGGTGTGAAAGCAAATTTTTTAAATGCCTCGAACAGGTCGCGACTCTTGTACCACGCCCACGGTCTAATTTTGAAACTGGGCTGTCTGGTGATCACATACTTCCCTCTCATTTTATTAAGGCCATTAAAACTGTAAACACTTTTTAACAAATATTTCCAAGCTTCACCAGTGTAGTTGCAACCGTGACGGCGTTCGGCATATTCGGATATCCATGTGTCCAAATCGCTCACGGGTTTTTTGCGCCATGCTGACTCTAACATTAAATCGTACACCACATAATTTTGATTTATCCCTTCAGGAGTGAGACCAATGCCGATCATTGTGCTATTTGCAAGCGTTCTTGCTTCATAGACATCTTTGTTGATTGTTTGCATATTACCAAACATTCCCAATGTACCTCCGAAGTTATGCAACATGCACCAAATGAACGGTTGACCAAAGTACATTTCGTAAAGTTCATACTGAGGCCACTGCTCCGACTGCAAGTCAAGTACAAGCATACGACCATTAGGCACACTTGTTAAGAAAGACTTTACTCTATTCTTCGGCCATAAGAGTGGATTATGAACAAACATCCAATTCTGTATCAACCATACTGCCTTATTATCCACTTGAGATATAGTTGAGAATATAGCTTTAGACGTTTCTCGCACCAGAGCGGTAGACCATGGTTCCACTTTGACTTCGTTGAATGGATCAGCAGTGTATATGTGGTTAGTTCCTGTACCAACGGTGATTGCTTTTAAAAACATTGTGCCTATAGTCTTGAAGAGCGGGTCGCTCGGATCCAAAAACAGTCCACAGCAGAAATCATCACTAAACTTGTTCCACGTTTCAACTGTGTGGAAAGTGCTGTTTGGGAAGATTCTAGCAAATGCTCTAGGAACATGCCCATTAAAAGCTGGCAGTACAGGCACTATGCCAAGCTTAAACATGTAATCGAGGACGCTGTCTTGGATTCTTCTTTGTCTCTCATGCCAGGATTTATACAAGGGACCACCCCAACCGCGCACGTTTCCCATTCTCAACCAAGACAAAAACGCGGGTCCTGTAAAGTGTTCATTGATTTCTTCCTCGGTCATACCGATTTGTTTATAGATCTGTGCCCAAACGGCTTCTTGTGCTATAGGAGCCAAAGATAGATTGATACCGTTTAATGCCATCCAGTCCACGTGTTGTATCCATTGCGATTCATCCCACCATAAAAAACTATAGGATGCTGTGCACACATTCTGATAGTAACGAAATCTGTCATTAGCCACTACAACTTCATCGACCTCGGGAAAATTAGAACTGACACTGGAGATATATTGCGCTTGCCATCCGATGTGTGATTTAAGATATTTCTTAATGAAGTAATTGAAGCCCCAAACTGCAGCGACACCAGTACTGGCTCTTATGCGAATCGTATCCTTTGTAGTATGTATAGCAAACACGTCTTTATTGTCGCTGAACAAGATTGGATTCACTTCAACCGTGACACCGCTTAAGTATTTGCTAATGACATTGTTTGCTGCTTCCCGTTGTGATGATGGAGACGTTTTTGTTTGTAGAACAGTTGGATCCAAATAATCCAAAGTTGCATTTATGAATAAACACTTTGTTAGCAGCAAAATTAAAAACGCGTATAAATTCATGTCTACAATACATGCGAGTGGTCGATGCGGTTAGTAAATAATAATGAATAAGTGGTCGATCCAAGCAAGTCAAGCAAGCGTTTTGTTAATAAAAATGTTGAACATTGACCCGAGACGATACGGTTACTTACACAATAATATAACTACTACTGGTTAAGAGAGAGTTCATATTAACTCATTCGATATCGAGGAATACTTATCTTCGTTGGCCTTCCGAGAAACAAGCTAATAGAATATGATCCCAGGCCCGCCAGACATAACTTCATTTCTAAAGGACAAAATGTGGGAAATTTGTTTTAACAGCAAAAATTATTCTTAGAATTAATATTCTTTGCAGAGCAAGCAAACAATAGAGAAAATGCAGACATTGATATCATCAGAGTGTCGGTTTAGAATCCTGAGAGATGCTCTACACAGGTTTGTAAAAAATATGTGAATAGAGCTCATCTGTAGTTTTTATTTAGTAATTTGGTTTTATCTGTAATTTTTATTCTGATTCTTAAAAGTATTTATCCGCTTAGTACAAAACTCTGAAAGAATTATCTACTTGTGGTTTGATTCAAAGTTTATTTAATGATAAGTGTGCATATCGCACTAAGTACATGATGCGTCTTTACATTTTTTTGATATAAAACTAGAATAATTCTGATGTGCGTTTAAATAGGTGATCTATTTTATTAAATGAATTTTTTGAATAAATTTATTAATAAAAGTTTTTTTATTTTTTTATTAATATCATTTACAAATTTTTGCCTATCTATACCTACCTACTTATAAATTGGAGGACTTATAAATTTTATGTAATTTATATACTCTATTAAGGCTTTACTTTACGTTTTCAATATAACCGCTTGTTTATAAATAAATAAATGAAAAAAAAAACAATAAATTTTAGATGCGATCCACCATGCATTCCTTATTTGGGAATGTATCTATCAGATCTGTCCTTCATTGACGAAGGCACACCAAACTACACGCCCGACGGCCTCCTCAATTTCTCCAAAATGCGAATGGTAAGTTTACACAACTTAAGTTCGTTACCAAGCCTTTTGATATTTAGAGTTAATTTGTTATCAAAAATGTTACAGATAGGGCACGTCATTCGCGAAATAAGGAATTTTCAGCAAACCCCATACAAAATCGATCACATTCCAAAGGTAAGTTCAGAATTATTTAAGAACAACATTAAGAAATCTAAGTCTAGCTGCTGCACATAGGATTTTTTTTTATATTATTTAATATTTTATATCCACTTGATGGTAGGTGGCTACCGTCGCCTATAACACAAGCAACGCCACAGGTGCTGCAAGTACGCTGCTGATCATAGAAGGATTAAGGATAAGGGGAAAGGGAAGGGATCTGGCATCCCTTACTTACTCACCAAACACACATGCTGATATTTCACGTTGGATTAGTTACTGCCGGCAGACGGGCAGCCCAAATGACTGTGAAACTGGCAGTGTGTTCTGCCACTCATTAAATAAGTATTCGCATAATGGTATTACTGAAAATATGGCGAGGCCTAGGTCTAGAAATGGACGTTCTACGGCTGAGATGAATGATGATTATGATGAGGAAAATTGGCTCTTGCATCGCTTACTAACTCATTGAAACGCAACAGCATACTTGCTGTTATTTTGCTGTTATCTTCGGTTTAGGAGGTTGAATTTTTACATGAATGGTTTACTATGGTTTCGTTGATTAGGTGTGCGATTTCCTCCTGGAGAAGTCGCTCGTGATTCCGGAGGAGAGACAGTACACGTTGTCGCTAGAGCTGGAGCCACGTGTCGCTCGTGGCTCGGCCAGCGGTCTGTCGGGCGCGACTCCAGCCTCGCCCGCCTCCTAGCGGCGGCGTCGCGCGTCGCTGGCTGCGCTTGCGCCACTGCGCCCTGAGCGCTAGGCCTCGCGCTTTTGCCGCTGCACGCGCGTCCTATCACTTGGACCACGGTATCACCGTCTCCGCATAAATACAGGAACAGCATGAGGGAAATTCAAATTTATTGAAAATTTTTTTTTTTTGCTATTTTTTAATTTTGAAATAAGAATTCACAGTAATTCCCTTAAAACTCAATATCTATTAGAATATTCGAATTCGAATAATTGGAATTACATATTATTATATTGAAGCTACTTTATTATGTAATACTATGAAAAAAATTAAAATACATTGCCGTGTCCAATTTGAGTCCCAAAATTTTTATAAATTTGTCTTTCTCCACATACACTTAGCGACGACCTTAGAGCTTAGGCCCTTGAAACAGTGACATGAAGGTAAGTTAAATCGCATAAAAAAAATAATTATTGAACTGTCATTCTAAGCAATCCAATAATGCATTACCGACCGTCATCTTCAATGTTTCTCTGTTGTCTTTAAAAAAGGCAAAACCAATAAAATTTACTTAAGTATTAGCTTTTTTTCCAATAGATGCGTTGACAGAACCGATTTATGACGTTTATTTTAATTTTAATAAAAAAAAATTAACTATATCTAACTCTTATTTTGTGAGTCTGAAATTCCTTAACAAAGAGTATACAGATCTCACTATGGACTTGTGTGGTCGCGTGACAACGCGTCGTCAACTTGATAATTATACATAAATGTATCACTGTATCACAAATTTATGTACATAATGTACATAAATTTAGCACTGTTTCAGGCCTAAAATAATTGAAATTAACAAATTCCTAGCTCGTTTATTATTCAAATACAGACCTACGTTATTCACAATTTAGTGTAAAGGCTTTGATCAAGAAGAAGAAGAGTCAACGGCCCTGAATAATTTTCTGATATAAATAAATAGTAACATTATTTTATTTTTTTATTTATCTCATTGGATTTTATGACAAATAATAAGCCTCACGAATTGTTCCCTTTTCTATATTGATAAAAATATGTATTAAAAATAATTTAAAAATGGAATAATTTATTTTGAATAACTGTTGAATAATAAGCTGGCTAAAATTTGTATAAATTCAAAATTATTATCGACTTGGAAATAATTATAATTATATTTATTGCGTTTAAAAAGCGCACGTAGCCTTTGCTTGGATTTTATTTTATTCAAATTATTTCATTCATTCATGAACGAATAATTCATAGACATTTATGCTTAAATTATCGCAAATAAAACGCAGTTTTGACAATTTTTCACAAGCAAGATTACACGCGTTCTTAAGGGTCCCTTTCGCCAATCGAGGGTCGGGAATGTAAGAGAATTATATATAAAACGATGCTCCACAACCTTGAAAAAAATCACACAGCTAGCCAATGAATGTTACTTGATGCTGAAACATTTGAATTTTAGATAATGCTTATAGATAAGTGTAAAAAAAAATCAGAAAATCACTAAAATCGTGTAAATCGCACTCCCGTGTTGTTACAATTGAGCCGTAAGTATCAAAATTTATTAAATGAATTTTATCAAATAATAAAGTTAAAACTATAAAAAAGTTGCTGGAATATTTATTTCTTAATTAATATATCCTTAATCTATGTAAAAAAATCACAAAGTTGCCCAATTTTTTCGCTCAAAATCTTCATACAAATTACTATGAAGGCTATTATATTGAAATTACGCTCGTAGTCGGTTCAGTCGGCCACGCGCCTCCGAAGTGAGAGCACGTCGCTTTGCGCCGCATTGACAGTTCGCGATCGAACCGTGTACTTACACAAAAAATGACAAATATGTCGTTTTTGATGTTGAAATTATAGCCCAAGAGCCCACGACCTTCGTTATTTATTACAATCTTTTGAGATAATATATAAAAAATAATAAGTGGGTTGTTCCAAACAGTTCTACTATAGTTCTATGATAGAATTGTTTGGACAAAAAAAATCCAACTAGTTCCCCAGCACAGTATGACAGATTGGACTCTGGAACACGTCCAAACTATTCTATTTTTATAATAGAACCAAAAAAAAAACATGCAATGATGTCTACTGGTGAGTATGAGTAGCGGAGCGGAGCGGCGGCAAGTCTACGCGGGGCACCGAAAAAGCGAAAATTTTGAGATAGATAATTTGACACGCCGTAACTTGGAATCGGTGCGACGCAGCCGGGTGATGTTTGGGCTCATCGGAGACGTCTCTCCGAGATAGATAATTTGACGACCCCCTCGGACTCCTCCGACCGTAACTTGGAAACGGTGCGACGCAGCCGGGTGATGTTTGGGCTCATCGGAGACGTCTCTCCGAGATAGATAATTTGACGACCCCCTCGGACCCCTCCGACCGTAACTTGGAAACGGTGCGACGCAGCCGGGTGATGTTTGGGCTCATCGGAGACGTCTCTCCGAGATAGATAATTTGATGACCCCCTCGGACCCCTCCGACCGTAACTTGGAAACGGTGCGACGCAGCCGGGTGATGTTTGGGCTCATCGGAGACGTCTCTCCGAGATAGATAATTTGACGACCCCCTCGGACCCCTCCGACCGTAACTTGGAAACGGTGCGACGCAGCCGGGTGATGTTTGGGCTCATCGGAGACGTCTCTCCGAGATAGATAATTTGACGACCCCCTCGGACCCCTCCGACCGTAACTTGGAAACGGTGCGACGCAGCCGGGTGACGTTTGGGCTCATCGGAGACGTCTCTCCGAGATAGATAATTTGACGACCCCCTCGGACCCCTCCGACCGTAACTAGGAAACGGTGCGACGCAGCCGGGTGATGTTTGGGCTCATCGGAGACGTCTCTCCGAGATAGATAATTTGACGACCCCCTCGGACCCCTCCGACCGTAACTAGGAAACGGTGCGACGCAGCCGGGTGATGTTTGGGCTCATCGAAGACGTCTCTCCGAGATAGATAATTTGACGACCCCCTCGGACCACTCCGACCGTAACTTGGAAACGGTGCGACGCAGCCGGGTGATGTTTGGGCTCATCGGAGACGTCTCTCCGAGATAGATAATTTGACGACCCCCTCGGACCCCTCCGACCGTAACTTGGAAACGGTGCGACGCAGCCGGGTGATGTTTGGGCTCATCGGAGACGTCTCTCCGAGATAGATAATTTGATGACCCCCTCGGACCCCTCCGACCGTAACTTGGAAACGGTGCGACGCAGCCGGGTGATGTTTGGGCTCATCGGAGACGTCTCTCCGAGATAGATAATTTGACGACCCCCTCGGACCCCTCCGACCGTAACTTGGAAACGGTGCGACGCAGCCGGGTGATGTTTGGGCTCATCGGAGACGTCTCTCCGAGATAGATAATTTGACGACCCCCTCGGACCGCTCCGACCGTAACTTGGAATCGGTGCGACGCAGCCGGGTGATGTTTGGGCTCATCGGAGACGTCTCTCCGAGATAGATAACTTGACGACCCCCTCGGACCCCTCCGACCGTAACTTGGAATCGGTGCGACGCAGCCGGGTGATGTTTGGGCTCATCGGAGACGTCTCTCCGAGATAGATAACTTGACGACCCCCTCGGACCCCTCCGACCGTAACATGGAAACGGTGCGACGCAGCCGGGTGATGTTTGGGCTCATCGGAGACGTCTCTCCGAGATAGATAATTTGACGACCCTCTCGGACCCCTCCGACCGTAACTTGAAAACGGTGCGACGCAGTCGGGTCGTGTTTGGGCTCATCAGAGACGTCTCGGGGAGATGAATTTTTTAGTAGACCATATTTCAAAATTTGACAATTCCGGTCTACATTTGACAATTGACAATTCGGGGGGGGGGGGGTCCGAGGGGGTCGTCAAATTATCTATATCGGAGAGACGTCTCCGATGAGCCCAAACATCACCCGGCTGCGTCGCACCGTTTCCAAGTTACGGTCGGAGTGGTCCGAGGGGGTCGTCAAATTATCTATCTCGGAGAGACGTCTCCGATGAGCCCAAACATCACCCGGCTGCGTCGCACCGATTCCAAGTTACGGTCGGAGGGGTCCGAGGGGGTCGTCAAATTATCTATCTCGGAGAGACGTCTCCGATGAGCCCAAACATCACCCGGCTGCGTCGCACCGATTCCAAGTTACGGTCGGAGGGGTCCGAGGGGGTCGTCAAATTATCTATATCGGAGAGACGTCTCCGATGAGCCCAAACATCACCCGGCTGCGTCGCACCGTTTCCAAGTTACGGTCGGAGTGGTCCGAGGGGGTCGTCAAATTATCTATCTCGGAGAGACGTCTCCGATGAGCCCAAACATCACCCGGCTGCGTCGCACCGTTTCCAAGTTACGGTCGGAGTGGTCCGAGGGGGTCGTCAAATTATCTATCTCGGAGAGACGTCTTCGATGAGCCCAAACATCACCCGGCTGCGTCGCACCGTTTCCTAGTTACGGTCGGAGGGGTCCGAGGGGGTCGTCAAATTATCTATCTCGGAGAGACGTCTCCGATGAGCCCAAACATCACCCGGCTGCGTCGCACCGATTCCAAGTTACGGTCGGAGGGGTCCGAGGGGGTCGTCAAATTATCTATCTCGGAGAGACGTCTCCGATGAGCCCAAACATCACCCGGCTGCGTCGCACCGATTCCAAGTTACGGTCGGAGGGGTCCGAGGGGGTCGTCAAATTATCTATCTCGGAGAGACGTCTCCGATGAGCCCAAACATCACCCGGCTGCGTCGCACCGTTTCCAAGTTACGGTCGGAGTGGTCCGAGGGGGTCGTCAAATTATCTATCTCGGAGAGACGTCTTCGATGAGCCCAAACATCACCCGGCTGCGTCGCACCGTTTCCTAGTTACGGTCGGAGGGGTCCGAGGGGGTCGTCAAATTATCTATCTCGGAGAGACGTCTCCGATGAGCCCAAACATCACCCGGCTGCGTCGCACCGTTTCCAAGTTACGGTCGGAGGGGTCCGAGCGGAGCATCAGTTACGGACAGGGGGTTTAGGGAGAGGGGGTGTACTGAATGCAACTGATGAATAAAAGGTTCGTAAGGAACAGGCAAGGAATAAGTTCTAATGTAAGGAATCCCAGGTTTTCTAGCAGGCAGATTTTTTGTACAAACTTTTTCAGTACAATATATTATTTTTGTAATTGGGAATAACAATTTCGTTTTGTATTGTGCAACTAAAATAATAAAATTATTATAAGTACAATTATTTATACGCTAACTAGCTGGTGCCCGCGACTTCGTCCGCGTTCTGGATGAAAGGTACCCTATGTCCTTTTTGGAGTCCCAGACAACGTGTATGCAAAATTTACAACGCCATCTAGGGAATTCTGTTTGAAGCAATGTAGTACTCTAATTCATCTAATCTCACTTCGAATAATGGAAAAAGTCTGTTAACAGATGGCACTACATGTTAGTAATCACTAATTACGTTATGTGTTAATAAAATTAAAGCTGCTGCCCGCGACTTCGCCCGCGTAACTTAGTAAATTATGTACTTAAACCTTCCTCGAGAACCACTCTACCCATTAGTGAAAACCGCATTAAAATCCGTTGCGTAGTTTTAAAGATCTAAGCATACAAAGGGACATAGGGACAGAAAAAGCGACTTTGTTTTATACTATGTAGTGATAATACATTTGACAACAATTTTTATATTTGGTAACAAAATAGCAACTGTAATAAGTCTCCGGCAATGGATGACGTGATTTCTAAAGTTATCCCGAAGAAAATATAAAAAAATTGAGCTTCAATACTATACACATTTACTATGCACAGAGAAACTTTCAGCGTTTATAAAATAACGAAGGTCTGGCCGTCGTGGGCTCTTGCTCTATGCTTACGTACATGTGTGCGTGTGCAATGCGCGAGCCTCGATCGTTGTGAGAGTAGCGCTAAAAACCTAAACATCGCGCGGCGCGTCTCCGTAACGGCCCCTTAAATGCAAGAATATTACTATAATATTTTAACAAAAATATAATATGAAATACATGACATACAAGTGAATGTAAGTGTATGTATTTGTGTATTTCATACCATATCATACTTATTATGGAAATGATGTATTGTGAAATCTTTATGTCAATACGAGCATTAATTATTGGTCGCAAATAACTCGAGACTAATCATAATAAATTGCATGATTAGTCTACAAAAGACTTAAGTACTTAAGACTTAAGTAGATTAAAAGATTATTTTCAGTAGTCCCGCTGCAGTTTTCTCGTAACGGGACTACCTTTCTTCTCAGGTGTTCAGGAGCATTTAAGACTACATTTTTAAATACTGTTTGTTTTTCATCATTATTTTGAGGACTATAAAATAAAAATTCTACTTAAGTATTTCAGAAATGCAGCCTATATTGAAACAAATCAATTATAATCACAGACTTTACAGACTTATACCAAAACAATTTAAATGTGTAATGTAATATGTGCACGCTGAGTTGGCCTATAAGTGGAGTATACAATGCTATAAAATAGTATTTAAATGTTATGTTATAAAATGTACTGTTGTATACTGTGTTGGCTTCCTAATAAATTAATTAAAATAAATACTATAAAGTACTATAATAGTAGTAGCAAACATTTTCCCCAGTTCAAGTACATTATCAATCTGCTGGCATTTGTTTAGGAAGTTTTTAAAGGAACCCTTGAGAAGAACTAGTCCTGTTATTGAACAACTATGGCGGGTCTAGTGGCAATTTATTTATAGCAATGAATTTTAAGATAGATTTATGAATTTGGCAACGTAAAAATGTCTGGCCTTCTGTGACACGTTCCAGAAGATTCCTAAAGTTAATTGTGAAAATTGTTGTTGAAAATGGTTGTTATTATACTCGTTTTAAACATTTTTGTCCTTTCGACTGGATTTACATAATTATTGTAGAATATTTTTCTAAATTTTCTATCTTGCTCATCGTAATATTTACTAAAGTTAAGGAGTGCCGCAGGGTTCTATACTTGGTCCTCTAAATCTAAATTGTTTAACATATCGTAGGTACGCATGTTGTACCATCACCACACACAGGAATGTTGAGTCGCTTGTCACTGTTCTTAATTTAGTCGTGTAATGTATGTAAACTCGACAAATAAAGTGCTTTATCACCCTAAGCACAGATTAAATAATAGTTACTATCGCTCTAAGATTGAACATTCTTTGTATGTTGTAGAATGATAAGGTCTGTTTTCCTTTGAAAATTCAAAGTGACAATTTCTATTGCTATCTTTATTAGCGACGACAAATTATGTCAATCAGTAATCAATACCTATTTCAAATCTAAGCCTAAGCGAATTTTGAAATGAATGAAATTTGTAATCGAAACTGATAAAGCACTTTTCTTGTCTGCTATACAAATACTTCGGATACTTGACTGATAGAATTTCAATCATATCAAATATTAAAATTATAACACGGCCAAATTAAGAACAGTGACAAGTGGCTGAATGAATATTATTCCCATGGGGTGTCTGTACAATTCGCATCTAAAAAACGGAAGATCGCTTCGAATGCAATTAGGAATTTAGTATTTTAATGGTTGAATGTTGTTTATATATTGTAACCTCGAAGTCTAAAATTTAATAAGGGTCATGTCTACAAAATTGATGTCTGATGTTAATCTAACGTGATTTCTAGTGAGAATTGATACGTCTTTAAGTCTTTTCTACATCTTTTTCATAGTCATTGAATGTTTTTTAGCGTTATACCCTAATATTAAATAAAGGCCTATTTCACAATCGTCGTACGTTACCTTAAAATCAATTATTTTCACTAATTCCATTATATCTATATACCCATTATATACATAATTATACTAGTTAATTATTACTTGGAAAATTACAAAGTTTTCCAGAATATTGAAGTGAAACTAATTATAAAAATTAATCATACTTAAATTCGTAAAAAACAAATTCGTACTGGACAATTGTGTCAAAGGCTTTAAAAGTAAGTTAATGCTACACATTGTTAAGTAACTGAAATATCTCTTTAGTGTTAACTTGTTGTAAAAATATGGCTGTTTTTAAAATATTATCATTATAAAAAAAATTATCGAACTGTGTACTATAAAACTACCTATTCTTATAAATATTATTATAATTACATATCCTCATTCTTTTATATTAGTAATATACTTAAGTAAGTAGAAGTATTATTTCAATCGTCTTCCCTCAAAAAAAATAAAAATAATGCTGTCTTTTCTCATGAAGCGCATAAATAATAACTTTTAGCAATATGAACAGAATAATAATGATGTATTTTTGTTAGTTAAGTAAAAATTAGTTATATGGATACTTACTGTTTATTTTTTATTGATTATATATTAGTGTTAATATAGACACTTTAATGGGCGCAGTTAATCGTAATCTCGATGTTAAAAAGTTGTCTGTTTACTTGTTACTACAAAGTTAGGTGTAATTTGTAAGTCTTAAGCTCTTAAGGAAAAGTGGTAAACATGTTCACGCAAAAAAGTCAACTCGCTTCTTAATATTGCGTAATGATAATTGTAGGTAATAAAACAGGGGCCCTAGCCAAGAGCATACCAATGCAAACGTTCCCTTTGCGTATGTACTTACGAAACGTTAAAAAATAAAGCCCGGTGATTGGTTGTTGTAACGCCCACATTAAATTTTGACCAATCACAAAGCTTTCTCCCAAACGTAGCGTAGCCTGAGCGTAGCGTTTATGAGACTGTTCGTTTGCTCTTGGCTAGGGCCCCAGCAGAAGTTCGCTGTAATAAAAGCATTTAAATTTGCAAGTACACAGTCTGAAATTAAATTAGTGTATAAACTTTTTAATAGTCTATTATCCAAATCATCATTGAGGAAAAAAATTGCAACATAATTTGTATCTTTTGCGTTTGAAGTATCTTTTGAAGTACCGAATTAAATAAGTTTAGAAATCGTCTGATTTGGATCTTCAACCAACAGTAGTAATATTTCTGCAGGTTTTGAAATCGAATTACTTACTCGTGGTAATATATATTTGGTATGTAGATCTCGGTGTAGATATATATTTTTGTATTTTTTTTTTGCTTTTTGTTCGAATTTTGAGTTAATTCGTAGCTTTTTAGAGAGATTTTTGTGGAAGTCCAATATCAGGTAACTGACAAAAATTCGTAGAACGAAATACGAATTTGTATTATATAATATTTTTATATATATATTTAACGCGTTGTTAAATATATAACTTAGCACTGCAAGGTAAAAAAATTATTTTTCTATGTTTCTGCATAAAATATTGCTTCAGTTATTGCTTTACTTTCACACTTTTACTGACTCAGTTTGCGTGAATTTGTTAAATAATATCACTAATATGAATGAAATTAGTCAAATAATACTTATGACAAACTACGCTTCAATTTTAAAGTCTCTTATGAATATTAAAATAAGAAATTTTAAATTATACGTAATTAATTATATTATAATAAAACACCTAAGTATATTCAGAGCTACCTCTTCACCTACATTCTAAATGTAATAGATATATTATGAAAGAAAACTCAGAGCTATTTTATTGTTAAGTGTTGTTACGTAACATAACGTCTATACTTGCTCAGTTCTACATGTTAATTAAAAAATATATATTAATTTAATGATTTAGTTAAAGTTTTGGTCATCACAATTATTCTTGTTGTAATCATATTACGCCTGTGTAATGCCAAAAATAATCTATCAATTCTTTAGAATAAGTTGCAAATGAAGAGTATATTAATATATTTTTATTGTAGATAATTGCAGAAGTTTATTATTAATAATAATAATAATAATGTGAGAGGACAGTATTTTTTCTATTAAATTATTATCAATAGGAATTGATTTTTAAAAATAGCTTCATCGGTCGTCAGCCTACTCAGTTACACAACAGCAATATTTAAAAAAAAAATGTTCATTTTTTGCTTTTTCATTTGGTATAAATTTACAGAAAATTATCATTTAATATTGTCGCATATTATAGAAGACCTATAATTATGTTAAGCATACATTTTTTTATTGATTCATAATATATTTTCTTATTTAATTATAAATGAGAAAGTTTTTATGGATGTATGGATGTATGTATGGATGTTTGTAACTCTTTCAAGCAAAACAGAACCGATCACCATGAAATTTTGCATACACGTTGTCTGGGACATTAGAAAGGACATAGGGTAGAAAGACATCTAAAACGCGGATGAAGTCGCGGGCAGCAGCTAGTAGACAGTATAAGAAAAACTATTTTTGAAGTAGATTGCAATTAAGTTTTTTAAAATACTTCAAAAAAAAATAAAAAAAAAATAGAAAGGGATAGAAAAATGGGCTGTGGCACTGGAATCCCTCACCCAAAGGCACACAAATGCACTTCCGTAAATATGTGGTTACAGTCGCCAGACGGCCAGTCATTAATGGAAACGCAATCAAATGCCACGACTGCTATAATAATGTCAATCCAATATCAATGTTGAAGTAACTGAGTAAGTTAATGACATAAGTTAAAAATAAAATTTATTGTAAGTAAAAATTACTGTAACTTAGATTAGTATAGGTACCTAATTGTTTGAATTTCCATTGGTGTTTTTAATTCTTTTTAGCAATACTTACCATATGTAATTAAAATTGTAAGGCATTATTGTTACCAAGTAACTTACTTTGCGTAGAGAGGTCGTTGTATGGTATAAAAAAATATATTTCTTTTTACAATAACTAATTGCTTCAAACATATTTTTATGATAAAAAAAAAGCCATAAAGAGTATATTCTTATTCTTATGTCGGTTGTTAAGCTCTGTGATTAATTCATAAAATTAAAATAATAATTAATATTTATTGTAAAGAACTTATGACTTCAACAGATTTTATGATAACGACAATATATCATAATAAATAATATAACTATAATAGAAATGATACCTCTTGAATGTGCAACTGTTAACTAATAATAGTCGTTTTAAAATTATAAGATAAAAATCTTCGCAAGCGGAAAACATGTTGCCAACAAAGAAAATACAAGAAACATTTCTAATGTGATTGTCGCCCAATGGTCGCTTTTATAATTTATAATCGGCACGGCACGTTTTTACCGTCACGGTAACATAGGAAAGCAAAATGTATGTAATTGTATGCAGACGCTTTTAATTTATCATCCACGGCAACGGCATGCCGTGGATGATACTTGATGCAAAATACTTGAGACGCCCACGGTATTACCGTGCCGTGCCGTACTACGGCAAATTATAAAAGCGACCAATAGATTCTCGGTTGACGGGTTGGTAGGCGGGTACCGTCGCCAGTAGTAACTCCCATAGAGCTCCTAGACATTATCAATAGGTACTCACGTAACAGCAAAACTCAAAAAACTTAAATTTCATAAAAAATAAGTGACCCGTTGTAATTTTTGTATGTGTCGTCGGCATATCGTAAAATTGGGCATATCATGATATTCCTTGGCAAACTGGGCCCTGATTCTGTATGCTAAAACTCTTGTCTTGACAAGGCAAGATACGTTAATGTCATTCCTTGTCTTGTCATGAAATTCTTATGTCTTATGCCCAGCTGAGATAACATAATATTATCTGTGTTTTCAGTGGAATAGTCAAATAAATACAATAGTATACTGCAGTTTTAGTGAAATCATATCGTGCCATAGATAATTGTCTTGGGGCATAAGATATAAGAATTTCATGACAAGCCAAGGAATGACATTAAATGTGAATTGTTAATGTTGATTCAACAAACAAACAAACCTCATCCAATTGTTGTTCTTTTCACAATAAAGTTGTATTTAATTCTATAAGGTTTAATGTCGTTTTATTTCATTTCCTTTTTTGATTTAGTACCTACACATTCGTCAGATTCCACTTTAGTCACAAATCGAAATTTATTAAAATTTAGTTCGCTTTGGTCATGAATGACGAATGTGGAAAACCAATAATAACAATTTCGACTGTTTCTACCAAATAGTGTAACAGAAGTACAGAAGGGACCACATGTCCGTTTTTAGCTTCGAGCTAGTTAAATTAAATATATATTTTGCTTTTTAAAAAAGACAAAAAAAACTTCATCCATTTTTACAAAAAAAAAATAGTTTTCAAAATCTAAAAATATAAATAAAATATAAATCTTAATATAAATGCGAAAGTTTGTGAAAGCGGGTAGATCGCTCCATCGCTTAATATCATATTCTCAAAAGACCACATTCGCAAAACACGAATGAATGTTTCTTACACTCAAGCACTGATTTGGACCTGCATTTTTCAACGCGGATGAAGTCGCGAGTACCAGCTAGTTATTACATATAAGTAAGTCAGATTTTTTATTACCTTCATTGGTGTATTCCCAGTAGTTCGGTTGACAGTTCGGTTGACCGAACTAGTGAGACTTTTTTTTACTAGCTATCCGTTGAAAGTGTTCAAACCAGCAAGAACTCATAGCTTATCTGCGTACCAGAGAGTTACTGCGTACTACTACCTAGACGTTATCTTTAAAAAATATACCGCTCTGTTACAGTAGTACAACCAAGAAGTACTACTGGTAGTACAAAATAATGCTAAAACGTTGTATCACTAGTACTACTGGTAGTACAAGTGACACTCTTTAGAGACGGTAGTACTGCTGCTTACATATTTGGAGTCATTTGGGTCAACTGACAATGAACTAATTTAACTTAAGTAAGTAACAGGTAATTTAAGTATTTAATTTTAAGTAAAATATTCTCGTTTAAATGACTAGTTACTAAAATAAATCAAATAAAAAATATTTTTTCGTCGCTAGTTCTGAAACTCCACACAGCTAAACTTAACTATAGTACTTAATTTAATATTATTATAGGTATTATTTAATTACTTAATCCGCTATTTGACTAATTTTAGAAAATCGTTTTAAATAATTCTTTATTATACACATAATAAGCACACTACATTGATATTTCCGGGAGATCTTCTGTATTATTAATAAAAATAAATGTTAAATGCTAAATTTTCCAAAACCGCGCCAAAAACGCCGTTTCTGTAATGGCGCTGGTCTTTGATACGTGTGACGTCATACGCTAGTAAACAACTCAATAATCTGAAATAACCTAAACATTGCGGAAGCAGTGTTTGCTAGCGTGTGACGTCATCAGAGTTGCGACCAATCACAGGGTGTTTCGGTCGCAGATAAAATTTCAAAAATTATGATTTTTTTATGAAGTGAAGTGAAAAATTATTTGATTAAAATTATAATAAAAAATTATGAAAGTGACATATATGTTTTTTTACGCTATTTTCTGATAGGATAACCACAATTTGTAGTATATTTTAAATCTTCTCAAATAGCCCATTAAAACTTAGGTACTATATAACTTGAAATAGTTGTTTAAACATTAATTGGTTCGTTTTCAACCAATTCCTTTGCCTTTTCAGCTTCCTCAGCTTCCTTCAGGAGTGGTGCGTTGCCACACATCCTCACGTCTTTGGTATACGCAATAATTCCGACGCAAAGACCGGATATGACCAGCCAAACGCCTCCAGTGTAGAATGTAATATCCCATTCGCCGGTCAAATCGTACAGTAGACCTGTGAATTTTAAGGGTTAGTTTACTTAAATAACGCAACCACACAAAACTCTTCTATAAAGGGTTTTCTTTACAGGCGTTTACATCTTTACATAATTTTCTTATTTCATTCCCAGTCATCTACAATAAAATTTCAGCCGTAGAACGTCCACTGCTGGCCATACCGTCCTCCATAATTTTCCAGTAGCGGTCTGAATCCAGCGTCAACTTGCGGTATTTATTAGGTAGTCAAGTTATATACACGCTCTCGGCTTCGCCCGGGTTCACAATAAAAACTACGAAGTTTTATCAAAATCGGTTCAGTAGTTTAGGAGTTCATTGGCGTAAAAAACTATTTTTACTAAATCTCTATATATATATATATTTTATATATATAGAGATTTAGGAAACTGGCGCATTAAAACTCATTGGAACTCATGAAAGCTGGAGTTTGTCCCATAGTTTAGTGCGTCAGCGAGATAAAATTGTTCTGACAATACGCTTTCCTAATATTTTAAAAATATGAAATTATTTTGAATGCTCTAACTAATTAAGGGGATAGGAAATAAAAATGTAAACTCACCACCAATCGGTGGTCCGACAAGATGACCAATCCCCTGACTCAATAGTATTAAACCATATGCAACTGTGAAGCAATCAATGGGCATGAGTTCCATCAAGATCGCCGGCGTATACGAGTAGGAACTGGCGAACGATAGTCCGAATATGGCTGAAATTACTGTCAACATCCAATAATTGGTGATGAACAGTGGGTAAGCGGCAACCGATAAGCCACAAATGATCAGACACACGGCATAGGTCTTCGTCACATTCACCCACGGTTGATCTCCTGCCCAGCCCAAGGCTACCTGAAAAAATAGCAGTTTACGATTGTCAGAGAAGTCGTTTTGTAAAACAATATAGAGTCATAACATAGTAGTGGCACAGCATACTTATTTCCTACAGTAGGCCGACGCTTTTGATGTTGGGCGATATGTGTAGGTATTTAAAAATTACGGAAGGGTTGACAAAAATTAAGTAATATAAAATGTGCTTAAGTACCTTTCTTCATCGTGCGGAAATTGATGAAAGCTTAGTTCTTTATTTATGCGAGATAAAGATTTACACGCAGTTACAGCACATGCCGTATGCACCATTTTTATTTATATAATAAATTAAAATCTGAAAGACGCGATAGCCCTAGAATATTTATCCCAAGCTACTAAGAACGACCAAGTATGCAGCTTGGGCACGTCCCACTCGCGCCTCAACCCTCACGCCTAGCACGCTTGCCCTGTCTAGACGTCTCCGTCGGCCTACTGTATGAAATAAGTATGTTGTGGTAGTGGCATGGCACACTGCGATTCGCAGTCGTTTGAGTAACCAGTTTGGCGACGCCAATCAATTTGGGCCATCAATTTGGGCAATCGTTAAACAGAATAATGACTATCGGGTCAGCTAACCGACTTACTTTCTTAACATTGAATACAGTATACCTTATTGAGTTTAATTGCTAGTAAAATGTAAAATAATAAGTATTCTGACAACGAAATCAAATTTATACAACATTGATAACCTCATAACGATATAATTATAAAAGATAAGACTTCCATTATAATATTCATTGTAATTTTGCATAAAATGGATATGTTGAACGACATTCAAATATTTTTATTTTACTGCATAATCAACTACTTAGCCTACTAGATTTCACACTGCGAATGCGCTTAGCATTATTGTATCTTTTGATTTGACTTCATAATATTCTTAGCCTGTATCTTATGATTCATGATTATTGATTTTGAAAAAAATTTTACGTTGCAGCGTGTTTAGTTATAATCATCAGAACAGAAGTGTCTGTTTGTAATGTCAAAATAATTGCTTTTTACTTTTTACTAAATGTATTATTTGTATCGAAGTAGGTAATATACGTTAAATACTGTCAAACTGTCAAATAGTAAACACCTGTTATTGTTGTGCTCCTAAATAAATTTCTAATTTTAATGTAAATATTAGCAAGATAAACTGGAAGCTTATTAAAATTGAAAGTGTGACGAATATTGTTTGGTGATTATATTTTCAACAGCCAAAGTGCTGAAACAGGAGCAAGATTTTCGTTTTTTCGTTTGAAGTGAAATTGCTATCTACCCCTTTGATGATTGAAGGCGAATTGAACACACAAAGTTAAAATAAAGGTGAAGAATAGAATTGAAATAGTATACACTATTATAATTATACTATACTGTATTGAAAATTATTACGGAACTATCTCAATCATACCTAAGTAGGTGCTTCATGTTTTGACTGTTACAAGCGCGCCGATTGAATAATACTGCACTATTTAAATTTCGCTACTATGTTTGCGTGCTCACGTTGTAATTGCAAGGTTAGTGATGGGCCTATGTGCAGTGTTTGTAAGAAGTCTTTTGATTATCCATGTGCGGGCATAAGTGAGCCAAGTTTCCGCAAGCTTGGTGAGAGAAAGGCTACATGGCGATGCGCAACCTGTAAATCTATGGGACTGTCGCCTACTGCGCTCTCTCCCACCGTGCCGTCTCTGGAGGGGGTAATGGAAGAGCTTGAGAAAATTAGTATTAAGTTGGCTCCACTTGCTGGACTGGTTGAGGACGTGCGGATTGTAAAGGAGGATATTGCGAACCTAAAGTCCTCCGTGGAAATTGTAATGTCTTCACTAAGCGATCATAGCAAAAGGGTGGAAAAAATGGAAAATCAGGTTGCATCGCTTGAAAAATCAGTTGATTTCATGGGTACTCAGTATGATGATCTTTTGAAGGCCAATTCCGCCAGTACTAAAGATATTAAGAATTTATCTGATGAAAGTAGGCAACTTCAGCAACTACTAAAAACTTGCGATTCTCGTCTGCGGCAACTAGAGGAGGAGAGCGCACGACAGCAACAGTGGATTAGACTACAAAATGTTGAGCTAGTGGGCGTGCCTGAGTGCAAGGATGAGGTCACTCCTGATGTGGTGGTAAAGATAGCGAGGCATTTTGGGGTGGATATTGAGTCAAGTGAAGTGGAGTTTGCCCATCGAGTGCAACCGCAAAGGGCATCGAGCGCGACTCATGCGCGCGCCATTGTTGCCAGACTGAGACAGCGATGTACAAGAGATGCGCTGGTAGCCGCGGCACGTAAGCGCCGTGGTGTCCTCGCTACGGACCTGGGTATGGGGGGCGAGGTCGGTAACAACAGAATTTATATTAATGAACATCTCACTAAAAATAATAAAATACTCCTTAAAACGTGTAAGTTGAAATTAAAAGATGCTAACTATAAATTTATATGGACAAAAAACTGCCGAATTTTTGTTCGCAAGAACGAGACCTCGCCTCCTATCCCCATATTGTCTACCCTAGACCTCAACAAAATTTTATAATTTTGAATTCAATAAAATGCTGCAAGTTGTTGCTTTGCTTTTGTTCTTGTTACTTTACTCTTTGCTTACTTTTATTACTTTATTTACTTTGTACTTTACTTTGTGTTGGTTGCTTGATTTTTTGTTCGCTTTATATATTTAGTTATAATTATGAAGAAGTGGGGACGTTCATACACAAAACTCATCACAAACACATTAATGTACTATCTTTTTTATATACACGACACAAATACTTTGTTATTCACAACAATGTAAGCCAAATTAATAATAAATATTTCCACTTAAACACACTTAATTTGATAATACTACTTTTTTGTAAATATGTTTATATTGGATCTTCTGTGCTGCCTATTAAATTATTATTTTACATTAAAAGATTAAGTAGTTTATATAGCTGTGCGAATTTACTCATATTAAAACCTTTTGTTTTAGACTAATATGGATAATACAAACTTACATATTTTTTACCAAAATGTTAGGGGACTTAGGACAAAACTTAACATGTTTTATAACAGTGTTCTTCTCTTGGATTGTGACATAATATTGATAACGGAGTCGTGGCTATGTAATGGTATTCTAGACAGTGAGCTGTGTAGCAACGCCTACGACGTGTTTCGCCGTGATCGTGAGAGTTGCTCGCTAGGGGGCGGTGTATTAGCGCTCTGCGCATCTCGACTAGGAGCGCGTGCTCGCCCTGAGTGGGAATGTGCGAACTTAGAATGTGTCTGGGTTACAATACCAGCGAAAACCTTGTGCGCTGCTCATAACTTGCACATTGCTGTTGTGTATATCCCACCTGATCGAGGCCTACCTGATCGGATTCAGTTATTTTTAAATGTACTTGAATCTATTGTGAATAACAATCCTGAAGATTATTTTCTTATTGCAGGGGATTTCAATCTTCCATGTATTGAATGGCAAACCGGCAATCCGATGGTCGTAAAAAGAGGTACTGCTGAAGTTCAAAACTCGGCAGCAAGGCTTTTGCAGTGTTCCAACTACTTAGGCTTAAATCAATATAACACTATACTGAATTCGCATAGTCATGTGTTAGATTTACTTTTTTCAAATTTTGCATTATGCATTTACAAATCAGATACGGAATTGGTACCGATGGATCATTATCACCCCCCGCTTGGCGCGAGTGCTGCAGATATTGTTGTGCCACCGTTTAAATCTCGAGTAAATAAAAAATATCAATTTAGGAAGGCAGATTATTCTTCCATAAATACGTTGTTGTGTCAGCAAGACTGGTCTTTTATACTTAAAGAAAAATATGTAAATAGCATTACCGATACTTTTTACTCAATACTCAATAAAATTATTCATGACAATGTAACCCAAGTGACTATATCTGGAGTTCGTCAATATCCTATATGGTATAGTCGTGCATTAGTCAATTTAATCAAAGAGAAGAACAGGAGTCACAGACATTGGAAACAGTATAAAAACCCTTTAGATTATTTGTCGTTCTCCACTTTACGTGCTAGACAGAAATTGCTTCAGAAAGAATGCTATGAGTCTTATATAAAGAAATCACAAACTAATATTAAATCATGCCCAAAAATCTTCTGGAATTACGTAAAAAGTAAAAGGAATAACAATTCGAACTATCCTAGCATGATGACTTATGGCACTAGATCATTTTCTAGTCAGATGGAAATCTGCGCCGGTTTCAATAATTTCTTTCTTAAAAATTTTAATACTCCATCACATCCATGTGTCCAACAGATCCCTTCAGAAAATACTTCGCTGAATACAATACACAGTTTAAGATTTAAAACTGATTTAATTTTGAAACTCCTAAAATCACTGGATATATCTAAGGGGGCTGGTAGTGATATGATCCCTCCAATATTTTTCGTTAGATGTGCGGATTCCCTAGTTATACCTATTACAAATATTTTCAACAGACTACTTCATGAAGGCTGTTTCCCACCCATATGGAAAACTGCGCAAATCGTTCCTATTCACAAAAAGGGCTTGAAAACAGAAATAGAAAACTATCGGCCAATCTCAATTCTTAATGTTCTGAGTAAAGTTTTTGAGAAAGCGGTACACCATCACGTTTATCCTATTCTTTGTAACTCAATTCCTGAGCAACAGCATGGTTTTGTTAAGGGACGATCTACAAACACCAATTTAGCTGTCTTTACTAATGATGTTCTTCGCGGAATGGATGGCGGTCATCAAGTTGACGTGATCTATACGGATTTCGAGAAAGCGTTTGATCGCGTTGACCATACGATTTTACTGCGAAAACTCCAGGAACTTGGAATTCATGGTGATCTGCTTCGGTGGTTTGAATCTTACCTTCGTAATCGTAGTCAGGCTGTTGTTGTGGGAGGTTATTGTTCGGATTTCATTGAAATCCCATCTGGTGTGCCACAGGGATCAGTACTTGGCCCATTGTTATATGTAGTTTATGTGTATGATATAGGAAGAAGCTTGATTCATTCTAAATATGTAATGTATGCGGATGATGCTAAGATTTATAATGTAGTCAAGAGTAAGTCCGACTGTGAAAACCTACAGGAAGATCTGCACCGACTTGAGAGCTATTACAGACAAAATTTAATAGGCATTAATGTAAATAAATGTGTTAAACTTACCTTCACACGTAAAATTAATAAATTGTCGTTTAGTTATAAATTTAATGATTTGAAAATTAAAGAATCCAATTTAGTTAAGGATTTAGGTATTTTACTTGACACTAAATTAACATTTTCTGAGCACATTGCATTAATTGTTAATAAAGCAAATAAAAATTTAGGATTCATTCTGCGCATGTGTCAGGTTTTTTCGGATGCAGAATGTTTAAAGGTCTTGTACTATGCTTATGTGAGAAGTAATCTGGAATACTGCAGTAGCATATGGAATCCCCAATATAAAAAACATATTCATAGCATTGAGCAAGTTCAGTCTAAATTTTTAAAGCATCTCAACTACAAAAAATGTCATAGATACGTAAGCAACGCTGAATCTAACTTGTTTCATGGCCTAATGACACTTGAAGGTAGACGCTCCCTACTGGATATGCTCTTTTTGTACAATGTCTGCAACGGAGTTATTGACAGTCCTGAACTCACGTCTCTTTTCCTCCAACTGCGTGCACCTCTTGTCAGAACTAGACACACTCCTCTATTTCATGTCCCTATGTCACATTCTAACTATGCACAAAATTCTATTGTTTGTAGGATGCACAGAAATTATAATAAATTATTTGCATCATTAGACTTATTTAACTTTAAAAAGGCAGTATTTAGGAGTCAACTAATAAAGCACATTGATAATAAGGATTCTCATAATAATGTATAATAACCACACACACACACACACACACACACACACACACACCACTTCCTTTTTGTTTACTTTCGATCTGTTTTTTTGTTTGTTTCTTTTATCTTGTTTCACGATTGTGTTAATTAGTAAGAAAACTATTTATTGTATTGTTTGCTCTTTTTTTTATGGTAAAATAATGTAGTCCGTTATTGGCATTAGGTATTAAGTATACATATGTATTTATTATTACTATATATCTTTATTGTTTGAGTGCTGTGTGACTATGTTTAAATAAAATAAAAAAAAATAAAAATACGTTATTTGCTATTAAGGATAAGATATCAGGAAAGGATAAGGAATCCCTGCCTGCCACTACTTGAACTTGCCAGAGCCAACTTTGAAAAGTTCATTTCCAAAGTTGACCCCGCCGGGAATCGAACCCAGGGTCCCTGAGGCACGCACCCTTACCACTCATCCAAAGGGCTCGTCAACTCGTCAGGTATAAAACACTGGTATAAAATGAATACTCACAATGCCAATGCTGCTCGCGACGCCGATAATACTGATCATCATCTCCCCACCATCGAGATTTCTGCTTGTCATGTAAGACTTGAGAAAGAAGTAAGGAACAATAAACCACACGGAGAGTATGAGCGACGAGAGGTTGAACATCAAGAAGTGGAACTCGGTGAACATTCTAAAGTCAAACGTGTTCTTTACAACTTGCCAGAGACGTTCGTTACAATTCTGGAATGATGAAAAAATGTGTAATAATATTTTATTTAGTTAATCTTACAGAGTGTACTTGATATACAGGGTGTCCCAGAAACCTTCTGTCAAACTGAGACAGTTTTATGACAAAAACTAGGTACACATTATAGTGAAATAAATATTTTATTTAAATAAACTTTTTATGAACTTTTACTGCTTAATAAAATAGAACAATGCTTTAAAAAATTTTTAAAAAAAGTTATAGATAAATAAATATTTGTAACATTCAGTCTAATCAAACAAGTAATATAAATGCGAAAGTTTGTGAGGATAATTATTACTCTTAAACTATTTAACGAGACTTTATAGTAAAACAGTTTACAGCAGAATGATTCAAATGCTTAATATTTTTAAAAAAACGCGGATGAAGTCGCGGACAAAAGCTGGTTACTAAACGAAAAAGGGAGCATCAAACTGCAACCAAGTCAAACTACAAAATTACATATTATAAGCGGATTGAGAGCTAACCTAACAGTGACATCATTCTTCAATTGTCTGCTCGCTGCATTAAGAAAAAAAAACGTTTCAGAAATACTCAACGATTAGCGCATATTAGCATAATTTAGTGCGAATGACAAACTCAAATATCTTACGAATTTGTTTAAATGTTCAACGCGTCATTTCGAAACATTTATACTTACTTACTTGTAATAACAATAAAATAGTTTTTTAAACTTTACTTACGATCACAATCTAATAAAATTATGCACACTAATAAAATCCAGATTTTTCTGTGGTATCCGAACCGAAAACAGTTGGGAATTCAAGATTTTTTTGATAAGTACATCTACTTTAAACAGTAGGATGTCAATAGTTAAATCCAGCTCGGGTGAGCAGCGCTCGGGAAGCGCCGGGAATTTTTCGGAACCTCAAAACAAAAGTTGTTTCCAGTGATGACATAAACTTAATCACTGGTCATCAATTGGTTTCTCTAACTATGGGCCTTGTAAGTAGCTCAATACTGTTTAATGAAATAACTATGAAGAGGGTTATGCTAGACGTACTCTGCGAGATTACAGTATACAATAATACAAACGAAAGTCGAACTTCACCCGACAGTTTAGTTATTTATTGGACAAAGTATGGAAAAAGCCATTTTAATGTTACAGAGATCGCGGAGCGGTAAGAACAGCGTAGGATGTTCAACAATCAGACTATATCCGACCGGTCCTGTTAGAATATAATTATATAAAGGGTGACACTCTTTCCAGAGTGATAATGGTTTGAGTTTAGTTACGTACCATTTCATCCTCGGATTCCGATCCAATAGACCATGCTGAATTTCTATAGATGTCAGGTAAAGAAGCGGCTCTCAGTCTATATCTTGGTATGTTCATCATCGCACCGCGGTACATTATTGTGTTCCTATAAAGAGGCATATCTCTCAAGTAATGATGATCAGTTGATATTTGTCTAGACAACCAATTCATTTGCTGTACTTGAGGTTTTACATCTTTGTGGTGCGTATGTTCCTTGATTTTTGATTTAGAATCGACCTTAGATAATTCTTGATTAATATTTACATCGCCATTTCCAGTTATATCTTTCGCATCATCCATTTTTAATTCAGATTTATTTTTAGGTATATTTTCTGCCTTTTTCGGATTTTTTATTTTAATTTCAACCGGGAACTTAGCCGGTTCTTTTGCATAATCTTTTGGACTTTCAACAATAGTTGTAAGATTAACCTCAGATCGTCTCCGCTTCAATACATCTGGGTAATTATGCAGTATTATGTTATAGATGTGTTTATTGGTCATTAGTTTTTCAATTACTTCTGTTGGAACCTGAAATGGAATAACTAATATAAACTCAATCATAATAATAAATAATAGATAGATAGATAGATAGATAACATAAATATAATAGATAGGTAAATTACTGTCTATCTATCTAAGTCCACTTGTTTGCTTAAATTGTTTCTTCGTTTCTTATCTTCAAAAAAAAAAATATTAAATTATAGTAGCACAAAAATTACCTCTTCTTTTCTTTGCAAAAAAGTAGGCAAGTGTACAGCGGAATACATCCTTTTAAATGATGGCTCGGCGTTCATTTGTGTTGTGGCCTCTAATTCTTCAGCTTCAGCTATTGTGGTAGCTAATGTTGCTAGAATATAATCTGGACTTTTGCCACTTTTCAATAACCCTTTTAATTCATCTGCACTAAGGAATACTGACTCTCCCCCAACAGATCGTGAAGAAATAGAGCCAGTACTGGAAGACGCTTTGGATCGGGATCTCGATAGTCTTCTTTCTCTTTTTTGTTTAATTTTAAGCCACTCAGGGTTCCTCATTAATGCCCCGCATACACACATATTCAATAAAGTACCAGCTAATAAAATAACAGTATTTCTCCAATCATAAATCTCTAGGAAGTAATGAGTCATTGGTGAGTATATTAGAGTACCGAATCCAATACCGCAAGAAGCTAAAGAAACTGCGAGGTTTCTTCTCTTATCGAACCAAAAAGCGACCGAGACAACGGCCGTCACATATAAAATTCCCATCGCTAAACCACTAAGAAAGCCAAAAGTCAAACATAACATTTCTACAGAATTACTTATGGCTGCTAATAAGAAACCAATAGTTGATAAAACACCAGCAATCATAGTCATTATTCTGCATCCATATCTGTCTACTAAAGCACTCATAATGGGTCCGGCCAACAAAGGAGTAGCAATGAAAAGGCTTCCAATAAGTGAAGTCTTCGATTGAGTAGTTTCAAAGTAATTTGTAAATTCCTCGTGTAAAAGACCAAAGGAGAAAGCCAGGCCATCTGCGCAAGCCGACACTAGAAATGCAGAAACTACTACTACCCATCCCCAGCCACCGTCAGGTATTGGAGGCAATTTATCATCATCAGATTCGTCAGAACATATACTATCTTTATCATCTAAACCTACAAACTTCACTCGTTCAACATTTGTTCCATCGTCATCTTCTTTTGTATATACTCGCTGTATTACAACTGTTTCAGTATCTGATTTTAAAGAGTTTATAGTATTCAAATCTTTCTCTGAAACCACTTGAGAATTTGTATTTTGTCTTGTATCGCCATTTAATCTTCCGTTTTCAGCTTCATCAGCCATTGTCTTATCCATTTCAAAGACAAGAGTATCTGTGAAATAAAGATAATTATTACATTCATTAGAACCAACCATCACTACAACGTAAAAGAGATGAAAATAATAAAGACATTCGAAACTCAAAAGTAAACCTACAGATAAGAATAATACATACAAGTTTTTATTATTATTATTCATTACATTACTGATTATCCAAATCATAAGCGGACGCAAATTTTTAACACACAGGAAGGACGAACGATAATGCTAAAAATTGTTGCTGCTAACAAAAATACAAAAAAATAATCTATTTTGTATATTATGTGCGGCCTAAACAAATATAAGGTAAGCCATTAAGATAAGTACCTACTTAAATTGTGGAAAAGTATTTTCTCCTAATACCTATTTGCAGATAATTTGACTTCTATAAATTCATCTCTTATCGTCTTGAAAAATCTCTACCTTCTTTTTATATAGGTAACTAAATTTATTTTTATACTTTTTTTATTTCTTTTTATATAAAAACTAAGTAATCATTGAATGTCCTTACAAAACTGGATCTAGGGGGAAGCAAATCGAGGCTATATGCCCCGGGCGGTAGCTTCGGGAGGCGCCAAAATTAAAAATTAAGGATGTATTTAATTTTTTTTTTTAATAAAAACAAATTAAATAATTTGATATTCTGAATCATTTATAAAAAATAATAAACTATTTAAATTCTAATTTCCTCAATTATATGACGCCAATAAATAATAATCTGCGGTTGCTCGAAGCACATTTCGAATTGCACTCTGTCGATTGTTGACGCGTACATGGGTAGTGTGCTTCATGTCTTTGCCAGAGGAATGTGGTTTATCAAAAAAAAATATCCGTCACCACTGACGCCGTGGCGGCGCCACCGTCGTCACGGCAATAATGATATCAGTATCCTGATGGTCGCTTTTATAACTTGCCGTAGCACGACAAATTATAAGGCTAATTATAATTTCTCAAGTGCGAAAATTTTTCAACTTTGACGCAGTTGCGTGCACCAGCTAGTATTTCATACAAGATCTGTTTTTAGAATTTTATTACTAATTAATGATTGAAATCGAGGAAGCGAATTATTTAAACCTTTTAGAAATTTTCAAGACACACGCGTCCATGCACCCGTCCTCTATTTCAATTTTGGTGTTACTCCGACCTTGATAGCGTTCATATGACGTCACCTCCAACATAATTTCTATCGAGCGAGCATTCACACACAATTAGGCATCACATTACTTATAGGTATATATTAAATTATTACACTTATCCGTGAAGGCATTCCTGAAGATATAATGAAATAATCACATAGAAATGCGACTAAAATTTCTAAAAATTAAAAATCAATGTAGGTAGGTAAATTTTACCTACCTATATATGTTGTACCGTACATACGCGTACCGTAAATATGTTTGAAACCGCTGAACTGGTTTTAATTCGGAAGAGGTAAAAATAGAATAGGGAAGGTTTGTACGTACTAGGTAAGTAGGTAAGTATATGTAAAAACTCCACCTCGGGCGAAGCCGGGAGTGGGTCACTAGTGCCTTTTTTAAACAATTAATATCTTGTGTTGGAAAATCTTAACATGAAAATATGTGTGCCTACTAAAGTTTAAATTCTACTAGGTACTTAGTTACTGTCTTAAATTCTTAATAACTTAATTGAAATTCTAGACTATAGGTTTAGAGAGTAAAGTTAGTAGAGTGTATGTAGAGTAAGTTACTCTACTTACTCTAGAATTCTCTTTATTTTAGAGTAGGAAGGAAATCACGACATAAGAACAAATAGCAAAAAATAAAATTAAAATTACTCATTTTTTAGAATATGAATACGAAATTAAAGTTACGTAAATAACTACCTACTTATAGACACATTGTTCGATAAATATTCAAAATGTATAGGTATCAGTAGGTATATTAAATTTCCATAACACAACTTCGGCTATTGTTATCGGCACGCGTTAAAACTTTAGTTATTTTAAGAGTCAAAACTGAAACCTACCTTTAAATTCCTGGATTAAATTTAACTTATAAATAAATCACATCGTTATCAAATAACTCGACGGACGCCACTGTACAGTGAACTGTGAAATCCTTGAATTACAATCACATAATATATCTTTTATGTTTACACAAAACAAACATTTGCCGGCATCAGATCACGGACGGCGCGACATCGCGTCAATTAGTTAGGAAGTTTATTACACGACTGGCAGGCGGCAGCTGATAGCTAGCAAGGCAAAAGGCAGGCATATTATGACTGGCTGGAGTAGCTGGTTCACTGAAATGAAATATAATTATAATAAACAAAATTGATGAACAACTCGTGACAGAATTTAATTATAAGTAGCAAGTGATTATGTTGTTAACGCAGTTCACGCAGTTGAAATGAGTTTGAAATTACTTCAAATTACCAACTTTTCATGTTTACATTTGGTTTTAATACCTACTTATACATATTTCACGGTGAATTAAATACACCGAGAATTTTAAAACAATGACTGAACTTTTATATTGTAATCCTCTTATCCTGACGTATTCACTTTCGTAACCTTCGTTTTTGCATTTATAATAATAAATTACTAGCGACAAAAAGACAATCAAAAATTAGTAGCTTGCCAGAGAAGTATGGAGAGAAGTGTTTTAGGCCATGTAAAAAGAGACAATAAAAGAGCTGTAGATCTGAGAAAAATCACAAAATGGAACGATGTGGATACAAGGATCAGTACAATGAAGTGTGGAGATGGACAGGACACACATTCAGAGACAAGCGTGCGCAATGGCTAAAACAGCAACAGAGTCGACATCCCGCTAGTCCCGCTACTATACAAAGGGAAAGAAATGACGACAATATAGGAGAGTATAATAGGACGATATACCTGTGGCGTTGCTTGTGAAAAAAGAATGGTCAGGTGACCTCATAAAAATAGCCGGCCGTCAGTGGCCCACAATAGCACGGGATAGACAGGCTTGGAAAGGACTGGAGGAGACTTTTGTGTTAAAAGGACAAGCTAAATAGAGGATTGTTTTACACGAACGAAAAAGGTTTTGAAATTGAAATTGAACTAGCGACCCGCTCCCGACTTTGCGCGGCATCGGGTAGTGGAGCGCGGCCGCGGACTGAGGTGGCTGCAAAGCAAATCCTGTCGCCGCGTCGCATTGGTGCTAGCTGCTTGAATTTATTTTCTTGTGCATAGTTTTTGGTTTTGTTGGACCCGATACTTTAATCATTTAATCAATATTTAATATTAATCATCTGTTATTTTTTATTTATTTTTTTCATAATTTAGCATGAGAGAAAAATACTAACTTATATTATAAATGTGAAAGTAAGTTTGTTTATTTGTTGCGATTTCACGCCTTAACTACTCAACTGATCGTCATGAATTCGTGCATACACGTTGTTAGGCACACTTTTAATACTATTTAAGCTATATTTTATTAATAAGCTATACTTAGTTGGATTACGAGTAGGTATTTGTTGTCCGTGCCCTTAAAGAAAGAATGTTTGTGGAAAACGCTAGTACTTAGATACCTGTGGCGGCAGGCTTGTTAAATCCATATACCTAAACACAATATGTATGGTATGTTATGTATTTGTTTGAAGGTTTGAAGTAGTTGAAGTCTCGACAAATTGGCGCCAGCTTGATCAACCTCCAACATAGATATAGCTATAGTGTTATTTAATATATACATACTATTTAGTTTGTAGGTATGTACTTACCTACATAATTATTCAGATACAGATTTATTTTTCACTAGCTTTTGCCCAAGACTTAGTTTGCGTTTCTTTTTCTTAGGTGTTCTTGTTGCCTTAAAGGTCAAATTACCAGGCCATAAAATACCAAAAAAAATTTTTTTTTGTAGTGGCTGTCAATGTCATACTAACTAACTAATAAAGTAATCTGTGGAGTGTGGTATAAAGTAAACGTCACTGTTTGTCAATAAAAACCCAAGCTTTATTCTTTTTATTGAACATTATTAATTAATTTTTAGTTTAATAACGTTATTAATGGCTGAAAAACCACCAGAAGAAGGTTATATATCAGTAGTGGATGATGAACCCGAAATTTTCGAGTTACTTAAATGGGATTCTTCACAAAGTTCAAAGCCACAGGAGACGAGTGTGGAGAAAGCCAAAACACCTGAAAAAAGAGTTTCAAAACCTCAAGAAGCGGACCCTTTTGATCTACCCGACCTGTCCTTTATAGAAACCTACAGATTGTCCAAGGAATTAGCACGAAGCCTATGCGAAGAGTTAACGCCTGTTATGCCAGATTCCACGAAATCTATTGAATTTTCTGTGGAAAGTAAAGTGAGTTTTAATTTATACATTGGTAATATTTATCACGTATCTACTAAATATAATCATTTATAATTGGGTTATTGAATCTTGCTTGGACAAACTCAAGGATCTGTGTCATTGTGGTCAGGTATTCAATGACAAAAACATTTAGTCGTTTTTGAAAGGATTTAAGTTTTGTTCAGCACATTATGATATTCAGGCCCAAAAGACCTTTCCCGTTTTTTCGATAAAGGCCTCCTCCAACTGTAACACAGATATTTTCAGTATTAAAATATGCACAATATTGTTTTTGACAGGTGATGGCAGCTCTCTCATTTTATGCAACGGGCAAATATCAAAAGTCAATAGGAGGCAAAACTGATCCAAGTATAACACAATACTTTGTGTCTACGGCTGTGTTACAAGTCACAGAAGCATTGAACAACTCAACTATTGTCAAAAAATATATACATTATCCACATTTAAGAAATGAAAGAGATATTGTTAAAGCAAGGTATGTTTGCTACTTTGCTACAGGTTTTCTTGTAATTTTAATTACTTACCTATTGATAGGTGGCTCCTATAGCTTATTAACACAAATGCAAAGCCACATCAAGGGTACTGCTGACCTTCGTAGGATTAAGGATATGGTATTAAGAAAGGATAGGGAAATAAGCTATGGCATCCTTTACTCACTCACCAATACAGGAATAAGTATGTATAATACAATGAATCACTTTTCTTGTCTTTTGCCTGACAGAGGCAGAGTATCTCCACTGGTGTTTTTTGTGTCTTCAGAGGTCCAAATGCCATCATAAGACATTATACTTAAAATGAATCAAAATGTTGTACAGGTTCTACATGAAGTATGGTATACCAAATGTGGTTGGATGCATAGAATGCTCTCATGTACCAATAGCGAGACCTGAAGACGACCAGAAGAGCCATTTCAATAAGTCATATCACTCCAAAAAAGTGCAAATTGTAAGTATAGCTAGTTGAGTATTATATTCATCGAAGTACTGCAACTATGGAATTTGCATCTTTTTTTTAGAGATTTTACTTTTTTTTTGTTGTAAATACATACATATTATAAATACAAACATCCATGACTCAGGTACAAAGGTAAAATGTTAACACATAAACATTTGCCCAAATGGGTTCGAACCATTTGGTTAACAGCTAGGATTACTAGCCACTAGACCAAACGTGTCGTCATATACATGTGTGTCAATATAATCATCAATGTGTGTGTCATTGATGTATACTATGTACTTAATTAGTAGTTACTAAAGTAAATTATCCTAATACATAGTATACAAATGTTTTTTCCTTCATTCCAGATATGTGACAGTGATCTGGTGATAATGAGTGTAGATGCCAGTCCAGGGTCCTACTCGCACGACCATATCCTGAACAAGCACGCCGTTAAAGTTGACCTGGAGAGCATGAACAACTCGGGAGAGCAATGTTGGCTGATAGGTATGTGGTTCATTCTATATTTTATTATCTGTTTTAGCAATCTCCCAATATTTTAATCTCAAATAAACAAATCTTTGACCCAACGCTAAAATGGGATGTCATAAGTTTGACGTATATGTGTGTATCTATGTATCTGTTTGTGGAACCGCAGCTTTCAAATATTTGGGATCTATTTTGATCCGCTTTTGAAGACCACAGCACATTTCCTAGTTGAAAAAGAGATTTCAGTAACTTCCACATGTTCAATTGATGTGAAATTTGGTGTACTGTTACTTCAGTGGTGTTTCCATGTCATGGTAACCTTGACCTGAGTTGAGTAGATCTTTGACCTTGGTACATGCGGTATACCCAACTCCTTAGCAACTTACAACAGATACAGCGGATTTTGGGCTATGGAAGAGTATATATTCTTATAATGATATAAAATTATTTTCAGGCGGTCCACACTACTCGCAGAAGCCCTACATAATGACACCGATACCGAAAATTACGAAAAAAACGCCAGTCTCACCGGAGAAGTACTATGCGAACATGCACACACAGACACACACAGCCGTCACAGAGACGATAAAACAATTGAAGAGTCGATGGAAATGTTTACAGGCGACTTGCAACAAACAATTCGACCCGCCCACCGTCAAGATGTTGATAATCGCTTGTTGCGTGCTCCACAACATTTGTAACACCCGGGGCCTGCCAATATTGCAAATGACTCAAGCCGAAGAAAGATTGGAAGCCATGAAGCAGAAAGTGGCAAACAAACCAGTGTCGAGGAAGCAAGCGGAAGATGAAAGTGGTGTTCAAGCGAGGTCCAGATTGGTAGAGAGACTTTGGAACGAGCGAAGGGTGGTTCCAGAACCGCCCAACGGTCCCAAAAAGAGATCGAAGAAGGAACGTCTTTTGGAGAGCTATCAGGGTCAGCAAAGTCAGCAAAATACTCAACCGATGCATCCACCCCAGCAACTCATACAAGAGGATCTCAGCAAAAGACCAAGGATCGTGATGAACAATCCGACATACAGTTTGGGTGTGACGTCAGCATGGGGACATTTTCCACAACATTGAAGTGATTTTTTTTTTATTGATCAAAGCAATATAGTGTACCGGGGTTTAGCGTAAGCTTAAGGCTTATTTTGGCTGGTACTGTCTGAATTATCAGTGACCCAATGAGTAAGTTACTAATTTTCTGCAGATGTTCAGCGAGTGAAGAAAGTTATCATTACTAACGTTTTCAAAAATTACTACCTACTGTTAGGTATTGAGTCTGTTTTCCCATTTTACTACTACTAATAAGAAAACTGGAAACATTTTCGAGAATTACTGTCAACTGTTACTATTAGTAAGAATATTGAGTTGGTTTTTCCATTTTACTACCAGTAAGAAAATTGGGTATATTTTCGAGATTTACTACCAAATGTTACTAGTAGTAAGAATAATGAGTCTGTTTTCCCATTTTACTACTACTAATAAGAAAACTGGAAACATTTTCGAGAATTACTGTCAACTGTTACTATTAGTAAGAATATTGAGTTGGTTTTTCCATTTTACTACCAGTAAGAAAATTGGGTATATTTTCGAGATTTACTACCAAATGTTACTAGTAGTAAGAATAATGAGTCTGTTTTCCCATTTTACTACTACTAATAAGAAAACTGGAAACATTTTCGAGAATTACTGTCAACTGTTACTATTAGTAAGAATATTGAGTTGGTTTTTCCATTTTACTACCAGTAAGAAAATTGGGTATATTTTCGAGATTTACTACCAAATGTTACTAGTAGTAAGAATAATGAGTCTGTTTTCCCATTTTACTACTACTAATAAGAAAACTGGAAACATTTTCGAGAATTACTGTCAACTGTTACTATTAGTAAGAATATTGAGTTGGTTTTTCCATTTTACTACCAGTAAGAAAATTGGGTATATTTTCGAGATTTACTACCAAATGTTACTAGTAGTAAGAATAATGAGTCTGTTTTCCCATTTTACTACTACTAATAAGAAAACTGGAAACATTTTCGAGAATTACTGTCAACTGTTACTATTAGTAAGAATATTGAGTTGGTTTTTCCATTTTACTACCAGTAAGAAAATTGGGTATATTTTCGAGATTTACTACCAAATGTTACTAGTAGTAAGAATAATGAGTCTGTTTTCCCATTTTACTACTACTAATAAGAAAACTGGAAACATTTTCGAGAATTACTGTCAACTGTTACTATTAGTAAGAATATTGAGTTGGTTTTTCCATTTTACTACCAGTAAGAAAATTGGGTATATTTTCGAGATTTACTACCAAATGTTACTAGTAGTAAGAATAATGAGTCTGTTTTCCCATTTTACTACTACTAATAAGAAAACTGGAAACATTTTCGAGAATTACTGTCAACTGTTACTATTAGTAAGAATATTGAGTTGGTTTTTCCATTTTACTACCAGTAAGAAAATTGGGTATATTTTCGAGATTTACTACCAAATGTTACTAGTAGTAAGAATAATGAGTCTGTTTTCCCATTTTACTACTACTAATAAGAAAACTGGAAACATTTTCGAGAATTACTGTCAACTGTTACTATTAGTAAGAATATTGAGTTGGTTTTTCCATTTTACTACCAGTAAGAAAATTGGGTATATTTTCGAGATTTACTACCAAATGTTACTAGTAGTAAGAATAATGAGTCTGTTTTCCCATTTTACTACTACTAATAAGAAAACTGGAAACATTTTCGAGAATTACTGTCAACTGTTACTATTAGTAAGAATATTGAGTTGGTTTTTCCATTTTACTACCAGTAAGAAAATTGGGTATATTTTCGAGATTTACTACCAAATGTTACTAGTAGTAAGAATAATGAGTCTGTTTTCCCATTTTACTACTACTAATAAGAAAACTGGAAACATTTTCGAGAATTACTGTCAACTGTTACTATTAGTAAGAATATTGAGTTGGTTTTTCCATTTTACTACCAGTAAGAAAATTGGGTATATTTTCGAGATTTACTACCAAATGTTACTAGTAGTAAGAATAATGAGTCTGTTTTCCCATTTTACTACTACTAATAAGAAAACTGGAAACATTTTCGAGAATTACTGTCAACTGTTACTATTAGTAAGAATATTGAGTTGGTTTTTCCATTTTACTACCAGTAAGAAAATTGGGTATATTTTCGAGATTTACTACCAAATGTTACTAGTAGTAAGAATAATGAGTCTGTTTTCCCATTTTACTACTACTAATAAGAAAACTGGAAACATTTTCGAGAATTACTGTCAACTGTTACTATTAGTAAGAATATTGAGTTGGTTTTTCCATTTTACTACCAGTAAGAAAATTGGGTATATTTTCGAGATTTACTACCAAATGTTACTAGTAGTAAGAATAATGAGTCTGTTTTCCCATTTTACTACTACTAATAAGAAAACTGGAAACATTTTCGAGAATTACTGTCAACTGTTACTATTAGTAAGAATATTGAGTTGGTTTTTCCATTTTACTACCAGTAAGAAAATTGGGTATATTTTCGAGATTTACTACCAAATGTTACTAGTAGTAAGAATAATGAGTCTGTTTTCCCATTTTACTACTAGTTAGTAAGAATGCTGGGAATATTTTCGAGAATTACTACCAACTGTTACTGGTAGTAAGAATATTGACTTTTTTTTTTTCAATTTCACTACAGTAAGAATACTGCGAACATTTTCGAGATTTAATACCAACTGTTACTAGTAGTAAGAATAATGAGTCTGTTTTCCCATTTTACTACTAGTTTCTGGCCAGCGATATAAGAGTTCTTTTTACTAAATCAATGAAGAAAATAAAGAAATAATTCTTTTCTGGCTTTATGCACATTTCAAATATTCGTTTCACTATTATTTTCAATAAGCAGAAAAAAAGCAGATTTTCGAGTGAAAGCGCCTTATGAAAGTGATTAAATTTCTGCCTCATTTAACTCAACTACTTGAAGTTTTATTCAAACATGTGTTCAAACAATATATATCTCAATTTTACTTGATCTCAAGTATTATTTTAATAAAATCAATTCAGACTTTTGTTGCTTTCATGTGCTTTTTGATAGATCAATCAAAAGATCTAGAGCTTTTTGTTGAATAAAATTGTATTTTATATTAAATTTGTAATAGGCTTATTAGGGGATTGTTAAAAGACATTATATTAATTACTTTATACATTATTTTTTATAAAAATCATGTTAATTTTTAAACATAAATAATGTACAATCTGTGTCTGTTTCATGTTATTTTGAACTTATCTTGGATAATTTTTATGTAAAAATTGTTTAAACATGAAACTACTTGAATAATTGAAAATATTTCTAAAATACAAATAAAATATAAAATTGATGCGTGTATGATATATTTTATTTAAAATGATATTCTATCCTAATTACAGTCTTAAATAGAAATTTTTTTTTTTGACAATCTTATACAAGAAATAGTCTCAATTACATAAATATGTTTTTATATCCGAGTATATTGTTCCATTTTGTGGACCTCTATTGTAGCTTATGATTTAGCGAAGGCTTGTGCGACTTCGTTGGCCAATAGCGACGCTATCGCCATGTTGGGACAATTCGCCACAACTCTAGTGTTGCCCTCCTCCATTTTCACAGACAGCAACACTAGATCCTGCGACGACATCATTCTACCTGCAAATCTAAAAAAAATTACATTTCATGTGGTTTCTTTGAAAGTTGCAAACGACAAACTAGACAACGATAACATAATCTCGTACTTGAACATAATCTCGTACTTGTATATAATGTCGTACTTGTACATAATTTCGTACTTGTACATAATCTCGTACTTGTATATAATGCCGTACTTGTACATAATTTCGTACTTGTACATAATCTCGTACTTGTATATAATGTCGTACTTGTACATAATTTCGTACTTGTACATAATCTCGTACTTGTATATAATGTCGTACTTGTACATAATTTCGTACTTGTACATAATCTCGTACTTGTATATAATGCCGTACTTGTACATAATTTCGTACTTGTACATAATCTCGTACTTGTATATAATGTCGTACTTGTACATAATTTCGTACTTGTACATAATCTCGTACTTGTATATAATGCCGTACTTGTACATAATCTCGTACTTGTACACAATCTCATACCTGTACATAATATCGTACTTGTACATAATCTCGTATCAACTCAACTGGTCGTATGGGTATTTCTCGACTAAAGCCGTCTAAAGATTTATCTGTGCAGTGCCTTTGCGCAGTTATAGAACGTATCTACATAAAAAAAAATATTTATTTACCTGAGCAAAGAACCCGCGGTAGTGATTGGCCCAACATTTGCAGTTTCATAGACGCGTTTGCAAATTGTTTGCTCGTCGTCCAACTTCACCGCTTTCTTGTCGCACTAAACAATTACAATAAAGCGCTTTTAAAATAAATTAAGTAGAGTGGTTATCGCCTAAATTTAACGTCTAGAATTATTTATTTATTTATTTCATAGTTAGACTAGCAGCTTGCATTGGTGCGTCTACATCTGCATTACGTCTATTGCCTTTTACAAAACATGACCATTTTGTTAGAGAAGCTTAATAGGAAGCCTCCCTCCACTTGGCTCCCACGTCTAGGATCCCATGGGATCCTAGGATATTTTTTAAAGATTGAATCTTTTTTATGTAATGTAAACGTCGGCAGGCAGGCTGACTGACTGACTCAATTCACTTGATGGCAGATGGTTACTGTCGCCATATATGCTGCAAATACACTGTCCACGGAAATTCAAATTTTCTGGGATTACTCCATGATGGGATTATAGTACCTCTGTCATTCCCCTGAGCTTTCTGTGCTCCGCATCCCACCTTCCCACGGACATGGTCACAGCTCTCATCAGCTCTCCCACCGGTGGGACGACAGACGCGCTCACTTCACCTGAAAGTGAGATATTTTTTTACACAATAAGCATTAAAATTTCATGTTGTTCAATTGTATTGTTTCAACGATCGGTAGGTATTCTTCATGGATATCTTGTATACGATAAACGAGAGTAAGACCAAATGTTTGTTAGAGAAATTTTATCCTGAATAATAATCCTATCGATTAGTATAATAAAATAGCGAGCGTTTGTTTTTTTTTTTTTTTTTTAATTTTAGTTGGTTCGAGTCCCGGGCGAGTCAAGCGAGTTTTAGAAAATCTTTGAATGCAGTTTTGTTTCTTTTTAAAAATAAAGGAATGTCTCCTTTATGTAAAATGAGCCATCTTAAGGATTTAATGTAGTTTCCCTCCAGGGCCCGACTTATTTTTCCACACTGTATCTTAATGTGCAACCCACCTTTGGAGCTGACGATGGTGAAGTCAATGGGCTGTATGGAGTCCGCGAAGTCCACGCCGAGCGTAGTGGTCGCTGTGCCTCCGGGGGGTAGATTGCTAACAGGTGCGAAATCGTGGACTGACCGCGCACCCGACAAAGTCTGCCAACATATTTCATTCATTAACTGTAATTATCCGGATATAATAATAATAATAATAATTTATTTATTTATTTTTCAAGAGGTTACACCAACAGCACAAACAAAAATCTTATAATGGGAATAGGTAACACAAGGCAATTTTAAGGTAGGTATACACAGATAAAGCTTTTTATTTATACATATCACAATGATATACAGACAGGAAAAAAAATAGATCGGAGTGTATCGGAATATATGCAAAGGCAATTTGTGAACAAAACCTGTCAACACGATAGACGCAGATTCAAATCTAAAAAAAAATTTATAACTTGTGTGAATTAGCTTAGAAATAGCTAGCGGTGGCTTCCGTTAGTGATTTGATATAAATTCGCTCTTTTCACTAGGGAGTCGCGTGGTTTAGGAGTTAGCGGGTATACAGACAGACAGACGCGGACAGCGACTTAAATTTATACTATGTAATGAAGTTATATTATTCGGCGCGTTGCAGGCATGAGACTCCCTGGGGTCAATAAACCCGCAGCGGCTAGGATTTTTTACTTATGAAATATTTTGTCAGGAATGCTGAAATTTGGAACATAAGTTTATTTTATATAACGGAAATGCTTCCGTATAAGCGGATGCCCGCTGAGTACGGATTTTTGAAAATTTCGACTCCGTGTGAAGTTGGGGGGTTTCAAAACGTATGCGATATGTGGACGTTACCTTCTTGTTGATACGAATGCCGGTCACTTCATTATCCGAGTGGTTGGTGAAGAGGATCTCTATGGCGCACATGCGATGCGAGTACAGGTGGGGGTTGCGCAACCAGCGAAACGAGGCCTCCAGGCCCCCCCACGTTACACGCGGCACGAGGCCAGACGGCGCTGACTGCGTCACTTGGGGGCCCACCGCGGTTATGCTGTCTGTACACACCAACCATTATTGCACCATTAATACCTTACAATTATGGTAGTTATTATAACTACATAAGACACATTTTATTAGCTGTTGCACACGACTTCGTCCGCGTAACTTTAATAAATATACCCTATGTTACTTACTCATATCTCAGCGGTATCAGTCAGAATTTACTATCAAATTCTCCATATAAACAATATTTTAAATATTTTTCATGTTTTTACTTTAAAAATATTTTAAAAATATGGAGCATAATTTAATAACAATTCATTCGGAATATATTCACAAGCATCTGACCGTCAGTGGGTGGTTGAGGGGTAGAATCTGGAGACAGAAACCCGCCAGCGGTTGGCGTGAGAGTTGGCAGCGTACTTGCCACCGCGTCCAGTTCGAGCAAGAGTTCCAAGTTCGACTTGTCACTGCTGTTCTTCTCCTCCGCTCGCTTCGATTCGCGTTCATTAGTCACCTTTGAAATACAAAATACCAAACATGACAATATTAACTATTTGTGTGAAACTAATTGTATATTCATGAATGATATTGTCATTTAAAAGACTGTTCGAGACCTACAGCGACATCTATTGACGGACGGACGGCAACGCGTGTATCGGCTACCCCACATAATCTTTTAGTACCATATGTGCCCCTTCTACCTCACATAATTACATATATTTGTATTCGCCATTTTGTTTCGCATTGTAAATTTTAACTATTTGACAAGATTTAAAACATACTACAATTTGCTAAGAAAATAGCGTAAAAAAACATATGTCACTTTATTTTAAGCTAAATTATGTATAATTTTTGCAAAATATAAGAAAAAAGAAACGTAATTTTTGAAATTTTATCTGCGACCGAAACGCCCTGTGATTGGTTGCAACTCTGATGACGTCATACGCTAGTAATTGCAGGTTATTGAGTTGTTTACTAGCGTGTGACGTCACACATATCAAAGACCAGCGCCATTACAGAAACAGCGTTTTTGGCGCTGTTTTGAAAATTTAAACTTTAACATTGATTTTTATTTATTAATAATACAGTAGATCTCCCGAAAATATCAATGTGGTGTGCTTATTTTATGTAATAAGGAATAATTAAAAACGATTTTCTAAAATTAGTTTAACAGCGGATTAAACCAAAGTATATTAGTAATAGGACAAGGATAAAGACAAAGATAAGTAACCTTATCTTACAAAGTGTTTACCTTATTGTTGGGAGTACTGTTTGGAGGGCGTCGCTCATCTGATTCGCTTTCAGATCTGGACTCGGAGCTGGAGCTGTCACTGTCAGATTCACTGTCAGAAGTGCCAGATGAGTCGGACCTGACAAGTATCATATTTTTCTTTAACAACACCAACAAACAAACAAAAACAGATCAAAATTGATCATTCCGATTGAGAACTACGATTTCATTGACAATACATACAGAGATACACGCGACAAACTTACAACACCCCGTTTTTGCGTCGGGCATTAAAACCATATCTATGTATTCACTGTAAAGGTCTCATTGCGATGATATCCCGGATAACTTGGCTCTTGGTTTTGTTTAACATTTGGCTGAATATAAACTAACATTGTTACCCACTTATAATAGTATAGTAGTTTTAGTTAGTGTAGATGGACTAAATATGTTAACTGATTTTAATTATATAAAATTATTTACCCAAGATTGTTAGTTTCTTCCGGCTGTACTTGTTTCTTTGTGTTGTTCTTAGTTTCTTCGCTGAAAAAAATAAAATAAAAAAAATAAAGCATCTTTAACCAAAGTGGTGAAAGTAACCACCTCCTTAACTGCATTGAAGTGTTAATAATAAATAATATCTTAACAAATTCCACACAGCACCATCTAGTCCCACACTAAGCAACTAATGCTTGTATTATGGATACCAGACGGTTGATATATTACTTTTTTTTGTAAATACATACATATTAAAATACAAAACATCCATGACTCGGGTACAAAGGTAAAATGTTAACACATAAACATTTGCCCCAGGCGGGATTCGAACCCGCGACCGTTTGGTTAACAGGTAGGGTTATCCAATAATCTTATCCAATTGCATATTGCAATATCCTTTCCTAATCCTTCTATGGGGAGGTCTATGTCCAGCAGTGGACGTCCTGCATATGATGATGATGATGATGATGATGATGATGATGATGATGATAATAATGATAATGATGAATAAAATATTATATCAAGGCTTACTCATCAGACGATTCTTCCGAGCTTGTAGAGTCGGATGACGATGAGCTAGCCGATGACGTGCCGCTGCTCTCCGGCTCCGAATAGAAACTCTTGTTTTTCTACAACATTGAACAAAAACATTAATTTTAAACTCTATTCCCTTCGAAATAAAGACCACTTGAAACTCTGTATTGATGGCAGTCTAACAACCTCTATGCTTGTACATACCTAAATATATTAAACAAATTGTATTATTATTTATGAGTTTATAGTCATGCATGTTTTACGACTCTATGGCCAACAAATACGGCCATGTAACATTTATTAGCGTTCAGCTTTAGGTAAGGAAGAAATAAGCGTACCATTGTTTTGTAAAACAATTAAGAGTTCTTAAAAAATCCCTTATGCCATATTGGACTGTTTTCTTTTATCGAATGACGAATTATACTAGCAAAATTTCGGAATATAAATTCCTGATTTCTTAGTACAGACTTTTTGACCATACCAATAATGGGGGAAGAAGTAGTTACCACATCTGAATCGGCGACTATATTATGTTGACGCGTTTCCGTCTCTTTATCGGCTTCTGTGTCGCGTTGTTTTGCGGCTATGACGGTAGGTGGCGCCATGGGCAGGGGCCGGTATCCGCTGGCCGCGATGCCTATGTACTGCGATAGGGTGCCGACAGTATACTGCTGGCGATCTGAAACACACAAGAAGTGCTTTCACCGGAAAACTTCAAGAAATTAAAAGTTACTACACTTATTGAGCTCCATTGAATTTATTTGGTTACACAAGCCGCGTATTTTTTACGTGTAACGTCCTTCGTGTAAAGGGACGTAACGAAAACAACGCTTTTTTGCTAAGTCCGTGTCTGACCTGTGAAGGTGCTATGCACTTGGGGCTTGGGCTTGTCGGGCCGGAAGATGGCGTGCGCGTGTCGGCGTAGCAGGCCCTTCGAGCCCTCCGGCGGGTCGAGGAAGAAGCGTAGCAGCCGGGCGCGGTCTCGGACGTCGTAGCTGACGTCGTAGCGGGCCAGCGCTACGACGTAGCGGCCGACCGGCGCCGTCTCGGGCTGGCTCAGGTGTAGCTTGGCGGCCAACGATAGCACTTGCAGCTTCACCAGTTCCTCCTAAAATAACATTTTTCAATGAGATTTCCTCCTGTATTATTTTTTTATAATAAATCAATTTCATTTAATTAGATGTGAATATGCAATTGCAAAAACGCCATCTGTCGTTTACACTTACTTGATCGGCGAAGTTCTTGGCCATGTGGGCCAAAATGGCGGCAGCCCTCGGATGGTGAGCCCCGTGTTCCGCTACTAGCCACAGAGCAGCCGCACGAGCCCCTCCGCCCAGCCTACGTACCGCCAATCAAAACAAAATTACCTTTTTATAAACACCGAAAAACGACTAACTAACAAACACAAATATACATTCACTAAAATACATAAAATACATCATATGGATGCACTCTGGCACAAAGGACATAAAAGGCACAGTACGATCTGATCTAGACACTGTTGCATAGTTAGGTTCCTTGTTAAAAAAAATTGTAAAATCTTTGGAAAATAATAAATTGTTTGTTGTTTGAACAAGATTGCAGCGTATTTTGTCTCCGATATATATTTTAGTCTTTTTAAAATTAATTATTAAAACTAATTCAGTATTTTTCTAATTATTTTAACTTGCAAGATGACAGTACCTGTCGGCGCGCAGTAGCTTAGCTGCGCGTGCGACCGCAGCTCTTGCACTGGCCGCCCCACCGCCCACCACTCGCTTCACCACCACTACTGCCTCGCAGACCACCCATTCTGCAACATTCAACATTTTTCTTATGTTAAGGTCGACGGACAGGCTGACGGTCCACTTGATGGTAAGGTGGCTACCGTCGCCAATAACACAAGCAACGCCACTGGTGCTACAAGTGCGCTGCCTACTTGTTTTTCAGCTGGTGAGTAAATGAATGTGCCCTGAACCCATTTTCTCTACCTCTTCCCAATACTTCCGGCGGCTACTGTGGCGTTGCTTGTCTTATAGATCTTCAAGGCTACTATCGAGTGAGCCGTCGGCTTGTCTGTTGACCTTAACATAAAACAAAAAGTAAATATAAGTTCTAAGGAGAATTAGTTACCTAAGAGCTCGTTCACATTACTCTTGTCTTGCGAATCCTGCCAGAAAGTAGAGTGGCTATACATTTTATGTGAAGCTGCTCATAATACGCCACACTCGGCTAAAAAGCTTTTTTCAGGCAAATCTGCCGATCTGGCATAGTTGGATTTGACGGTATGATTTATTGTTACCCTTAGCTTTCCAGAATCGAAAATATATGCCATAAAATAGTTTTCAATTTTAGTAATATTTATAGTGTTTGAAATAACTCACCGTCCTTGCTGGACAACAAATGCAAGAGTCCATTGAGACATGTCTCTGTCTCGGAGTGTATGGCGACGGCCAGTCGACCGATGGCCTGTATTGTGGCACCAGCGAACGCTTTGTCGCTGGAAGTGACATACGTCTGGAACTCGCGCAGAACGACAGGTGCGCTCGCCTCTGTGGCCAGATTCGTTAGTATTTCCAGTTTCAACAGCTTTATGTGCGTCGGATCCGAGTTGCGAACGAAGAACGACTTCAGAAACGGCTCGAAAAGCGCCTTTAAACAAAAGATCATATTTCATTAGCACAGCCTTGAATTGAATATTATAAAGTCGAAACTCACCGGTTATTGCAAATTTTACTTTAAAACTAGTGATGACATAATAATATAATTTCGCATTTTTTTACAATATTTTTTGTTGCGATACTTACCTATTAATGAAATGTTACGTTGTTTGTAGCCTATTGTCGCACGGTTCAACAAGGGCACTTTATTATTGGATGATTGATATGTCATTTATTATTATACTAGCTGCTGCCCGCGACTTCGCCCACGTAACTTTGTAAATTATATACTAAAACCTTTCTCGAGAACCTTTTAGTGAAAACCGCAATAATATCCGTTGCGTAGTTTTGAAGATCTAAGCATACATAGGGACAGACAGACAGACAGACGCGGCGGAGGACTTTCTTTTATAACATGTAGTGATCTGTCTCTATGTCAGATAGAGCGACTGTGACGACGGTGGTGGCGCCACAGCGGCGATAGTGGCTCCCAATTTTTCATATTTTTAGACGACTCCTCGGGAACCTAACATTTTGTTGGATAAACATGTAAATCAATGTGTAAATTTATCTCACCGGTTTAGTGACAGTAGACGACGCGATAGAATTCAACACGACGCTCTGAACCTCGAGTGGAGCCCGCAACAAACGAACCATCGCCTTCGCGACGGGCGGCAACTCTTGCACTGTCAAAGCCGTTTCAAAAATTCAATCATTGGCGGCGCACGCGCATGGCATTTCTTTCGACTTGTTACTATTGTACAGTATCATTTTTAACCACTATATTGTCGTTGTCAATCCAAAATCGGTTATGTACAAAGAGTATTTAACACCTATATTTGACGACACGTTTGGTCTAGTGGCTAGTAACCCTAGCTGTTAACCAAGCGGTCGCGGGTTCGAATCCCGCTAGGGGCAAATGTTTATGTGTAAACATTTTTACCTTTGTACCTGAGTCATGGATGTTTTGTATTTATAATATGTATGTATTTACAAAAAAAAAAGTAATGTATGTAGTATATCAACTGTGTGGTATCCATAATACAAGCATTAAGTTGCTTACTTTGGAACTAGATGGTGCTGTGTGGAATGTGTGAATATATTTATTATTGTGAATATATTTATATTTATATTTTTTATACACAAAAAAGTTTTCATGAAAATTTTTACATGGTAACCACATACCATCAAATGGTCCGTAGTCAGCCTGTCTGCCACCCTTTACAATAAAACAACAAATCATTTTTACCTGGTCCACAGTGAAAGAACAGTTGAGCTACAGCCATGACAACTCCCGAGTTGCGACTTTGCAGTAGTGGTTTGGCAGCTCGCAGAAGAAGGCGCAAATCGGGGTCCAACGAAGGGGACCTAGAGGCGCGATGGGGCGAACTGACGTCACTCTCGTCCCCATCGTTGTTCGCTTCCTTTTCACTATCACTCTCACTCGAAAACTTTATAGAATATAAGAAAGACAAAAAAAAAAACAATCAAACACTCAAATGACAATATGTATTTCATTTTTATTAATAAAAATGAGATATTGTCATTTGAGTGCTCTAATAGAATTAAGCAGAGAGGAATAAAGATTAAAATTAAAAAGTATTATAAATATTTTTTTTTAATTCATAGTAAATTCAAGAGCTGTAAGCTGTAAGTTCTTGGAGTTGGGTTTGAAGTTAAATTAGCTAGCTTCACGCTTTATTGTGAATAATCCTCCTTTGGTAACTGAAAGTAATGAGTCCCTAGTTAATGTTACCTCCAAATTGGGGTCCGGGAAACATGACCTCGCGTATACAGTCAGCACATTGAGCAATGCCAGCTGACCCCATTCGTCTACGTCCGCTAACAGCGAACAGAGCTTTCTGAAATTTACAGCATCTTAAACAAATTTGTCAAGACTTCTAAATCAAGAAGACTTGTCAAGAAAGACGTCAATGAATACATGTTTGACGCCAATGAATTCCTAAACTACTGAACCAATTTTGATAAAACTTGGTAATTATGTGTCATTTGGTCCAACTTAAAAGAAATGATAGTATTCATTTTGAACCCGGGCGAAGCCGGGAGCTATATATAAGCCGGGGTGTGTTTATATATATTATAATACAGACATATTGTAACTATGTCTGTATTTGTATGCTTTATTCTTCTAACTAAACTATGCAACTGATTTAGACGAGTTAATAGTAAGAAACAAAATTCCAAATAGTTTCAAAGCTATATCTAATTTATTTTTCTATACTGATATTATAAGGAGAAAAGATTTGTATTTGAAATGTATACTTAAACTCAAAAACTAGTGGAAAAACTAGATTTATGTAGACTTGTACCTGTAACTTTTACTAATGAGGCTGATGTGACCAGCGCAAACTTCAGAGAACGCCATCGCAGCGGAACCCACAACCAAAGGCGCTTTATCCGATAGCAATTTGTCTATTAATCCCACCAATTCTTCTTTTTGCTCCGGATCTAAGCTGTGAAAGATTAATGTAATATGATACATGTATAAATAAATTATGTTTAGTTCCACACTAAGCAACTAATGCTTGTATTATGGATACCAGACAGTTGATATACTACATACATTACTTTTTTTTGTAAATACATACAAATTATAAATTACAAACATTCATGACTCAGGTACAAAGGTAAATGTTAACAAATAAAAATTTGTCCCTAGCGGGATTCAAACCCGCTACCGTTTCGTTTAGAGCTAGGGTTACTAGCTACTAGATCAAACGTGTCATCAAAGAAAAGAAGCAAAGAAGAACAAGAGCCTCTTTCCTCGAACAGCTTGCAATACGGACAAGACTATCCGCCACTAGCTATCAAAGAGTTCTCAATCTCAAACATGAAGCACTCAAAGCAGTATATTATTTTTCATTGCTAAGTCAAAAATTATAATAAAAACAAGGCTCGATTAAAATTAAAAAAAAAATGTATTGTTTACCTATACAACTTGGGTATAGCATGTGCCGCGGTCTTCCTAACATATGGACTCATATCACTGGCCGAGTCCCTTATGGCGAGCATCACAATCGGTACAATCATCGGCACTCTGATAGAAGATAGTACTCTGAGGGCGCTGGCACGGATCAGTTGGTTTGGATCCTGAAGTTAAACCGTTTTGAACTTCAGAACATTTGAAAAAACATCTTAAAAATCAGTTGCCTTTTATACATACATATATAACTAAAATTCATTATCTTCTTAGCTCTAACTATGGCCTTTGTAAGAAATCCCAATGTCGCTCAACAAGCTATAGTGGAGGCTATGTCCACCAAAGTTCATTCACAAACATGTCAATAACATTTTAAGGTGCATTTTTCACAATTATAATTAATTAAATCTAATGGGTTTATTTTTCTATACAATATTGGGACCATAATCTATTGAAACAATATTCTCACTATCTCCATGGATCGTAACAATGGGGATAGTGTGGGATGTAAAGGTGAAAATAAAATGTATTCTTACTAAAAAAACATCCTGTAACCATCCTATACTGTATTACCCATCTTGTATCTTTTTTAAAGTGTATACAAATAACCTATCCCTCACCTTTAGTGCTCTCTGGAAAGTGCTGATGGATAGTAGAGCCAAATCTTGCTGTTCCTCGGCATATCTCACCAAATACACATACACCAACTTCTTTACTTCAATATTTTTTGATACAACATTTTTCACAACTGCAGGAAACCTGAATAAATATAATAATAATAATAATAATAAATGACGAAAACCTCGTGAAAGCCGAAAAAGATAAACTAAGTAAATATTTAGACTTGGCTCACGAGGTAACCTCCATGTGGGATGTTGATTCGACCATCATCGTCCCGATAGTCGTATCGGCGAACGGTCTTATAGCAAAGAGCCTCGACCAACACCTCAAGAGGCTCTCACTAGATGGCTGGGTCAAGGGCCAGATACAGAAGGCGGTACTTTTTGACCCGGCACGAATTGTCAGGAGGTTCCTCACTCTGCAGCCCTAACCACCGATAGTTTGGGCCTTGCCCCGCTACCTACGGCAATCTAGTTTTAAGTTTTTTTATAATATTTATTGTTTTTTATATAATATATATTGTAAAAAAAATTTAGAATTAAGAAAGAAAATAAATATATGTAAATAATAATAATATATACAAAATAAAATAAATAAATAAAAATAAAAATATAATATAAATATAATATAATAGTTAAATAGAAATATATACAAAATAATAATATATAAAATATTTTTCTGTGGTTGCCATGAAAATATGAAGAATTTAATATAATATACTGACAAGTCAGAAGCGTCCCTTCCTTTGGCCACCATTCCGATAATCCTTTTCATAGCCTCCAACTTAAGAGAGTCCTTTGAGCCATCTAACATTAACTTCAAATCTTCATTTCTGTAATTAAAATTAGAATGAAAACTTGGCTTTATAATAATATAAATAAAAGCAGAACTGCACTATTCGTAATAGTATCTTTGATATGGCTACTTTGGATTAGGTAATTGGCTTGTAGTCGGAGAACTGTACAATAAACTAAGCCAGAGAATGTATGCCAGAGTCCATTGCCATATCCTTAATCCTACTATGGTTTGAGCACCCTGCTATGCTGTGGCGTTACTTGTATTATAGGCGGCAGTAGTCACCTACCATTAGCCTTTCTGTCGACCTTAACAAGACTAGGAATTAAATCGAAGCATCAGAATACCTTAGCAACGAATCACACATGACAAGGCTTTAAAGGTACGCGCGGGCATTGGCTCACGTCAAGAAAGGCCAATGCGTACATGTATAAAAGAAATTATATGAAAATTCAACGAAGGATTACTTACTTCTTGTAATCTGTTTGGAAGAAAGCCCCCGATGCTGGATCATTAGCCGGATATTCGACCTCACCAGTCACTACTTTATCATTGTTATAAGAAGTTATAGTCGTCATTTTTACTTAATTAATAATCACTATTGAGAAAACCAATTTTATTATGTATTAGAAGGAAAAATTACATTTCTTTCCATACAGCTTACACTACACCCTTTCTCTTTCGAATTTGTTGACGTTCAATTCAATTTCAAACCTCACTCACTCACAGTTGACGTTGACATTACATTGACAGAAAACCAACAGTGACAAATTTAAACGGGACAGCAGGGATGATATAGATAAAGGAGCACCCATGGATTTAATATATTAATAAGGATTTATTACTTGCGGCTAAAAAGCGGGCCAAGTAGGATATATAGAAGAGGAGCCATGTGTCCCTTTCTAATAGGGTGACCATAAGCTTTTTGTTGTATAAGACAAATTTAAATGTTCTATTTATTTATTTTCAAGGAAAACTTACAGTGATATTTATACAAAAAATTACTAATATATAGGTAGTAGTAGTTTCTTTTAATATAAACATAAATAAATAAACACATAAGCAATGGACGATTACTGAGAAATGTATCGATGGTTATTCGCTAAAGACACTGCCCATCTATCCCCGACGGTCTTGGAGATATCCCGCTTTGAAAACTCCAAAAAAGTTGTATGGACTGTAAAAAATGTATGAACGGGATGGGATACTCTCTATGACATTGTGCAAACCCTACTTTTCTATCCCTGATACGTTCCGAGGACCTTTCACCAACATTTTACTAGGTCGGTGTACTGAGCGTCCTGGTTAGGTATATTAACGATGAGTGGTATTTGATATTTCAGCTTTAAATATAGTAAAGTAAATTACAACAAATATGTAGTAAATATAGGAAAGTAAAGTAAATTGCGAAAACAATAATTTGTTTGTACAAAATGGAAAATGACTTTTTCGAAATTTTTTTCTATACAAATGGTACAAGTTTTGTTTCTGAGGCGGCACGAAGTTTGCCGGACCAACTAGATTTACTAGATTAACATAATTGTACATAACCATATCCACCAACGTTACAAATTTATGGTTAACATAGTTGGTAGATTTATTATTATGTTATTTTTAGCTTACCTGTGAAAATATACATTGCAACCACCATAGGAATCGCTCGGACAAGCATACACGCAACACTCTTTCACCATTTTAACTTTAAATTTAATTTCTATGAACGATTTTAAAAAACAATATGTAAACTGCTATTTAAAAACACCGCCATGACATTTCATAGGGATGCCAGTATAAAATAAAATAAAAAATAGTACTGAAACTATAAATATTATCTTTTGTAATTTAGTAATATATCACAAAATTAATGTTATTATAATAATTTCATTTAAAAACTATTAAAATAATTGACTACAATTAATATACATAGTGTTTGGTCTAAGATTTTTGAATCTAAGTTTTTAATGAAATACATTTTTGTAGTCTGGCAAGATGAAAGAAAGGGACACAAGGCCTTAGTTTGGCTATCTCTTTTTTTCTCGGTTTAGCCCATGTGAAAGGCGCAATGAAAAATATACTCTAACTGTTGGTAATACAGTTAATTTTTGAAAAGCAATTTTTTGAAGTTATCAATCCTGTTATATTATTAAAAAATCCTTGGGAGCACCATCTTACATGATGTTAAACTGAAAAAGTGGCAAGCTATTTCTATTATAAATAAAGCATTAAATAGTGGTTCATAAATTGACCAGAATCGCGCTAATGTAGCCAGAGTCAGAAGATAAACGCTATGACGCAACCAAAACAAAAACCAAAATGAACTGAAAAAATGCAAAATTACTTACTTATTGTTAAAATGTGTGTATAAATTTTTATATTTTATTGTTAAAAACAACGTTATTACGTTTATTGAGTATAAAATTCATTTTATAACTATTTACTTAGTATTTAAATTATACCTACTTTAGATCTGTTACCTTTTTAATCCTTTTCTAATATTTTTTGGTTTCTTTAAAATTTACACTCTGTCTACACGAGTGTGTAGTGCGAGTTTTGCTCTTGATCAGACGCATCGAACGTGTAAACGTGAATTTGTATGGTAATGAACCAGTAGCTAATATGTAGCGCTCGTTTTTTGTTCCGATTTTCGTTGTCGCTTATAGTTATATAATGTTAACACCAATAATTTATACTTGTGTTGTAACTCAAACCTTGACCCAAACTATAAGCCTATTTTATTTTTACGTAGGTACTATTATGTTGCGGACGACGCCAAACATCTGTTATCCTGTCCTCTGTCTTACCTTTTTATCTGGGGGCTGAGGATAGGTTTGTTTGTAATAGTTCTAACTTTGAACAGAAAAGACTGAGTTTTAACATGTTTTTAATAGATTATTATTAGGTATTGAAAACTCTGAAAAATTAATAATTATTCTTTTAAATAAGAAAATATAAGATCATAAGATCGGGAATAATTGGTATGTAAGTAAACATTTATATAATAAATAGTATTCGGGGTCAAAAATACATTCCAAAAGGTTTTCTAAAATCCCGTTCAGTGGACGAGATGGTTCCGAGGTATAAATCTACACTTATTATATTACTTTTTTTTTAATTCGACGTTCCTCGTTCCTCTTGCTGCGTTAAAAGGCGCTGCTTTTCATTCATTCATTAATTCATTCATACATTCGTTCGTTCATTCATTCATCCATGCATTTGTTGGTAGCGTTCCAAAAGACTATAGACAATGGACAGACATTCCATGGAGATTCCCAATTCATACTTTCACCAGCTTTCTCTAAACAGTGGGACGTATGGACGTATGGTTAGTTATACTCCTGGTTAAGTAGGTACTATTTACTCTATGGTTATACCCTACGACCGTTAATGCACCGTCCGTATGCTCCGTTCCACCATTCTCTTAAATTCTTCTTAACTGTCACTTCCTCCGTTACAGTTCTGTTGTTTAAGGCGGCGCAGATCTCACAGAAACCCGTGTTATCGTCTGTTTCGACGAATTTGAAGTGATTTCTCCACCTGTGGAAATCGTGGTACAGTTGTGGGTTCCTAATAATTTCGTCAATACTTCTTGCTATTTCTGTTGCGTTGACATTTCCTGTCGCATTCAGGTAGGAACCCGGAGGCAGAAATCTGAAAATAATATATATTTTTTAGTTTTATAGTAATGGGGCGAACGCTAGTTTGTCGAAGGAGCTGACGCAAATGCTATTTCTTATTTTGAACGTTGACAATTCATTTGATGGTAGGTGGCATGGCTACCATAAATGAAAGATAAAATGCGAGCATAGATGATTGATTGGTCTCGCTGCGCTCGACTAGATAGAGCGACAAAAACAATAGCTCCGTGAATGCGGCAACTTTTTATTGTAGTGTGTAAGACATCTTCACTTTTTACACAGTTTTATTCTATTTTTACAAAGTTTCATTACGCAAACTGGCATTTTATTATACCCAAAATTTAATAAATCATTTGGCATGTACACATCACAGACAGCTTGCAGTGTGATTGGCTCGGGTACGCCGAATTCGGCGTAGTATTTGTTGCAGCATTTTTCAAGAACGCCGGCGGTATCCAGGCGAGTGCAGCGAGACCAATCATTTATCTATGTATGCGAATATATTTTGGCAACTTATTTAAATAGTTCATTTTTAAGGTGGCCAAAATTAAATACTCAATTTACTTCAGATTAATGATTCAGGAATAGTTTTATGACATTAATGAGGGTACCTGGAATATGAAGCTGCTCCGTAAATTACAGGCACAGCGTAATTGCTCAATGCCGTCAAGACTTTCTCAGTAACATAATCCTCTGCGTAGGAGTTCTCGAACGCTAGATAAAAATAAAATTCCTCTTGCAAAATCTTATCGCATTCACTTTTAAACCGTTCACAGGTATATTTACCGCATGCACCGTAAGTATACAATTTTCTATTATATTTAGCTAATTCGGCTTCAATTTTCGCCGCTAACACCATTCTACTGCTTCTTGGCTTACAATTCGATACAAACCAAGCTACAGCCTTCGTTTTAGTTGACAATTTCTTTGCCAATTCTTCATCTATTGGTTTCATTTCTTCCGGCCATGACATGTTAATTGCGGGTCCGACAAGAGTGCCATTTAAATCGTAAACAGAGAAGTAATTCCAAGGAAAATCTGAATCTAACTTATAAGTCCAGGTCCAATTGAAGTAGTCGTCCAGTTTTGCATCGCAGGCTGGATAATAGTGCGGGGACTCCATAGATGTGAATATATATTTCTGTGTTGGTGAACGTCGCTGCGGGAAACTTGAAGGCTTCATGAAAGCGACTTCCTTTGCGTTGAAAGCTACTGCATCGAAATCTTTCACATCAGGCAAATAGTTTCTGTCTTTTGTAACGAAACAATTGCTATGCTTGCAGTTATTTTTCACGAAGACGATTCCTCCTAATTGACTGTTATCGAAGGGACCCCACTCTGGGGATGTCCACTGCAAAATGTATTTAATATTATCACTTCTTATAACACTTTTTATAACTATTTGATTGTTCATTGAAGTTGTAATAAAAAATAAATAATATAAATACGTGAGAAGTCCAAGTGTTAAAACACAAGTTGTCTTTTTCCAATTACAATTCGAAAACAGATCATAAGTTCTTTGGGACATTATACCTACTTAGGCGTCGCTCGAAAGCGAAGATAAACACAATACTGTTTCTGATAACTCACCTCACTGAACACGTTGCTGGTTATCATTTGATAAACATGTGTAAATTGATTGGGTATGGTATAAAAAGGATTTTGCTGCGGCAAATTCATCATTAAATTGTGATAGAATAAAGGTCGGTTATTAACAGACCGTAGCTACATAGCAGGTTTTCATTAGCGCTTAGGATTTTTTTTTATGACACACACTAGCTGTGCCCGCGACTTCATACGTTTTTTTTAAAGTCTACAGGAATCTAAAATAATAATGTCCCATATGTAAATTTAGATAATAACCTGTGTGCCAAATTTCATCTAAATCCAATAAGCCTTTTTTTCTCATTTATAAAAAAGTGAAAAAAGTAGCCTATCCTGTGTCCCGTACGTCTAAATGTTTATCTACCAAGTTTCATGAAAAATCAGTTAATTTGTTTAAGAGTTATGGAGGAACATACATACAATACATACATACATTTATTATTAGTATTGATTGATTAGGTCTTAGCTGAGCCCTCGTTTTCGTACACGCTTTAGTTAGCTTTTTGAAAATCCCACAAGAACCTTAAATTTTTATTTCCAGGATAGAAAGTATTCTATATAATCTAGATAATAAACAATCGTGTCCCTAATGTCAGCAGTTTTTACGTGATTTAGTAACAAACATCCAAACATATAAACTTGCATTTTACTTTCGAATTAGTCACTTCGTTTATCAGCTTATCTTATCTTATAGACAACTGGCCCAGTCTGACTAACAGGTAGATAAATTAATTAATTGAAATTATTCTTGAAACGCTCACGGAATACTTATATCATAAAATGATTATTTAGTGACGTAATTATTTATTATTGGGTCAGGAATATAAATATATAATGATAAAAGAAAAGACAACGAAATAAAAATTTCATCTTGAATTTTTAACCCACTGCTGACTTATATCTTATGTAAAAAAATAGATAATAAGTAATAAGAACATTTCATTTGTTGAAGTGGAACCGATGATTTGAAAGTGTAAAGGACACTCGGTATTCGATATGGACAGACGAGACTAGCCAAGATGCAAACGCTTCGTTGCATACTTCGGAAACGAAGAGAGAACGCTAAGAGAAAGCTTGGTGATTGGTTGTTGTAACGTCAAAATAAAATTTTGACCATCAATCACAAAATTTTCTCTTAGCGTAGCGCAAACGACTGTAGAAAGCACACATGGCTACGGGCCGTGAAAGACTTCGCGTGGTGGCGAGGCTTGGGCTTGGGAGAGATCTATATTCAGCAGTGGAGCGACACGGGCTGATGAAAATGATTGCTTGATTGGCTATTGTGCTTGCTGCTTAGGCGCTTTTAAAGGACAATGTCTCAATTAGTTTAAATAGCAAGGGATGCTAGAGCCACAGATTATAAAGTAATACTTAATCCTACTGTAGTCAGCAGCCCACTTGCCGCAAATGTGGCTTAGCTTGTATTATAGGCAGACAGTCAGTCTGTCTGACAACCTTAAAATGAAATAAATACGATGTAGAGCATAGGTAACATGTAGAGAGAGAGAGAGAGAAATGTAAAGAAGTGTTAATTAATACATTAGGTAATTCCAGCGGCCTCCCTCCACTTGGCTCCCACGGTGTAAAGGGTTGTAAATCCCTTACATGATAAACTGAGTGATCCCGAGTATCAAAAGTTGACTTGACACTTGTCTAAGACGAATACAACTATGGGTAGTTATAATCAACTTGACTGATATGAGAACACTAAATGTGTTTCACATAAATTTCCTTAATATACATATGATTTGCTTTCTTATTGTCACGTTTCCACGTTTACATATTCTTAACTTATTTGTAAGCACGTAGAAAAGGTATGGACGTGCTCTCTTTTAAATAGAATTTCCTTATTTATCAAGTAAAAATGAGAGAAACACTCCTACGTGTCTTTATATTACTTCCTAGTGGAATGGTTCCATCTGCTTAGTAAACTCTTTTTCTTAACATACATTTCACCCTGGCTTTTCTTGTTAATAAAATGTACGAAAGCTCGTACACACGGCTAGGATCCCATGGGATCCTAGGATATTTTTTTTGCATTTAGAGTACCTGTAAGTATACCTAGCTTATGATGTTTTTGTGTTGTGTACAGTTATCATTATTTTTATTCATAAAGAAATAACAATTGAATTTAGCATTTAATATAAAAAAAAATATTTGAAAGTTTTTGTAAGTAGGTACCATTTCGATTTCTTATGTTGGAAAAGAAAAATTAAACGATTCTTAATTCGAAATGTTGATCCTTTTTACCTTTAAACTTCAAATTTAAAGTACGAGTAAAAATGTTTTTAATACGTTTGTTTATTCAATATATATTATACCGATTATACATGTCGAAATAATTAATTTTATGTGTGGTTAAGTTATTTATTAAGTTTTATACAAAATGTTTATTTATTAATTTTTTGTGAATATTTTAGATGTTTTAATTGTTATTCTGCTATCGACGCGTAACAAATTCAACAAATCAAAAATCATAATCACAACACAGTCCAGCAGTTCTCGAGTTAAAATAGTGTAACTATAACTACTTTATTATATATTTGTATGATTAAACATATTCAATGATGTTAATTCCTCAAATTTGCGATTTGAGGCCACTCTCCGTCTTAATCGTCTCAAAGGGCTTAGAACGATTGTAACCAGCAGCGAACTTCGCCCTAAGGCCGTGCCCTCAGGCTACTATTAATTTTGATATTTCCTTGTTGAAACAAAAAGAACTTTGCATTTACGCAAGTACATACTTAGACGAGCAAGCTAAATTGTTTAGCAATTGTTAGAAATGAAATATGACAAGCGAATGGTTACTTTTGAAGTAGCACAAATACTTTGATAAACAACCCTTATTATAAACTAGCTGGTGCTCGCGACTTCGTCCGCGTGGAATAGTTATTTTGGGAATCATTTGGGTATCTCGAACGGTTTTCGCAGCGCACGCAACGGAAGCCCTCAAAGATGAATAATTTTCCCCGTTTTTTTTCCACATTTTCGACTGTTTCTTCGCTCCTATTAGTCGCAACGTGATGTTATATAGCCTAAAGCCTTCCTCGATAAATGATCTATCCAACACAAAAAGAATTTTTCAATTCGAACCAGTAGTTCCTGGGATTAGCGCGTTCAAACAAACAAACAAACAAACAAACTCTTCTGCTTTATAATATTAGTATAGATAAAATATTAACAAAACATTTGAAGAGGTACGCGTTTTGATTTTACGAGAGTAACGCGTTTACGAGAGGAACAATCTTCAAAAGATACCTGAGAAGGGATAAACACACTTTGGACGGTTTATTTTCACAGGGTGAAGTGGGATTCTGACCGCACTAAAACCTCTCTCAGTTTGCTTATAAGTAGCTTTTAGTCCAAAGGATTTTCAAAAGCGTATGCACTATTTAATTGAGACATCATGGTTGAAGAATAAATTCTACTTCAGATATGATCAGAATGCCTATTTCATTTTCATTAACCAGCAAAAGAAAAGCATTTTCATAAAGCAGCCATGTTTTTTTGTAAAACTTCTTAGAATTCTTTTCAAAGGGTTGAGTTTATTATTAATTTTTAATTTGGAATTTCATCAAGCCTGAAATCTATTCAAACTCAACCATTATACAAATTTTAGAGGGTAATAGTAACTTAGACTTTTGTACGATTATTTCAATCGTACAATGATTTATTACTGATGGATTTGATATTTTTACTGATGGAGTTGCTTGGTAATGGAGCCTAAACATTGAATAAATTAATGTTAAAAGAGCATCTATGAGGACTCTTGTTATTTCTTCCTTAGAGAACATGCTTTTTTTGTTAAGTTTGACATGTGATTATAGTGGTGGTATGATCAATAATAATCCATATTATGTATATTAAATGCCACGATAAAGAGTGTATCAATAGTAGATATGATTGTACAATGTCTAGGGGGGAAACCGGAAAGGAATTTATATAAACATTTCCGTTTATCCACCCGATAATCGCGAAGTAAAAATGAACCTCAATCTAAACACTGTAAGATTTGAGTTTACAAGTCGACGGTTAGTTTATAATTTTAATTATAAACAGCTACAATTTAATATATAAATTAAAATCAACAAACGAAATATTTGTATCATTTATTTCTCACCTTCAATTAGGCTGGGTTGCACCATCTAACTTTAACTATAACCAACGCCGCAACTTGAGTTAAAATAACGGTTAGGCCGAAAATGAGTTGCACCAGTTAACAAATAATCATAGCTGGTTAACTGGTGCAACTCATTTTCGGCCTAAAACTCATTTTCGGCCGAAAATGAGTGCGAATTAACTGAAGTTGCGACGTTGGTTATAGTTAAAGTAAGATGGTGCAACCCAGCCTTACTTACCATATTATTTGTTTATTTCTCAATTTGTACAGAAAAACTGACATTTTTTTAAAAACAAATTTTGAAGCCACTCACTTAACGTTGAACTAGAACAACATTGCTGACGTAATAATAAATAATACCATAATAATAATATTTTCCGAAATCACATTAAGTATGTACTTATAACAAAAATAGTCATACACCCTCTTAGTCACCATTTTTAAGCACCCCTCGATGACAATGCACTATTTTGAGTGAGCACTTTTATTTTTAAACACTATGTAAGTATGTTTTTTTTTATAAATGAACGGGTCCAGGCTTGTCCTTGTAGTACTGTAACACCCGACATCTTTCGTGTTGTGCGCATATAAGACGCGCCGGCGGATGTCAGGGGGGCAAACGCGGTGTCCTCTGACAGGGCTGCGCAGGAACATCGACACGCTCTGGAACAGCTGTCAAAGACGTCTCCGCAAATCGTACTCCGAGGCGAGGACGCACGCGGCCGTTCTGTAAGAGATAGAGGTATTCAGTAGTAGAGCAGTGACAGACTAAGTCATAGACTGGGCAAGCAGTATCTGGCGGCAGTCTCCGAGATGGCCGACGTACTTCTACTTTTGGGTACGCCGAGATTCCGACAGAGAGCGTAGCCCTCCACAAGCTGAACAGCCGTGATGAGTAGTAGATGTCGTGTCACAACGTTCCAGGCAGTGTGCCCTTTTTATCGTTAGGAAATCCTCTTGTTGTTGTTGGGAAGTCCGGATTCCTACCACTAAACGACTTTCTAGCGCAGCAGATCTATTATTATTATTAGTATTTATATTATAAAATATACACGATAACACCACGATAACCACGATATTCAATTTTTGTCTTGCCTGTCGATAATTTAAAAAAAACTACTCAACGGACTTTCATGCGGTTTTCACTCTTAGAATTTCGCCAGTGCGAAACCGCGAGTGGGTCGCTAGTTACTTTATAAGCGTAAAACTTACCTTTATTATTAGTGGTGCTTCTAGATTATTATTCCTATTCTTAGTTGAACTCGAGCCAGAGTTACCTGTAAATAATATTTTTCTCTGTTTCAGACAGGAATAGTAATTATTAAATTTTTTTCTCCTATAGAAATAATATACAGACCCATATTATCAGTTACGAATTGTAACGTACCAATGTCATCATCATCATCATCATCATCTCAGCCGTAGGACGTCCACTGCTGGACATAGGCCTCCCCCATAATTTTCCAATAGGACCGGTCAGAAGCTGCCTGGATCCACCGCTGACCCACGCCCTTTATTAGGTCGTCTGTCCACCTTGTGGGTGGACGTCCTACGCTGCGCTTGCTGGTCCGTGGCCTCCACTCGAGAACCTTCCGGCCCCAGCGGCCGTCGGCTCTCCGTACTATATGCCCTGCCCACTGCCACTTCAACTTACTAATCCGCCGGCTTATGTCGGTAACTTTCGTACGTCTGCGGATCTCCTCATTTCTGATTCGATCTCGCAGTGTAACCCCGAGCATAGCCCTTTCCATAGCTCGTTGAGCGACATTGAGCTTCCTTACGAGGCCCATAGTTAGAGACCACGTTTCAGCGCCATACGTCATCACTGGCAACACACACTGGTCGAAAACTTTTGTCTTGAGACACTGAGGGATTTTGGACGAGAAGATGTCTCGGAGCTTCCCGAACGCTGCCCATCCGAGCTGGATTCGACGATTGACCTCCCTCTCGAAGTTGGCTCTACCTAACTGGACAGTCTGTCCCAAGTATAAATACTCGTCAACAACTTCGAGAGTCGAGTTCCCAACTGTTACTGGGGTAGGCACAACATGGACATTTGACATAATTTTCGTCTTGTCCATATTCATCTTAAGGCCCACCCTTTGAGAAACTCGGTTGAGGTCTTCGAGCATCGTGCCGAGGACTCCCATCGACCCCGCCAAGATCACAATATCATCGGCAAACCGAAGGTGAGTGATATACTCGCCGTTAACATTGATGCCAAGTCCTTGCCATTCCAGGAGCTTAAATGCATCTTCCAAAGCGGCAGTGAACAGTTTCGGAGAGATTACATCTCCCTGTCTCACACCTCTACGCAATGGAATAGACTGTGTGCTGTGCTCCTGTACTCGGACCGACATGGTGGCTTTACTGTATAAACACTTCAATACCTCGATATACCGATGATCAATGCGACATCGCTGCAGAGCCTCGAGCACTGCCCATGTTTCGATCGAATCGAAGGCCTTCTACGTACCAATGTAGCCCCAGCCAACTTTATGCCAATAGCCATAAAGTTGAAATCGTAAATAGCAATACTTCGTATGTGGAAAAAAGACATAGGTTACATAATTTGATATAATATATTTCTTGTATGGATTCTACGAGAGCCGCAATAATACCACAGATCGAACTGTCTTGAAGTTAACAATCTCGTTATTAAGGGCCAAGCAAAGCAACTTTCAAAGGCCTATCTAATATTTATACAATTACTAGCTGGCCCGATACGATGCCCTGTCAATCTATATTATATAATTATCTATCCATAGATATAAAAGAAAGTCGAGTTAATTACCATATCAAATCAAAATATTTATTTATAAATTAGGTTTATCCAAGAAACTCTTATGATTGTCATTATAAATTTAAATTTACCAGGGTTCCAGAAAAAAAAGCCAAGATGATGACGAAACACCGATTTTCATGGTCTTCCTTTTATTTCTGACACTATGTTATTTAGAAAAAAATAATCCTTATGTTCAAGCCTTTCGATTGGCATGATAAAGCTACAGGGTAATTTTTTTTCTCGTGTAGCAGGTTCGATTCCCGTTTCAACCATATAATTATTTAACAATCTATGAATGCAGTTTAAATTGTTTTTCAAATTAAAATAATGTCTTCTTTCAGTAAAATATTCCATCTACAATATTCAAGGTACTTTCCCTCCATGTGGCATAGTCGTGGGACGGCCTGTATATAGCGTGTTTGGGCTCAATAGAAAGTTGAGGTTAGTTTATAATTTAATTATAGCTTGTTCTATATAAGTTACATCAAAATCAAAATTAAATTATTTTATAGTGTTGGTTACTCTGCCTCAATGCAAATTTAGGGTCTAACTAAACGTTCTGTTATCGCGTTTTCTGTCACAAAACTTCGGTGACATGACATGATCATGACGCTTCGGGCTGTCGAAATGTCAGCCCTTGCATAATGAACGTCTTTTGAAGTACCTAACCCCTTTTCGGGGAGGGAGTACTAACAAAATACAATACAAATACCAGTGAGGTGACATAACAAGAGAAGTTATCGCCCCCATCACTAGTGATCCGTTCAGCTGTGGTTGGCAAGCAACACTTAACTTAGTCACTTTCTAGCTCTTGAGTTGCTTGTTGCTTGTAACCCTTGTTTGTTTTTTAGCGAAATAACGTTAAAACTCATCAAATATGCCCTCGTGTGTGATACGATATTGCACTAATAATTCATGCAATACATCAAAGTGCAAAGGAATAACTTTCCATCGGTAAGTAACTAAATAATCATTTTAAAACACAATTCGAGCAAAATATTTAGCGGACGCCATTTTGCGTCATTTGTCATAGATAAAAAAATTAAGAAGTGACATTAGGTGTATTGTTAAACAAGTGTAGATTATTAGTTGACGTATGTATCTTTTTATAGCGGAAAATAATAATCTTACACGTTTAGAAGAGAATAGACTGGTTATTTTATTAATTAATAAAAGATAAAATTATCATAAAATCAATTACCTTATTACCTAATTGTTTTATTACATTGATTGGTTTTAAGTTTTAATTGATTTATTATAGGCTACTGGCCTGAAATAAAATTATTATTTATTTATTTAGACATAATATAGGTGAAAATAGTGATTTTTATTTTAGTCCAGTCAAATTAGATCAAAAAGGGGCTGACACGGAAAAAAATCCAAGTACCAATTTTCCTTCGGAATTCGTTAGGAGGGATCTCTGGCAGTCTACATTTCGGTTTTCGGGATCCGCACCCTATTGCGTCATCCGCCATCTTGAATTTGAGGGTGAATTTTTGTTTATTGAAAAACTCGTTTATTTTCAATTTTACACGAGAAATGGTTATAACCGAATTTGTTTGGAATTAAATTTCCTACAATTTTGGTAGTTATCGATTTTTCCCTAGGATCAATATTTTCCGATTTAAACCCGAAAAGAAGTGAGGAGTGAAACTAAATTATATTCTATTATCTCGTTTCATAGATTACAAAGATAAATATTAAATATTTTATAGAACTAGGTTAGATAAATGAAATAGGTTATATAATAAAATTCGGCTTTATTGTTATTCATTTTAATTTATAGTGTTTTAATACAAAAACAATAAATTAACATTATAAAAATCTCAACTACGGGTAACTTGATTCTTGTATATGCGACAACACTGAATGGCGTTTAGGGTTCATATTATTTTTATGTTTGAAATTTTGAAATACTTTGAAAAACGATACTTACTTATGTTATGTGATCCCAGTGTCCTTCTTATTTTTTGTAGTATTATATTTATACAGTGTGTATGGGTGGCTTCTTATACTCTTCAGAAGATGTTTATAAAATAATGTATCGCCACAGAAAGTGTAATACGAAAACTCACAAAACAAAGTGGAATTAGACTCTCTTCGAAATACTATTTTAGTTATATTACGGTCAATACTTTAGAACACTTTATTCAGAAAGAGGTATTTACATCTTTAATTCAATATTCTTTTAATCAACCAAGCACCTTAAACCACCGATCGCATTTGATACGGGCCATTATAAATAAATACACAACGATTCGCTTGAAACATAAAGCTAAAACTGATCCGACTAATAATTGTGTATCTAAGCGACAAAAATTAACTAAACTTATATTGTTTAAGGGCAACTAAATAAACATTTCTTACAAAATTTTACGGCTAAATCGAAAAATATTGATCCTTGAGAAAAATTAATAAGTACCAAAATTGTAGAAAATTTAATTCCAAACAACTTCGGTCATAACCATTTTTCGTCTAAAATTGAAAATAAACAAGTTATTCAATAAACAAAAATTCACCCTCGAATTCAAGATGGCGGATGACGCAATAGAGTGCGGATCCCGAAAACCGAAATGTAGACTGCCAGAGATCCCTCCTAACGAATTCCGAAGGAAAATTGGTACTTGAATTTTTTTCCGTGTCAGCCTCTTTTTTGATCTAATCGACTGGGCTAAAATAAATTTACAACACAGCATTTTTAAATCGTTTATTTATATATTCAATTTTATTACTATGTTACCAATAATTAATTAGTGATATTTGTGTCTGATGCGGTTGGTTAAGTATTTATTTTTGTTTGTATGGCGTCAAAACACTATTTTTGTAATAAAAACTAAGTAGGTATAAATGATTGTTAATTTCGAATTTGTTGGTCGAATTGTTAATTTTGTTATTTTCTTTTTTTAACATATAAGTTTGTCTCATTCCAACATGGTTGTGATCAAAATTTTTAATAAATAAAATAATTTTTTTATTCACGTAAGTGGTATCCAATGAAAAGGCAGAATATAAAAAAAGTGTCGCCTCTATGACGGTGACATCGCATCTATGATACATTAGCCGCCTCTTGCGCGCCCGTTTGTTGTACAGATTTTGTTCGTACTGTCTTTTCTATATTATAAAGTTCTATGACAAATACAACATATAATGTCAGTGTATTGTACAAAATACAATACACTGACTAAATTCTTTGTTTTTACAAAGTCAAAAACATAATTCTTTTATCAGCGAATCGAGTTAGGATTAGGATATCTTCTAATGTTCCGCTTGATTTGTACGGTCGTATACAATAAATAAGTCTCACTAGTTCGGTCAACCGGACTGTTAACCGAACTACTGGGAATAGTAAGACCAATGCTTCTCCTTGCAATTCCTTAGTATGTAATACTACTTACTTCTTTCTTTCTTTGGAGCTATCTTATGTTTCTTTATCTTTACTTTTTTGAGTGCATGTTGAGAGGTAATTTACATTTTGTACGCGGTATTAGGGGCTTAATCGAGAATTTTTTTTCAATATTAGGTACAGCCACTGATTTATTTATTTTTTCTTACTTATTATCAAAAATAAATCTAAAAGTTCCCAGTAGGATTCTTAGGAAAGTATTTCATCTAAGTAAATTCCAAACATTGCGTAACAAATTAATTATAATAGGAAAAAGTCTTTCTTTCCTAAATCGGCCAATTCCTGTAATATCTGATTGACTTATCAGAGCTTGATTTGTTTAATTCAAAGATATACATACCTTCTTAATTATAGAATTACTGTCTAAATCACGGTTTGACGTTGCCTGGCGTTGGATCTTTATTTTTCGATGATTTCTCGGGAAGTAGGTACTCCATGTTTTGTTGTATCCATGATACAAATACATTATCAATGATTTTGGGATTGTCAGATATTTGTAATGTATATGCCCTACGTGTCTTCGATAGCGGATATAGTCAATGATATTAATATATAAAACGAGGTAGATATGGGACTAGTGCCCTGGAACGGAGGCGTTCAAATTAAGACAATTGTTGTAATTTGATTTAGTCGCTTAATAACAGCGAGTGAAAGAACACGTGTGCTGCTCTGTGTTGACTCTGTGTCATAATTATTAAAAGACAGTCTAAAATGCCGAGTTGTGTATTCCGAAAGTGTAAAAACTATGGTTCCAAAGTAAGAAAGGATAAAGGAGTTAAATAACACACGTAAGTACATAAAAATCACATAATTTTTTTACAAAATTGGGCGATCCAGTGCAATAGGGACAGATACCGTGCGTCATAGATTAACAGTCAGAAGCGAAACCGTAGGCACAATTTACCGCGCTCTGTAACTATAAACTGGTGATGGGCGATTTCATTTCGAATTATATGAAATACTATTCCATTATATAAATATTATATTATATTGTAATTCTAATATAATATAATATAGAACTAATATTATATTATATTAGAATTACAATTTAATATAATATTCTATATATATTATATTGTAATATAATATAATATTCTATATATATATTATATTGTAATATAATATAATATTCTATATATACCTACTATAAAAACTTCATTAAAATTCCAATAATAAAAAAATTAAAAAAATTGGCAAATAAGTTGTTTTATTTAATGCCACCCCAATTATGTTGTTTATAGAGTCTGTGAGGAAAGAGAAAGGACGCGGCGTATAAGGGAACTACCATAATGACTTTATTATTTTTATTATATAAATAATTTTACCAATAAGTTTTAGAATAGTAAAAAATTTAACTAATTTATAAAAGTATCAAGATGTTTACAGTCGAACTATAATAACGTAACAGAGTTTTCAAAATAAGAAATACGCAGTGGCGCCCTCAATTATTACGTCCATTCTCTTTCCGCACAGACTCTAATATCAATGATGTGACGCTTCTGTTTGCATCGCTCAGCTTTGTTTGGCTAGCGTACTTCAAACGCAACTCTTTACAGACAGCTATCTCTTTCCGTATCATACGTTCTGTATCATCTGTCACGCTTACTAATATATCTCACGTAGGTAATAAGTATATAGGAGTATACAGATAAGTAGGTATGTACAAAGCGGAACATTTTTTAAAGACGTGCTATATGGAGATGGGTTATCTTTACTTAAAAAATCATAGGGATATACTATGATTTTTTAAGTAAAGATAACCCATCTCCTCCCATCCCATCCACTCGGCATTTTAGACTGTCTTTTAATAATTATGACACAGAGTCAACACAGAGCAGCACACGTGTTCTTTCACTCGCTGTTATTAAGCGACTAAATCAAATTACAACAATTGTCTTAATTTGAACGCCTCCGTTCCAGGGCACTAGTCCCATATCTACCTCGTTTTATATATTAATATCATTGGGGATATAGTATACTCGTATGTTCATGGAATATATGGTTTGTTTAAGGACAGAATCGCTAAATGAATATAATTATTTTCGCGATGATATCAAAAATTACTCAACGTATTTTCATGCGGTTTTCACTAATATGAAGGTTTATACGATATGAAAAATCACGCGTGCGAAGCCAGGAGCGGGTAGCTAGTTTATAATATTTATTAGGATTAGTTATTATACCTATGGTGTCAGAGGCCGATGAAGAACCACAGCATTTGTTTTTGACCAGCCTGCGGATAGCCCCTCGAAGATCTAGTGTGTAGGAGCCGTAGACCAGAGGGTTCATACAAGAGTTAGAGACTGCCATCGCGAATAATAAGTCTTGGACTCGATGGGATACTCTATAAGCAGAGTCTCGATCAACCATATACCTAAAATGTAAAAGAAAATAACTGTACGACGATTTCAATAAACAATCTAATATTAGTAATATTTTTTTCATATGAACGAAGTTTTAGTTATAAACAAATATTTAACAAATAGCTGGTGCCCGCGACTTCGTCCGCGTTTTGGATGAAAGGTACCCCATTCTTCTGGTGTCCCAGACAACGTGTAGGTATGCAAAATTTCATGATGATTGGTTCAGTAGTTTTTGCGTGAAAGCGTAACAAACAAACAAACAAACTCACATTCACATTTATAATATTAGTAAAGGATTAATATTTGTATTGAATGAACCATGTTAAATGATCCATAATAATTTTCATTATTATAATTTATTTTTTGTCTATAAGTCTAGAAGTTATCTCTCGTAAAGTCCACTCGTTTTTATTTGGTAGAATAAAAATAAGTTAATTGAAAACTTTTATACACCAATATACATGAATATTCAAAAAATCTAATAGGGTTTTAATAAATAAAAAAATACAAATTTTATACAAATCTAGAATTTGTATTAATTTTCAAAATGTTTTGCAATATAATTTTAAAAATTCTACTATTCTCTTTCATAATGCTTAGAATAGCCCTACACAGCCTACACTGTTCTTACTATTTATAAATATTTAATTGAAACATTACCATATGGCCATGGTGGCATATGGCAACCAGCAGAGAGCGAAAACAGCCACGATGGTGACCGTCATTCGCAGCGTTCTTCTACGTGCTCGCTCCAACACACGTCGATCTGACCGCCGTAACCGCACATGATTCAGTCCGTTTCGATGGACACACTTTTCTGTTAAAAATCCTTTATATTTTATTATCTTGATAATTTAAAATTAAAAAATTAAAATTATTGGTTAAAAATTTTAACTTTCTTAAGTAATAGGCGGGTTGATTGATCTGCACTAACTTGATTGATTGATTGACTTGATTGACCTCACTAAAAAGTAATGTGTCCTGACACGTAACTCCGAACTAATTAATTTTAAAATAAATATATAAGAAAATATAAGGATTAATTGCTTAATTAAGTAAATATTGTATCTCAAAATTCAAAAGACCGTTTCGGATTTCACGGGTTAAGTATCTATTATAAATGTATGTATATAAACGATACAAATAACAGCTTATTGATAGAATAGTATGGAAGCGATCCTTCAAGGTTTTCGGCACCTTCGCAAGGTGCCTTTGTTGTAACCCCGGGCCTTAATGAAGGTTCCATTGGTCGCCATGTCGAATGAAGAGAAGCTTTCTAACTTACAAACAGTGAGGTGATATTACTACGTATAGAGAAGCTATCACCCTCATCACTAGTGATCCGTTCAACTGAAGCTGGCAAGCTACACTTGACTTAGTCGCTTTCTAGCTCTTGAGTTGCTTGTTGCTTGTAACCCTTGTTTGTTTTATAGCGAAATAACGTTAAAACTCATCAAATATATGCTGTTTACAGCCTTTCAACGATTGTGTAATAAATGTAATGGTCATTTCCTTAATACCCTTTTTATTGTTTAATTTTATAGAAAAGTCGAAAAATTCATGCTGCACACTAAGGAAAACTTGTGAGAGTTAGTTAACATAGAATACTTTCCAGGACTAAGGCTGGGTTGCACCATCTAACTTTAACTATAACCAACGCCGCAACTTGAGTTAAAATAACGGTTAGGCCGAAAATGAGTTGCACCAGTTAACAAATAATCATAGCTGGTTAACTGGTGCAACTCATTTTCGGCCTAAAACTCATTTTCGGCCGAAAATGAGTGCGAATTAACTGAAGTTGCGACGTTGGTTATAGTTAAAGTAAGATGGTGCAACCCAGCCTAAGTACTTGCTAAGATTTAAATTTACACTCCAGTCGAAGCCGCGCGCGGGTAACTTGTTCGTTGTTTGAATTTACATTGTTAAATTCAAACAACGAATTGTATGATTCTATGAATATATGACATATGACACTCACCATCGAGATCTTTACTGTTCCTGTGTATTTCACAGAAGATGCAGACGTAGCAGACGGTGATGATGACCAGTGGCACGAAGTACATAGCGCACAGGCAGAACACGGTGTAGGCCACTTCCTGTCGCTCATTGGCGAAGGCGCCAAACGAAACGCACTGCTCGAAACCAGCCACTTTCGGGTGACGTAGCACTCTGAATACTATACTCTATTAATAAAACAAAACATTCATTTAAAAAAAACAAGCAGACATACAACGAACAGAACATTTGTCACATGACAATTTAGTAGTCATTTGGACAGATCGTCTGGTAGTAGTATAGCCATCCCCTTATAGAAACCACGTTGAAATAACAATACCAGCTTTTATGTTTCTGTGAGTGAGGGAATACCAGAGAACATTGCCTGGCGATATGGCAAGCAATGGGCTCAGGGGCCCTAGCCAAGAGCAAACCAATGCAAACGCTCCCTTTGCGTACTTACGAAACGAAAGCAATAAAGCCCGGTAATTGGTTGTTGTAACGCCCACACATAAAATTTTGACCAATCAAAAAGCTTTCTCCCACGCGTAGCGTAGCCTGAGCGTAGCGTTTATGACTGTACGTTTGCTCTCTCGTCGTGGGCGCCGATCTCTCGCTGCCGGCCGTCGTGAAATCGATGGTTGGCAGTGACCTTGCGTGGCAGGCGATGCTCACGTTCTGTGAGCACGTTATGTCGCGCAAGGAAGCGGCGGAAAGGCAACGGGAAGAGGACCCCCTCTCCCAGCCAATCCGCCAGAGAAGGCTCGGGCGCAGGCGGGTGGTCTATATCCGCCGCCTTCCACCCTAACCGGGACCCGGGCGGTGGTCTTGACTGCCGCCCTTCATGAGGTCCCCCGAGATGGCCGGCGTACCTCCACTTTCGGGTACGCCCAGGTTCTGACAGGGAGCACAGGCCTCCCCGCGTGGAATAGCCGTGGCGGGGCACCGAAGTCGTGTAACAACGTCCCCGCGACCCCGCCCGCTAATGGCCGCGATGATAGAAAGTCGTTGGGTTTTAGCCGGTAGAAATTCGGCATAACTCGGCAGTACCCCCTACACTGCCGGGTATCCAAGAGGATTTCCCAACGTTAAAAAAAAGAGGCATCCCTTACTCACTCAACGAAATACAGCACACGAGGTTATATTTCATTGTAGTCTTCTGTAGTCTTCCGCAGTCATTTGGGCAGCCTGTCTGGCGGCTGCCCAAATGACTGCGGAACGCTATGGTGCCCGCTGCCACTACTAGCCAAACATTAATTTCACTTTCTTAGCGCCTCTTTTACGAACTACAAGTAAAGTGTTGATTAGTTACTTTTAGAAATAATTTTATGTTTTTTTTAAATTTAAGCACTTTAGTGCATTTTTTAATTTATTTTTTTAATGTTTGGGACTTTTACCGTACAAACAAAGGTATATCAGCTTAATTATTCCCAGTGACAGGTGACTTTAAATGACGGTTAACCTATTTGACAGATGGTGAAAGAGGCCATTAGCAAATTTATATACTAACTAAGTGGTAATAATTCTGTCACCAATCAATTAATTATATTTAAGTGCTTGAAAGTAATTTCTGTTTTCGTTTAGAAGAGGTGCAGTAGGCATTAAAAGCTTTCACCATGTTTTCAACTTGGGCTAAAATTCTATTTATAAATTAACGCAATAACACGTTCGCGTTCCACTGATGGCCAAGTTAGTGAATCGTAAAAGGGTTGACGGCAAATCAATTATTAAGCAGTTCTCGTATTGCATACAGTCATATCCTTTATCGATAAAATACTTATTTTTATTCTTAACGACAAATGTATTTGTTATTCTTGTTGTATTTTTATCAAAAACACTTTGAATTTCTTAGTTTTAGAGGTCAAGAAGACGTTTTGAAAAATATTTTATCCAAAATTTCTGTTTTGATATTTTCTGTTTTAAAAAATATCCACATATCCTGAGCTCTCTGACAATCCGGTCAGAGATTTCTCACACATTTTATATATGAGAAAATGGGAGGTACGATGGTCACCGGGTCAGCTAGTAACATAATATAAAAAAGATTAGGTTCTATTCATTAATATTAATAAATATTAAGAAATAATAATCATTGATGTTAATGAATATTATTTAATAACTAGCTGGCGCCCGCGACTTCGTCCGCGTTCTGGATAAAAGGTACCCTATGTCCTTTCTGGAGTCCCAGACAACGTGTACCTATGCAAAATTTCATGGTGATCGGTTCAGTAGTTTTTGCGTGAAAGAGTTACAAACATCCATACATACATCCAAACAAACTTTCGCATTTATAATATTAATAGGATATTAAGAAATGAAATTCACTAGGTACAAGAGACTAGCTCACCTGCGGTAAACTACATGCTAGAGCTATAGCCCATGCTCCATACAGCATCTGTTTGCTTCGTCTCCTTGCGACGGGCAGCCTCAACGGATATAGGACAGCGAAGAATCTACAAGAAAAGTGACTCATCATTTGCCATATTAAGCGTCGTTTCGAACCACAGTTTCGAACAGAAGTTCGAGAGTCATCGATATGCCTAGGTTAAGTTCCCGTTTATCCCTCTTTCCATATGTGAAAACCTAATTTAAGTCGGTCTACACATTTTCAAGTTTTTGAAGCTTACAAAAACTAACTTAACAGCATTTTTTTAATAATTAAGCAAAATAACACACAATATAAAAATAATATATATTATGGTAAATGGTAAACAAATTTTATCTATATATACCTATAGCTTGTGGTGCTTTCACTATTAAAATAAAGTTCTATCTAAAAGTTAATCTGAGTATAGGTTTCAAAGGACATAACCTCAAATTCAAGGATATTTTAATAACGTAATTTAAAACTTAATTAGCAGTAATTTTGTACAGTTATGTGAAACTAATTACCTAACTGTCTACAAAATGAAGACTAATTAATGTATAAAAATTAAATTAAAGTTAGTGAATAAATTATTCTGTTCACACTATCTCTACAAGATTTTGTTGAAATTTTAAATACAACTTGAAAAGAGGCAATCAGGCCGCTAAACTATTGAAGCATGAAGGTCACCTACATAAAATATTGAAACATAAAAATTATTTTATGAATACATTTAAATATACCTAAGTAATTTAATATTTCACAAAAGAAATAATTAATACATAATCATAGATAAATGATTGGTCTCGCTGCGCTCGACTAGATACCGCCGTCGTACTTGTAAAATGCGGCATAAAATAGAACGCCGAATTTGGCGTACCCGAGCCAGTCACACTGCAAACTGTCTGTGATGTGTACGTGCCGAATGTTTTATTAAATTTTAGGCATAATAAAATACCAGTTTGAGTAGTGAAACTGTGTAAAAATATAATAAAACTGGGTAAAAAGTGATAAAAGGTGACGATTTTTTACACACACTACAATAAAAAGTTTCCACATTTTCGGAGCTATCGCTTTTGTATAGCGCTTTATCTAGTCGAGCGCAGCAAGACCAATCAATCATCTTTGTACATAATATTATAAATAAATTACAGTTTCCTTTGACCTTTTGTCTGTTCACGAAAGTATCGCATTGTTTCACCATAGTTTCAACGTGTGTTCCAAGAAAGTTCCAAGAAAGTTGTCGTGTTTCTAGCTCAGATAAAATAAGAACTAAAGATAGGCGACAAAGTGAGGCCAATCAAGTTTCGCCTCGTCTTATTAAAATATTCAAAAGTGATAATGCCGAATTGTGTACATAGTGGAAGGGTGCAAAAACCAGGATGGAATCATATTTCACACCTGAGTTAACTTGGAAACTAATATGAATCAATTGAAACCAATGGTAGCATTGGTTTATATTCACATCAATATTATTATAATGATGTAATTTTGTCCAAAGAAACCTAGAAACCATAGATCAAATAATAATTCTAGACAGAATTTTGCGAACAACATAGTGAAGCCAGTTTTATATAATATACATGTGTGCGTAGGCCGTTTAGTGTATTGTGATTTGTGATGTATTTCAATAGGTATAACCTCAAATTTTGTTAATTTACATTGATAATGTTCGATATACATATGAGGTGTGTATTGTGTAATTCATGACGTATTATGAAACGTATAAGCACATCATATCTCCTTTCAAAGGTTATTTTGATAAATTTTAATTCGTTCCAGATTGATTCTAGACAAAAAATCACCAACCCAATAAAGATCTTAACTTTAGGAACATTTTCATATAAGACACATTCAGTTGTTATTGGATCGTCTGGAAAAACCTTAACAAGTATATTTACCTGTCAACGGAAATACAGACGAGGATGTTCGAGGAGAGATACAATCCGAAAGCTCTCAGCACCACGAGCAACTTGCACAGCACATTCCCCGCCAACCATGCATTCGTGTACTTCCAACCGATCTGAGGGCAAAATGCAATCTATTATACATTTTCGCATAGCACTTATAAATTAATAATTTTATTTATTAACCAAAATCCTTATCCTTATCTTATCTTGATATTTGGCGACACGTTTGGTCTAGCGGCTAGTAACCCTAGCTGCTAACCAGGCGGTAGCGGGTTCGAATCCCGCTAGGGGCAAATGTTTATGTGTAAACATTTTTACCTTTGTACCTGAGTCATGGATGTTTTGTATTTATAATATGTATGTATTTACAAAAAAAAAGTAATGTATGTAGTATATCAACTGTCTGGTATCCATAATATCCATAATCCATTAAGTTGCTTACTTTGGAACTAGATGGTGCTAATGTGTGGAATGTGTGAATATATTTATTTATTTATATTTATCTTAGCATTATGGATCAATCCCTTAGCCTTAATGCTTTTTTTTTAAATTATGAAGTAAAATATAATTTATAAAATATTACACTTTTTATTGTAACCTGGCATCTCATTATATTAAAAAGAAACTCATTACAAAAATCTCAGTTATTTCATCTCAACTCTGGTGATACTTTTAGGGAACATTCTGTGACAATTTTATAATTAAAAAATCCCTAAATTTAGAAGTTTTAGAAGTCCAAGCGATCGGTTATGGGTTAAATTCGGGATCACGGACTTTATAAATTCCCTAAAGTTGTAACGAAATTTATAACTATGCAAAGTGAATAATGACATAACTTGTGTAAAGTGTATTAGGTTAGGCGAGCATTGCAATATTGAGAAATCATGTCAGACGAGAACCTATTTTGTTTTAACTATAATATTTATTTAAAAGTTTAACTGAAATTAAAAATTTGTAACGTAGTATTATTTATTTATTTTATTATATTATATTATATTTAGTTATATTACCTTATTTGTTTTTTTATCTAAGTATGTATTTAAACCTTATTATTTTTAAAATAAATAGAATGTACGTATTCCATCATTTGACTTTTCAATATTCAAAATTTTCAGTATAGCAGAGCGTCTTTTGTTGCCCGTCTTCACACAGAGAGGTTCAGCTTTTTGCTGGCCTCAATTTTTACCAGTTTATTTTCTTTTGAAATTTTAATTATTCAGTTTAAAATATTATGTAAAAAACCCCGGTTATAATATGGGTACGTATTTCATCTTATTTCTGATGATAGATTGTTGATTAATGTTTTTTTATTATAATTTGTGTTTTTAGTTCATTTTAAATTTATTGTTAATTTACTTATTTAATTCTATTATCTTTTCAGTTTTTTTTTAATCCTTTTGCAATTGTATTTTTTTATTTTACTCTTGTTTGTTTTTGCCTGACCATTTATTGAATAAATTATTAACATTTAGGGATCTTATATCTAAATTTTAGATTCCCACGGTCAGGCACACATATTTTTTCTTTTAGATTTGTGTTTAATTATTTCTTTTTCATTTCAGGGTTTTTTGTTTTTGGTTTTTGTCATTCATGGATTTAATTTGAGATATATAAATAATATATAATGAATCCTGGGTTTTATCCGCATTTTACATTTTGATGAGCCTTCTTCATTTTTTTCTTTGGTGACACTGATGAGCAGCGTGTTTTATTTTGTCGAGAAGGAAAAATTATTATTACTACATCCAGCCATTATTCACATCCAGCTAAGTTTTTAATTTTTATTAGCCGGATTTATTGAATCAAATTTAAAATTTAATATATATATATATATATATATATATATATATATATATAATAACGTACGGGCTTAAGGACCACCCCCTGTGTTTTTTTATTTATTTTGTTTAAATATATGTTTTAAGTGCTAACATCTGATTTTTTTATTTTTAGTTAGCTGGCGCCCAATTTTTTAGTTTTTTTATAATAATTTCATAGCCGATAACGTTATCTTATTTCAATTTATTTTCAACGTTTCAAATTACAAATTAATTAAATTAATTAATTAATTAAAATATAAATTTAAATGTAATTTTCACAATGTTATTTTAATAACGATTTGTTAATCATGGCAATATAATATAAATAAATAAATAAATATATTTTGCAAATATCTCTTATGAAATTTGTAAATACTAGTTTTGTATGGGTTTTGTAGAAAAAGAGTTTATTTCAATCTTAGCCTATATAATGCTCTAAAAATCATTAGCCACTAAAAAGTTTGGAAGACAAAAAGTGTAAGGAGACATTAACCCTTTTTTTTGTTCAAATTAGTCAATCAAAAAATGGGTACCTAGAATCGAAAGGTACCGTAATATTAATCATTATCTAACTAAATAATTTCATAATCAATACCTCTTGAAATTATTCGAATCCGAGATTTCGTTTAGAAGTTACGACCGCTATAAAAAAGCTTACAGTAAAAAACAATGTCCCTTTGTTAATTTTTGTTGTATAAAATTTAATATATTAAAATCATATCATATCTTAAGATAAAGTTCACCCGAACGAAGTCGCGAGTATCAACTAGTAGGTTAATAAATACATACATTTATATTTTATCTACCGTAAATTGGGAAGTGTAGCTTAGAAACAAATATCTCGCGATTCTACTCGTATTCGTGATAGAACGACTTCTATTTGCAGTATCCTCTTGGGTGTGTTTGAAATTTGCATTGAATCTAATCGGAGTGGTCTACACTCAATTTTAGCCATAATGAAATGTTAACGAGAAATATACGTCTTTCACGCCCCATACATGTGCTGTTATTTCATCCTTTGGTCACTGCCTTTGGTCACTGCCTTTGGTCACTGCCTTTGGTCACTGGCACCAGGCGGGCTGCCCAATTTATGATTACGGAAAGCAGTGTGCCCTGCCAACTCTAGAACTAATAAACTGACTACGTAAAGCTTTAAGGCCATCTATACTAATATTATAAAGCTGAAGAGTTTGTTTGTTTATTTGTTTGTTTGAACGCGCTAATCTTACGAACTACTGGTTCGAATTGAAAAATTCTTTTTGTGTTGGATAGATCATTTATCGAGGAAGGCTTTAGGCTATATAAAATCACGTTGCGACTAATAGGAGCGAAGAAACAGTCGAAAATGTGGAAAAAAACGGGGAAAATTATTCATCTTTGAGGGCTTCCTTTGCGTGCGCTGCGAAAACCGTTCGAGATACGCAAATGATTCCCAAAATAACTATTTCACGCGGACGAAGTCGCGAGCACAGCTAGTGTTTTTATATTAATTTGATAAGGTTTTCTTATTTGTTGTGCAAAGTTATCATAATCCTCATGTTCTCTCTGATGATATGATTTTCTCATATGAAATATGTAATGCTGTCAAAGCACGTCAACACTGACCTTCTAACTTAACACATTAAATTTGTAGGCTCCGATGGTCCGAACGCGACTCAATACCTAACTGTACATACCTAAGTTCGTTCGCAGTAATTACGCTCAGAATTCAAAGTCATCAATACAATTCAACATGAAATTCACATATCAAGCAGTCACAATTTTCTTTGGCAGATGTCTTATTAGTACAGAAGTAGGATTAGATCTCTGTTGCAAGTCGTTGTATGAATAGTGAATGCACAAACTTTTCGTGCAGGTGCAGAACTGCAGTGCAAAAGAAATATGTGCTTTTCAATTTATATAGAACTTCATTTGTAGAACTTTAAAGCTCTTCGATAACAATATAAAGATTTAATATATGAAACTCCAACCTAACTACATATGTAATAAATCTTTACTAATATTATAAAGAGAAAAGATTTGTATTTTTGCATGTTTGTAATGAATAAACTCAAAAACTACTGGACAGATTTTGACAATTCTTTCAAAATAGGCTATATTTTATAAAGTTACGCGAGCGAAGTCGCGTGCGACAGCTAGTGTATATTATCATTAAATGTTTATTTGCGCTACACTACCTCTCTGCTAACTCAAAATTCGTTAGCAATTTTTTTTATGAAGAAAAATCAAGCATGAAAAGAAAACAGGATTTTATTTTATTTCAGTACACAATTCGCATATATTTGGGAAGGCTCTCATTAGGCAGAATGTGGTAAAATTTCATCCCCGCATAGTGTAATTGTTGTAGAACCCAGACCCTATTGTACAGAAAAGCTGTATAAATACTCAACCTTACTCAACGTACAGTATACCTTTCGGCTAAGACAAGCCCTGCTAACATGTTCCGAATAAGTGAATTAAATTATGTATTAATGAGAATGTTAGCCCAGCCAGCTCAAATCTCATCAAATGGATACAATGTTTGTTGAACTAATTACGTGTGAATACGTATACTAATATTATAAAGCCGAAGAGTTTGTTTGGTTGAACGTGTTAATCTCAGGGGCCATAGCCGAGAGCCCGAGAGCATACCAATATAAACGCTTCCTTTGCGTACTCACGAAACGTTAAAAAATAAAGCCCCGTGATTGGTTGTTGTAACCAATCACCAATGTAAATTTTGACCAATCACAAAGCTTTCTCCCAAGCGTAGCGTAGCGTACCTGAGCGTAGCGTTTACGACTGTAGGTACGTTTGCTTCTGGCTAGGGCACCAGGAACTACTGGTTCCAATTGAAAAAATCTTTTTGTGTCTGATAGTCCATCTATCGAGGAAGGCTTTAGGCTATATAACATTTTGAACGCGGACGAAGTCGCGGGCACCAGCTAGTATATAATAACATTGCTAAAGTCATTCACTTTAAATTTAAATTTACTTTTCATAGCGTTAATGATAATATTAAACTCGCGGAATCATATAAGTAATTTAAGAGATATTTGATCTTATGATTAACTGGCAACCAAGCAGAGATAAATTATTTCGATGCTGGCAACCCCCGTCTTCGCGCGGACGCAATTATTTTCTGCAAATTATATAGGTATTAAAACATACCGCGTTTATTTTATTTTTCCAATACTTAGTTATCTAAGCCCGTATCGAAATCCGTTATGTGTGTCTAACAGAAGTTAGCGAAGAAATAGACAGAAGCGGACAGCGACTTTATCTTATAATTAGTATAGATCAAGAATTATATCTTGCCTGGGTCCTTTACGTAGGGTTCCAAGCATTACTTCGTGTTGTGTTTCAAGGCTAACGAATGTGGGTTATAACCAATGACTACTCTATGGTTATAACTCACAAGCCATTTGCTGACTGTAGTTATAAATAAATAAATTAATGTAGCCTTTAATTTCCTTAATTTATTATATTATCCTTTGACGACATGTTTAGTAACCCTAACTGTTAACCAAGCCGTCGCGAGTTCGAATCCCGCTAGGGGCAAATGTTTATGTGTTAACATTTACCTTTGCGCCTGAGTCATGGATGTTTTGTATTTATAATATGTATGTATTAAAAAAAAGTATTGTATGTAGTATATCAACTATTTGGTATCCATAATACAAGCAATTAAGTTGCTTACTTTGGAATTAGATGGTGCTGTGTGGAATGTGTGAATATATTTATTACATATTTATATCCTATTAGTCCAGTCATATAAGAAAAAATAAAAACATTAATCTATAGAAATCTGAATTTTGGTATACATGTTTATTGGAGCTTCCCATTAAACATACTAAAAGTCCCCGTCAAAATCTGTCGCGCTCGAGCCGCCATCTTGAAAAAAAGGTACACTTTTTCAATTTTTTGCCTATATCTCGGCAACTATTACTAATACGAAAAAATAATTCAAATAAGAAATATAGTTTATTAAATTGCCTATAAAAAAGCATATTAACATTTTTTGTATCTCCAATACTTTTGTATTTTTATTTTTTTGTATTTTTGCCCTCGATTGTCTTTGGCTCTTAGAGTTAGATATTGAGATACGTGTTAAAGATTCAACACTCTCTAAGCTCATTAGCAAATCAATTAACTACGACACATTTCAGGTAAAACAACATCGTGAATATGTACTAAGGACATGTTTATTACATAACTAGCTTTTGCACGGGACTTTGTCGTCGTAACTTTATAAAATATATTCTTGTGTTTCTTGCTGATAATGTTGCTTTCTGCTGTAGGTGAAAACGGTCCAGTAGTTTTTGAGTTTATTCATTACAAACAAAAACACACAAATATGTACAATTTTATTAATAATACTGGTAAGTAATATTTATGTTAAAACCGTAAATTTTCTTTGTTAATACAGGTGTTATAATAGTTTGTAAATATAAATTAAGTTGATAAATAATATCTTCATATAATAATATACATATTATCTCTTATCCATAATAAATAAAATTAAAGTGTCTGTTTGTAAATGTAAAATGACTTCTATTTACTAAATTTATATCAAAGTCTATACGGTACATAACTTATAACAAAAAACTAATATTTAACATTTTTGTCTGTCTGTATGTTCCGGCTAATCTCTGAAACGCCTAATAGATTAAGGATAACCAAATTTACAAACTGATAGTGAAATGAGAATCAAAGGTCTCATGAAAAACTTTGCTATATTTAGTCGCCACATAAAATCAATTTCAATAAAAAATACACATGTTTAATAAAAATTCTCGATGTTTCCATGACTGCTGTAATGGTAGGTACCTACCCTCGTCAATTTCGTACCTTTAATCTCGGAAACGGTAGGTTCCGATTTAAAATGTTTAGAAATGCGTTGCAGATTTTTTCATGTAAAAAAACCAAACGCGCTATTGTTAGGAAAATAGTTTCATATGATACAGTGACATGTTTTTCACTCGACTTTATTATTCATAACATTGTTATTAACAATTTTATGCAAAAAAATCGCTGTTTTTTTAGTTTTTTTGCTTATAAAATTGAAACTATCAAGGTAATAAAACTTCGTGACTAACCTCAATTTGGTCCAACTTAAAAGATACGATATATAAATTGCACCCGAAGCCGGTATATTTATTATAGATATATAGATAGATAGATAAATGTAGATGAGTCGAGATGAAAATTATATTACTCACAGTAAGCTTGAACCAGCGACCCAGAGATATACTATTTCGTTGGCTTGGACATACTTGGACAATTATTCTTTTCATGTCGCCATTTCTATACTTTCAAATCGGAATACTTCAGATTTTCTGTCTTTTTATCAAAGAGTTTTGAATCATTATTAAAAGTATACGTATAAGGATAGAGGAAATCCTTGACAAATTATTGTGCTACCGAAAGTACAGGAAAAGGAAGTATCTAGAGAACCGAAAGCGAACAAGTGAAAAGGCAGATTCGGACATTACTCGCAAATAAATTCATTTTCTATTTAAAATAGAGGTAAATTCATTTTTCAAAGGAAATTGGGTATTTCTGCGCATATATACATTCATAGAATTTATTCAAGAAAACCTTTTTTAGCTTAATTCACAATTAACGCAAAACGAAGCACAAAAAATTATATTTTTGCTCATCCTGTAGGTGTAGGTGTATACACCTACAGAAGAAGTGTATACCTCTACTTATGATTATAGGTTAGTAAATTGCTAAATTATAACATTTAATAATTAAAATTAATTAAATTAATATATTAATAAAAAGCCACTAGGGGTGGAAACAGTTTTTTTTTCTTATTGTAGGTAATGTAGGTAATAGTGTTACATTTCAGCCCTTCATTTATCATTTAATTTTCATAATCTATATACAGCTCATAGAGCCCTTTCATTTGATTATAACATTTAATAATTAAAATTAATTAAATTAATATATTAATAAAAAGCCACTAGGGGTAGAAACAGTTTTTTTTTCTTATTGTAGGTAATGTAGGTAATAGTGTTACATTTCAGCCCTTCATTTATTATTTAATTTTCATAATCTATATAGGTACAGCTCATGGAGCCCTTTCATTTGATTCTGAAGATATTTTTTTCATACAAAAAATTTATGACGTCATAATTGGAAAATGCACGTGTCGGATGTCTACCTAAGTAAATCTAAAATACTTACTATAAGAGTCCTACTAAAAATATCCATACGCGTACTTCCCCACAGGACTTTTTTTTCAGTGCTATTGGAAAGGTATTCATTACTTCACTTATGTCAATAATATGCTACGAACGCTACGAATAAATAATTATTCGTAGTTAAGTAATATGTACTTTACATCACTGACATTTTGAATTATATTTTCTATTACATTTACGAGAATAACATTAAAAAGTATCTTCCAATAAAGCCAAATAAATAGGATGGCGCTATTTGTCGTGTAATTCAAGGAAACACACGGAAGGAATGTATTCCTACAATTATTTATTTTACGGTAAAAACGGAAGCAAAGCCGTAAAGCTCTCGGGAAATGTTTATTTATTATTTAAACCCACTTTCATCCGTGTTGATTGAAATCGTACATCCCATTCTCACACTTGTAAATCCTCGAATGTGGATCAAAACCAAAGTAAATACTCCTATTTATACAAAAATAGAGAGATACACACGGTCGTTTAGATACTTCTTTTTTTGAATGTTAAGGTTGATAGACAGGCTGGCGGTCCACTTAAAGTAAAGGAAAGTTTTTATTTTGAACCCGGGCGAAGCCGGGAGCGTGTAGCTAGTATACAGTGTATAAAACTTTTCTTGCTTATATAAATGCGTAGTAATGAATTGTTGTTTACAATGTCTTACATCGAATATTATTCAAAAATAATTCAAATAAGAAATATAGTTTATTAAATTGCCTATAAAAAAGCATATTAACATTTTTTGTATCTCCAATACTTTTGTATTTTTATTTTTTTGTATTTTTGCCCTCGATTGTCTTTGGCTCTTAGAGTTAGATATTGAGATACGTGTTAAAGATTCAACACTCTCTAAGCTCATTAGCAAATCAATTAACTACGACACATTTCAGGTAAAACAACATCGTGAATATGTACTAAGGACATGTTTATTACATAACTAGCTTTTGCACGGGACTTTGTCGTCGTAACTTTATAAAATATATTCTTGTGTTTCTTGCTGATAATGTTGCTTTCTGCTGTAGGTGAAAACGGTCCAGTAGTTTTTGAGTTTATTCATTACAAACAAAAACACACAAATATGTACAATTTTATTAATAATACTGGTAAGTAATATTTATGTTAAAACCGTAAATTTTCTTTGTTAATACAGGTGTTATAATAGTTTGTAAATATAAATTAAGTTGATAAATAATATCTTCATATAATAATATACATATTATCTCTTATCCATAATAAATAAAATTAAAGTGTCTGTTTGTAAATGTAAAATGACTTCTATTTACTAAATTTATATCAAAGTCTATACGGTACATAACTTATAACAAAAAACTAATATTTAACATTTTTGTCTGTCTGTATGTTCCGGCTAATCTCTGAAACGCCTAATAGATTAAGGATAACCAAATTTACAAACTGATAGTGAAATGAGAATCAAAGGTCTCATGAAAAACTTTGCTATATTTAGTCGCCACATAAAATCAATTTCAATAAAAAATACACATGTTTAATAAAAATTCTCGATGTTTCCATGACTGCTGTAATGGTAGGTACCTACCCTCGTCAATTTCGTACCTTTAATCTCGGAAACGGTAGGTTCCGATTTAAAATGTTTAGAAATGCGTTGCAGATTTTTTCATGTAAAAAAACCAAACGCGCTATTGTTAGGAAAATAGTTTCATATGATACAGTGACATGTTTTTCACTCGACTTTATTATTCATAACATTGTTATTAACAATTTTATGCAAAAAAATCGCTGTTTTTTTAGTTTTTTTGCTTATAAAATTGAAACTATCAAGGTAATAAAACTTCGTGACTAACCTCAATTTGGTCCAACTTAAAAGATACGATATATAAATTGCACCCGAAGCCGGTATATTTATTATAGATATATAGATAGATAGATAAATGTAGATGAGTCGAGATGAAAATTATATTACTCACAGTAAGCTTGAACCAGCGACCCAGAGATATACTATTTCGTTGGCTTGGACATACTTGGACAATTATTCTTTTCATGTCGCCATTTCTATACTTTCAAATCGGAATACTTCAGATTTTCTGTCTTTTTATCAAAGAGTTTTGAATCATTATTAAAAGTATACGTATAAGGATAGAGGAAATCCTTGACAAATTATTGTGCTACCGAAAGTACAGGAAAAGGAAGTATCTAGAGAACCGAAAGCGAACAAGTGAAAAGGCAGATTCGGACATTACTCGCAAATAAATTCATTTTCTATTTAAAATAGAGGTAAATTCATTTTTCAAAGGAAATTGGGTATTTCTGCGCATATATACATTCATAGAATTTATTCAAGAAAACCTTTTTTAGCTTAATTCACAATTAACGCAAAACGAAGCACAAAAAATTATATTTTTGCTCATCCTGTAGGTGTAGGTGTATACACCTACAGAAGAAGTGTATACCTCTACTTATGATTATAGGTTAGTAAATTGCTAAATTATAACATTTAATAATTAAAATTAATTAAATTAATATATTAATAAAAAGCCACTAGGGGTGGAAACAGTTTTTTTTTCTTATTGTAGGTAATGTAGGTAATAGTGTTACATTTCAGCCCTTCATTTATCATTTAATTTTCATAATCTATATACAGCTCATAGAGCCCTTTCATTTGATTATAACATTTAATAATTAAAATTAATTAAATTAATATATTAATAAAAAGCCACTAGGGGTAGAAACAGTTTTTTTTTTCTTATTGTAGGTAATGTAGGTAATAGTGTTACATTTCAGCCCTTCATTTATTATTTAATTTTCATAATCTATATAGGTACAGCTCATGGAGCCCTTTCATTTGATTCTGAAGATATTTTTTTCATACAAAAAATTTATGACGTCATAATTGGAAAATGCACGTGTCGGATGTCTACCTAAGTAAATCTAAAATACTTACTATAAGAGTCCTACTAAAAATATCCATACGCGTACTTCCCCACAGGACTTTTTTTTCAGTGCTATTGGAAAGGTATTCATTACTTCACTTATGTCAATAATATGCTACGAACGCTACGAATAAATAATTATTCGTAGTTAAGTAATATGTACTTTACATCACTGACATTTTGAATTATATTTTCTATTACATTTACGAGAATAACATTAAAAAGTATCTTCCAATAAAGCCAAATAAATAGGATGGCGCTATTTGTCGTGTAATTCAAGGAAACACACGGAAGGAATGTATTCCTACAATTATTTATTTTACGGTAAAAACGGAAGCAAAGCCGTAAAGCTCTCGGGAAATGTTTATTTATTATTTAAACCCACTTTCATCCGTGTTGATTGAAATCGTACATCCCATTCTCACACTTGTAAATCCTCGAATGTGGATCAAAACCAAAGTAAATACTCCTATTTATACAAAAATAGAGAGATACACACGGTCGTTTAGATACTTCTTTTTTTGAATGTTAAGGTTGATAGACAGGCTGGCGGTCCACTTAAAGTAAAGGAAAGTTTTTATTTTGAACCCGGGCGAAGCCGGGAGCGTGTAGCTAGTATACAGTGTATAAAACTTTTCTTGCTTATATAAATGCGTAGTAATGAATTGTTGTTTACAATGTCTTACATCGAATATTATTCAATTATTTTTGTTAATTGAAAAATTTATTAGAAAAGCGAAATTACTTAGGTATTTCCCCGTAGAAACAACTTTTTAAACCATTCGTAAATATATTTAAATTGATTGTTTTTGACGATCTATGGATACTTGTCTTAGTATATATTAATATATTATGTAGATAGATAAACAAATAAATATCAAAAGATCAAATTGTGAAGAAGACAGAATCTTAGGAAAGAAGGAGACGTTTGTTGAACAACTATGCAACTTACTATGCAACATTATTTCAAAAAGTTTATAGATACTTAGATACATCTACAATATTAAAATTTCTAATATCAGATTCTGATTAAATACTTTATTAAAAAAAATAAGTATTGGCAACACCGGTCGCGCCATGGAGTGTGCGCAGGCGGAAGGGTTGGTTGCCGAGAGTTACGAATAACGAAAAGAAGAAAATGGAAGCATTTTTATGTTTGGAATAACTTGTAAAGTAGTGATTGGCAGTAATGTTCATGAATAAATAACTATTCATTGTATTTCAGTACACGACCTGTTTGACTCTACATCAGAAGTGTTCTAGCACACGCCATAAAGGGCACGAAAAGGAGACGTCGAGCTTCTACATGCTCGTCTAGTAACTCTGCCAGCTTTGTCATCAGCGAAGGGAGGCCATCTCCACTTTGTAAGAGTAAAAAAAAAAAAAAAAAAAAAAACCGAAAGGCCGAGACTGTGAGTAAGTTCAACCTGACTTCATACTGTAATGGCGGTAAATCTAAATGATAATGTCGTTACATGCTTTAATGTAATTAAATTCTATGCATCAACGTTTTTCTGGTCCGATAGTACCTTTCAGTATGGTGTGATTCTATGTTATGTAATTGTGGATTGTTCTTAGACAAGAGGGTTGTTGAAGGACTGGAAGAAAAGGGTCTCACCCACATTACAAGTTAAAAGAGATATGTGAGTTGTTTAAAGAAATCACGAGTTGACAAATTATAATATTTAAATTTTACAGAGGCTTGACGTAGTGTCAATTATTTGGGTAATATTGATTTAGTTGTCATCTCACACGATATTATTTCGTATGAAATGTGCGAAAAACCAACTTTAAATTTAAATGCAATTATAGTAATCGAGTCGCGCATATATTATATTAAAAAAAGGAATGTTTAGCACAATAAGCACAATAATAATAAAGTACAGTTCTGCACGAAAGTGATATGTACCCCCTATGGGGCATATTAATATGTACATATATATTTAATGAAGTAAGGCACACAAATCAATTGAACATAGGTTTATAGTACGTCAGTTGAAGCAAGTAGTTTAAATCCGTGGAAAGTTTAAACTAATTTTTAATGGTTGTTTATATAAGCAAAAATATGTTTAACGATCTGTTAGCATTAATGCAATAGAACTAAAGAGTTTTCCCAAACGAGGACATTAGTACCACAGACCATCACGGTTCACTCAACACAAATACCGGTAACGTCTTCGAAGGTTAGAAAAGTTTAGTTGCGAGGGGAATTATGAAAGAATAAGTAAGGTGGTGTGAATCGTGAATTTTGTAATAAAAGAGAGGTGTTCATTAGTTCAGATTCATTCGGTGGTATGATATTGAAAGGGTATCAGTCAGTAGTATGTCCGCACATCTTATAATTGGAGTTGTAGTTCTAATGTATCGGTCGGATGATAAAAGTATTTGGACTAAACATAAAGTGGTTTAATTGGGTATTATTTGACAATATTAAAAATATACTACAGATTGTGGTCGTCCTGTTAGAGAGTGGCGTAAAAGGGAATATGTCAATTTATTATAAGCTAAATTATGTATATTTTATGCAAATTATATAAAAAGATATCACAATTTTTGAAATTTTATCTTGTCGTCGAAACGCCCTGTGAGTGGTTGCAGGTCTGATGACGTCATATTAGTTATCTGTGTCATCATTTAGTTCTGTTGTGTGACGTCACACGTGTCAGGGATTAGCATCATTGCAGAAACAGTGTTTTTGGCTGAAAATTTGAACTTTATCATTGATTTTGTGAAATATCAATGTAGTGTACTTGTTTTGTGGTAAGGAATGGTTTAAAGCGATTTTCTAAAATTAGTTAAATACGGGATTGAGGTGTTCGTAATAGGGGGTGCTAACAAAAGGTTGAAAAATTTAAAAACTGTCACGTCATAGTAATTTACAGATACTTATTCGTAGTTGCTGTAGCTGTTGCACGCGACTTCGCTCGCGTAATTTTATAAAATATAGTTTATGTTACTCCTGATAACGTAGCTTTCTATACGTGAAAGAATGTTGTTTTTTTTTAAAGTCGGTTTCGTAGTTTTGAGTTTATTCGTTGCAAGCGTGCAAATAGTATAGGTGTATGCGAATACTAGGTAAAGTTGATAATTGCAAAATGGAAATTAACGTAGGCAAGCGATTCTAAACCTGTTAGGATCGCGATTTTGTTTAATTTAAGCTATAGGTATTCTCATTCAAACAGACAAGTTATGCAGTAATGGTTAATGAACTTTTAAATAATAAAATCATACGCGAAAGTAATTTCTTTTATACTGCCGGATCAACATTGTTTATAAATAAAAAATCGGTATAATGTAATAGATTAGCGTGCCCTAAATAAAATTACAGTTACCAGTTCAAATGCAGGATTCCGAATTAGTGTGTATTAGGACGTTTTGTGTTTTGGAGATAGATGCACACAAAATTATATTTCGGGATTATGAACTGGGCGATTAGGTGTAGGTACTGACGAACGAGTCGTAGTCGTCGGTGGGTAGTATTTGGTAAATTTGTATCTGTATCTAGCAAATCATAAATTTTTATCACGACGGCTTTGGTCATTTCGCTTTGAATAAAACATTAGAGGGATACCCTAAAATGCGACGTATAGTAAAGTACAGTGGGGGTACGAAAGCCTTCGTCAGTTTTCAAATTCAGTCCTTTATGAAGTAGTAGATACTTTTTGGAAACAAAAGCATTAAGCAGACAATTTTATTGCATAATTATGAAAATATATATACTTACTTATTATTTGATATGGAGTTCAGTTCATTGCGAAGACCAAATCAAATGGGTTCTATTTAATAGTCATGCTTTGTCAATGTATTTCTCTTGTATTGCTTACGTTCAAGAAGAATATCGTATTGAATTAAATAGTGTCAAGGAATTTAAGTTTCTATCATAGAGCTGCAATTTTTGCAGATCATGGAACTGGTTATATTAGCGAAATATTTTCAAGTCATAATTAACTTCGGGATTAATCATAGGTTCCTAGTTTTCTTATTAATTAACCTATCACGGTTAACTAGTTTATTGCAATTGTTAATGCGATATTCTGTTTTGTTTGAAATGAAAGGTTGGTATAACTGATATTTGCCCTGGTACAAGCAAATGTCGACTTTAAGGCGAGGACTTAGCTGAAAAGCGTTTTTTTCGTCGCCTAGTTTGACTTCTTAGAGTAAAATTACAAGTCCGATAAAAATACAGTGCATAAGTAATAGACTATATTGAAAAAAGAATCGGACAGATTTATAAAAAAAGTCAATTTTCTGAGAAAAAAATTAGTAAAATACTGCTAAAAAAAAAACTTACTGTTCACAGAAATAAGAATTTTCCGTGACAACTACTTTTGTTTTTAGGCTTATTAATTAACTTAAGTTCTACACTAAAGTTTGAATCGGCTACTTTTATTTTTTTTTTCATATTTTACACAATATTTAAGAAAAACCTTCCAATTTTAAATTTGTTCGGTTGTCTCCGAGAAGCTACAAAATTTGTTGTGCAAATTTACACCTTATTCATAGGATATAAGGTTGCGCTTATTTGGTAAAAATTGTGTTCGGTCTGAGGTTAGTCCTCGTCTTAAGGTGTTAAACTTTTTCATATTCTGATCTTACATAAATAACTGTTTAAATTGCATTTATTATAAAATTAAAGGGGATCGATATGAGGCTACTGTGCTGCGCGGGTGTAAAAGGAGCAGTCGGAGATACACGGGCAATGCGCGCTGTGGCCACGTGGTCGGCTCATCGGCTGTGAGTTAACACAGATGGATGAGAAGAGTGGTATTTGGTACACATGTGTTCGCAACTGAGGTAATAAGTCAATGTACTTTTCTTACAAGCTTAGATGGGAAATCGGCTTGGATGCGAATGATGCGGAATAGATGGAAACCTCAGTCTTGTATTCTTAACGTTTTCTTATATCTTACATGCTTATTAATTAAAAAGTAGATGTTCGTATTGGCAATGTTAAATTGTGAGTAAAGATGTGTACCGATAATGGTAAAAGCCATTTGTTCATGATATACATGTTGGTTTACATGTTGATTCAGATTATTTCTTCTGTTTGAGTTTGTTTGAGTGACGTTTTTTCTGAGCTGGGTAGACCGAAGTGGGCCAAAAACTATATGTCAAAATAGTTGGACATGGACAGTCTTAGGCCTTTAAAAACGAATTGGGAAGTGCCAGAGGTAAGTGTAAGGCGTTAGCCTAAGCGTCCGGGCCCGGATCTGGAGGTGGCCTGGCCACTAAAGAAAGACCGTGAGCCCTAAGTATTAAGTACTAAGTAGGGACGGATCTGGAGGAGGTCAGGTCACCAAAGAAGGACCGTTGGGGTTTGCCTGAACGTTAATGGGACGCATCTACATGGTAACTTGAGAATTGAGAAGTTCATTACAAAATGAGAATTTGAGAAAGAAGAAATGGTTTGAATCAATGTTTGTCAGTAAAAGAGTTAAAGTCATGATTGGCCGAGTTGTTTGGATATTATGCTTAGCAAAAATTAACTTGTTGTTTTTGTTAATAGGGTAACAACGCGTACTGGCAGTATCCTGTGGATGAGATTGGAGCACCTGGGGCATGTGCTCTGCAGAATGGCCGTATTGGCAACACCGGTCGCGCCATGGAGTGTGCGCAGGCGGAAGGGTTGGTTGCCGGGAGTTACGAATAACGAAAAGAAGAAAATGGAAGCATTTTTATATAACTTATAATTATGTTTGGAATAACTTGTAAAGTAGTGATTGGCAGTAATGTTCATGAATAAATAACTATTCATTGTATTTCAGTACACGACCTGTTTGACTCTACATAAGTAAGTATGTCTAAAACATTGTAACATTTGTAACAAATCTGTAATTCCCAGAGAATTAATTCCGACATACAGACGAGAAATTGCGGTTCGAAGCCACAGATTACATTATTTTGGACGGATGCTGATATTGACGGCCGACGAATTCGGTTAAACCACAAATTACATAAACTATTCTTGAAATCTACGGTGGCAAATTGAACTTTCAATAAACACCGTACATACATATTATTTACTAAACAAACAAACCAAGTAGGTAATATATTTTGGATTTACTAAAACTAAATGCTTTTTATAAAACTAATTGTTTTATAAAAAGCATTTTATACATATATATCCCGCGCCGGACGCGGGCGAAGTCGCGGGCAAAACTTGGTTAAGTATAAAAATACTTGTATCAGAGCTAAAATACTATTCTTCTACCATTATGTAGGTAATGCGCTGATTTTGGAATTACACGAATGTCAAGGGGAGGGTTGGAAAGGTCTGGGGGGGAGGGGGGACGATCTAATCTAAATCATAATCTTATCACAATTTACCAAACTCCGTTGTTTCAACACTAAATTATACGTTGACGCTAATTCCTTAAATTGTTATGAGAGCTGCCGTGCCTTCGAATACGAATTCAATATTAGTAATTCAAATTTCTTCGTAGTATTGAAATATTTTTAGTATTTAACTATCTTTATTATCGGCTTCGCTCGCATGAATCTCAAGCTCGGTTCAGAGCCTTTAATTTTTTCCCTTTTTGAAATCCTCATGGACACCTTGCGTTGAAACCTCAAAAATGTTGTTGGTTGTAATTTTCTTAGGGATCTCTATTTTTTTTTTTTTAAATAAAATATGATGGCTTTTTATGGCGTTGTTGGTTTCTCTGTGTTACAATTTTTCTATGGTTTTTAAAATTTTAAAATAAATTATTTCTTAAAAATATAAAAATATACTTATAAGAAATGTTCTTGTTTTATTTTGAATAAAATTCTCCCGATTTCTTGCTGATTTTTATGTCTTTGGCAACCCTCCGTAGCAAAATATAAAAGAAGCAAACACTTATGTGACGAACGGTTGGAACGGATTGGTTAAATCAAATAGCACGCATTCTATAAATCCCGGCCAACCCGGCTCATGTTTCCGTTTCATTTGCACGATTTTAGCGATTTCATTTGCATGATTGCATGATTTCCGAACGGTAAGATGTTACATGTAAAAAAATAAAAAAGAATTTTCTTTTTAATGTGTTTAAAAAGTTATTCGTTGAAAATGTAAATTATTTTAATATTTTTGAAAGAGATTAAATTTTCATCGCTAATGAGTTCGACAAACTACGAAAATTATAATAATTAAGGCTACAATGAGACACGAAGCTTTCTTGGGCTTATGAAAACCGTGTAACGAACTGAGGACAACACTTCAAGTTGTGATAGAGACAAAGTTTTTTCGGGCACAATTCTTTCTAATGAGGTGGCAGCTGCGGCTGAAGATGAAACGGCTGAAGATGAAAAGACAACGGATTACTATGGAGTGAAGTTTTGTCTGCTTTGAGCTTTTAATATAGCGAGTAAAGTTAATTTTTTTATTATTTTTCCAATGTAATTGGATATTGGACCGATATTTCGAAAACGGCTTATTGCGCGCAAATGATTCCTGCATAAAAAATGTATTGTTTATTTTTTTTAATATTGTTTTAATGCTAAATACAAAAAAACGACAATTGGCAGACCTGTTGAATTGTCTTCACCGCCTTGGAGCTCTAAATATTATGAAGCTTTAGTGTCTCAGTGACTGCGTTGAGGTGTGGACTGCGTTTGTGTTTTTCGTGCGGAATTAGTTTGAAATAGACATTATATACAAATATATATACAAATATATAGACAAGGTTAAATCATCAATGTCATTTACCTATGTGAATCCCTTAAGAGAGTGGTTTGTTTTAAGTACTCGCTCCCTCTTTCGTGCAGCAGCTTCCAAGGTTTAGATAAGCATGATGGTAACCAGCCTTCGGAGTGAAGCGGCACTTTAAGAAGATTTTTTTATTATTAGTTAAGGTTTAGTTAGAAGACATTTGATTGACGCCTTACTTTTGTGTTTTCGATCCTGTGAGCAAGAAGTTTTTAACAAAAGGCTTCTGTAATTAATCAAGATAATTAATTAAAAATCCTTAATGCCAAGGTTGTTTGTTTGTTTTCCGCGGTAACCACCTTTGTACAAGTTGGCTTAACTTTTTATTTGAAAGATTGTTTCATCATTTTATGAAACATCAAGATTCATCAAAGATTGTGTCATCATGTATATTCTATTGAGACGCTCTTTTACATATTTTTATGTTTTTTTTTATGTTAAGTGGCTGATGGTCCACTTGATGGTAAGTGGTTACCGTCACCTATAACACAAGAAACAGCACAGGTGCTACAAGTGCGCTACCGACTACAGTAGTTTTAAGGATAAGGGATAGGGAAATCGGCTCTGTCATCCTTTACTCACCGGGCGAAATAAATTCGGGCGATGAAAGGCGAAATAATCACAAAGCGATCTGAATTTCATTTGTTAAAACTGTCAACGACTTCTCCTCCACAAAGGGATCAGAAAATAGTATTGTTTGGGAAAAAAATCTGACCAATTTCAGATTTCTATTCGTATATTTCCCAATAGTCATAATGATAATAATCACAATTATAGTCTAGTGGTACGGACGTCAGACTGATGAGATGACTTTAGGCTTCGGACGTTAGACTTGATGGGATTGGCTTATCCCATCAAATTCGGCCGCATACTTGCATACCGACCATTGCCAGGAAAAACGAACAAGACCGCTCGCTATGGACGTTCCCTCGGGAATGTTACATTTTTCCAGAATAAAAAGTGTCCCGTATGTTAATTCAGGTAATAAACTAAATGTGCACTAAATTTCATCCAAATCCGTTGACATTAGACGTTTATGCGTGAAAGAGTAACACACATCCATACATCCTCACAAACTTTCGCATTTATAATTTTAGAAGCATTATATCACACATATACCTATTATAAAATATATACGGTTTGAACATAAATACATTAAATAAATATCGTTGTACAAGACGAATTAAAGGCGAACAAGACGAATGTCTTACAAGCAGCGGACGTTCCAATAATAAATTCTGACGGTTCACCCGAGTGTTAATATTCAACCGAGTGGCATGTCATCTGGCTTCAGCGTACAAGGAAAAGGGTAAAAATTACTTACAATACTTAATGAAAACAAAGAGAAAACCCAAAAGGAAACAATAACATCAACTTTTCCCTAGTTATTTATTTTTTACATTTATTTTTATATGAGATGTGGCATCGACAACCAGGAATAATAATAATATAAAGAGGGCAGCAAAGTTGACTTTTCAAATACAACAAACTTTCTTTTGCCCGCTACTTCGTCTGAAAAATATAAAAAATAAGCCATAATTTATGCTTGCTTATATATTTCTTGCTTAAAATATATTTCTGTCAAACATTAAATCCTAATTAATTAATTGATATTTAGTTAATAGACATTAATTGATATTAATAAATGCAAAAGCGGCTGTGTTTGTTTGTTGAATTTTGCAAACCCCGTGTCACAAAAGACACAATACACAAAAGGGTACCCCCCCTCCTTTTGGTATGTCCTTTTGTATATTATACAAAAAAATAACTACTTTTCCTTTTATCTTTATAAATTAAAATAAAATTCAACGCCTAACTAAATATATCTATCTAGTAGTAGACATAATATAATCGTAAACGAGCCGAATTTAATATTTGTTCTAAAATATTTAATTTGATGTTATTAGATGATATTAATTGATGTTATTAATCAAATTAACTTTAACTCGCGGCTCTCAAACTCGATACCTGATAAAATTAATTAAAATAACAAACTTTTACAAGTTTTGTTCTTGATTATTGTTTTTGTTCGTTGAACGATTTCCATAATGGCAGTATACTCCGCTATAGGTCCTTATTATTACTAGCGCTTGGATTGAAACCGGACCCACTGTAAAAAATATTTTACCAATAGAAACAAAGATAATTGATTGGTCTCGCTGCGCTCGACTAGATAGAGCGCTATACAAAAGCAATAGCTCCGAAAATCTGGCAACTTTTTATTGTAGTGTGTGTAAAAAATCGTCACTTTTTACCCAGTTTTATTATATTTTTACACAGTTTCACTTTGCAAACTGGTATTTTATTATGCCTAAAATTTAATAAAATATTCGGCACGTACACATCACAGACAGTTTGCAGTGTTACTGTTTCGGGTACGCCGAATTCGGCGTACTATTTTATGCCTCATTTTACAAGTATGACGGCGGTATCTAGTCGAGCGCAGCGAGATCAATGATTTATCTATGTACATAAAGCTACAAATATTTTATAAAGTTACGGGGACAAAGTCGCGTGCAACAGCTAGTACTAAATACGAATAACTACAAATAACCTTCTTAATTATCTTCAAGTACCTACATACAAAATTATATAACATTAATAAATGAATAACTTCGGTCGTTGTAAAGTGAAATTTCTCCTAATACGTCGTCATATTTCAAGTTTTCAAAGTTCTTTCATTAATGTTGTTTTAGTTGTTGTTTGATTAATTAAATTTATAAAATTATTGTTGGTTTAGTTTTGCTAAATTAAAAATATCACACGACTCAGTATTTATTAAGAGTCAGTGTTGCAGGCAGGCTGACGCTCCACTTGATAATAAATGGCTACTGTCTATTCATACTAATACTATTAATACTAATACTAATACTAATACTAATACCAATACCAATACCAATACCAATACCAATACCAATACCAATACCAATACCAATACCAATAACAATAACAATACCAATAACAATACCAATACCAATACCAATACCAATACCAATACTAATACTATTAATACGTAATACTAATAATACTAATACTATTAATATGAGCAACATTATAGGTTTTGCAATTGTGCTGCCGACTTTATTAGGTTAAATGATAAAAAAATTAAGAGAATAGGTATAGGGAAATGGACCCTTACTCACTCACCGAAACATATTCACCAAATGGATTAAGGGCCTCTTTCACCATCTGTCAAGTAGGCTAATCGTCTTTGTCACTGTGTAACCCCTCTGGTGCGCTTGGCTTGTTTCTCACCTAGCTGCCCCAGATCGTTACCACCGACTAGGGTTCAGCAGGCAGAGGCACGAGACTATGGGCGCCTTTGCTGGAGAGAAGAAAGAGGCTTTCCTATCAAATTAAACACGAGACTTCCCACAACACAAGTTTATTATATAATTATAGGTTGAGATACAATTATATGTGCAGATGCTAAATTATACTAGTTAATTACAATATCAATAGGAGGTAGGATGCACTTGATCCGCCTTGTAGAATGAATGTAGGCAAAATAGCACAGTTAGCACTTGTGCTATTCTACAGATTAAATGGCACGTTGAAGACGTGCGTGATGACGAGTCGGACGTAGACGTTATGATGCCCCGAGGGTGGCTGATAGAACAGAAATAAATAAATCTACTCAGCTTTGATGGCGCTCCACGGGATCAGCAGAGACGGTCCTCAGCGTGGAGACGTGGCGCAAACTCAATAAAGCACGAAAGGCGTGTAGACATGCGTCGGCGTGACGAAGGGTCCGGGAACCGGAGACAGGTGCTACCAACTAGGTGATAGCCACTGGAGCCTTCCGACGTCAGTGGTACAATCGCCCGCGCAAGAGTTGTGCGTGGGCCTCGGCGATCTACTTCTACACACAGGCGAAGCTCGGATCGTGTCGCAGTTTCTTCTCGATTCTCCAGCTCAGGATAATCGAGGGTAGGAGAGCGAATAGGCAAACGTCGTTAATTAAGTAAAAATATAAATAGTATGGAAGCGTCCGAATGCGTAGCCCGCCGGCTTGCGCTCGCGCTTTTATTATCTCGGTACTCCCTCCACTTTCACGTTTCCTACCCCCGCCGACAGATGGCAGATGCATGTGACACATAGTCCATTATATATTACACAGACCAACGTAAGTGGTCTGTGCAAATTTTACATGTTACAACTGGGAATAATCTCAGAATGGAATAATTTAGCTGATATATACCTTTGTTTGTACATACGAACAAATAATACTGTTTGTACGGTAAAAGTCCCAAACATTAAAAAGAAAATAATAAAAAAATATTCGCCTGTTAATATATTATAAAGCTGAAGAGTTTGTTTGTTTGTTTGTTTGTTTGAACGCGCTAATCTCAGGAACTACTGGTTCGAATTGAAAAATTCTTTTTGTCTTGGATAGATCATTTATCGAGGAGATTCCCAAAATAACTATTCCACGCGGACGAAGTCGCGAGCACCAGCTAGTAAAACATAAAATTATTTCTAAAAGTAACTTTACTTGTAGTTGGTGAAAGAGTAATCAAATTAGTAATGTCATGTTCCCAAAATTTCACTTTTTATAGATCTTACTGTCTCCACAACTAACCCGAAAAAATATGACCGTTGTTACTCGTAATGAACTTGTTGACACTTAATTTTGCTTATTTAAAGATTTACAACTCTAACAAAATTTAATAACCTTGCCAAATAATTTTGTTTCTTAGCTGTCGTAAGATATTTCTATTCGCTTAAAAATACTACTAAATTAAAAATTATAAAGGTTGTAAGGTAACATTACGAAGGTAACATTGAAAAATACGAAAGGATATCAGCGTTTCGTATTAAAACTAATTTTCATGTCCTCGTATTAAACCGCAGAGTAATCCTTTTGTGAAAAAATGTTGACATGTTTCATGTAATAATACTCTCACGTCTAAATCTATAATAAGGATTGGCATGAAATATTTAAATACCGAGTAAATACCGATTTAATTGCTATCGAAGCCGGAGGCTTTGCAATAAATAAAAAATCATAAATGTTAGATTTATGACTTTCGTATATTATAATTTATTAATAAGTATGGTATTCATAATACTAAAGCGTATTCATTTTTTTTTTCATATTGATTTTGAGACTAGCTAGTTTTGACAACATTTCTGATGCCAAGAGATCTCTACTAATCTCTAGATTAGATATCAGTATTTTAGACAAGCAGTAATTGGCTTTTCAAATTTTTTTTCACTGAGGCCTCGTGACTGATCAACTCAAACATAATCTAGACAAACAGCTTATTACTTTATATATTTTATAGTTAAATTACCTTAATATATAAATATAAATAAATATTCACACATTCCACACAGCACCATCTAGTTCCAAAGTAAGCAACTTAATGCTTGTATTATGGATACCAGAAAGTTGATATATACTACACACAATACTTTTTTTGTAAATAATAAATAATATATACTATAAATACTAAACATCCATGACTGAGGTACAAAGGTAAATGTTAACACATAAACATTTGCCCCTAGCGGGATTCGAACCCCCGACCGTTTGGTTAACAACTATAGGGTTATTAACCACTATTCCAAACGTGTCGTCTATATTTTATGGTTAAAACTTTTTGAGACATATATAAATAACTTTACTATCTAACCATCTATTTAAATGATAAGACATAATCCGCAAGAAGTCACGTACGTACGTGAAAACTTCTTTAGGCACGTTGGGCACTTTTGAGATGGGAAAAAAATCATTGAACTCGCCACACTGTCGTGTCATGTAATGTAATGTAACCGAAACCTCTATATATTTTCAGATATTAATTTAAAATAATTTAAAAAAAGAACAATTTTTGAGATTAAACTCGCGACACTGTCATGTAATGTAATTTTTACAAGAGAACAAATTCATATGTGAAAATGCATAGGTAACTTTTATTTATTATAATAGTATTACATCTTTCATTAATTTAATTCCTCTAAAAAGTCGCCATGAATTACGCTCGACGTTCACACGTGGATAAAAATTTCTGAAAACTACTTAAACAAAATATTGTATACTAAAAAGGAGACAAGCGAATTGTTTCACTAAAAATTTCACTCGTTCCAAATAGTTTTGAGCAATTCGTTACGTTAGAGCGCTTTAAACCAAAAAGTTAAAAATGTTCAATACAAATTAAACTCCCCCTCTGTATCTGGCTCTCTGTGTAGCTAAATTTGAAAATAAAATTAGGAATTATTAGTACGGTTTTCACTAAAAGATTAACTGATTCACGAGGAAGGATTAAGTGTAAAATTTGTAATTAATTTATACAATATAATATGTAACTATTATGTAGGTATAATATGCAAATTTGATGTTGTTAATTGTTAATGAATTTGCAACAGCACGTTAGCTAAATTACTAATCTGAATAACCACAGTGTCATTAAAGTAGGTTATGAAGTGCGCTTACCAAACTGGAAATACCGTCTGGAGCTGGAGCAAGGAGAAAACATACAAATAGTCAAGAAACTAACATAAAAATAAAGAAAAAAAATCTGAGAATAATCTTTAAGTATAAAAGAAAATTGACTTTTAAAACGTGCCCGATCATAGAGCACTATATTTACTGCCCTGATTTGTTGACAATGCTAAATCACTCTAATAGGCCATCCGAAGTGTATTTACACACTCGAATCCCCCAACATAGAATACGCATCAAAACATAACAGCATATGTGCTTTTATATAACTGTGGGTTGAATTGCACGTTTTGTAACTGCAAAAAACTTTTTGTTGTAAAACCCAGCCAACGTTATATTTGCCTCTATAACATATTATGTTACCGAAGTCATAAAAATGTGTATAAAATTTTTGTCTGCTTGTCTGTGCATTTGTGCACACTAATCTCAGAAACAGTTTAACGGATATGTATGAAATCAGGCACACATACAGTATATTACATGGATTAACATCATATAGGATACTTTCTATCCTGTAAAAATGTAAGGTTACTGTGATATTTTCAAAAAACGAAGACTATATCATATCTAAAGCTATAGTTTTAAAAAAATTATTAAAATATTTTTATAAATATAATTTCGATTCAAAGATCACGGAATGTGTACTAAATTATACCTATTTATGTTATAACTTGATTAGCCTGTGGTAATTAAATGTTACAAAGTTAGTAATTGTGCTAATACGACCTTTCTCTAAAGTAACTTACATATAGGTAATACTGTTTTGTAATAATAACTCACGGCTCGGCAAATCGGTGACCCCTATAGTGGAGTATAGGTCAATTAATCCGGAGGCGGTCACTTAGCTAAGTCAGCTAAGGGTAATGTTATCTCGTAACTACAGTTAGATTACAGCCAGTCGTTTCGAGTGAAATTTGAAACGTCAGTGGCAATGACAGAATAAGCCGATGGCTTCTACAGAGCACTATCTACAGAGGAACATCTGAAAATCTGTATTTCCGAGCACATAAATAACCCTAATCTTTTCAAGGTTCGAGTGGATATGCATCTTCTGGGTGAGCTCGCTCCATCTTAGGCCTCATCTTGCCACATGGCTGGTTGTTGGCCAAGAGCAAACCCATCTCTTATAAAAAAAAGGCTCTATATATCTACACTAGATATGTGTAGATAGAATAATAGGCATCTTCTGGGTGAGCTCGCTCCGTCATAGGCCTCATCTTTGCTATACGGCTGGATGCTAGCCAAGAGCAAACCCTTGGCTAAAAAAAATTAAAAAAATGTGTAGGTACTAATGAGTTCATAGAACAAAAACTCCTTTTTAAACCATAATAACCACATTTTTAAATAGTATAAAATAAAAAGACGCTTCGCTTCATATGCGGAATTTAATGCGGTTTTCACTCATGAAAAGAGCTTTAAACGATGAAAGTATATATATATATATATATATATATATATTTGACTTGTAACATTATTTGACTTGATCATTTGCACACCAAATGTGGTAATATATGGTTGATTTACCTATTGACATCTGGTTCTACACCCATGTATGCAAATAAATGATTTGATTTATATATATAACTAGCTGTTGCACGCGGCTTCGCCTGAGTAATTTTTTTATATTAATTACTCGATGATAATGTAGCTTTCTATAAGTTAAGGAATTTTTAAAATTGGTCCAGTAGTTTTTCAGTTTATTTATTACAAACATACAAATCTTCTCTCTTTATAATTAATATTAGTATAGAAGTATAGATTTGGAGAAAACATTTACGGGCTGCCCAAATGACTTATGCACCGCAATGTGCCCTTGCCACTACTTTCCAAATCCAGACCGAAGCCAACTTTTAAAAGATCATTTCCAAAGTGACTCTGCCGGAAATCGAACCCAGAAACCCTGGAACAGAGCGTTAAGGTATGCACACTAACCACTTATCCACCGGGCTCATCATAAATAAATAGACGTGAAGGAAAAATTTTGTTAAATTCCTCAAAACAGACTTAACTGCAAAATATTTTTTAGTTTGAAACTGACATTACTCGTATTTCATTTGACAGCTTTTAAGACTTGTGTAATTACTTTTATCGTTAAATTGCTTCGTGCTTAGCCCTAATGATGATCTGATGGTAAGGAGCACGTAAAGCCCTCATAAAGCTAGTTCAGTAACAAATATATATATAACTCTAGTTTAGATTAATTAGAAAGATTTCTGATTTAGCGATAAACGAAATCATCTATTCCACAAATGATTATTGTGTGTATTTTTTTGTAACATATGAAGGACATGCAGATATCCCAATAAATGAAATTTATTACTCTAGAGGTAACCAGAGCTCTATTGATAATTTAGATATAGGCAGTGAACGCAAAAATTCCTTATAAGGAAAAACTTAATATTTTAATAAATTCAAAATTGCATTACCTCTTAAATACTACAATAAATTTAATCACTATAATAATATAAAATCTTTAAAAATTAACTAACTATTTGCAAAAAGTATGTAATTATAAATAATTCAAATCTATTACTTTTTTAATCTTAATATTTTTAAACATAATGATAATAATTTTCACACATTTTTATTTTAGTTTTTGTCATAATTTTTTTGCTAGGTAATTTTTTTTTTAAAGAGACCTTTAACAAAATTTTAACTAGCAAAAAAATTATTATTACTTATTATTTTAACTTATTACTTTAACCTAGACAGGTTAAAGTGATAAGTTTAAAACAACTACTATACTACGTTAAGAATTCAGTTCACTTTCTTACAAGGAAACTTTAGTATTATTTATGAGGAAATACAGTGACAAAATTGGAGAAAAATTCGCCCCAAGTGTATCATTTGTCTTGGCCGTTTTATTTTTTGCTGGTTCGCTAGTTGGCCTTGTACGATTTCATAGCATTTTATTTGCGCAAAAACTTATATATGTTAGATATTCATGAGGCAAATGTCGCCGAAGGTGTTACGAGTTAGGCGTTTTTTTCCACGTTCTAGACTTATTTTATCTATCTGCCAGTTAATTCGAATTCACCGACTACCTAGCTAGCTACTATTGGTATCTATAATTTAGGCCACATTTATCTTCTTAAGAAACTGCCCAAAAAGATTTATGACATTTTTGTGTTATTAAATATTTAAATTATTTATAATGTTATTTTATCAACAACTTTGCCTGCAACTTCGCCTCTCAAACCCTAACGTACTTAAAATTATAAATGCGAAAGTTTGTATGGATGGATGGATGTTTGTAACACTTTCACGCAAAAACTACTGAACCGATCACCATGAAATTTCGCATACACGTTGTCTGGGACACATGAAAGGACATAGGGTAACTTTCATCCAGAACGCGGACGAAGTCGCGGGCACCAGCTAGTATTATTATACTTACTCGTATCTCTAAAAGCTTCGAATTCCATTACCCCACATTTACTTAAACCAACATGGCGTGTAATAACCTAATGTTGTATTATAAAGAACAAAGTAAGTAAATATTTCCAGTTACATTATTAGCATTGAAAATTCGAAGGTTAATGTATAATACTAAAAATGTTAAAGTTTAATATTTTGCAACCAACTCGCCGAGAATAAATTTACATGGCTCACGTACGCTAAACCTTAAGCGATACAAAAAATTATGTACTAGAGAATTGTAGTTACATATTTTAAAAAACTCCGGGATGGCATATCTCTATCTGTCTCTACGTATATCTTTCATATCTGTTTCTCCGCTAACTACTTCTAAACTACCCAACAGATTTTAAAACGGTTTTACTTATGGAAAGAGGGATAAATGAGGAAGGTCTGTAAATAAAAAATGCATCCAGGACGAAGCCGGGAGCGGGTCGCTAGTGGTGTAGAAACAACTGGAGAAATCAAACAGTAATTGTGAATTATTATTATTCTTCCAGCGAAAAGAAAAGAAAACAATAACAAATAATATATTATGGAAATCAATTGTAAATGTCTAAATTTTTAATTGCTATCTTATTGCAACAAAAAATTTAATAATGGCAACACTGTTTTAATTAATCGGCTTTGGAACATGACGCGACGCGGCCTGTTTGTTACGTCGTGAACAACAAATAAGGGCTGTCAGACGCTCAGACGATTTCTAATATTTGCTTGAGGGGTATATATAAAGACGCTCTTTACTAAAATTAACATAACGGGAATTCGTTTAATACTCTTCGGATCTCTAAGAAGTGTAAGTACATTTTTTTGTTAATATTAATCTATTGTCCGAAATTAGATATTTTTTGTTATGTGCAAATAAATTTGTGAGAGGTTGTTGAACGAAAAATTGAGAATATACATACATAATTATAAACAACTAGCAACTCGTTCCCGACATGCGTTTTTTTTTATATATACACAAACCAACCTCGTTTATCACTCTTTCCATTAGTGAAAACCTAACCTAAATAGTGGTCAAATATGTGTAGGCTGTAGGCAAATAGGAGGGCATAAATATCCATACATAGACTAAAAATTGGTCTCGCTTCACTCTACAAGACAAAGCAGTCGTAATTGTCAAACGCGAAAAAAATTATACGCCAAAGTTGGCGTACCGGAGCTAGTCACCACCCAGTCACACTGCAAGCTGTCTGTCATGTGTACATGCCGAATGTTTTATTAAATTTTGGGCATAATTCAAACTAAAATGCCGGGGTGCGTAGTGAAACTGTGTAAAAAAATACCACAAAAAATAAGAAGAACACTGGGATCACATACCATCAGTAAGTATCGTATAATTTCGAAATTTCAACATAAAATAATATGAACCCAAAACGCCATTCAGTGTTGCCGCGTATACAAGAATCAATTTCCCCATGGTTGAGATTTTTATAATGTGAATTTATTGTTTTTATTTTATTTTATTATATAACATATTTCATTTATCTAACCTAGTTATTGGGAATTATTTAGAATCGTGTGGGAAGATTTTAGGGTATTTAAAGGTTAAATTAGTTAGAAATGGATGTTAATTTTATAAAAATATAGTTTTTATTGAAAGGAAATGAGTCTACAATTAATTTAATAATATTTTAGAACATAACCTAAAAGTGTTTACAATACAAATAAATATGCAGGTTTGTTGCAACTATCAGCATCAGCATCACTTAAAAACATTATTACAACACACATATTCAGTACAACACATAAATTTTCACTGTTTAAAACTGTTTTCATTTATTTAATTTTGTTGTATCTACTTTTTACATACGTGTTTACTTCAAGTTTAATCTTCAACCACAGAGCCAATGAGCCACAGAGTCATAAACATTACGGAACCTAACCTATTTGTTTTCATCCAGTACAAATGTCTTGTACCTACAACATGTATGTAAATATTGATGTACTATACAAACAATTTGAGGTCATGTTTTAAAATCTATATAAAATTAATTGTCAATGAATTTCCTCCATAAAAACAATATTTTTATAAAACTAACATCTATTGTTAAATAATCTCACTTCCAAACACTTTATAAGCCTTCTATATTACTGGTATGTACATATTTCTTTGTATTGTAAACAATTTTAGGTTATGTTCTAAAATCTTATTAAATAGGCCAGTGAATATAGACATTTAACTTTGCACTATCCTACCGATTCAATTTTTTTTTCTATATGGTTTAGGATCACTTAGTGAATATAAAATCACAAAATGCTGACAGATTCCGGTGACAGCACAGGCGCCATCTTGAAAAAACGTTTCTGGCCGATATCTCGGAAACTATGCACTTTAGGGCAAAAGTGATAGAGACCATTATTGTAGAGAATACTATTTCGCATCTTTTATTTGTTACGCATTTTTTTGTAAAACTCACCGCTTACGTTTTATGGCTCATTTAATTAACACATTTTTCTATCTCTGCCGATAACTCTTATAATATTGGATTAATCAATAAAATGCATTAATCCATTTTTAAAGATCAATCTATTCCCCACAACTTTTATTTAAAACTTTTTTTTTTAATGTCCATAGTTTTCGAGCTATAGGACGTTAAATGTATCTTTAAAAATGGATTGATGCATTTTATTGATTAATCCAATATTATAAGAGTTATCGGCCGAGGTAGAAAAATGTGTTAATTAAATGAGCCATAAAACGTAAGCGGTGAGTTTTACAAAAAAATGCGTAACAAATAAAAGATGCGAAATAGTATTCTCTACAATAATGGTCTCTATCACTTTTGCCCTAAAGTGCATAGTTTCCGAGATATCGGCCAGAAACGTTTTTTCAAGATGGCGCCTATGCTGTCACCGGAATCTGTCAGCATTTTGTGATTTTACACTCAGTACGTGATCCTAAACCTTATAGAAAAAAAAATTGGATCGGTAGGATAGTGCAAAGTTGACCAAAAAAAACGACTATATTCACTGTACTATAAATTAATTGTAGACTGATTTCCTTTCCATAAAAACTATATTTTTATGAAATTAACATCCATTTCTAACTAATTTAACCTTAAAATACCCTAAAATCTTCCCACACGATTCTAAAGCCAACCCTTATTAACCCTTATTTTTAATAATAACTTGTAAATATTACATGTAAATAAAAAAAAACTATTAAAAATGAGGCCTAATCATTGATATAATACATATTTTCCATTTTTCTATATATAAATATATTTATACATTCCGTTTTAATTTATTGTTCATTTTTAAGTATTTTCTGAGCTATATTTATAACTTAATTAACTAATAGACCACAGCATAAAATATTTTTCCCATTAACTCGGGTAACAGTTAGCAGCTGGTAACACAATTCTTCACGCACACTAGTTCACAATGTCAACTGACAAATGTTGCTTATTCACACTAGAATAAAAAACGGCCGCATTTACGGAGCTGTCGTTGTTGTATAGTCCTCTATCTAGTCTAGCGTAGCGAGCGAGACCAATACAAAATCATTGTATCCATACATGAAACTATCATATACATGAGAACAAAACGCGTGCCAAAAATATCTATACACGGCAACTATTATATACATGAAAACAAAGAACGTGTCAAGACTGTCAAGTCTAGTTATCAAATATTTTGATGTTTTGCATATTCTCTACTTTTTTTAAGTATTTTATGTGTAAGTAGTTTATGTATTTTTTATGAACAGAGCCAATAAATGCGCATGTGTACTACCATAAAATTTACTTTCGGCACTTTCCTTCTTTCTCTTACAACTCGCTAAAACCTATTTTGTATGTATACTATACTGTTTATGATATTGACACACAAAACTAATTCAAAAAACCTAAATTGATATTTAATAAAAATTCATATCGATAAACCCAGACGTGATAGAAAAAATCGGCCAACGGGAATAGATTCAAAGCATTAAAATCTTCATATTTTTGACATATTTTTTGAAGGAGGATTTCGTTTGCAGACCAGTGATTAATTATTAAATGCTCTAAGTTAGTAAAAACCTAAGTATTCTTTTTAACGGCAAAGAGACATTTATACATACATTAGCGTAATCGAAAGATTTTCGTACTAATATTGTATAATTACTTAAATTACGAATAAATATCTTCCGTTTCATCGCTACGTCTAGTATAAATATGTTACTGACATAAATTTGGCATTGAAAAAACGCCAATATAATATTCACGAGAAAAGCCATATGAAAATCGTATATGATAGCTGTGAACGCTGTGAATCAGAATCTAAAATAATAGAATGAAAGGTGAAAGAAATATTACGTTAATGACGCAACAATCAAAATGAAAGGGACAAACAGATCATATGACAGAATGGTACTCTTTTCGATGATTGTCATAATTCAAAATACGAAAACTTGTTTGTTTGTACCTCAGAATAATAACTAAAGCATAGAAGTAAGGCTAAAATAAAAACCAATATTTATAGTGTGTTGCTTCTTACACTAATGCATTGAAGCCATAAGTCAAAAAGAGATAAACATAGAAACTTTGTTCTTATTTTTGATCAGCGTACCTAGTTAAAACGTCAAACTTGGTTCCTTTCGTACTTTGGTGCCATTTTATGATGCCGATTTAAAGAGGCTGGCTAACGTTAACAAAATGATGGCGCAAAGTGTCAACTTTACTTATCTGTCTGTACCTATGTTTTTGTTTTGTGTGTTTCTTGATTTTTGTTTCTGTATCAAAATATAATAAATCTAGCATCAAATCAATTATAACACTAATTAGATATCTGTGAATTCTTTGATTACCTATAACAATGTCTTGTTCAGTCCCAGGATGTAAATCTAATGCGTCCAGAAAACAAAACGTGTATATGTTTATAAGTTACCATCGGTAAGTGATTTTGTTTATTTGTATAATCAGTCATGCAGTAAATATACTGAGAGCTTGTTTGTATAATAAATACCACTAATAAATTCTGTTTCTTGAATGTACGTACCTAATATTTTAAGAAAAAGATAAAAACAGTATAGGTTATGTTAGTTTTGTGCCGCATATCGTCTTATATATATGGATAATTTGTATAGGTCACTCTGGTACGGAACAGCCAGACGAAAATCTAGTGACAGTATATTTGTCTCTCTTTAGTTTATGGCTTCAGTGCATTGGTATAAGAAGCAACACACTATAAGTATTGGTTTTTATTTTAGCCTTACTTCTATGCTTTAGTTATTATTCTGAGGTTTGTACAGATATTTATGCACTCCTATTTGCCTAGATATATTTGACTGACATTGTACATTTATTTATGGCTACGTGAACGTCTAGATCTTTTTGACCCTTTAAATGCTCACATATTTCTGACCGAATTATCGAACAGATATTTCTGGCCTCTCAATTGTACAGATATGTTTGCCGCTTGGAAACGTACATATATTTTTGCCCTTGACTGTACAGTCGGGGTAAGAAAAGGTTCGTCACCTTTAAGTCGACATTTGGTTAAAGACGTCAGGCCAATCAGTCGCCCCAAACATGCATTTCAAACAAAACATTGACGTTTGCTGGTTGCTTTACTTTCAAAAGGTACTAAGTGTCTACGATTTGATAAGGGAATGAATTTGAAAACTGACGAAGGTTTTTTTACCCCGACTTTAACTCGGGACCATTTTTCTCATTGTATGTCCTTTTCTGCACAACTGACAACTTGTATGCAAAATTTCATTATAATCAGCTGAGTATTAGTAGGTACTCAGCTTAAAGTGTAACAAACAATCAAATAAGCTCACTTTTGCATTTACAATATTATTTAGAATTGTTTTGGTGAATTTATGTTTGCTTTGTCAATATTCCAACGACATATTTTACGTTAAACTATTCACATAATTGAAATTTCTGAATATTTGTCGTCGTAATTAACAAGCTGTTACAGCTGAACATAAATCAAACATAAATCTAGACATGGAATTTCATAGCACTTGACTAGAAGCACTTGAAAAATAAAAATAAAAACATTCATGTTTTAAAAAATCTCGAGCTGACGAAGTAAGTTGACTCGCATTACTTAAATTCCTTTATAATATTTTACTTGCACTTAGAAATACCGAAGTACTTATATTTAATAAATACCGTTAATAAAATACTTTTTCTTTGATAAATGCTCAGCTTAGATTACTTAAGAGTAATTTTATAGGTATTTATTCACTAGCTAGTGCCCGCGACTTGATCTTTGAAAAAAAAATATCACCTGGGAAAATATATGAGTTATAATGCCTTTTATCACAAAGACGACGGTGGCGCCAATATTTTTTATATTTTTATTTTAGACAATCCCTCGGGAACATAAAAAAACATAATTAAGGGCTCACTTGCCAACGGGAGTTGCTTACCAATAGACCAAAGTTCCATACTACGTAATTCTCAAAGACTATATAAGTATAATTGGGAGTACGTAAGGCCATGATTATTTTTAGGTACTTTTTTTATTATTTTATCCGCAATCAGTCAAATGAACTATATATATATATATATATATATATTATATATAAGTCAAGGCAGCGCTTGGCCGCGATCTCACTTGATGTTAGGTGCAGATGCGGCCGAAGGTGGACCACGCTTACCTAGTAGATGCCCATTTACCCTACGTTTGAAGACCCCGAGATTGTAATTTTGGGGAAACACAGACGCAGGCAGTGAGTTCCACTCCTTAGCAGTTCGGACAAGGAAGGTGGAACTGTAACGCTTCGTGCGTGACCGAGGAACTTCAACCACGAAGGGATGAAACCCCCGCCCGCGCCTCGTGTTTCGCAAGTGGAATATGTAATCCAAGGAGATTACAATTTTAGTGTGGTGGAGAAAACCGAGACAACCATCTCACAATCCAACGCTTTGTTGCAATATCTAGTAATATCACTTATATGTATACAACATGAAATTATAATAAGACTAAAAAAAGAGAGTGGAAATACTTAAATATTAATGAATGGTAATGGCTGGACCTATTTTTTTTAAAATATTCGTTGAAATCACACAAAGGCTCGTGTAAAGAGGAAAATTCGATTTTGCCCGGATATTTACATCCCGGAAATAAAATTATGAGTTCAAAATTACACGCGTTATATTATTATTATTTTATAATTTTTTGTGTGTGAGGATTTTTGTATATGTACAATTTTTTTTTTGTATATACAATTGCAACTGTTCTTTCAGTGAATTCAGAGATATTCAGAGCATGAGGTTGACATTTATGGTGCATTGTGCAAATATATGTGCCAGCATATTGCCTCTAACTGAAAATGCTCTGAGTTCTCTTTCAATATCTCGCTCATTAATAAAGGTGATATGATATAATTTTAGACCGATAACGCTAATAGTGATATTATAACTAGATGTAATATTATAGATATTGAATTAGAAATGTCTTCTCTGAGTGCTAGTGTTGAGTCAATTTCCATTTGCTTAATATGAACGACCGAACAAAATATATATAATATTTTGATTTTGCCATTTTATTTTTTTCCTGCGACAGTATTATGTACTTACCTACATTTATAAAAACTTTTTACACATTTATAAGAACACAAGAGAAATTGGCTCCAAGTGTTTAGTTATCAAAAGTGCTAGCTTTATTACCTCTCTGGATTTCTATACTATACTATATCCTTATCTGCTATAAATAAACTTTTACACAAGTAAAAATGAATCCCTAAATGTGTAACGGATTTCCGTCACCACCGCCAGGTGAGCTATTCGGCTCAAGGCTTAAGTCACCCACGGATTAACTTATCCAAAGGGAGATTTGAACAATGAAAGCACAAAACTTGCCTCACGATACGTTTATTAAAACTACACACATGCGTATTACACACATATTTAAATTAACAAACCATGCCCAAAGGGCGCTTACAATATATTATACACTAGCTGGTGACCGCGACTTCGTCCGCGTTCCGGATGAATGGTACCCTATGTTCATTCTAGTGTCCCAGACAACGTTTATGCAAAATTTCATGGTGATCGGTTCAGTAGTTTTGCGTGAAAGAGTTACAAACACCCATACAAACTTTCGCATTTATAATACTAGCTGGTGCCCACGACTTCGTCCGCGTTCTAGATGAAAGGTACCCTATATCCTTTCTGGTGTCCCAGACAACGTGGATGCAAAATTTCATGGTGATCGGTTCAGTAGTTTTTGCGTGAAAAAGTTACAAACATCCATACATCCATACAAACTTTCGCATTTATAATATTAGTACGGAAGTACGGATATACTCATGTTAGGTTAAAAAAAATATTGCCAAACAAAACCGCACCTTGCGCTCTGGCGCACTATCCACTGACCCATATTAATATTATAAAAATATGTGAGTAACTCTGTCCGTCTGTTACTTTTCACGCCTTAACTCAACCGGTCATCAAATGTCCAATACGGCATACATACGACTTTTGTTGCCCGTATGTAATTAAATTAATTAATTACATACATAATTTAATTTAATCACACATAGTCCAGTTAGGTAGAGCCAACTTCGAGAGGGAGGTCAATCGTCGAATCCAGCTCGGATGGGCAGCGTTCGGGAAGCTCCGAGACATCTTCTCGTCCAAAATCCCTCAGTGTCTCAAGACAAAAGTTTTCGACCAATGTGTGTTGCCAGTGATGACATATGGCGCTGAAACGTGGTCTCTAACTATGGGCCTCGTAAGGAAGCTCAATGTCGCTCAACGAGCTATGGAAAGGGCTATGCTCGGGGTTACACTGCGAGATCGAATCAGAAATGAGGAGATCCGCAGACGTACGAAAGTTACCGACATAAGCCGGCGGATTAGTAAGTTGAAGTGGCAGTGGGCAGGGCATATAGTACGGAGAGCCGACGGCCGCTAGGGCCGGAAGGTTCTCGAGTGGAGGCCACGGACCAGCAAGCGCAGCGTAGGACGTCCACCCACAAGGTGGACAGACGACCTAATAAAGGCCGCGGGTCAGCGGTGGATCCAGGCAGCTTCTGACCGGTCCTATTGGAAAATTATGGGGGAGGCCTATGTCCAGCAGTGGACGTCCTACGGCTGAGATGATGATGATGATGACACATAGCCGAGGTCCAATTAATAGCTTTTTACAGAACAGTCTGTCGGGTACGTAACATTTATTTACCTACTTATTTATTTATACATTTACTAAAAATCCACAGCTCTCAACATACAATTTATAGACAAAAACAAAACATACCTAACTAGTGGCTAGTAACCCTAGCTGTTAACCAAGCGGTCGCGGGTTCGAATCCCGCTAGGGGCAAATGTTTGTGTTAACATTTACCTTTGTACCTGAGTCATGGGTGTTTCATATTTATAATATGTAGGTATTTACAAAAATTAAGTATTGTATGTAGTATATCAACTGTCTATCCATAATACAAGCATTAAGTTGCTTAGTGTGGAACTAGATGGTGTTGTGTGGAATGTGTGAAAAAAATAATATATATATTAAGGATTTTGACAGTGTTTTCACAATCAATTAGAAATTTTTCGCGGAAAATTTATGTACCGGAAAATAGCGGAAAATATTCAGTCCTACATAATAAAACATAGCTAGTAAGTTATTAAACTAGTGTTAAGTATATGTATTAATTTAAAATAGAGTTTCTATCAAAGGTACTGTAAATTTATATTGAAGTTAATTAAGTATCATGTCGATAAAATCTTGGAGTAAAAAGACTTGACCTTACTTCTCCATTATTGGAAATAAATGATCATTGTGTTTTCCTTCTATGTATGATTTCTTTGAAATGAAATAACGTGTATCAAGTCAACTGTAAATTTCGTAAGAAATTCTAACTGTACCAAAATATGTATACGCCTTATTTTCCACAAATCAAATCAATCAAAATCAAATCAAATCATTTATTTGCATACATGGGTGTAGAACCAGATGTCAGTAGGTAAATCAAACGTCCCAGCATATATTACCACATTTGGTGTGCAATATTACAATATTACAAGTCAAATTATTATATAAATGTCTTACATTAATTATTATTAAATTAAATCATAAAATCATAAGTCAAAATTACAATTGAAGATGCATCAGAACATTATTCTAGAGCGTATCTTTAAAAAAATCATCCAGAGCATAATAGGCTTTGCGTGCTAATAACTCCTTTAGTTTTTTCTTTAATAATTGTCTATTTTGAATGCTTGTGATAGAAAGGGGTATCTTATTATATATCTTAGGAGCCAGACAGAAAACGCTTTTATGTAAGTATTTGGTTTTGGATTGGGTTAGATTGAGGGTATGTGCTCGTCGCTGTGAGACTTTATTACTTTCAAATAGATATTTATTATTTACAACATACATCACGACCTCTAATATGCATAAAGATACAAGCGTTAGGATACCCAGGATAACAAAATGTGGACTGCATGATTCACGTTGACCAAGATTACACATGGCTCTAATGCATCTTTTCTGAGCTTTAAAAGCGTCGTTTTTACTGGTTGAGTTGCCCCAAAACATTAAACCATACCTAAGTGTTGACTGTACATAACCATAGTAGGCAATTCACTTATTTAGTCAATAATTTTTCATAACTCTGCTACCACCGTACTGAGTACCATAAATGCGGAATTTATCCGCACTATTTTGATACGGTTCCGCTGCGTACAGTCCGGATGATTAGAAACTTTATCCCGCTGAAGTCCGAACTTTGGAACAATCTTTCAAAGTTTCATAATTGGTATACCTAACTACATTATGGACTTCTTCAAGCGTGCCCAACAAATTCCTGCAAGGTTGGCAATGCAAGACCAAGGTTAAGGTATACACCTTGGTGTTGCTTGTGTCCTTAGGCGGCGGTAACTACCTAGCATCAAGTCTGCCATCCTTCATAATATAAAAAAGGAATCGAGACGGTACTTATGTGTCAACGTATTTAAAAAAGTATTTGTATTCCACCTATGTAAAACAAATTTTTATTAATCCAAAAATCCTTACCTCTAAGGGTATGACGCAACAAGTCACGCAAACATCCGCTAACGCCAGATGCGTCATTAACAGGTCCACCCGTGACTTCCTCCTCCTGGACCTGGCCAACGCGACCAGCACTGCCAAGTTTCCGATAGCACCAACCGTTAACAGAACACTGTACGTCACCAGCACCGGAAGTTGATCACGTAACTCTGTATCTACGTTGACACTTGCATTGTAATAAAAAGAAGTCGCGGTCACCTCCACATATTTCATGTTTGGATCACTTGTGCTCCAGTTTTGCTCATCGTAGTTGTAATCGAAGCTGTTTATAACCATTTTTAAATGATAAATTAATTAATATTAATTAATAATAATGTAATAGCACTATATGTCTGCAGATTCAATTCACTCACAAACCAATCACATTATTGTCAAAAAATTAATGTAACTTATACAATGACACACATTCTTATGTACTTAATTTTTAAAAATCTAACTTTAATGTTTATTGTATTAAAAAATTAAAAAGAAAGATATTAAAGAAAACTTTTATTATTACATTAAATTCGGTGAAACAAAACTTTTAAATTACATAGTTTCAAATTATAATATATGTAATTTTTGCATATAATCTATATTAAGAGGTTTTAAAATATATTATGTTAAATTTACATTTTATATTCTATCTATGACTTTGTTAACAAATAAAAACTTCGTAGCTTGACCGCGTAGACGCCGTGTTGGGGCGCGTTAGAGCTACGCAAAATCGTAGAGGCAACTGATGGCGAATGCTACGTGATACCTCGCTACGGGTTACGGGCTACGGATTAACTACGATATAGAAATCCTACCAATTAAACGCTACGACGCATTCATTTCTTACATTTTCCTTACTCACCTCACTTAACAAGGATTTACAGAAGCTTATATTGCTTTCGATGTTAATATTCAAAGTTACTACAAAGAAACAGTATTTAGGAAAAACGTGTAGGCTTTTTATATACAATTATGTATGTACTTAAAATAGAAATATTAAATTTATTTTTACAACTAGCTAGTTCCTCATATAATGTATATTCTAAAGATTAATCTCATTTAACAAAAATTGTAGATAAAAAAGGTAAGCTTTGTGCTTAACTAGCTGGTGCTCGCGATTTCGTCCGCGTGGAATAGTTATTTTGGGAATCATTTGGGTATCTCGACAGTTTTCGCAGCGCACGCAACGGAAGCCCTCAAAGATGAATAATTTTCCCCGTTTTTTCCACATTTTCGACTGTTTCTTCGCTCCTATTAGTCGCAACGTGATGTTATATAGCCTAAAGCCTTCCTCGATAAATGATCTATCCAACACAAAAAGAATTTTTCAATTCGAACCAGTAGTTCCTGAGATTAGCGCGTTCAAACAAACAAACAAACTCTTCAGCTTTATAATATTATAGTATAGATAAATATCTGAAAAAAACATTATTTAATTAAATATCGTTTTTCTCCTACAAAAAAATAACCTACCCGATGTCATAGGCGTGGGATGTCTAACTGATATTGAAAAATTTCAGTATTAACTTTAATACCTTTCCAACTTTGATTGATGTTGTTTATCGTCGACCTTATCGTCACACTATATTATTATTTGTCAATGAAATATGATATTTCATGTAGAAACACGTGAGCTAAGTAACAATAACTTTTATTAATTCATTTTCATAACTTCACCGACAAACGGGACATTGTTCTTGTAGAGAATTTCTTTGTTGGGTTTTGACAATCAATTTTCTTTTGAGACGTTTCCTGTTTACGCTGTGGTAAAGTTACATGTATTTTCTTTGAGTCATATTTATTTCTTAATATGTAAACATATATTAGGAGTAATGAAATGAGAAAATGGCTGAAGTAAGGACATACAAAAGAGTTATCACAAGTTTCGTTTTCTTAGTATGAATTCTTTTATCTATTTTCATAAGATTCATATTTTTATTTAAATTATAGATAATAATAGAGAATTTATACCTTTACATGTATAAATAGAAAAGATTCTACTGTTGTTCGACTGTTGTTTACTTTGTCTGTTTGTCTGTCGAATTTCAAATTTTGTGACCTATTAAAAAATATATATTTTTTCTAAAAACATTTTTTTAACTTATCCTTAAACCGTGGGACCTAGTTAGTATGTATTATTATGTGTATAAGATAATGTGTCACCCTTATAAATAGGTAAAGTAAAAAGTACCTAAGTTATGTGCTTTGGACTGGATAGACCTGTTTTGGAAAAATTGACTGAACTTGACTTGACTGACTAGTATCGGGTTTGCTATTTTTGACTTTAATTTCAATTTTACTCTTTTTATTTTAAAAAAGGGTATTACGAATTGCTATTACGAATTATTACGAACTACGAATTAACTTGACACTGGCAGATAATGGCCATTTTAAAATGAGCCGCATTGCCATTTAAACCTAAGAAGAAGAAGAAGTTATGTGTAATGGTGACATATTGTCGAAAAAATGTATCTTGTATCGCCTTCTGAATACAGTATGACTGTGGATCAGAAAATGAGAAAATTGATAACCAATTACCGAGGGAGGAAAGTGCTCTGACATCCCTGACACACAGGAACCCAATATCAAAATTGCTCTTATTTTACTATGGTTGCAGGCGCCGGCCAGAAATGTATTAGGTTCGGCAGCTGTGCTTAGAAAGTGCACATAAAAGACTAACTTTTGTCCGTGTCTCCTTTTCTTAGGTGTTAAAACATTTATGCAACCTATTGGTTATTTTGTGCTTTTGTGAGACGTGATTTTTTTTTAAGATGAATTCTCAGAAACAGTACTTTTTTCTGGAATGAAATGTACCCTATGTCCTCTTCTGTATCCCTAACAACGGGTAAGGATAATTTCATGATGATTGGCGTAAAACCTTCACTACTTATAATTAGTATATTAGTATCAGTTAGTAATTAATATATTTAGTATAATTAGTATATTAGTATCAGTTAGTAATTAATATATTTAGTATAATTAGTATATTAGTAAAAGTATAGATTTAACATCATGCTATGTCTGTTAAGTGTCACTTAATTAATTATCACTTAAAAAAAGTGAGTTTGAACCCTTAGGAAAAACCGGAAATCACCAAGAAAGAGAAGAATGGAGAATACACAGAGAAAAACGTCAAGTGTAACTAACCACGAAACAAAGCCTAATATAATATAAATTATGTAGGTCCATCAGAAACTTGTTTAGATACATTATGATAATACTTTTCCGTCCTCAATGGGGGCATCAAAATATTTGTCTCCTTTTTCGTTTCGCCTTAAATCAAGAGTGAAACGACATGTGAAATCAACTGTTGTTATAAACAGTACCACAGAGTTGATGGGTGGATACACTTTAATTGCTTTTCAAGGTAATAGCGTTTACTTAGGACAGGAAATTCGAATGAATGAATAGTTGAATAGGGTTGAACACTCCATTAATTTTAATAATCGCGATGATTATAGTTCCAAATGGAATTTGGTTGCGGCACAAATATATCGGAATTTTGTTGTCATTTACCTCATAGTGGTCCATGTATCTGTGGATAATTTCATTTCGCTTCCGACAGTGATTTCCGCAATTTTTTTTTTATGTTAAGGTCGGCGGATAGGCTGTCGGTCCACTTGATGAAAGGTACCGTCGCCTGGAAACAGCACAGGTGCTGCAAGTGCGCTGCCGACTACAGTAGGATTAAGGGGATTAAGGGTAAGGGGAAAGGGATGGGGCAATGGGGAAAGGGGTGGGGCAATGGGCTCTCATCCCTTACTCACTCATCGAAACACAAAAGCACATATATATGCTGTTATTTCACTGTGGTATTCTGTGAGGGGGTGGTTACTGTCGCCAGTATTAGAGCTACCCAAATGATAGCGGAACACATTGTGCCCCCCCGCTACAGTCAAAGATTCGAATAAACAGGCATTCGAATCTTGCGAAATTGGAATTTCGAATATGGGATGTTATAAAAAGCCCGGCACACTGTCGATTAGAATCCACACGATTCCGCAGATTGCTAATCTTCGCGGAAATTTCCTTCAGTATTTGGAGTAAGAGGCGGGAATACCATCGCTTACTCAAATAAAATCGAAAAACATTTAAAGGTAAGTAAATATAAGCCCGGACCAGATTCTATAGGAGGTACCTACATATTCCTACTTATTCCGTATCATTCACTTTATGGATAACGCAACCGTTATAGACATTTTTAACCTCTAAATTGTCGCGCTTTAGGGGGTTTTCCCTACGGCGACACTGACTAGATTTAGATGGTAACTATTAAAATAAATGTGTTGGGCGCCAGTGAAGCCTACAGAAGTAAAACAGCGTGATCGGTATAACAAAATATATATTTATCGCTCAACAGTAGGCAACACAAATTGTGTAGGTCGTGGGTGGTCGGCCTATCTGTCTCCTCAACGCAGGACAGGCACTCCCCTGTATGATACTGCCGACGAAGGTGGTAGATGCGGCGCCATGAGTGCGGTGGCGTGCGCCCCGCCGAAGCGCGTGGCAACGATGGTGAAGCGAGTAGGACCGGCAACGGATCTAGTGCGCCCGAAGCCGGCCGATGAATGGCGGTAGTGCATAGGGATGGCAACGAATCTAATGCGACCCGAAGCCGTCAGTTAAATGCCGGTTACCGGCTTGGCAGCCATTCTGCCCAGACGATGTTGTTGGGCCCGGAAGATGTTTGGCCCGAAGGATGCTCGAAGAAGGCTGTTCGGAGAATGGTCGGCCCGAAGAATGCTCGGCCCGGAGAATGCTTGGCCCGAAGGATGCTCAGCCCGGAGAATGCTTGGCCCGAAGGATGCTCGGCCCGGAGAATGCTCCCTAACGCGGGAGATTCAAATACATATCTATATAATATTTAAATAAAGTTAATTAGACCGCACGCCCGTACATTGCAAATTTTGCCATGTAGGTACCGCCGATCACCGGTGCAGTTGCACCTAATTCGTTCCGTTTGTATTATTATTTTTTGTTTTTCTCTTAATACCCTGTAATTTCTATTTAAGTCATGTAACGCTTCGTTACAAAATGACATATCGCTTTGAATTTAAAGGTTAATAATTATGTCTATAACGGTTGCGTTATCTATAAAGTGAGTGATACAAAATAATTGGGGATTATTACTTATATATGACCGACCTTAACATAAAAAATGAAAAACATTTTTTTTAATATATTTGTGCACTGCTTTTATTTCTCTGATAAATTTATAACAGACTAGCTGGTGCTCGCGACTTCGTCCGCGTGGAATAGTTATTTTGGGAATCATTTGGGTCTCTCGAACGGTTTTCGCAGCGCACGCAACGGAAGCCCTCAAAGATGAATAATTTTCCCCGTTTTTTCCACATTTTCGACTGTTTCTTCGCTCCTATTAGTCGCAACGTGATGTTATATAGCCTAAAGCCTTCCTCGATAAATGATCTATCCAACACAAAAAGAATTTTTCAATTGGAACCAGTAGTTCCTGAGATTAGCGCGTTCAAACAAACAAACAAACTCTTCAGCTTTATAATATTAGTATAGATTCGAACCAATACCTCCAACCATCTATACAAGATACCATGCACAAATTGTTTATTTCATTTCCCGTGGTACACCTAGCTGAACAAGGACCACGGGCAAGACCCGGTTTTAACAAGTAATAATCTCACATTCCTCTATGTATGTAACTGTATAATATGTATGTATAATTGCTAGGTAGATAATGTCATAGGTACCAATTTCCCTCTAGTTAAAAAAGTTCGAAGAATGAACAACAAAGTGATATAACCTTTTCAGTTTTTTTTTTTTACAACGAGAACGCTAAGAATAAAGCGATTACAGATCAAAGCCAGAGTGCTTTACGTGGCTTTATCAGTAAAACGTGGGCCGTACTACAAGACAGTGTACAAGAAATATTTATAAAACCATGATTTTTTTATTTACATCAATTTAGCATTTACATACGTATTTACACATAGGTATTTACATACGCAAAAGTATGTAAATACTAAGTATTTACATACTTTTGCGACTTATTTTAATCTCTTGTAGCTGCTGTGACTCTCTTCTATCTCGTTCAATGTTACCCTGGGGTTTTCAACATCGGATAGCGTGCACTAGAACATATATTTTGATAACGGCGTCTGGGTGGATAGAAAATTAGCCCTGCAGGACTGCGGAATTAATCTTTTTAAATGGTCTACCTACAAATATTTCTTTTAGGTTGTTAATTTAAGCACCACACTTAAATGAACAATATTTATTTGTTAATAAAATCAAACTATAATGAGTTGAAACCGAAAAGAAGAGGAAGCTACAAGATCGTCGACACAATTTTTGTTTGTTGCATTCGCTGATAAAGTAACTTATTATCATTTTTGTTTTTCTATTTAAAAAAAAAACTAATTTGAAAGCGCCTTAATTCTCAAAGAGTGCATGTATGTACCTTATAGTGCAGGTATAAGGATCCTTGTAGATTCCTCATAGATTCCTTCTAAAAGCATATAATAATAATAAAAGCATCTATTCTCTAACACAAATATTCTGAATAAATATGTAGTTTTCTCAGTTTTCTCTTCAGAAGATTGCTTCTATAATGACTTTCGTAAAACAATTTTGCTTTGTACAAAAGAGAGTAAACATAGGCGTTCCATGCATCATGAAATCTCAAAGAACTTAATTATGTTTGTATGACAAACCAACCATTATAACAAGTATCTACAAGTATTTACTTAGATAAAAGCGCGTACTACTTAGATACTTGTAGTGGCTTAACATGATCTTTAAGTAGGTACTAGACTAACAGCAGATCGGTAACTTGTTTGTGACTCTGAAGTCTTTAATATCCGGATAACTTTGTTATTTTTAGGAAAGTTGCTTATATATTAATAGTTATAATTATGACTTGATGTTATGGCTTTTTAATACGACTGGACATACCCATTTAAAGGATAAGGGATCAGGAAAGGATAGGGAAATGACAATATTATTGTTTAAAGAATTTTATTTAATATATGTTGCAAATTTCACTGGAAATACAAATTTAGCCAACCCAAAACTTATTTGTCACGTATTGTTTCGGGAGAAATTTGACCTAATTCGTTTCATGCGACTTTAATTTAGGAACAGTAAAATTACTAAACTTTTATGGGTTTTATTTAAACTTCTTTTATTGGGGTATAAAAAAGTTTTTAATTCCTCCATTTTTCGAGAACAAAAGTTTCAAACACATACATATATTAACAACCGAAATTTGGCAAATGAGATGATACTGCAGAGAACTAATAAAAAGTTTATTGTGAAACATTATCCCTGGAGCTTTTGTGAAATTATAATAATTTTATTTTTTAACTAACCATTATACAGGGCGTCCCACGACGATGCCACATGGAGGGAAAGTACCTTAAATATTGTAGATGGAAGATTTTACTGAAAGAAGACATTATTTTAATTTTAAAAACAATTTAAACAGCAATCATAGATTTTTAAATAATTACATGGTTGAACCGGGAATCGAACCCGTTACACGAGAAAAAAAAATTACCCTGTAGCTTTATCATACCGATCGAAAGGCTTCATCGTAAGGATTATTTTTTGCTAAATAACATAGTGTCAGAAATAAAAGGAAGACCATGAATTTTAACATTTTAATACAAAATTAATCAATTTATCAAATGCTCAAAATGAGTCCCATACTGTTGAATGTATGGGGTTATGTAAAAAATTTAGTTTATAAGAACCAGTATGAAAGTGTTCACGAGCTACAAACAGAACTTAGACATATTATTCTAAATATCCACCACAACAAGATAAATAGAAAAAAGTGCCATGGCTTCTCGATGGCACAGTAGACATGAATATGTCTCATATCATAAATGAAAAGAAAGATTTAAATGGTCCCTATCCCTATCCCCATCCCTATCCTTATCCTTATCCTTATTCTTTCCCCTTATCCTTAATCCTTCTATGGTCAACAGGGATAATATATATATATATAAACAAACGAACAAACTATCCCTATCCCTATCCCTATCCCCATCCCCATCCCCATCCCTATCCCTATCCCTATCCCTATCCCTATCCCTATCCCCATCCCTATCCTTATCCTTATTCTTTTCCCTTATCCTTAATCCTTCTATGGTCAACAGGGATAAAATATATATATAAACAAACGAACAAATTATAATTAATTCATTTACGTCATGGTAACGATTTTCGTGACACACATTCTTTCGAATAGACCCCAGAGAAAAGACATATTCATGTCAAAAAATCGACAGGGAGTGAAATAATCAAAAGAGTGCGACTTTGTATTCAACCGCCTTACGGCAATGTCAGCTTTTCATTTTTCGGAACAAAATTTCACATTAAATGTTAAAATTCATGGTCTTCCTTTTATTTCTGACACTATGTTATTAAGCAAAAAATAATCCTTATGATGAACCCTTTCGATCGGTATAATAAAGCTACAGGGTAATTTTTTTTCTCGTCCAGCGGGTTCGATTCCCGGTTCAACCATGTAATTATTTAAAAATGTATGAATGCAGTTTAAACTGTTTTTAAAATTAAAATAATGTCTTCTTTCAGTAAAATGTTCCATCTACAATATTCAAGGTACTTTCCCTCCATGTGGCATCGTCGTGGGACGCCCTGTATAAGCACTATTTCCATAGTCTCTTATTTAAGTAGTGGCAGGGCACACCGCGTTTATCCGGGCGGTGATCGTGGGGGAGACTGCCGCCCGTCATAAGGTCCCCCGAGTAGGTCGGCGTACCTCCACCTTTGGATACGCCGAGGATCTGACAGGGAGCACAGACCTCCCCGCGTGGGATAGCCGTGGCGGGGCACCGAAGTCGTGTAATAACGTCCTCACGACCCCGCTCGTCAACGGCCGCGATAGAAAGAAAGTCGTTAAGTTTTAGCCGGTAGGAATCCGACATAACCCCGCAGTGTCCCCTTCACTGCCGGGTATCCAAGAGGATGTCCCATTTCCCAACATGCTGTTATGCTGTGAAATAACAGCATATTGTTTTTGGCACTTTTGTTAAGTGAGTAAGAGTCTCATTATCCTTTCCCTATTTCTTATCCTTAACTCTACTGTAGTCGGCGGAGCACTTGCAGCACCTATGGCGTTGCTTGTGTTATAGACGACGGTAGCCACCTACTTAGAGGGTAGGTCTATAACACAGTTAGAATGTTAGTCTATGTTTAAAAGTCTCTGAACTGACAAGAATTAAGTGCTCTCAAGTGTACTTTTTCATATTAAAGCCACTTAAAACGCCTCAAGAACTTAATTTATTTCAGACTTATATCTTGATTGAAAGTGACTTATCGAGATAAGGTAAAAATATTCAACATATTTTTAAGCCAACTTAACACCGGAACAAAAATATACAAATTTTATATTAACATGTAATCTGTAAGGATAATTTATAATTTATGTAGTTGTAGAATATCTCAATTTACTGACTGTATGGCCGCTAACCTCTCCTAAATCACGCAACAGATTTTAATGCGGTTTTCACCATCAGTTAGATAATTTTTAAGCAATTTTCATAATTATATTGTATGTAATAAAAATAAATAAAGCTCACAAAGCTAAATTTATTTGGGTTGGTCTTGGACTGTGTAGAACACAGTTATATTAGATTCATTTTAAGTTATTTAATTTCCGCAGTGACTTTTCTCTTTAATTTAATTTGCAGTCCAAATGATTTAACATAATATATCTAAAATTTATGTCAAAAGTAGTTCTGTATTTTTATTTTTCACATCGCCTGTACATTCAAAAACAAAATACAACAGTAGGCGAAATGTAGGTATTCTAGTTATTTTCAATTTTTGTCATAATAGATTTGAGTGCTCGACTCATTATGTAGTAGTCAATTTAAGCTCTAGACAAAAATCAAATGTAGTCTAGACAGTCTAGATTTTGTTCTAGACAGTCCAAAACCAACCTTCGGCGGTGTCACGGCTGTAGGATTGTAGGGTTGTATGTACATACATACGTACAGGGTAGGTATGTCAATTGGAATGTTTTTTTATATTTTTGCGATAGGCAGTACGGTAACCAAATACTTCAACGGTCTTTATAAAAACGTTTGTGGTATTATCTTTATAACGGACATAATATAAAAAAAAATTAAGCCACCCTGAAAGATGCGAAGCAGCCCTGTTCGATACAAAAAAGGTTGTCTGGTGACCTTGAACGCGTTTGAAGCACAAATTCACATCTTCCTAATTACGGTATTACATTGGTATGTATTCCATGATTTCAGTAAACATATTACGATTTTTCGTACATTATACAGCCATCCCTCCAGGGAGGGGTCGCTGTGGCCACGTGCTTCGACCGCGTAGTTCGATCGACATAGTCATGAAGTGACACCCTGGTTTAATAATTTAAGAAAGTATGAGGTCTCACTTTCTAGCAGCAGCTTCCAAGGTTAAGACAGCCATGACGATCGCCAGCCTTCGTAAAGAAGTGACACGTTAACAAAAGAAATAAATGATACTCTAAATGCCAAGCAGTTAAAAAACGCCCTTAAATTGACTAGTTAAACTCTGGTAATACCACCATCCGCTTACTATCGTTAAATTTGCTACGAGTGTTAGCAACTAGAATATTTATAGACGTTCTGAAATACGAAGGCCTTAATGGTGGAGGTTCCTGACACGACAAGCGGCAATACGATTTGGTTTTCTCATAAAAATTCCATTCCACCCACATAAATTTCGGCAATTGTGTCGCGAATACCGCGACGGAATCTTTTTTTATGGCCATTGTAAATACTCAGGTACGTCGCCAGTATAAGAACTGATTTTATGTATCTCTGATGTCCTTAGAATCAATAATTTTTACAGTTTACATTTTAAATAAATTTTACAGTTAGAATCAATAAAAGACAGTTTTACTTTTTTCCTTGGATTGGTGTACATTTTATATTTCTTATAAAAGAAATTTAAAAAAATAGTAAGCATTTAAAATTTTCTAAATTCCTTTCATTGCATTTCATATAACGCAATGAAAGGAATAATAATATGAATAATATGTATATTTCTGTTTCCTGGTAGAAGAGCCCAAACTTGATCTGTTTTGAAAATTTTACGAAACAGTGGGCTGAAATGTAATAGTGTGGTACACTATTGGAATCAGCTCATGGAGCTTAAAAAATCCTTAAAAAATTATCCTTAATAAATTATTTATTTTTCATTAAAATAATTCATTAACAATTAGAAAATACACCAGGTGACTAATATCCAAGTCTAAAATACTAACTAAGGCTCCTGCTGAAAAAAAAAATCTCTACGCGAACTTCCCCACAGGACAGCCTGCAGCCAGCGACCTGGAATACATGGACGCAGCCTAAGCGTCTCAATATGACCCCACGAAAACTGAACTGCGGTGGGCGGGGCTTACAAAACTGAGCCGCGACCTGAATTAGTTCATTTTGTCACATTGTCGAGTGAATACGTCTAAACGCTGTCAAAGCAATTCATAAAAAAAAAACATTTTATTTTATTCAACATGCCTTCGTGTGTTGTTAAGTGGTGCAAAAATAATTCGCTCCATCATCTCAAGGCTAATGGGATCACTTTTCACATGTAAGTACACCGTTTGCTTAACAAAACCTTAAAATTAAAATATCTCATATTATTTGTTAGGGATGTCATTATGCCAAATGATCTAATGCATTTTATTGAGATAATTATCTATAGGGACTAAATATAAGGGAATAAATATATATAATAAATAAATATAAATAAGGTTAATGGAGGCGCGATGAAACCCCTAAAAGGGGTGGACGAAATCTAAATTTCGTTGCGGCGGGATTGCGACAGAATCACGCCATGAATCCCTGAATTAGCGGTTTAGTGGACTGTATATCTGGTTGCGGCTGTAAGCGAACAGTATGACCGTCTGAAGGACAGGATTAGAAACAGAAGGAAATGCACATACCTTATACCGGTGCTCTGGTGCGCTCTCCTGCAGGAATCTCTAAACGTCCAACTGGCAGACACTGTTCACATGTATTTAAATGTTCAGCGATAAGGTGCGGATGAATCACTTCACTTCCGAGAACGAGTTAAGGCGCGGATTAGGGATAAACCCATATATACTTGGAAACACAGCTCAAGCGCGGGCGCGTTCCTTCTTCCTTTCTCTTCGACCTCTCACGCGGCGGTCATCGGTAGTAGTGCATTATTTTGATCAGAGGGTAAAGAGGAAAAATGTGAGGGCTATATTATTAGGAAGGTGGGTATACGTGAAAGAAAGAAAGGTACTTGACAGCCAACTATTCGATCACGGCGCAACCATCTCCCCCGGCCTTAAAGGGTCACCTTTAAAGATCTCACAATGCGAATGCGAAAGAAATGCGGTAAATAATGCTAAACGAGATGCGGTTATTTTAACGATATACGTTAATTTATACGAAAGAAGATGCGGTTATTCAAAATAAGAATGCGGTAATTTACGCGAAAATAAATGCGGTTCCTAATAACTAATCCTAAAACTAGGTGATAATAAATGCGGTTACATAACTAATAACTATCTACTACTAAACGACTATACTAAACTATTACTAATCCTAATTCCTAACTATTATTCATAAATGAGTATAAATGAGTAGAAATGCTACTCTGCCTATAAACGCGGTTATTGACTAGGCAAAGGACAAAGTCTAACTACTGGGCGCACGAAGCTTCCCCTACTCGTCCTAACAGTAACTACGCGCGTTGTTCCGTCCTTCGAAGGGTGAACAGCCTCCACCACACCTAGCGGCCATGCAAGCGGTGGCGCATTATCCATCATAATGACAACAACTGACCCTAGCGGAATGTGAGTGGAAGGCGTAGTCCACTTGGAGCGAGCTTGCAATTTATGCAAATATTCTATCCTCCAACGTTTCCAGAAGGACTGGACCATTTTATCCAGCATCGAATGTCTCTCGCGTAAGCTAGAAGAGTCTATTTGAGGTGCGGGTAGCGACAATAGCGGTGCGGTATGCAAGAAATGAGCTGGCGTTAGAGCTGACGGCTCAGCGGGATCGCCACTCATAGCAGTTAGCGGGCGCGAGTTTACGAGTGCCTCGACCTGAGTAAGCACTGTCAATAATTCCTCATACGACAGTATCTGCTTTCCTATGACCTTGAACAAATGAGACTTGACTATCTTTACCATGGATTCCCAACATCCTCCCCAATGAGGGCTGGCTGGCGGGATCTGCTTAAATTCGATGCGATCTTCGGCTAGCTCATGTTCAAGTCGAGGGCGATATTCGTCAAGGAACTTATAAAGATCTCGCAAGTATGAACGACATCCTACAAAGTTCGTACCGTTGTCTGAGTAAAGACACTGAACTGGGCCGCGGCGAGAAAGAAAACGCTTTAGTGCTGCAAGGAAAGCGACTGTGCTCAAATCTGTTGCTAATTCAATATGTAGACAACGCGTTGTAAGACACGTGAAAATACAAATCCATGCCTTACGGCTTCTAACACCTCTGCCACGTACGGGCGTGTATTGCAATGGACCTGCATAATCGCAGCCTGTATGCAAAAATGGTTTGCTCACTTTATTAACGCGATACGCGGGTAAATCCGCCATTAAAGGCAAAGACGGACGCGGTTTAGCTCTAAAGCAAATGTTACATTTATGTATGCGGTATCGAATAATATTTCGTGCTGCAATTATCCAGTACTTCTGTCTAAGTATAGACATAAGAAGCTCTGGACCGGCGTGTAAATGAGTCTTATGATAATAATCGATTATCATATCTATAACGTGGTCGCGTCGCGGGAGTACGGACGGATATCTTTGAGAATAACTAACGTCAGCGTTTGATAGCCGACCGCCAACACGTATAATACCATTTTCGTCAAAAAATGGGTGTAATTTTTGCAAAGCATTCGAACAGCTTTGGTTACATTTCAACTTAATTATGTCATCAGCAAAATATATATTCTGAAGTACGAGTATTATTTTATTTTCTGCGAAATTTAAATCTGAACTCGTTATATGTGTTCTGCGCGGTAATAATTTCAAAAAACGATAAATATAAACAATTATGCGCAGTAACTTCGACCACGAAGAGGTACGAGTAGCGAGTACATAAATTAAAGAATCAGTCGAAGTAGCGGTGACTGTGTGTGTAAGCGGCTTTAGATCGGGTACTTCTATCGCGGCAGCTGTGCTGTTGTCATAGGCGGAGCGCGGCATACTCGAACATTCTAACTTGTGTTCTAAGCATAGAAATTGTCTGCGGGCAGCGGAGTAAGAATCTCCTAATTTATATACATCGTCTCTAAACGGCAACGCCACCGTGTATCTTCCGTTATCCTCGCGCGTAGTGGTAGTACGAAAATGCATCTCACATTCAAGATCGTCTTGACTGTGGGCGGGCGGAGCAGTGACCTCCTCTGACTCCCGAAACCTTTTAAGGAGGTTGTCCAATGAAGACTGTTGCATGACGGTACAACAGGCGGATGCGGGTTTTAACAATGACCTACTTCGAGGCATAAGGACTGGAGCTGCTCCCATAATTATGTATCCTAAAACAGTTTCTACGGCTCGCGGCATTCCACTAATATTACCCTGTACCGTGCCCGGTAATAATAGGTGTGGGAAAATATCAGCTCCAATCAGGACTTCTACTTCCGAAGGAGTTGCGAAAGTACTATCCGCAAGCGGCAATCCCCTTATGTGCACGAGCGCGGACTGATCGACCGGACTAGAAGGCAGCTTGTCCGTTATCCGATCGACAATAAGCGCCGATACGTCATAATGAACGTTATCCGAATAACGAGAAAATATTTTAAAGTCCGTTGCGCCTCTAATAGACTTCTCTGTACCACCGAAACCGCGAACAATCGTTTGTATATCTTTATTACAATTCAAACCTAAGCGCGCGCAACATTCGTTAGTTATAAAGTTACGCTGCGATCCCGAATCAAGCAAACACTTTACAATGTGCGAGCGCCCCTTACTATCTAAATAATAACTTGAGCGGTTGATAGTAATACAGTAGTGTGTTGCATACATTGCGCGATCTGACCGCTACTATTTGCGGCACTCTCAACCGGCGCAGCGATGAATGTATGCATCGACGAGACATTCATATCACGCGCTTCAGTAGGCGATCTAGCTCGAGGCGTCTGTCTCGCGGTAAAGTATGTCGACGGAGAGCGAGTCGGCTCGTCCGATTGCGATGCGGTTTGAACCTTCAAATTATGATTTTCAAAATGTAACGCGGAATGATGTTTTTGATTACAACTACGACATTTAACACTCGAAGCACACTCGCGAGATTTATGTTTTAAACTAAGACAATTTATGCACGCGTAACGTTCTTTAACTAATTTAAAACGTAATGAAGGTGTTAAATCATTAAACTGTGGACATTTGTAAAGGTGATCGTGCACAATGTTTTCACAGAGACATGTCTTACGTGCAGGTAACACTGCTACATAAGTGTGCGGATTTGGTATACGATTTCGCGGTTTATATGTACTATTACTATTATTGTAAGTAGGCGGGCTCTGCGCGTTATGGAATATTTTATGCTGACTCCTAATAAAGTCAGTTAGTTGCGTGAAAGTAGGTATCTTATACTCGCGATACTGTGATTCAAAGGCGCGGACGGTATCCAAATCAAACTTCTTTAATGCCATATGTAACATAATAAAATCTGACAAATCTTCGAGTTTCAAATTTTTCAATGCGTTCGCGGCAGTTACAAACTGATCCATAAATAATTGGAACTTAGACTCCGAGGCGGGACCGTTTAATTTAACATTCATCATCTGTTCCAAGTAGGTATTTGCAATCGTACGAATATCCTGATATCTATCAATGAGACATTTTAATATAGTATCATAATTATCTGCGCATGGTGTAATACCCGAAAATACAGATTGCGCCTTACTGGAAAGCTTGCCCATCAGATAATATAATTTTTCCGAATTGTTTAAATGCGGATTATCATGTACCAATGACTTAAAACCTGCATAGAACAAAGGCCAGGTACGTATATCCCCATCAAATGACATAATTTCTATAGGCGGAAGGGCAGGCATCCTATATCTCATATCTACGCGGTCAGTTGAACCCTTCTGGTCGTGGTCAGCGCTGTCCACCCTCGACGGTACGGACTCGATACGCTTCAATACGCGTTTAATTCGACAGTAAAGGTCTTCGAAGGCATTCAAACATTGATAACTAGGTGCGGTTTCCGGGTCTACCAGGAGTAATGTCTTATTTAAACGATCAACAATACTCTTAAATTCAGAACGCGTATCTTCTAACGTTTCTACGGAACACAAAAAATTCTCTTTATTTTCATCGTTAATATGAACCTCTTTTGACAAATCATACACTCGTTGTATATTTTCAAAAAGTGCATCAAGTTTCGATTGTAATAGCACAAGCTCATTATTATGTTTTGCGTCGGTTGCTTTTGTCTTAGACATCTCGTGCGAAAAGCGAAATAATAATAATACAAGTAGGTAGCTAAGAAACAACGTTCGGTGCGGAGCGCGCGAAATTCAAATTATTAAACTAATGTAGGTATATGAATACGGATGCGTGCGTACTAATAATTCTAATGCGTTTATCTAAATAAATCTAACGGGAATGCGGAATATTTATACGAATGCAACTAAATTATATGAAATATTAATTTATACTAATAGGTATGAATAAACTCGACATCTCTTCGCGGTAACGTATAATAATGCGTTTCGCGGGAACCCTATGATTCGAAAAAAACAAAAAATATCCGGCTCGAAGGACCAACAAATGGAGGCGCGATGAAACCCCTAAAAGGGGTGGACGAAATCTAAATTTCGTTGCGGCGGGATTGCGACAGAATCACGCCATGAATCCCTGAATTAGCGGTTTAGTGGACTGTATATCTGGTTGCGGCTGTAAGCGAACAGTATGACCGTCTGAAGGACAGGATTAGAAACAGAAGGAAATGCACATACCTTATACCGGTGCTCTGGTGCGCTCTCCTGCAGGAATCTCTAAACGTCCAACTGGCAGACACTGTTCACATGTATTTAAATGTTCAGCGATAAGGTGCGGATGAATCACTTCACTTCCGAGAACGAGTTAAGGCGCGGATTAGGGATAAACCCATATATACTTGGAAACACAGCTCAAGCGCGGGCGCGTTCCTTCTTCCTTTCTCTTCGACCTCTCACGCGGCGGTCATCGGTAGTAGTGCATTATTTTGATCAGAGGGTAAAGAGGAAAAATGTGAGGGCTATATTATTAGGAAGGTGGGTATACGTGAAAGAAAGAAAGGTACTTGACAGCCAACTATTCGATCACGGCGCAACCAGTTAATACGTAAAAACAGATTTAGTTTCTGGTGTTGTTGTTATGCAGAATTACTTATAGTATTTTCACTGTATGATGATATGCGTGACAGTTCGTAACTAACAATTTTAGTGATGCAACCTAACTACATTTAATCGATTGTTTGAAAATATCGAATCCGTTGACAAAGCAAATGGAATCGAACTATCGATTTTAGATTTTCAGATTTAGAAATAAATTCTAAATAGAATTAGAATTAGGATTCTAATTAGAAATAAATAGACTCATTGCTTCACTCATCTCGCCAAAAGCTAAATAAGCTCACAATTTTTCGCGGAACATAAACTCATAATAGGGCAGGGCCAAACCGATTTTGAAAACTCGAATTGAAGAAAAATTCTTAACCGCACTAAAAGTTTTTATAACTGGCCAGAAAAATATTAATAAATTTTGAATAACTCTTTAGGACGCTATCGGTATAATTTCATTCAGTGGATATTGGTTTTTGAAAATTGGCGGTTCAATCCTTCCCCTGCTTCAATCAGTAGTTCTATCGCATGCAACAGAGCTTACAAGAAATGGAGTGAAGACTACTTCGAAAGCAATAAGAATACAATATACCTTCTTACATTATTTAGTTTTCAAGTAGTGGATTGCAAGCTCAAGCAATACAAAGATTTATTGAAGTAAAAACATCTTTAGGCGCGTTTTGTGAACCATCAGGCTGGGGTCGGTGATACTGAATCTACTTCGCGTGTGTAAATAAATTATAATGATATTTATAACTTTAAAATTGGAAAAATAGAAGTTTTCACTTCTACTTATCTGCGTTTACAAAATTCTTAAAAGTATCACAATGCATACTTCTAATATTCTAATTTTATTATCTAACCTTTACTTTGACCAAATATCGAATTTCATCCTAAAATTATTAATAATTATAATGTAAATATATTGAATTCTTTGAAGTAAAATATTTTGTGTTATGAATAACTATTTCTACTCGTTGTTAACTTTTTCCTTATTATTTACTTGAAAATAGAATTAAATTTTATTACACAACAAATGATTGTTGACTCTTGCATGAAACATCCCCGCTTATCAGTCATAAACGCCTATATCTAACGTCAGTGACTAATCAACCAGCAACCAATGAACGAACTTTTACAAACTTATTTATAAAATGGCGTAAGTAAAAAGTGCATCCTAATAGCGACCGAGACATGCTATCATTAAAGTTTCTTTTTAAATGCTAATAGTTTGAAGGTATTAATACTTTCTTTTAATTTCATATTCTATATATGTCATATTTTAGAAAACTGAAAATCGAACATTCAAAAATTGGCGTCGAAAATTTACGGTAACTAGTATGAAAGGACTGCTTCCATGCTCGCAGAGATATACTATTTCGTTGCCTGCAGCACAGTATTCACTATCTACATATTCACTCACACATATATTTATATTGTTTCGTTGGTTACACGTAAGTTCAAACCCTGACCGAATCTTCACCTCGTGAGACTTCTTAAGTTGATTTTGTTTTTTTATAGATATCATTCATTTAATATTAAGACTCTTACACACCAGCTCCTCGTTGAGCACAAATCGACCAGGAAAAATTAAATTTTGACGCTCGAACTTAAGCGATACGTCAACGTCAAAACTTCTTAGATACACTTCAGACTTCTGAAGTTGTAAAATTCTTCGTATAGAATTAAAATTTGTGAGTCTATAGCACTCTGTGTTTAAAAGCTTTCACCATACAGTGTTAATTAATTACTCCAACATGTTCGCTGTGTGGAAATATTTTTCTTGTTGTTCGTTTTATATTCTGTCGAAACTAGTTTTATTTTTAGATTTTCAGAATTTCTTTTCCTTCAACCTTCCACGGACTTCAAAAAATATTTAAAAAAACAGCAACATATACGCTTGTCAAAAGTAAAATTCCTTAGCCATACATTATTTTGTAAGTGATAGATGTCAGAAAACGTTACAAGAAGCCTCACCGTATTGGTAGAAGACATCTTGTCTGTTGACTGACACTCTCCCTCCACTTGGCTCCCATGACACGCCTCTAGAATTAGTATTAATTTTATTATTTTTCTTATATTGTTATTTAATTTTTGTACGTGTCACAAATATTAATAAATTAAAATTAAAAAAAAGACTTGGTGTAACGGAAAGATAAGTTATCGTGATATCGTTCCTATATGGCCATTGTGCAAAACCAAATAAATCTCGGACCATTGATTACTTATGTGCCGAGGCCTAAAATACACAAATAGATAGATTTCTAACCTTTATAGATTTCTAACAAAATAAAAATAGACAAATCATTGACTTTTGTTCTCCAATACAAAATGCCAAGCGATACCAATGAAAACAAATACTGACAATAATAAATAATTAAGCTAACTATAGAAGTTCCTACTACGCTTCTGGAGACTGAATATTTTATCTTTTCCACATCATAATGAGTTTCATTTACACACAGTCAGGCGAATCTACTTACACCTTCACAGAAAAAAAAAATTAAAAAGTGTCACATTCAACCAATCTAACCGATAATTTAATTAGAATAGAAGGCTGTAGAAGATTTTCTTGAGAAAAAAACTCTTAGTCGAATTTAAGAATATTAGAAGTTTATATCCTATTCTTAACAAAGTTTTCGGTCTCCAGGGGAGAAATTTAATTTGGCGACAACTGCCTCTTTCATTTAAAATTTAGAATCTCTTGATTAACTAATTACTTATGTAAAAAAAATATTTCATTTCAATCCTGACACGCTGAGTGGACCGAGAAACCGGAAAAATATAGCCTACATATTTTTAAAAACATTAAACTAAAGAACGACAAAAATAAGACAGAAAAATGTTATTCCCGGGCGACTTTTCCAACAGGAATTCTCTTGAGATTGATGACCTTCTTTAACGTTTAAGTGTCATGGAATATTCCAGGAATAATAATATTTTTTTAAATAAATAAAAGTTTTTTATCTTATTATCACTTTATTACGGCATTTTATAAGTTTTCATTGCAATGAATACTTTTTGGTCGAAACTCGACCTTACTTGACCATTTTGATGATAAGTGGCTACTATTACCATTATAAACGTATCAAATTCCGTTGCGTGGTTTAGTTTAGTTTAGTTTAGGTTATTCTTTAATGTCTATACTTGGTTATATGTACTACATATTGTACAGTATAAAGTTCTTATACAAAAACAGTTATTTTATATATTACTAGCTGACCCAGCAAACGTTGTTATGTGAAAAAATAAAAAATAAATTTTTGGGGTGGACCACCCTTAACATTTAGGGGTATAAAAAATAGATGTTGGCCGATTCTCAGACCTACCCCTATCCGATAAGCACACAAAATTTCATCAAAAGGTCGGTCCAACCGTTTCGGAGGAGTTTGGCAACAAACACCGCGACATGAGAATTTTATATATTAGATACAAACCTTTATATTTTTTTTATATATAAAACAATAAAATTCGTACAAAATATATTTATTGAAATGCTTATCGTGATTCGAACTTGACATAAATAGGATTTATTGGCCTTAGAACTATATCGGCTACAAGTGATGGCCGCTCTTTTGCGCCCTCCGTTTTGGGGAGTATTTTGAATTTACGACAGATATCGCTGAGTGCGTACTTCATTTCTTGCATTGCGAAACGTTGACCTGACGACAAAAGAAACACATACAGGAGATCAATCAGTTTTGTATCGAGATAAGGCCATTAGTTATGTTATTTTCGTTATGTAAGAAGAAATTATAAATTTTACAAGGAAAATATCGTTTATTCGCAGCGCACGCAACGGAAGCCCTCAAAGATGAATAATTTTCCCCGTTTTTTCCACATTTTCGACTGTTTCTTCGCTCCTATTCGTCGCAACGTGATGTTATATAGCCTTAAGCCTTCCTCGATAAATGATCTATCCAACACAAAAAGAATTTTTCAATTCGAACCAGTAGTTCCTGAGATTAGCGCGTTCAAACAAACAAACTCTTATATATTAGTATAGATTCAAACCGGTATTGGTTCGATATAGTATTGGATCCAACCATCGATACAAGTTACCATGCACAAATTGTTATTTCATTTCCCGTGGTACACCTAGCTAAACAAGGACCACGGGCAAGACCCGGTTTTAACAAGTAATAATCTCACAATCCCCTATATATGTAACTGTATAATATGTATGTATAATTGCTAGGTAGATAATGTCATAGGTACCTATTTCCCTCTAGTTAAAAAAGTTCGAAGACTGAACAACAAAGTGATATAACCTTTTCAGTTTTTATTTTTATTTTTGAGTCATCTCTCAATACATATTATGAGACAAAAACAAAACCAAAAAGTTTGTTAAAAGGAGGTTGCCACATGCTTATAGGTTGCCATTTAAAAAATCCATTTTTCTTACCGATACAATTTCTAAATCCAGCGCTGAACGGCACAAAAGCATACGGGTGTCTAGACTCAAACGTTAGGAAGCGTTCTGGCTTGAAGAGTTCAGGTTCAGGATACAAATCCTCGCGATGATGAAGGTCGTAGATTTGAACGGCAATCTCTACACCTTTCTTCACAAGGATGTAACCTGAATGTAAGCATTTTATTTTGCAGTTAAGGTATAATGATTCCGTGAGAAATTTAATTACTTATTTGGCCTGAAAAACTGCTCAGTTAAGAAAGACGGGAAGAATAATTAATCAAAAGGTACAAGGCAGGGAAAAACTACATGACGCGAGCCTAAAATAGACCTCTCCAACAAAAACCAGGTCTCGCCCTCCCTGCATTCACCCTATACGATAGTTTACGTAACATTATTTTGACATAATTTTTGTTATAATAAAGTAATTTTGCACAAGTAATAAAGGCTCAAGTATTTAGTATTTTTGAGTCAATAGGCTAGTAGGTATATGTACTAACCATAATGCCCAGTAGTTATGTTAAGATTAACTCTCCATTATATTATGTCTTTATGCTGTAAATGTAAATATGTCTTTAAATATACAAATAAATATTTGTATAAGTACATGAAACTGAAATAACTCGACCCAGAATTCGGGCGTTGTGATTCGCACCCACAATAATTGCGAAAGTTTGTAACTAAGTATGTATGTTTAATATCCGTCGCTTGTCCGTCGCACAAAAACTTTTGAACGAATTTTGACAAAGTTTAAAATTTTTGACATTTTGACAGCCTAGTTTATACTATATGTCACATCAGCAAAACACTGATCAAAATTTTTTAGATACGCGGACGATGTCGAGTGTATAAGCTAGCAACAAAATCTAGTTTAACACTTTAGGTATTGATAGATTTGTTAGGTAATCTCTTCCGAGTTTCAACACGAGGTTTTCTTTTCCTTGACCTCAACATTCGATCGGAATTCGTAGAGATATATCTGATTTAGAAAGGCAATTATTGCCCGACACCCAACCAACATATAACCCGAAGCTCAGCTGTTCAAGCTGCTCAGAAATTCGAAGTTACCAAAAAGTGATATACTTAGAGCCAAGACCAAAACTTTAGAACCTTTTATATTTCTTTAATGCTCGCACAGGTTCTCAAAGTACTTGTTACCTTCCGAGGGTTGCTTGTTTTTATAGGCGACCCATCAATTATTTATTATCAAGCCAATTTTAAGCCTGGCTGCCGTCTTGTTGTTTTATAGATATATAAAATACGTCCGGCTTGCTATAAACTTTCTTGCAATCTACTTATATACCTATCTAATATTATTCTGTTCCTCTGTTAAATTCTTCTAAACCACCCCATTCCATTTTAACACAGTTTTCACAAATGGAGAGAGCGATAAACGAGGAAGATTTATGTATATAATTTTCAGGGCAAATATTACATGCCAAGACGGGAGCGGGTAGCTAGTGTTCATACATTACCTAACATAAAATCCTCTGTTACAATTCTTCCAATAAATGGGACGCTCGGATATAACCGCAAGGCCTCTTTGATGACCGCTTCAATATATTTCATGTCACTGAGATCTTTCCATTCAGGGGAGCGATCGGATTCCCCGATTACTCTTTGGCACTCTTCGTAAATGCGCTCCTAAAATTCACAACGAAACACAACTCAGTAGTACATACTGGCTGTCTTGAATTCTAATTTTAAATTTTAAAATAGAACTCGGAAGAAGAAGCCAATTTTAAGCCTGACTGCCTTCTTGTTGTTTTATAGATATATACTTAAAATACGGCTTGCTATAAAGTTTCTTGCAATCTACTTATATATATAGATATCTAATATTTTTTTGTTTCTCTGCTAACTTCTTCTAAACCACCCAATCCATTTTAATACAGTATTCACTAATGGAGAGAGCGATAAACGAGGAAGGTTCGTGCTAGCTGGTGCCCGCAACTTCGTACGCGCTGTAATTCGTTTTTTTTTTTTTTTTTTTTTTTTTAAATCCCATAGGATATTTTTTATAGTGGAAAAGTTCCATTTTTTAAATTTTAAAAATTTAACAACTCGTCATAACTTAGCAAAACATTATTTATTATATTTTTATAAATCTGTTAACAGCGAAGTATTGGAATAACTTACCCGTAGTTTCGCTTTTATATTTATTTCCTCCTTTATTTCAAATTTTTATGGACCAATAAATTCAATCTATGAAAAACGATATTCCTTCAACTTTATGGACGTAATAGATCATATTGCGAAAATGAAGTAAATTTTTCTTTTGCTTTCTGGAGACTTTTCCTCAATTAGTGATTGCGTTGTTTGTAAATTTATATCACCTAATTAAATGAGTGCTTAAGTTATGGCAGTGTACACTGCGTTCCGCACTCATTTGTAATTTAACAAACTTTTACCTGATAGTTTTATATAATCCTTATATGTGACTCGAAATGTCATATATTTTAGTGCTAAGAACTTAATAAGAAATTAACTCACTTGAACATCTTCATGGTCGGCCAATAACATTATAGCGAATGTGAGAGCCATTGCCGTTGTATCGTGACCCTAAAAATTAAATGTATATATTAGCTTATAGATAAACCTCATTATACAGAAGCCTCATCTGAGGCTTCTGTATAATCCTGAGTGTAAGGGTGTAGGGTGAGTGTGGGTTAAAATGCGTTGAAAATAGCGATCCACTCCGAAGCACGTATGATTCCTACCCTCTATGTTAAGGGAACAAATGTAAGCTTTTAAATTAGAAATTCTGCTATTTATAGAGCCATTAGGGCACAGACGTTGGACAAACACAGCTTTTGAAGTAATGAGAAACGCCACCTGCTGTGCAACTTTGTTTGGCTTTTGTTCCTAACTCTTAACTTTAAGTGGTTAAAAGCCACAACGCTAATGTTGTTATGAAACCATTGTTGGTCTAAACACCTAACCAAACCAGGGACGTACAGATTCAATTAGCGAATGCAGTTCATATATTTAAAAAAAAATGTTTATTAACAGTTAGAAAAATCGTATTTACAATAACTATGATTGAAGACTCCTTTTAAGCGGAAGCCTGTGCTAGGAGCCTTCGCTCTTCCATAAAAGCTAGTAATAATATTATACCTAATAATACCAATATATATTTTTTTAAACAAGAAAAAAGTTAATTATAACACAGACGCAAAGTGCATTTGTTAGACAGTGCATCTGGACTTACAGATATATAGATTGACAATTAATTAATGTCTGCCGCAATCTCTGTGAAGACCAAGGTCTATAATCAGTGGGTCCTGACAGTAATGACATATGGTGCTGAAACATTGTATCTTACAACAGGACTGGACCGCAAGTTCGAATTCGCTCAGCGAGCTCTGTAGAGTTTCTTTGGTGGATTGAATATAAGGAATTCTGGAATTCAGCGAGGAACCAAACTTGTTGATATGACCGAAAGAATGAGCAATCTGAAGTGGCACTGGGCCGATCACATCATTTGCAGAGGGGATAACCGATAACCGTCTATCCCAGAGGAGTTCTCAAATGAAGGTCACGAATTGGAAAACGAAGTTGTGTATAATCGGCTTATAAATTGATACTTTTTATATTAGGCGAAGTAAAAATTACTGGGCATTTTTTGACGATGAATTTAACAAAGTTAGAATTTTCCGATTTAGATCAAATATGCGCCGTTTTGTTCGATAACTTTTGCCCATTTTGAAGGCAATTTCATAATTCTCGTCATTATTGGTAAAAACCTTGACGAGTTCCTATTCATTAAGCCTTTCTTGAAACCAATTTTTTACCACCAAGAAAATTTTGTAAATGCATGAAAAGGAGAAAATCTCTTAACGCCAGTCTGGACTATACCTAAACGGTGGTGCGATATAATCTCCCATCAAAGCTCTAGGAACTTCTGACGCGTCTGCGCCTTGGCGTTGTCTTTATGGAACACAACACCCTTCCTAAGTATTGCCCAATTCTGGACGCTTCTCATCGATTGCCTACTTTGATCTGGTCAGTTGTTGACAGTACATGTCCGTTTATATTATATTAGTTTGATCAATGTGTATTTACTTGTAAGTGGGTCTTAATAAATATACCTCAAACATGAAAGTGTTCACTTCTTCTCGTATCCCTTCCATATCAATATCCCCTTTACTTTCTGCGTCCAGCAATACATCCAACAACGCCATGTTTTTCTTGATACCCAAATCTTCTTCCAAGAATTCTTTCCAAGAAATCTCTCCATCTTTTCTATTTCTCTTCCGTTCCAAAATGACGTTATCAGCAAACTCCTGTGCTATGCGGAGGGATTTATCGAATTCTTTCCCTGAGACAGAATGTTTAAATATAAATTCAATTCGAAGCCATAAATTAGTTAAGCGGCTTATTATAAGCCTTCCTATGTCCAAAATGGCTTTCTTATATTTTATAACTGTTTCTGATAGGTCCAAATCCAGCTGAGTTCCCATTGCAGTCTCTGGAAATAATAAAACAGCTAGTCAAACGCAATACATTTCACACAAACTAAACGAGTCGAGTTAAGTTAAAAGTTAAGTGATAAAGTACAGTTTAACAACTATTTATACTATGAAATAATTTATCTACTATAAAGTGGACCCTTACATAATAAAAATCATAATGTTATATAACTGCCACGTAAATTTTTAATATAAACCCGTTCAATATATAACAAAGAAATTTTTAATTGTAATTTTTAAAGCAATGCTTCATTTACTGAAACAATGCCCACAAGCTGCGGCTAACGCAACCTTTACTTAACTGATATTTACTGAGACTTGATTGAGGGAGACACTTTGAATTGTGAATTATACCTACTTGTTCCGTACCAGAAAAATTTCAATTTTCTTTCTGTTTTTAAGTAATGGTAATTTCAGGTTTACAAAATAATTTCAATGTATATAATCAATTAGGGGTGACAAGTGAGGAGCCAACCTTGATAGCGTAAGAAATAAAAAGTATGGAAATCTTTTTTTTTATTAGAGATGGGTTTGCTCTTGGCCAACAACCAGCTGTGTAGCAAGGATGAGGCCTATGATGGAGCGACCTTACCCAGAAGATGCCTATTCACTCGAACTTTGAAAAGATTAGGGTTAGGTATAATGAGCTCGGAAATACAGACGCCGGCAGTGAGATCTAAACCTTGGCATTGCGCATTATAAACGATGTTTTAAAGCGTTTGGTCGTGGTTTGGTCTGAAAAAGAGGGATTTCGACAAGATGAGGATGGTAACCATTTGTACGTCTGTATGTCCGATGGAAGAAAGGGGAAGGCGGTATGAGCTCATGCAGCTCCTGAATACACTCTCGGAAGTACATCTTATAAAAATTCTGGCATCCTTTATACTTAAAGTAAGGTTATGACCACCAGAGTACACCGTCTGCCATCAAGCAGTCAATTCTTAAATTTCGTACTCACCACAAATAGTATAAAGCGTAAAGTTACTCATAGCAGTCATGACGTCCACCTCAGACGCTCGAGTTTTATGCAACTCTTCCACCAGATTTCGGCTCTTCTCCTCCATGACTTTGGAGAAATTCTTGAGGATGTTGAAGTGGAATGATGGAGTGAGAATTTTGCGCCGTTTGTGCCATTTGTTTCCTAGTTCAAACAATTCATTCTTTCTTTATCATGCAAAGTTTAGGTATCTATTATTATATCACTAGCTGGTGCCCGCGACTTCGTCCACGTTGAAAATATACGACTAATAACGCCTGACAACATTATCGCTGTGACGACGGTGGCGCCCAATTCTTTTCATTTTAGACGATCACTCGGGAACAGTACTTTTTTTCTGGATGAAAGGTACCCTATGTCCTTTTTTGTATCCCTGACAACGTGTACGCAAAATTTCGATTTTGCGTACATTTGAGAAAATTAAATAGTCAGTTTTATAATGGTACGTTTGACATTACCTGTGCTTATCAATAAACCAGTTCCGAGCCAAGGTTGAAGATAGTTGTAATGTTTGCTCTTTGTTATATTCCGTGGGTGAGACAGGACTATCTGAAAGTTTCACAAAGTTTTGAGCAAGATAGAGGCGAACAAAAGTTTATGAATCCTTTGCTGCTGCGTTCAGACGGTCCGCACAATAGCGTAACGTAAAGCAGTGCTTCCCAACCTGGGATCTGCGGACCTCTGAGGGTCAAAAAACAATGTGGCGACTGTGGGGCTTTGTGGCGATTGTGACAAATAGTTTGTTTGCTTGCGGTAACAGTTACAACCATCTCATTAGATTTTAATATAAATGTGAGGGATGTGTGTAATATATAGTTCTAAGTAAATACGCCCGTTCCACCTATCCCTACTAAGTATCCCCTTTGGTACTTGCCTACTGACACAATGGTACCACAGTACATAGACGAAAAGTCTTACACTGTGGAGCTACTCTCAAGAGAAAACTGGTCAAATAACAAGATCTCTTGGGAGGAAGGTAGCCTTTCTTGGTATACTGACGGGTCCAAATCAGGACCTGACGTAGGCTGTGGTGTGTATGGCGAGGACCAGAATTACAGGACCAGTGTAAACCTGGGACAATACGCCAGCATCTTCCAAGCAGAGGTCTTCGCCATCCTGGAATGCGCGGAAATCAACCTGCGAAAAGACTACGTCAACCGTGTGATTTATATTCACTCAGATAGTCAGGCTGCACTTCAAGCACTGGACTCGGACTTTACAGTCTCAAAGCTGGTGCGAAACTGTGTAGACTACTTAAATATATTAGGGCGCAAGAATAAAGTGGTCCTAAGATGGGTACCTGGCCATATGGGGATCGAAGGCAATGAATATGCCGACGAACTGGCCCGGGCAGGCGCCAAAGGTAGGCTAATAGGTCCTGAACCTGTGTGCGGACTACCAAATAGCCTAGCTCGCTGGACCATATGGAACCAGTGCTTTACTAAATCTTACAAACGCTGGACTAACTTGCCAGGTTTGAACCATTCCAAAGCGCTCATAAGAGCCTATAGTCGAAACGTGACAAATCAGGCTATGTCGCTTAGTAGGAGCAATTTGTGCATGTTAACAAGGGCACTAACGGGGCACTGTCGTCTCAACAGGCACCTTAAAATAATGGGTGTCGCTAGTACGGGAGAGTGTCGCTTCTGCCATGAAGCAGAAGAAACACCAATGCATATCCTGTGCGAGTGTGGCCCTTTGATGCACAAGCGTAGTCACATCTTAGGAAGCCACACAATGGCTTGTGAAGATGTGAGGAATGCCTCTATCAAAAAAGTACTACAGTTTCTTGACGTAGTAGGTATTGGTAGAGAGCTTTAGTTTACGTGGCGATCACAATATTTCAGCAATGGACGATGTGATACTGGTACTCTAGAAGACAGGAATAGCCACAAAGCAGATAATAATAATAATAATCCCCTTTGGTAGGGATGAGTGGTTTTTTTTTTCCACTTATTCCCACAAGTAGGGATACTTTTCACATAATTATTCCTTGTACACTGTATAGATATTAAAATTAAGTTTTATTCTTTGAGGTCCGCAAGTTATAGCTATATTGCGTGCGATGGAAGTCTGTGCTAGGAAAGAGTTTGGGAAACACTGGTCTTCATTTTTGCATTTTTACATTTTGCATTTGTGTATTCTTATTTAGCAATGACGTTAGGAACTCAAGAATTGGTGAATTTCAATTACTTAGGTATATTTACTAACTTCAATATCGTTTGGGTTGCTAAGAAGCAATATGGTTCGGTTAAAAATTTTGACCACACATCTGTCCCCGTATATCTTCTCGTATACACGCATCTTATCAAACATTTCACCTGAAAGATAATTCAAATTTAGAACATTTTGATATGTACAAAGATATTTATTATTTCGATGGATATACCCGATCGTAGCGCCACCTCCCCTGCACCTCCCTTGTCCAATTGTAAATGTATACCTAAGTACCATCCAGAGTAAATCCAAAGTAATTGTAAATCTACACTTAAACTCAGCCTTTCCAAAACTCAGCCTTTTGGGCTTCAACGTAGGGTAAATGGGCATCTAGGTAAGCGTGGTCCATCTTCGGCCGCATCTGCACCTAACATCAAGTGAGATCGCGGCCAAACGCTGCCTTGACTTGTATAAAAAAAAATTTTTTTTTTCATCACACTTACCACGAGATTTCCCAATAAACTCCATAGAGTTACCAAAAAATGGTAGCCTTCGGGGTCCGGGTACTTTATTCAATAAATCATTTTTATTTGTGGCCAATATCTTCCAAATCGCAAAGACGACGACCATAATTACTGTTACTGTGTACAACATTTTGATCAATTTTTCGTATAAAAAGATTTAAATAAGACTTTACGTCTTCAATTTAGAACCCTGCAACCTGCCTGCAACAAGTAAAATAAAATCATGTGTTTGAATATGGAACTGACCTCTGGGAGAAATGAACATTGAATGAATGTTTACTGCTTGTCTGTTTTTCTGAGCCATAGAACTGTTTTTATTTGTATTTTTAGATGATCTCTCGGGAATAATACTTTTTTCTGGGCGAAAGGTACCCTATGTTTTTTCTGTTTAAATTATCTGCAACCAGAGATATACTATTTCGTTGTCTGCAACATTCCAATGACTTTTGACAGAACGATGTTTTTTATTAAAAATATTCGTTATGTATGTCTAAACAACAATGACTTACTTGTTGCCACAATTAACACGATATGTTCTCAGTACTATCTCAGACCAAATAATATCTAACTATAGACAGAATTTTGCGACAATAACAATTTATGGCTTTATAAACATGTGTGCGTAGTTCGATCTTTATTTCCAAAGTTGACCCTGCCGGAAATCGAACCCGGACCCTTGGAACAAAGCGCTAAGGCAAACACTATAATCACTCATCCAACGGGCACGTCTAAATCGGTCCAATGGAGTCCGATTAAACTCTATTTTGACTATTTCACAACTTAAGAACATTACAAATAAAAATAAAATAAAAAAAATCAATGGTAATATTATAGTAAATATAATTAGATTCTTTATAAACTTTTATCTGGAATTTAATGAGTAGGAAACTCCTGGTATCTATAAAATAGAAATAAGCATAAAACAAACGACAACAAAATTCAAATGCAAGTGCATCTTTTACTACCACAGTTTACTACCATACATATCGATTTGTCTGTGTAAAAGAGATTTTATTATTCTGTGGTTCTGGTTAGCTCTTCTCAATAAAACCACGTCCTCGGTATTAGATATTTATGGTGTATAATTAATAAATAAACATTTTAATATGCAATGCAAGCGTTCGATTTACTGTTTTCATATAACAGATGACCTGGTACACATTATTTCTCCTATACTTTATACTTACTCACCGTAACTTATTCAAAACACAACAAAAAAACTGCGACGATTGGATAAGTATATCTTTTTGTTGATTAGATAACTGTATTTACTTAACTAGGTACTAATTAAAACTTAACTTACCTTGACAACAAACACTTAAATCATTACACTTTACAACAAATAATGTAGGGTTTTTTAAAATTATCTTTTGCATCAGATGTTTCAACTAGAGACCGCTTGATATTTGCGCGATATCAAAACTGTTTGGGATAACAAAACAAACACGACGCGCCGGCTACTTCTACATACGCCGTTTTAGTTCTGCGTATTTCATATCAAGTTACTCATCTGATCTGAGTCACAACATGTTTGAGTCTTATAAGAGCCATGTCGACTACTTTTTTCACTTACAAGTTAGTGAAATAAGATGTTAATATTTTTGGACGATTGACGGCTTTATTATAATAGGTACTTACTTATACAATAAGGCTTAAAAGTTTTGTTTGTATGTTTGAATTCTTAAGGAAAGTTATAGGCTATTTATCATCAAACTTACAAGCCTTATAAGCTGAGAAAAAAGAAAAAAATCACAAAGAACACTAAACGAAAACGTAGTCCCAAAAGATAAATTGGATAAATTGCAGATTTTAATTTTTGTCTACAATCAATATAACAAGTATACTTACCTACATTCATTTAGTGCTGAAATAAATCTATTAAATTACAAATTTTCAAAACTCCCCAATAACTTTCTAAGTAAAACTACCAAATGACTGTACTATACAACAAACATAGTAGGTAAATATAGCATTAAAAAAATTTAAAAAAGCATATTTTGGTATTTTAAAAATATAACTATATTAATCGCAGAGCTTCCAACCGTGGTAAGAACCATAGTCATCGATGTTATAAGCATAAAGCATACCTACCAATTTATTATAAATTTGATTCCATTACTGAGGTGATGAGAAGAAGCACACTTCGAATATGATTAATTTTTTTTAAATAAGTGAAGTTCAAAGTTCAAGGCGACGCAAGAACTTGTTACGAGTTTACCTCGTTGATAAAAGAGAAGTTCTCTCATTGCGGTCTCTGAGATGATTTTCGCTACAAGCTCGCAAATTAATTTAATTAATAGTTAATACCAAAATTAGCATTTTAATTCGTAATCACACACTATTTCCATTCATCAAAGCAGACATAATATGCTCAAACGTAAGTCTGGTTAATTACTCGTAATTATTTCAGAATAACACAAAATTATGATTTAAGTGAGCGTCGATAGCAGAAGTAGATGTAAGTAGTTGCTCTAGTAGGTATTGGACTATTGGACTGTACCATTAACAGTAAGTACTAGTGATACTACTTTATGCGTTCAATCTACAACAAAACCTTTAATTTCTATTCTTATTTCAATATTTTCTACTTACAATACTATTTAAATGTTATCACTCATTATCCTAGACTATTTTTTTACTTCTCTTCGCTCCAAAAGGATCGTAGGATAAATATTTACAGCCCTTGAATCCTATTTCCTTTTAATGATAACATAATGATAGACAGACAGGGTGTCCCAAAATTCAACGCCATGACCTAAAACAGAAACAATCGAAATGTTGAAAATAAGAGTTTGAGAACCTCTGGTTTGACCTTCGCACTGCTAAGCTAAAAGCTAGTTATTTCAACAAGAGAAGAAAATTAAATGTTTGTGCACGGCCAACATAAATAAAATAACTTTGAACCTATTTCAATAGATTTTAATAAGCACTCTTTACATCTTTACATAGTATAAAACAAAGTCGCTTTTTCTGTCCCTATGTCCCTTTGTATGCTTAGATCTTTAAAACTACGCAACGGATTTTAATGCGGTTTTCACTAATGGGTAGAGTGGTTCTCGAGGAAGGTTTATAAGTACATAATTTACTAAGTTACGCGGGCGAAGTCGCGGGCAGCAGCTAGTCTTAAATAAAACAAGTAAAAGACTAATGTTAACACAAAACTAAGTTAATACTTACCTTCTTATACTTAAAACAATTATTGTTAAAGCTTTGAATAATATTAACCTTTTAACTTTGGCGTCTATAATTCAAATTACTTAATTAGAGAGTTAGTTGTTCGAAGCTCGATCTACGTACACCAAGTCCGCTCTGTTACAGTAGTACAACCAAGAAGTACAGTCGAACCACGTGGCCACAGCGAAGAAGTAGGTACTACTGGTAGTACAAGTGACACTCTTTAGAGATGGTATATAGCATAGCTCTTAGCAGAATAATTTTCTCAGCAGTCTCAAGTCATACGTTTTGTTCTATGTTTATTGTGAAATAATTAAGACATGTTTGTTTTTATATTAACCATTTATAATATATCAAAACGAACTTTCTATGCTATTCTTATGCCAATTAAGCTTATTCAAAATTACCCTCGCAATTTTTAATACAAACCGTCTACCTGCGCGACCAGCAAGGACGAAATTTATTTGTCTTAATTTAAAAAAATAAAAACAAATTTTCATTACTTTTTATTTTAAGTGCGTAGGTAGAAAAATAACAAAAATTTACAACTAATTATATTGTAATTATTATGAAATAATTTATGTTTTGTTCCCTCACGGGTCGGGAGGGGCATAAGCGAGTCCGATATTCCTCAATTCGCAGTCCTCCTGCATGAAGTCCCTTAGCAGAAGCTTCTTAAGAGCTGTGCGACGGACCTGTAAACAAAACATTGCTTTTGTCATGCATGAACTACTAAACAGCTGGAGTTAATGGACAACTCGCCCAAACTTATCAACTTAACTTAGTTGGGCGAATGTTTTATTTTACCTATTAAAATTATAGACAACTCGCCCACTAGAATAATGTACAGCCGCTTATATAAAGGTATTAAATGAATTTTTATACTAGAATATTCTTATTTTTTACCACAGGTACTTAATTAGTAATGTATGTAGTGTAGTAAATTTCTTAATAATTCTCGTAATATACGATTTATTAATAACTAGCTGGTGCCCGCGACTTCGTCCGCGTTCTGGATGAAAGGTACCCTATGTCCTTTTTGGAGTCCCAGACAACGTGTATGCAAAATTTACAACGCCATCTAGGGAATTCTGTTTGAAGCAATGTAGTACTCTAATTCATCTAATCTCACTTCGAATAATGGAAAAAGTCTGTTAACAGATGGCACTACATGTTAGTTATAGTTTATAAAATTACGTGTTAATAAAATTAAAGCTGCTGCCCGCGACTTCGCCCGCGTAACTTAGTAAATTATGTACTTAAACCTTCCTCGAGAACCACTCTACCCATTAGTGAAAACCGCATTAAAATCCGTTGCGTAGTTTTAAAGATCTAAGCATACAAAGGGACATAGGGACAGAAAAAGCGACTTTGTTTTATACTATGTAGTAAGTATAATAGTAATAATTATAACTGTTACAAACCTTACATAAAGTCAATAAATTATAAAGTAAGTTAATACATAATGCAATCACAATAGAAAAAATATAACAAATACCTATAGTGTCACGCCAGTATTATTAAACTTCTTTGCTCCTCTCTAAACTCTAAACTAACTTTAGTTGGAAGCATCTAACACAAATGGAATATGACCACTATAGCCTGACCACTGGCCAGGCTATAGTTACGCACGAACCAAACGCCTATCTCCAACAGAAATCCAATTAATCTCGTATCGGTGTTATTGGATTTCGCGGAGGAAGTTTCAGTGTCCGAGCTGTATAATAGACCTACCTATACCTGTCTATAGGGACCTATATTATAGTTTTCGTTGCAACGTACCCTTTGTTTTCGTTGAAAGAACAACACATGGGCATGTGTTGTTCTTTCATTATTAAGTTTCTTTCATTATCAGTCCATTATTAAAACAATATTTTGATAACTACGGTGTTTGTATTGTTTTGCTTACTTATTGCTAATTTATTTTTTCAAGTCGTTAAATTAATATTTTTTAGTTGATCCAGTGAAACAGTGAAGTCGTCCTTTCCTGTATCCTTCACATCGTGTAGGCAAAATTAAGTAGGTAATTAGCTACGGATTTTATTTTTTATTTTTCTAAATAAAGAGCAGCATAAATTACTTCTCATAAAATCAGGCACTTCTATTTCGTTTATTTATATAGAACACTTTGAGCTTACAGCAAGCGTCTGCCACTTGGCCTGCCTCAACTCCTCGCGTATAAACATCATCTCGGGCCTAAGATTCTGATGAGCAAATGGATCCATGTCTATCTTCAATCTTGGATCTATGCCGGCCAACTGCTGGTCACTGAAATACAAATTATGCAAAAGAATGCACACGCACTTAATTGTTTAATAAAAAACTTGATTTGCTTCTCCTATAAGGAAGGCCCATAAAGATATTTTTACTAACAAACGCGCACCAACATCCGCCTCCAAAGCTCCAGCTTCCTCCAACTTTTCGGGTCCAGTTTCTTCGTCATCTTCACCAGACATTTTGTAATTTGTCTCTTATAAAATCAATTAATAAATATTATAAAATAGTGTCCGCCTATTTATTATTATATTAGTCACAGCAAAGGTGATATAAAGATGCTTGAAATTAAATCTGACATTTCGAATGCAATCTGATGTCACCTAAAAGGTTTCAGACACGAGTTGAGGTTGTATTGCTTTAGTTTCAAAGTTATAAAAAAGTTTTTCAAGTAATAAAAAAGAAATTAATTAATTAGCATTTCTCACCCCGCGCGCACCAAGTCGCGCGTAACGTAATGTATGTTTGAATAGTTTGAACTCTTGCTATACGTACGTGTTAATTTTATTTGGTGAGATCTATAATTGTTCTGGTATTTACTAGGTACTAATCATTATTTTAATGAGTTTTTCTTTTTTTTTTTCAAAATAAATAGAAGTAGGTATTACCATAACTTATAAATAACGGTCATAAATATCTATGTTAACCACAGGAAAACTGTCCTCTCAGGCGTGATTGGAAATTAACAAAAACACCAAATTCAAATCACTTTTAATTGTGTATACATATTTCATTATTATTTTATTCAATTAAAAACATAAAGTTATAAAGGGAAAATTGAAAACAATCATGGCAACACTAACCTGAAACAGCAGGTGGCGCTCTAGCACGCTCTAGGTACCACGCCATAAAAATAACAAAAAAACAGCAGGTGGTGCTGTTGGATTTCCTAATTGTACAGATAAATTATAAATTTCAAGAGACTGTATTGACTCGCGCGCGACATCTGTCATAACTTCTAATAACTTTTTACTGTCAGTCAACCATTTTAAAAGGTGTTCTGAACGTTTGATTTACAAAATTTTGTTATGTAAAAGTAATTAAACTGTTGTTATAAAATTGTGTACTAAATTGAAAAATACTTAAACTAAATAAAATACTAAAATTTGCGTTTTGAATTCGCACATCTCAGAAACAAGAACTCAAAGTGATACGACAATAATTGGAACGACTCGAAAAACTTAAGTGGTTTCAGAACGCAATTTACTTGCACTCAGAGAAAAGGGTGACTGAACCTCCTCATTGTCATTTATTGCATTTGACTCTATTATTACTTTAATTAATTGTCTTACGGATTCAGTGGTTGCAATAACACAATTGGTGCGTGACAACCATGCCGATGTGAGTAATACCAAAGGTGTGGCAGGCGCGTCGACGTAGGGCGTCGTTTTATAGTGCAACAGTCCAACAAGTGGTTAAAAAAATATTTCTCCTATCTCGACGCAAAATGACCGAGTACAAATTGGTAGTTGTGGGTGCTGGTGGCGTCGGCAAATCCGCATTGACTATACAACTGATACAAAACCATTTCGTAGACGAATACGATCCTACTATAGAGGATTCGTATAGAAAACAGGTCGTGATTGATGGTGAGACATGTCTATTGGATATCTTGGACACAGCCGGACAAGAAGAATACTCGGCAATGAGAGATCAGTATATGAGAACTGGGGAGGGTTTCTTGCTTGTTTTCGCTGTGAATAGTGCTAAAAGTTTCGAAGACATAGGCTCTTATAGAGAGCAGATCAAACGAGTGAAGGACGCGGAAGAAGTACCTATGGTTCTCGTTGGTAACAAATGCGATTTACAAGCGTGGGCCGTTGATATGGCGCAAGCGAGAGAGGTATGTTTTGTTTTGTTTATGTTTTTGTTTCAACACATGTTTTCAATTCTGTTGCAACAACTATCTCACAGTTAACAATTTTCAATATTATGCAGTATTCGTTTTAAATATTAAAGTTAATTATACGCGAGAACAGCTTAATTAGAAAGATAAACAAATTATCTTGTTTATAAAAATGAAGCATTATACACAATAACCTATTTTTATTTTGTGTTAAGGTCATTAGACAGCCTGACGGTCCATTTGCTGGTAGGTGGCTATACCTATATACCTACATAACACGAGCAACATCATGGGTGCTGTAAATACGCTGCTGACCGTAATAGGGTTAAAGATTATTAGGTAACTGACCTTATTAGGGTAAAGTGGACTCTGGTATCTTTCCCTTATTCACTAACCTGGTTGTTAAAAGTTCATTTGGCCCTGCCTGGAATCGAAACCAGTACCCCTGAGACATAGTGTTAAAACAAGCGCTAACCTAACCAGTCAGCCAATATTCATAAAGTTATCTTTATCTGCCTCCATATTTTCATTCAACTTGCAAATGATTAATGTTAAGGATATGTAAAAGTAATTATTATTTTATTATTAAACAAGGTGTGCGAGTTGAATAAAGATCCATTGGAATTGGTCATAACAATTAAGCAATTTGTTATAGAATTTTAAGATTTTGGATTTCACACAACATAAAATAAATATTTCGGTCTTTATATGATATTTTCTCTTAGTACCCATTATACATGTATATATGAAGTTTATTAAGAATAAAGTATTTAGCTAGATTTGTGGAATGCACAACTCTTTGATTTAAACAAGGTAAATTTGGTGTCATAATTTTTGTCCAAATTTTTTGTGAAAGGATTTTGAAAATAATTTTCAAACAATATATACTATTCTTAAAATTAGAGATGACAAGGGATCTACAGCTACATAAAACAGGAAAAAAATTCTTTGTTTGTTAGTTAATAAAAACAATTTTATTATCATTTGATTTTTATTCTTATAATGAAACAATAAATATGATTGTAAGTAGAATCACAATGTCAATTTCTATTGATTATGTCATGAAAATGGAATGAGACCTCTGGACCTAACAAAGGCATTCATTATCTTATTTAAAATTTACTTAAATTATTATTATAAGTAATTATATTTTATTTATTACTACCTGACCCAAATATTTACAACACCTACTACCAATTTCATGTCATTTTCATATAAAAATACCACCACAATTTCCGATTTTCGGACAATGAAAGTGACTCAAATTCAAATAATTTATTTACAAGTAACTTTCTGAAAATATGGATTTTTATTTTTATGATCTCTCTAGATATTAGTACTTTTTTCTGAATTCAGGGTACCCTGTATGCTTTTGCGTATCCCTGAAAATGTGTATGCAAAAATTCATTGAGCAGTTAAGACTTGCAAAGGTAACAAACAGGCAGACAGAGTTACTTTCTGATTTATAATATTTTATGGATGGGAACTTACATCTACCAATAATTATCAGGATGTGCAGTTATATCATGCTTTAGAGACATATACAAAGTTGAGGCTTTTATAAAAAAACTAGCCGTTGCGCGCGACTTCATTTGCGTAAATTTATAAAATATAGCTTATTTTACTCGCTGATAATGTAGATTTTTATAAGTGAAAGAATTTTTAAAATCGGTCCATTAGTTTTTGAGTTTATTCATTACAAACAAAAATACAACATTTTCTCTTTATAATATATTAAATAAAATAAAAATAGCCTTTATTGCTGAAGTTAATTTACAAAAAAAAAGTATATCAAGTATATTATTTAACACCAGCAACTCCAACTTGTCTTGTGACATAGGCCTCTTCCAAAGGTTTCCACTCAGTGCGGTCCCTTGCCGTTTTTTGCCAAACTCCGTTAGTGGTCTTATCCAGGACCATCCATCTGAGATGAGGTCTTCCATCTGAGATGAGGTCTTCCTCTCTTCCGTAATGATCCCCACGGGTACCATTCCACAATGGCTTCAGTCCATTTATTCACGCTTTGTCTAATCATGTGTCCACTCCAATGCCATTTTTGCTGTTTTATGATATTATTTATTCTTTTTGTTTATAATATTAGTATAGATTAATTATATCAATTACAGGTTGCGCGAAGTTACGGAGTTCCATTTGTGGAGACCTCTGCAAAGACACGTATGGGGGTCGATGACGCATTTTACACACTAGTCCGTGAAATACGCAAGGACAAGGAGAGTCGCGGGAAGAAATACAAGCGTGGCAACAAACTCCCCGGCCGTAAGATCAAGTGCACACTATTCTAAGGCTGTTCTCGTGAACGCTATTGTATATGGACTTGCTATTTAAAAAAAAAAAGATAAACAAGTGACTGTTAAATCTCCATTTGTCTATTTAAGTGGTAGGCAAAAATTTCTTATTGATAACTTGTACTCTTATTGATGAAATTTTTTTTTAATGCCTAATTATAACGGTTATTAAATTAGGTAGATTTTTACTAATTCAAATTCCTAGTGAAATAGATTTTTTCTCTAATTTGTTAATATCTTTACTCAATTAGTAAAGAGATGTAGGAATTTTCATTGAATGCAAAAAAAAACTACTTTTAAGTAGATAGTTTTGAAATACCAAGTCGATTGGTATCTAAGGAGTGTCAGATTTACAATCAAATTAAAAGAAAATCTTACGAATGTGCAGATAAGAGTTAAATTGAATCATGCAAGATTTTTATATGTTTTCTGCTGAAAGTCTAAACATTTTTTATATTTTTAGTACTAATAATAAGGATAGCTTGATTGAGCTATACTGAATAATATGTTCTAGTGTTAATTCTGTATGTCCGTATACTTTAGCGTTTTGACAGTTTATTAGTATATTATTATGTACTAATAATAAACATGGACCGGGGGGGTCCATGTTGAAAGGTTCATAATCTGTTTGAATTATGCTCTATACTATAAGATAGGACTATTTTGGGCTTATAACCGAAAATATGTGGTATGATTGTTAAAAAAATGAAATTTTTATGTTCCTTTTTTAAAATATGATTCATTTAAACATATGCACATATTATATTCTCTGAAACATAATGCAACTTAAGTCATACCTCAACATCTTAAGTGATAGATTACTGCATTTCAATGACAGCATTTGAAATCTCTATAAATGTAATAATACAATATAAATGTGTGTGTCAATATGTTTGTCGGGATGAATTTTTATGTAACTACTCTGTATGATACACTACAGAAGCGTTATCAACAACATTGTTGTGAACGAGTTTCATAAAAATTTGTTAATCTAAACGATAGAAACACTATTGTGCTGTTTATAAATTGAAACAGTATTCTGATAAACCACACATTATGAGCGGAAATTAGACTTAGTTATCATAAACTTCCTAACAAAAATAAAATTAATTAATACATTTATAAATAAACGCGAAATTTGAGATAGCAAATGTTGTCATTGGATGTTATAGTCGAGGATAAAGCTAAACCTTGCTACTGCAAATTGTTGTTACATTAGGTATTTTGTAAGAAATGGGGATTGTAAAATTTCATTTTTAACATTTACTAAACTCTTGAGGTGCTATTGTAAGTGATAGTACGCTTGCAGTAATGACGAAATCCGAATTGCCATAAACACTTGTTGTATCATTGAAGAGTTGTGTCTGTAAGATGTGCTTTTGAATTGATTAGTGTTAAGGTAACGATTGAGACTATATTATGCCCTCTGTCTGTCCATGCGTTTCAATGGCTCTGAAGAGAGTGCAAGAAAACTAAGGATCAAAAACGGATATTCCTACAATAATAAGTAGTATCCATGGAGATGACTTGGGCTCTGTGCAAACGAGCCACGGTCATAGTCAGTTTAGTTGTGGCAAGCGTCATTCACTAGAATTGAGGGCAGAGGCTGACACAACGATAATAATGTAATAATAATAATATAGCCCTTTTATCCCGAAAACTCCCTTCTTTATATGAAATTTAATTTGTTCTTGATATATATATATTCACACATTCCACACAGCACCATCTAGTTCCAAAGTAAGCAACTTAATGCTTGTATTATGGATACCAGACAGTTGATATACTACATACATTACTTTTTTTTTGTAAATACATACATATTATAAATACAAAACATCCATGACTCAGGTACAAAGGTAAATGTTAACACATAAACATTTGCCCCTAGCGGGATTCGAACCCGCGACCGCTTGGTTAACAGCTAGGGTTACTAGCCACTAGACCAAACGTGTCGTTTAGTTATAATATGTCCCGGATTTCGGTGTGCCTCTTGGCAAAGGCCTCCTCTAACGATTTCCATTGTTCTCTATCCTTTGCAACTCTTCTCTAGTTGCTACCCACTGTTAACTTGAGTTCGTCCTCCCATCTTTTACTTTGTCGACCTCTATTTCGTTTTCCGTTTCTGGGGTACCACTCCGTTATTCTATTCTGCTCCATTTTTCATGGGTGCTCTTAACATGTGACCCGTCCACCTCCACTTCATTTGGTCTGTTCTCGATCTTATATATGTCTTTCTCTGCTTATCTATTTTCTTGATTCCCAGCATGCTTCTTTCCATGGCTCTTTGACACAACGATAATATTACATAAACATGTCGTCATACTGCGTTATATTTAGTTGTGTATATAACACGTAGCAGGACTGCACTGTTCGCAATGCAGTCTTACAATAGGCTTCGAGATATAATGTTGCTAATAAGCAAATGATGGATACGACAACATCACCTACATTCAACTTATACTCATGGCAAAGTAATCTATGTAGTATATCAACTGTCTGGCATCCATAATAGCATTAGTTGCTTACTATGGAACTAGATGGTGCTGTATGGAATGTGTGAAGATATTTATTTATTTCATCAAACCTGTGGAAATTAGTGAAATCCTTTAGTCAACTAGGAAATGGGCCGATGATCTTTAAACACCTGAATAGATTGTCATATCACCTAAGCTTAAAAAAAAAAACAGATCAAAATCTACGAGAGCTACGAAGCCACAGACAGACACACAGACACAGGTCAAACATATTTGTGGACTAACATAAATTTACATTAAATTAACATTTGCATTTGATATCAGCATACTGCAACTCAGGCTGTCCCTTGACATAGGCATCCTCCATATTGGTAATATATTATATTATATGTAACGACTCCAAATAATATGTATGAAAAAGTGAATATGTATGAAAAGCTTCCTGCCGCGCCCACCAGTGGCTCGTTTGCGCCAAGCCTAATATTCCAAAAGCGTTGGAGCTACTCTATTTTCCTAGCTTTTTGCTGTAGTCAACCAAACGTGCCGCAAGAATTGGCGTAACAAATTCATAAAATATTAAATAATATTCAATTAATTAGTTGAACATTAAAAAAAATCTAATTTATAATTATTTTTGATTTACCCAAAATAATTAATTGTATTGAGCGCCAGAAACGGGGGTATAAATCTCTTGTTGAGATACAGAATACGTTATTTCAAGTAACTAATATAATCTTCCTAAGCTTTGGCAATATTCTTGTATTCCAGACATGAGGATAATCAGGATATCCTAATAAACAAAAGAATAGCATCATTGTGCTAGTTACAAAAAAAAACTAATTCGCTTTAATATCTCTCAATTAAAATTAAGTAATCCTATGCTTGTCCAATAACAGTTTAAACAGAAATATTTAACAATGTAAAAGTAAATAATTAATATTTTCTTAAATAAATTTGACACTTACACAAAACTTTTCAACCAGAAAAATGAATTTTCTAAATTAATAATTTTATTCATTAATTAAGCCAGTGGCGGATACAGAAAAAACTCAAATGCATACATAATGGTCCTCCACTTTCCACGATTGAGCAAGGCACTTATTTGGCAAATATAGGTTTTTCCGGGGCGATCTATGTTATATTATTTATTATTATCGTAATAACAAAATAATCAAGTTACATGCAAAGTTTAAGAAAAATTTATTAAAATCGTTTAGACACACATATAAGATAATGCCATTTTATATCAATCTTATGATATAAAAAAGTAACAATTGGGGTTCTCTTCTTTAAACGATGAATTCTTTGCGTCTATTCTTCCTGGCAAATTGGTTAATTACATCGTCGATAGGACAATTAATGGCGGACTCGTGGCGGGCGACGCGGGACACGCATGGGGGGGGCGCGCGCCCCCCGCGCCCCCCATATGTATCCGCCACTGAATTAAGCTGCGTAATATTTCTAAATTAATTCTAAACTCGTTAAGGATAAGGATGGGTGTAAAAAATGAACTCTGGCTTTTGCTTTTTTTTTATTTATTACATAATTACGGATTACTCTAAACATCAATGAATATATTTTAAGCCTTTGAAATATAGGACTTCAGTTCCTTTGAGCACAAATTATAAAATGCTTAAGACATAAGTGGTTTTTTCCCGTAATTTTAATGTACCAAATGTTGACTATATAATTGCTAAATAAAACTAACTCCCACACTTTCTTAGCAACCTTATACATTTAGTTTAATAAAAAATTTACATATTCGTTTATTCATAGGAAGACGTTATGGGTTTGGCGGCTATATGGTCTTAATTGAAAAATTAAATAGTACAAAAATGTATTTTTAGTATACTTGACTGTGTATTTGCGTTGTACTGACATAATTATGTGTGAAAAGTATGATTATATTTTTTTAAAAAAACTTGAAATAAATCTTTCAAGTATGTATGTAGGTAGTCTCTTTGAAAAGAATACAATTTTGATCTAAACTCAATAATGTTTGTTTTATATTATGTAGTCAAAAATAAAACCCCCCCTATAGATCTATTAAAGAATGAATGTATTTTATCTGTGATGTAATAAATCATTATTATTATTATTAAGTGTTTAATAAAATTATTAAATTGTGAAATGGCGAATACAAGTACATATCAATTCGCAAAAAAGCAAAGTGACTTATTATGTTGTTTTGACATATTTATTGCAATGTATATTTTTTCACTTAAGACCTTAGTCCTCAAACCCAACAGTTAGAAATATATTTTGGAGTTAAGTTTTTTGAGAACTCTTATTTTCTAAACATTGGGCTAATTTGTCTACAGGCGGGAAGTGTAAGGACTCATGCTTTTAGTTTAATTAAAATATTAATAATTATGTTGGTTCAAATTGTCTGAACGTTCATTTTGTAATACCGTGCCATAGTTTCACAAGACATTTTTGTAAAAATTAAATATCAAAATGAAAATAAAACAAAGTCTTCCCCATTTGGGGATTTTTACTCCCATCACTTGTGATTTATTACTAATAATACTAAAATGGTGACATTAAATATTTATTAATTTTTTCAATTTATTACATCCAACGCTACATTCATTGCTTTCCAACATAATTATTGTTTTGGTACTAATTAATTTCTGGAAAAAAAATTCGTGGTATTCAACGCTATATAAATGTTAGTTTTGAGCTAGTGATTACTAATTAGTACAATTTTTGAGGTTGTTAACTTTTGTGCACAAATGTAGTATTTTTTTAAAAATGTAACTAATTTTCAAAATTTCTATAATATAATCTTATAAGTACAGAATTATTTGACCGCGTTCTGGGTAGCCCTAGGACTGGGGAAACTAGTTTGTAGCTATGTATTTCTGAATTGTCCTATGGAACAGCGCACAAGGGTATATTAAGCCTTAGTTAAAAAAATGACAATTTGAAAAATAATATACAATGAAAATCAAACACGTACCCGGGGTCTATATAAAAGTACATGGATAAATATTAAAAACGATCAAATACTTGATTTTTTTTAAGGTAGCAAAAAAGAACTGTTATCCTTACTAATATTATAAATTTAATGTCGATGTGAGTTTGTTTGTTACGCTTTCACGCAAAAACTACTGAACCGATCACCATGAAATTTTGCATACACGTGTCTGGGACACCAGAAATAACATAGGGTACCTTTCATCCAGAACGCGGACGAAGTCGCGGGCATCAGCTAGTAAAGTATATTTCAAGTGAACAAATTAAGCAATTACAACTTTTGTAAATAATTAAAAAGCTGTATTTAAAATTTGATGTTATAAAAAAAATTAAATTATGTAATGTATATATATAGTGGCATTAGATAGAACATTGTTCGGCTAATTTTGCGCTAAAACAAGCAAGTATAACGCGTCTGGTTACTGAGTTTACTTTACAAGAATTAACTTTAAAATTTCACTTAGGGCCTCTTTCACCAACTACAAGTAAAGTGTTGATTATGTAGTCACTTTTCAAGTAACGCTAATTGGCAAGTAAATGTTACAAGTATCTAGTGTCAATTTCATTGAAGTTACCCTTGAATAATGCTACTCGAAGATGGTGAAACTCGTACGCTTTCTTACCGATGACTAAATGGCGGTTAGTCTACTTGACACTTTACTCAGAAATGGTGAAAAAGGCCCTTAGTGTAGCTGAAGTAGCTAATCAAGCACTTTGATTAGCTTCTTCAACGAAAATTTAATGTTTTATACATACATACCAAACAGAAAACCTGTTTCTAATATTAGTTAAGCGTTTTCGTGCAATACAGCTATATATTTATGTATCATCGGATTTTGTAAACTTTTATACTTGAAATAAATATTATTAGTTTATCTTTTTTTTACTATATTATCTGTATTTTAAATAGATTGTCTAGTTACAAACTAACGCGCATTTGCAAATATTCTTTTTGTATATACTATAATTAACTATATCTTTTCTGTTTTGTGCATTGAAATTGTCAGTTTAACAATTAAATATTCATACTCAAGTTTGGAAATTAGATAGACAGTAAATAGGATAATAAAAAGGATACCTTCAATAATAAAATTATTATCCCACATGAAATCAAATATGAAAAAATATGTTTGTAAAGTACCTATAGCTTCAGCAAAAAGTAAAGAATTGAAACGATTATGTGCTCTGGCAACAACCTCAATGGCCATAAATGTCATTGTAAAAATGTCTGCAACATGGAGGGTAGAGATGTAGAGGACCGACTTACATGGGTGTTAAATTGAAAAACAAACAAGCTACAACCAATACTTCATAAATTAGCCGGAATGGCGCTTATGTAGCATTAGGGTTTAGTATGAAATTAAACAAAATGAAGTGATCTAAGTAGGAGTATCATAGAATGGCCTGAGCATTCCCTACCCACCTATAAAGTAAATACGGACATAAAAATGTGAGCGAGACGAAGCGATCGTGTGGCCAGTAGTTGTCTCTTTCTAGAATATTGATTGGTCTTCGAAGTTACTTAAGACTTACAGGAAAGAGATAGGTATTGGCCCCATCGCTTTGTCTCTTTCTAGAGAGTGGTCAATTTCATGCGAGTATTGCTCAGTCCATTCTTTTAAGTATTTGATGCGTAGTTGATGAAACCACAATAAATAAAATGCCACTACAGCGCCCTCTGTTTAAATGCTGGCCGATGGACACTCATATTATACAGTTGGGCCTACTTACCTCTACTCTCTATGGTGTGTAATTTACAGATGTTTGTAGAGAATTATTATATCCAACAATTATTATTTGCCTTTTAAAAATGTTCTTACTCTGATGTATTTTGTGCGGCTCTTGTTTGGCTTAGTTTTAACTGTCGCTACTATTACGTAAATTGACTTTATGGTGCATATCATATCAACCTTGGTTTGGGATCTCTTTATTACCTGTTAGGCACACCAGTGATATAAATAAAATAGAAATCGATTTTTCTCTGTGTGTTTCTGCGACTAACAGTATTCTTTTTAATTTCATGAACAATAAAACCACATTTTTATGTAACTACCTACATTCTTTAACAATGAAATAATAAAAACGAATTTTGAATTAAATTAAAGTTACGTTTTTTTCTGTAATATTTAAGTGATATAATAATTAATTATATTGTATTGTTAGTTTAGTTTTATGTAATAATACATAAAAAAAAATATTTTATTTACAAATAAAGTGAAAAATGCTGCCATGAGAATATTTTTCCATTTTGTAGCCATAATTATTTTAAATTGTAATGTATTTTAAGCTTGGCAATCCGATTAATGAATCAATATTCGTGTAGGTATTTTTAACGAAGTCTGAAATGTTTCTATGAACTGTATTAAAATATTTCTACCAAAATTGCTTAGTGCACAATTTGTTGAAAATAGTATTGATAATGGTGTAACAATAAGCACAACATTGTGTGCTATTCATAGTAAATAAATGAATCTATACAAGACAGAATGTAAAGAGTTTTATTTTTCCTAGGTTTTATCACTTGGAAGTAATGGCTACCATTGCTCTGCCAAGAGTGGTTTTGACAAGGAACGATCGTACAATTCGCAACCAATTATTTAATACTTCTAGTCAAACATTTCTTTTGTTTATTTGATTTGTGAAAAATAATAATACTGTATAGCAGTGGCACAGCATACTTATTTCGTAAGTATGCTGTGCCTACTCCGTTCAACATACGCGTGAACTTTTAAACTTAAAGCGGTAGAACGTGCAATTCTATATCTATCCTTTTCTATCAAATATAGTTACAATAAGGGCAAGCGCTCTTCGTTCTCTTTCATAGCACGTGTTCAAGGACCAAGGACACGCCGACCGCTGTGGGGCTATAATATATATCTATAATTTCCGTATATATTATAAGATACTCTATGATCTATAAAACATATTATGCTTACGATCGGCACAATTTTAATACACATACGATACGACTTAGTACTGCACATCGATATGTTTAGTACCTGCGCGATCTGCGTTGGGTTTGTTTTCATTTAGTTTATCCTTATACTGAATCTACAATAGATAGCTTATTTATATATATAATAATTTATTGAGTTTACACTAGTATCACAGCATAGCATACTTGTATGCTGTTCTGTGGGACCACGTCATATAATGTCAAGTAAGTTGTCAAAGTCAAAAAGGAAGAAGAAAATAATTGCGTGCGAATGCGATATTTTGCAGTTTAATTATTTATTTTTTGGTAATTTAATTAAAATGTTAATATATCATACGATCAATGTATAAAATTAGAAAAGTACTAAAACTTTAAATGTCTTATTATCAATATATATTTGTATGTTTTGTACTATTATTTTAAAAATATTTAATTTTTTATGTTGCATATGTTTGTAATGTAAAAAATATTATTTTTCAGTTTTACGAATGAGCCAAACAAGTCGCGATGGATGCGAGAGACGTTTGCGTTGAAATAGAGAACGACGAGTTCTACAGTAAGTTTCTTGTTGAATCCGTTAAACCATTAATCGGCGAAAACTTATCTGTCACCGAACAAGTGAATAGACTTGCCCAGGGCATAGACAAACTCAGTAAGAGTTTAGAGAAGCAGGTTTTGGAGAAACACGACGACCTTCTTGCTCAGGCGAGCCACATCACCGACTTGGAGACCACTCTACAATCAGTCCAATCCCAAGTGCAAAGTTTACTGCGGGGTGCAGAAAAACTTAAGGATAAAGTCTACACTCCTTACTATGCTCTCGAAAGCCAAACTATAATGCTAGAACGAGTTCAAACTACATGTAATCTACTTAGGCACACTTCAAAAATTTTAACACTTTGGAACAAGTTAACAAATATCAAGGATAATCCTGCAAAAGAAGCGATAGTACTCTTTGAACTGAACGAATTGATTGGTGACTATGATTTTGAAGGTATAGACTTGTTAGACGAAATACTTAAAGAGGTGGAGCATAGAAGGAGTGAACTCTTGAAGAATTCCACAGCATTGCTACAGGTGGGCTTACTGAAGGGAGATAGGACAACGTTGTTGCAATGTTTCAAAGTATTTTACAATTTACAGTGCACACAAGAACAGATTAGAAGCACTGTAGAAAGCATTTTGAGTAACTTGAAAAAGGAAATTCATAATGCATTAAATGTGCAGATGGTTTCTATTGAAGTGAAGAAATCGAGCTCCGGAAGGATAGCTCCCGGTAAAGCCAACATTATGAACGCTCAAGACTTCAAGATCAAGCTCTGGGATAATATTGACAAGTTATTCAAAATTGAAATGTACAATGGCTGCAAAAAAGTAATAATGTTACAAAATGTTATCAACGAACTGCACGCGATTGGTAATTTTAGAAATATAGTCAGAGATTTCTGGTCAAATCTTCTGTCGACATTTAGCTTAATGCTTAAGAAGAGCCCTTTGAATGTCAATCAGTCGATTGAAATTGATTTTCCAAAACTACTTAAATGTTTCAACGATTTGCTTTCCAAGTTGAAATGCAAGGATTTGGAGATGAACAGATCACAATTGAGTAAATGGGAGAACTCATTCCTGTCTAAATCGTTAGCGAAACTTCTCGAACCGGTTCGCAGTATGTGGCATTTAAATCAAGTGCCAACAATGGATCAAATAGACACCGCAATAAGATTTATCACAGAGGCTCTTAGCATTTCACTGGGCGATAAACAATTGAGCATCAGTTTAGCCAATAGTGTTGCAAAGTGTATAAAACAAATGAATGTAGAAGCGGAACAGCGGCTCTCGTTAGACATTGATGTCGCTCAAATCATTGAACCGCCGACGAGTACTCAACAGAAAAATGCAGATCTCTGCAATTCCTTATTCTATTTTACATCGCAGATTAAAAGGGTTCTTAACAACATGAGTACCAGTTTGCCTCAAGAGAGTGTACAGATAGTACAGAATAGTCTCAAAGACATAACAAGTTTGCCGGTTTTACAACTGTTTGCAGACTCAATTAAGAATTCACTCTTCATAATACTTATGACGATGCACGAAGAACCGGATTTGACGAGAACAGATGATCCGACTGGAAAACCTTTATCTTGCTCTCCCTATATGAAAGAGCTGCAACAATTTGTTTCAAGATGCAAAGATATATACTTGTCTATGTTCACCGAGAAGTGGGCACTAGTTGAATGTTGCCATACGATTGCGGATTCATGCATTGAGAGATTCGTACAACACGTGTGCAATGTTAGACCGTTGACTCATTTCGGCAGAGTTAAATTGCAAATAGACTGTAAACATTTGGAGGTGGCCCTGTCACCCTTAGTCGCAGATTTGACGGAGTTAGGAGACCAATACAGGCAATCGAAAGCGCTCTGCTTGATTCTAGAGAAATCTCCGCAAGAAATTGCAAAGAGTCAACTGGAAGGCGCCTCTTTGCCGTATTCCTTGGCAATGATGTTTCTTTTTTCACATGCGGGACCTCAATTGATGGCTCCACACATCTGCGCAGGTTGGAATATTCAAAAGCTGATGCAGTGGTTGGATTCTCACAAAAGCGAAAGGGAACGTTTAGAATTTGTCGCCGGTGCACTCCAGAGATACCAGAACCATGTTAGGCAAAACCAGATTGCAACTTACGATGAAGTATATCCGATACTTTTACAATTACTTGAAGATGGCAAGAAAAGCTTAGTCAATTGATCTGTTTGTTTATCCTGTAAATGCAATTTAAATGAGAGGAATTAACGGACCCAGCAAATGTTGTAGCAAAACTTGATCAAAGCGCCACCTATCGGATCAAATGAATATCAAAACCATAACCAAAACCATCCAAGTACTAACAAAATTTCTTCAAAAACATTTAGGATATCCAAAGAATCATATAATAAATTGGAGTGCATCCTCGTAATACGCCAACAGTACTTATCAGTATTTTTTATAAATACTTATTGCCAATAAAAACTACACATTTAATGGGTACTTACTGCAAATATTATTATAAATTAAGCAAAATTTTATTAAATATAATTTATTAATTATAAAAATATTTTCTTATTTACCTTAGATTGTGGCATCATTAAAAAAAACTTGGGTAAGTACATAAGTAATCATAAAATTCTTTCATATTTTTAATAAATAAAACCAGATTCTTTAAAAAATAAATCTATTTATTTATATGAACAACATTAATTCTCATCTATTATTTGAAATATCGACTTCTAAACTCGTGCAGCATTCGTGGCACCGCTATCCGCAGCTTCAGGCATCTGATACAAATTACCAACAAATATATTATTACGCATTAAAAGTAATTACATTACCTGATTATTCATGTTAAAAAAAATCAAGAGATATGGACAATATTTGAAATCTTCAAATAAATAGTAGGTATTCTATTTATTCATTCAAAGATTTAAAAAATAAAATAAAAATCTAGATTAAAATTCATTAACTTTTAGCTGAAATACCTCTAGTAAGTAAATAAAATCTACACTAATATTATAAATTAATGTTAATTAATTACTTGCGGAATTACCGCATCAATTTAGACATCCGCAATAATCAATGCGAATGTTTGGCGGAGCTAGTCCTAAATCTGACAGATTTCCTAAGGATGACTATGATTAATCTCCATTTCAGGAATTTTATAAAATTGTTCCAGTTTTTTCATTAAAATATAAAATTGTTACAATTTTCTAGTATACGCTTGATTACTTAAGGGATTCACAAAGGCGAATGGCATTGACGATTTGACCTTCACCGATATGACCTTTAGAATGTTTATATATATCATACTAATTCCGCACGAAAAACACAAACGTAATCCACATCTCAACGCAGTCACTGAGACACTGTAGCTCCATATATTTAGAGTTCCGAGGCGGCGGAAACAATTCAACAGGTCTGATAAATGTGGTTTTTTGTACTTTTCATTAAAACTACATTAAAAATAAAATAAAAAAATCAATACATTTTTTTAAAATGGTATTGACTTATTATTCGGTGTAGGAATCATTTGCGCGCAATAAACCGTTTTCGCAACAAATTTCAATATAAGTGAAATTCTTCTTATGTTCTAACTTTTATTGTGGGGTTTATATATAAACAATACAATTTGTTCTTCACATGTTTAGGTATAACATATATTTTTTTCAAACCAATTGCATTGACAGTTTCTTCTAACATTTTTTTTTTTAAATGCATACTTTTAGGATTGGCGTGTGTTTACACCTTAATAAAAATTGTTTATAAATACTAATAAAAAAAGCGCACCCAAAAGATAAAAATGGGTGCTCATTTGGTAAGGACGCTATTTTGTAGCTAATCTAGATCTAGTATTAAAGTCAATCGACTCGGCCAACTGACACTTTCTCATATAAAGTGTTGGGCCTCCTCACCTCTTTTCCATACTTAACTTATGCCAATCCTTACTAATATTATAAATGCGAAAGTAACTCGTGTCTGTCTGTCTCGCTTTCACGTTAAAACTACTGAACCGATCATGATTAAATTTTGTTAATCACTTTTTTGTGTAATTTTGTCATACACGTTGTCAGGGATACGAGAAAGGACATAGAATGTACGGGACACAGGATAGACTACTTTTTTCACGTGGACGAAGTCGAGGGCGTCAGCTAGTTCTATTATACTTAAAAACGAGTACTGAGTAGTGCACTAACTAATCTACACAAGGCACTCAATCAAACACTATAATACCAAATGTATGCAAGCTGTGATTTACAATAGTGTTACTACTAAATAAACAAATAAAAATAAATGGGTCAACTACATAATTATGTAAATTCGATAAATAAAGTGCTTTATCACCCTAAGATTGAACACTGTTTGTATGTTGATAAGGTCGGTTTTCGTTTGAAAATTCAAAGTGACAATTTCAATTGCTATCTTTATTAGCGATGACAAATTATGTCTATCAGTAATCAATACCTATTTCAAATGTTAGCGAATTTTGAAATGAATGGAATTTGTAATCGAAACTGATAAAGCACTTTTCTTGAATGCTTTACAAGAGAAAGAAAAAAAAAACTGAATTTTATTTTATAAAACAATATCATTTATTATAATAATATAATACAACAATCATACATACTTCAAACCATTACCAGCTACAACTTATATGCGAAACAAAATTAACATAGACCTACTAATCTACGTATTAACTAATATTACTATTAAATGCTTCATTTTAAATAAATACATACATACATATATATAATTATACTATATATTTACTTATTATACAATTATTCAAGTGTTTATTTATCGGCTTACAGAATTTATCGAGTCTTTAAAAAACAAAATGGCAATATTTTTTTTTAAGTAATAACACACACACTTTAAAACCAATAAAAAGGGAATGTTTTAATGTGTGATGAACATAGGCCATTTCATAAGCACGATTATAAAGAAAAAAATATATTTAAAAAAAAACTTGGGATTGAGAACTTAGCGAAGATTTTATATATTTTTTAAAATAGTTGTAAACATAGTTTTTTTTTATGTGAAAAACCCCGAATACATATCAACACAAATCTAATTTTTTTCAATTATAATTTCAGCCATATATACATACTAATGTATAGTTGTATCTAAAATATCTAACTAAAGTTTTATTTTGATTTTAAGTCTAGCCTTTAATTATACATCGAATCTACAGTATGTGCCTTTTAAACTATTTTATTAAAGATGTTTTCTTAATCACAGTATTATAACATGTGTAATGTGTATATTGATTTGCTTGATTTGTATTACTTTATGAATATTAAATAGATCATACTTGTTCCTTTATAAACGATTGGTACTAAAATTAAGTTATTACAATAAAAGGCGTATGTATTGACTAATGCTTAACTGATAAAAAGCTAATGTGCATTTATGGGGTTAAATTAAAAATTTTGGTACTATTCCATAATAATTGATATACATACCAGAGGGCCTACTATCACCTCTTAAAGCGATGCAAAGACGATTGAGTGAGGGAGATGTCGCCTTACATCATGTATTGCGCCATCTCGTTTACTCACTCGTTTTTGCATCGTTTTAAGAGGTGATAGTAGGCCCTCTGGTCAGATTAAAATTTTACAATTTTCGCTAAGGTATTGAAATATAGTTTAATAAAATGAACAAAAATGGTAATATCTAAACCTGTTCCTGGTCGAAGGCGATGTTGTAAACGTCGCTGTATTCGTTCACGAAGTGTATGTCGATGTCGCTTTTGATGAACGAGGGCAGATCGTCGAAGTCGCGACGATTCTCTTCCGGTAGAATCACACACTTTACGCCGACACGCTTTGCCTTCAGAGGAATAAAATTATCTTTACAAAACTAAAGCTCGTCAATAACTGTTACAATAGGTTATAATAGGTTTGAAAGGTTTTGTCTTTGCCTATGTATAAATATTGTCATAAACAACACTTGAACTTGCATTTTATAAATGCCTACTAGGCAAATTATGAAAGGCGAATTCTAAAATTGCTAGAAAAATTGTGCAGTATAATTATAATAATCATAATTTTAATATTTTAAATATTAATCAATTTTTAAATGTACTAACCAAAAAATCAGTTTGTTTATAGTTTATAGAATAGTATGCTTTGCACATGTTATACTATACAATACAAAGCTTCACAAAGCTTTGATGAGAATGTCTTGTATGATAACGATTTTGGAATGAAAACTTACCGCAATAATCTTCTCCTTGATGCCGCCAACGGGCAAAACTCTGCCCGTGAGAGAGATCTCTCCGGTCATAGCGAGGTCCGAACGGACCGGCCTCGTGTTGGCCAACGACAGCAGGGCCGTCGTGATTGTGCATCCCGCCGAAGGACCATCTTTGGGGGTCGCCCCCTCCGGAACGTGCAAATGGATGTGGCTGTTACCAAAAAGGATTAATTCAAATTTATTTATCTAATAGCTAACCTTACAGCATGTAACATTTCACAAATACATTTTTTTTAATTAAATTTTCATAATAGCCTATTGCAAGGTTGTCTAAATTTATAAGTATACAAAAGAAAAAATTCAAGTAATTAAAAAATTATAACAAAATATATACATATATTATAATATACATGTATGTATCTATAATTATATTAACATAATTTATACATTACATAAATGCAATTTAAAATAATTTATTTGCTGATTATATCCACATAATCAACCGATAAGCGTGCAAATCAAAAAAGCAAACAGTAATTACCTATTCTAATATAATTAAATAATAATAAAATTGTATTTTTATGTCATATTTATGTCATTAGGTGAATAATATGCCTTTTCCACCAAAAGATTACGTAAGCGATCCGTGTATGTTGCCAGATTTCTGTTATTTCTTATATTAAAATTTTTATTTACTTATATGGTGCTTTATTATTTATTATATAAGAATAAGGGGAGGAATAATTAAATACCTCCGACTTTCTATTGAGCCCAAACGCGCTAGTAAGGAGAAAATATTTTTATTTTTGTTTGTAATGAAGAGTAAACTGAAAGAGTAAACCCCAATTAAGCATGCTTTTTCGTACGCCTTAAGTAAGTATACGAGATTTTCGAATAAATAATACAAGGCAGTCGTGGCCGAGCGGTTAAGGCGTCTGACTAGAAATCAGATTCCCTCTGGGAGCGTAGGTTCGAATCCTACCGACTGCGGATATTATGAAACGTGTTTACAAATATTTTTATATTTTTTTAGAATGCAAATGACATTTTTACTTAAAGATAGGTTGAAAAATTATTATGAATAAAAACCTAGATAGAAATTCGTTTAAATGATTTTTAAAATTTTAGCGTAAAATTTAAAGTCGGCAGAAAGGCTGACGGTCCACTTGATGGTAGGTGGCTACCTTCGTCTATAACACAAGCAACGCCACAGGTACTTGCAAGTATACTGCCTAACAATGAAGGATAAGGAAGAGTATGGGATGATGGGCTCTGACATCCCTTACTCACTCACTGAAACACATAAGCACATTATTATGCTATTATTTCACAGTGGTATTCTGTAAGAGGTTGGTTACTGCCGCCAAACGGGCTGGCCAAATGAATGTCCAAAAAAAAGTGTGTCTCCAAAAAAATAAAATCATATTATAAAACAAAGTCTTCCGCTGCGTCTGTATGTCTGTCCCTATGTATGCTTAGATCTTTAAAACTACGCAACGGATTTCAATCTGGTTTTCACTAATGGATATACTGGTTCTTGAGGAAGGTTTTAGTATATAATTTACAAATTTACGCGGGCGAAGTCGCGGGCAGAAGCTAGTAAAATACATAAAATAAAAATTATAAAAACATTTATCATAACGAATTAATATCAGCGCCATATCTGTTCGCACGTAACATATTCTAGTTTCAGTGATATTGTGTAGATCTCCGAAACTTCAGAGATATTCTAAAATATTCGATACGGATACCGCGTGACAATTTAGATTTTACTTCCATAAATTTTCATACCCGGGCTTATATTATATAAATAAAATAAATACCTGTTGTCGAAGAAGTGGTTCTCCGGGTGGTGTTTCGCGAGGTGGTTTCTGGCGACGGTGAGGGCGATCCTGGCGGACTCCTTCATGACGTCGCCCAAGTGGCCGGTGAGCTCCAAGGATCCACTCACTCCGCCGCCTTTCTCTTCGGTCGCTTTGGAGCGCACCGCTGTCTCTATGTACAGCGTGCTGCCACCTGCCAACATTTTATTCGCTCTGTTTTACCACCGGCAAAACATCCCCCGTACACGTACTGTCCGTGTACGTACATTACTATAATCGTAATGTACAGTAAGGCTTATCGCCCACTAGGCAGCCTGGCTGCGCAGCCAGGCTGCGGCAGCCAAAATTATTGCGCAGCCAGTTGAGCAGCCAGTTGTGACTCAAACGTCGAGCGATATGGACGAAGAACTTTTAATGATTATTTTGGTACCTATCTCGTACAAAACGCAAACCAAAGAAGATACATTGGATTTACCTCTTTTAAAAATCTCGTATAAGTTTTTCCGTATTTATTTATTTATTTCAAAAGGCTTACCAACTAAAAACATACTCAAAGCACAACATTATCAGAGAATAATCAAACTATATTACATTATAATTTATTATAAATGAATCAACAAATATTACACATCATTATAAATCAAAAACAGCAATAAGCAAGAGAAAATAAAATCGAGTCATTTGTAAAAAATGTTTCAATATGTCTGGCTGCTACGACAGTGAGCGGGGACTGACGGCAGCCACATACATTTTCCTATTCGCTACACTACACGCTCTGGCTGCGCGCAGCCCACTGACTGCCGTGCAATCGGGCGCGTTCTATTGGCTGCCGCAGCCACGGGTTCGTGGCTGCTTAGTGCGCGAGCTCCCATACACCGTCATACGTCAGGCTGCCTAGTGGGCGATAAGCCTAAGAGTAACATTTAAACCTGTGAAGTCACTAACTTCCATAGGTTCCGGAATTGTTTGTCGATGCTTTTCTATCGAAACTTTGACGACACGTTTGGTCTACTCTAGTGGCTAGTAACTAGTAGTAACCCTAGCTGTTAATTAACCAAACGGTCGCGAGTTCGAATCCCGCTAGGAGCAAATGTTTATGTGTTAACATAAGTATGTTAACATACTTATGTTAACACATAAGTACCTTTGTATGTACCTGAGTCATGGATGTTTGTATCTATGTCGTGGGCAGATCGTAAAGAATGAAATCAAAAATCTTTCACCAAAAGTCAAAAATAGGTGCGACGAGGAGCGGAGCAAAGCAAAGCGAAGAGGAGCGTGTTAGGTTTACATGGAAATAAATTTGGGGAGCCGAGCGAAGCGGAGCGTAGGCGACCCTCTCAGTTTTAACAGAAATATGATCTGCCCAGGTATATCATGATATGCTCAATTCTACGATGTGCCGACGACATCTATAATATGTATGTATTTACAAAAAAAAAGTAATCTCTGTATTATTTATCGACTGTCTGGTATCCATAATACAAGCATTAGTTGTGTGTGAAGAATGAAGATATTATTTATTTATTTTTTCTATTCAAAGTGTTATGGCACCGTTTTCCCATTGGGAAACTGAAGCATAAGACGAATGAGTTTGAAGTAGACTTACCCATGGCAGTCCAGGCGAGTCCCATGACCACCCCGGGGGGTGTCAGCTCGTACATGCGGTCGTGTTTGAAGGTCGGTTTGCCCACCAGCTCGGCCAGGTTGCTCTCGGTCACCTCCATGGACTCCGCTTCCTGTTTCACTATCAAGTACGCAACCTTGCGCGAGATCTGACAACATTGCAATATTAATAACAATTAAATAAACACTTCCACATATTATTGTATGATTAAGTATGTTTGTTTTCTCACTTTAAACTACATCCACATTTAATTTCATTTTTTCCCCTATCTCACCTTGTCACCTTCCATCTTACTTCATTATTGAGAATTCTTCAAAAATAAAAAAAAAAATAAAAAAAACTTTTGTTCCACTTTTAAAGAGCTGTTTTTATATTTACGCACAAATTTTAATTTTTGTTTTGTGCTCGTGAGATAATTGTTAAGTACATACCTAAATCTTTTTGAATACCATCATCTTTTTTGATAAAGGATAAAACTCATAAGCGCAATTTGAAGCCAAAATAAGATACTTAAACTTACTATAGTGAAACTTACTAAGTCATATCTGTGCTTTAATTTAAAAAAAAACCTAACAAATGTACAATTTTGCAATTAACAAGGGATCGATTGGACAATCCATTACTAAGGTTGAATATTCAAAAGTAAGGAGGGGAGATAGAAAATTTACCTTCTCTATGTGCTTCTGCAAGTTCCTGACGCCACTCTCGCGACAATATGATCGGACTAGTGTGGCTATGGCGCTAGCCGTTAGCTGAAGCTGCTCGCTGGTCAATCCGCACGTCTTGAGGGCTGTAGGCACCAGATATTGTTGGGCTATCGCCAGCTTTTCCTCTGCCACGTAGCCTGTAAACCAACGTTAGTCTAACATTACTTTCTTTAATTATAAAATACTGTCAGACTTGAAAATTTTAAAAAAAAATTAAGCAATATAGCGCTTGTTGTTATAGCACTTTAGCCGGCCGTTAGTTTTTTTAATTTATTTTAGATGAACATGTCCAAAAAGGTTTCCTAGTTCTTCCACAAGAGGTCATGCAGATCTTACAGTCACCGTACAGATTGAGGGTGTGGGAAATAAATATTTATTAGGTTACATTTTATGGTAGGCAACCAGTAACAGATCAATCTGAGAAGAGCTGTCTATTAACACCACAATCTGTGTGGTGATTCCAGTCCGATGGGGGATCGACCCTGTGACTACCGTGACCATGTCTTTTGAAGAATCATAAATTAAAGAACAAAGAGAACATCCTCACCAGACATATCGATGAGCTCCATCCGATCCCTGAGAGGTTCCGGTATTTGTTCGACAACGTTGGCAGTGCAGATGAACAGGACCTTGGAGAGGTCTACGGGCACGTCCAGGTAGTGGTCCAGGAAGTTGGCGTTCTGTTCGGGGTCTAGAAGCTCCAAGAGGGCTGAAGAAGGATCACCGTGAACACCTCTGAAGAGATAAGGAAAAAAATTTGTTTCAAAAAAAATTTCAACAAAAGCAAGTAGGTATGCACTCAAAATGGTCACACACTTGATGAATTAAGTATGAAACATCATATATTTCTCAAGATTGTATTATAAGAATTGTCTAACTTTTCAGAGGCCTTAGTTTTGATTCCCAGTGGGGTCAATTTTAGAAATGAACTTTCTGGTCTGGATCTGAAAGTACATCACCCCCTTACGGAAGACCACCGTGTAATAATAGCATAATATGTGCTTTTGTGTTTCGGTGAGTGAGTGAGGGATGTCAGAACCGGATTTCCTTATCCCTTCCCAATTCCTTATCCTTAATCCTTTTTTAATTAGCACCTGTAGGGTTGCTTGTGTTATAAGCGTCGAACGCCAGCTTGCTAACCTACCATCGAGTTTTAAAAGAAAGGTGTGTACACTCACTTGCCAATCTTGTCTACCTCGTCGATGAGCACGAGCGGGTTCTCGGTGGCGGTCTTCTTGAGGCACTGCACCAACTTGCCCGGCATCGCGCCGACGTACGTCCGCCGGTGCCCTTTGATCTCCGCCACGTCCGACATCCCCCCCACCGAGAACCGGAAGTACTGACGGTTCAGCGCGCGCGCAATCGATCGAGCTGACAACACAACAACGAAGATCAATCAGTTTTGTATGGAGATCGGACCATCAGCGAATCCATACGAATATTATAAGTGCGAAAGTAACTCTGTCTGTCTGTCTGTCTGTCTGCTACCTTTTCACGCCTTAACTACTCAAGGGATCATCATGAAATTATGCATACACGTTGTACAAGGGATACAATAAAGGACATAGGGTACCTTTTTCATCCAGAAAAAAGTACTGTACCCGAGTGATCGTCTAAAAATATAAAGAATTTGGCGCCACTGTCGCGTAGCACCAGCTAGTATCTTAACAAATACCTATACTAGTCTTGCCAACGCCCGGGGGTCCGTGGAAGCACAAGATCTTGCCCTGCGTACTGCCCTTGAGCTGCGACACAGCTATAAACTCTAAAATCCTCTTTTTAATGTCCTCCATGCCGTAGTGGTCTTCGTCCAGGATCTTTTGGGCGTCTTCCAGTTTGAGATTCTCCTCGGAGGTGACGCCCCATGGCAGCGAAGTCAGCCAGTCGAGGTAGCACCGGGTCACGCTGAAATAGAAACCATAGCATAGGTTACTTATGAGCACCTCATTTCTACAATATAATATTTGATGAGCCCTTTGGACGAGCGGTTGGAGCGTTTGCCTTAACGCTCTATTCTAGGGTTCCCGGGTTCCATTCCCGGTACGGTAAACTTTGGAAATGAACTTGTCAAAGTTGGCTCTGGTTTGGATTTGGAGTAGCGGCAGTGCACACTGCGTTTCGCAGTTCTGCGTCTGGCGACTGTAACCACCCCCTTACAGAAGACTACCGTGAAATTATAACCCATTTCCCTACCCCTTCCAAATCCCAATCCTTAATCATAATATGGTCGGCAGCGCACTTGCATCACCTGTGGCGACGGTAGCCACCCACCATCAAGTGGACCGTCAGCCTGTCTGTCGAGCTTAACATTAAAAAAAGAAAAACATACTTGAATTCGGAACTGTGACTCTCGAGGAAGTTGAGCTTGTTCAGTTCCTCGTCAATGACGGTTTGAACAGCTTGAGGCACCGTCTTGTCTGCTAACCGCTCTCTAAACTTGTCACCTATAGCATCTTTGTCGTCCTTTTCTAGACCCAATTCCTTTTTAATTACCTGAAAGATAACATGTTTTTGACTTATACTCAAGAAACCATAAAAGTAACATAAAATTACTCATATAATTTAATTGGTTCTAGTAAAAGTGGCTTCAGAAAGTTCTACATACTTAAAGTGTACGATAATAATACTTCTTACAGAAAACAAGGTCCCCCGATCCTCACCAAGATCTTATGTGTGATTGAAATGCTAGGTAGTAACTCTAGTGTTCACTCCGCTCACAGGGCAAGGAGGCACCGGGGAGTTTTAGTAGGTAGGTAGTAACTCTAGTATTAAATGGACCGTCCGTCTGCTAGATACACTTTATCATAAAATAGACCACCATGAAAATATAGTACGTTTGCTGTTGGTGTTTCAGTGCAAAGGGATTCTTTACCCTAATTTATTATCTTTCCTTTTAGGAAGATATCATATTCAAGATTAATTAGAAAAATTCCCGAGGGAAGGGAATTACAAATTTACCTTGAGTTGTTCGTGAAGTATGTATTTCCGATGTTGCTGCTTGACCTTCTCTTCGACCTCTTTGCCAATTTTCTGCTGCAGTTTCGACAACTCATACTCCTTCTTTAGTAACGAAAGAGACATCATCAGCCTCTTAGGTATCTGTAACATATTATATTCAATTATTCATTATATTATATTCATTATAATGCCAAAAGTGAAGTAAAGCAGAAAAGATTGGAAAAATAGAGGAAGATAATTAAGAAAATAGCAAGAACAACGCGAATGCGAAAAGCTTAGAATGTAAGAAAGGAAGGCAAAACGATTCAAAAGAAAATATGCATTTGAAAGGGCTTCTTCACAATATTTAGAATTTATTAAAACTTTTAAAATTAATTAATTTTTAATCAGTTCTATTCTAAATTGTTTATTTAAGCACAATTTTTTTTTACATATATGTAGTTTGTTATATTTTTTCTAACTCAAAATAGTCTTGGTACAAATTAATTATTTCTTAGAAACGTACATTCATTTCCTCTAGAATTGCTTGCACTTCAGCAGGTTCGGAGCCCGTCAGGGCTGCCCCCAAGTCGCTCAAATAGACAGGGTTGTCGACAACTCGCTGCCCTTGCGCCAACATATGATGAAGGGACTCCCTGTAGTAAAAATATTACATTCCAGTGCTATTAAGTTTGATTGGTCAGAATAAAAACAAGTGTGTGAAGATTAGAAAATTAAATATATGTAGATAAATCAAGTAAAAAAAAATTGTGACCTATGGAAATTTTTAATATACACTAATGTCTTGTCAAACTAATAATTCTGAATTCAATTTTAGCATAAAAAATGTTTCTAATTACCTGTACAGTGGGTTCAAATTAATCACATCACGTATAGTCTTGATGATTTCTTGTGTTAACGCCTTCACTTCTTCCGTATGCTTGAACTTCTCGTGCATAAGATTCTCCACTTTGACCATCAGCACTTCGTTTTGGTTCGATTTCTTTGTCTCCTTTTTTGTTTCTTCTGTGGCAGTACTCTGCGCTCGTCTGCTATTGCGGTGTTTTCGCCTTCTTCTCTCCGCGTCCGTTTCTTCCCGGCCAACGTTTAATTCAACATTAAATAGCGGAAACTTCAACTTCATTTCTGGAATGACATGGAAATTCATTCGCAGTCATTTCAGAATTGAAGTTGGTATTTTGGGCTATAATGCAGTTTTTTTAAAGACATACAGGCTGACAGTCCATCCTAGAGACCTGTGCAAAACTAATGAAATCTAGTAAGGATATAAAAATTACGTGTCACGTTGTTTGACGCCAATGAACTCCTGAACTACTGAACCAATTTTGATAAAACTTCGTAACTATGTGTAATTGTTCCAACTTTAAAGATAGTTTTTATTTTGAAACTGCCCGAAGCCGGAAGTGTGTAGCTAGTAAATTATAAATCTCACTCTTGCATATATTATATATAAGATAAATGTATGGAAGTCTTTCACTCTTTCATGCAAAAACCTTTGAATATAATATTATATTAGTTTATAAAGAGTAAACTTTAAGTATAGAGTATTAAACAAAAGAAAGAATAATATGCAATCCCTTATAGTACTAATAGTAGCCTGTGGCGTCACTTGTGTTATAGGTACCTACAATCGAGTGGACAGTCAGCCTGTCTGTCACCTTAGCACTAAAATAAAACAATGATCACACTAACCAGCTGGCCCAATTTCTACTTCTTCTTCAATAAACTGGCCTGTAATTTTGATTCTCCTGTGCGCCATTACAACCAATCTTAACTTAAAGTCCATGTCCTGCATTTCATGTATTTGAGCGAAAACACCGACATCATGCAAATCATCTAAACTCGTTACTATATCTGACACATCTTCCTCTTTCTTCCGTAAAAATATACCCACATATGGTTGATTCAACTTCACTTTCCGCCTTATAAGATCTATTAATGCTGGATTTGATATCTATAATAAAAAAAATACGTTTTAATAATACTTAATAATAAAAATGTTATGAACCCCTGAAAGTTTAGTAACCAAAACTTGAGAGATGCAGACCTAAATTAATTGGAGCCAAATGTGTGACCCACTACTTCAATTAATTTAATTCTTTTTATTGTTTCTATAAAATAGTCTATTTTATGGAATAGTAAAATATGAGTGAAAAGGATGAAAAAACAAGAAGAAACTAAATGTTATTCCAATGATACATACCTCTATTAATTTCATAAATCTAGGAAAAACAGGATTTCTATTGATGGCAATAATTGGCACTTGGGGCCATACTTCAGGCACAGCAACAGTAGCAGGTAGCTGGCTGCTGGAAAAGATAGGAGTATCTTCTTCTTTGATCTCAGGGTCATTTTCAGGAGGGTCACTTTTGCTACCAGTAGAAAACTGTCTCGTATTTCCAAGTTGATTCTTATTGGACATTAGCCCACCTCCCATGCTGCAAACCCTTAATTTTCGTGTATTACTGCTGCCATAACAAGAAATGTTCCTAAGTACTGCCGGCTTGTTATTGTGTGATGCAATTTTGGTTACATTTCGAGCAATACGACTAAACGATTGCATTTTTGGATGAAAAAGAACAGCCTTTCTTAATAATGTACTCGCTGTGTGCATGTTTTTCCGTATTGTATTTAAGCCTAATAAACGGCGCAGCTCATTCAGAAAATATCTTTTTAAATGTAAAAACCAAACGATTTAATACTAGGTTAGGTTATGTTTCCAGAATTTCTATATTCTCAATTCTATTTCTTTCTATTCTATAACTCATAAAAATCCTATAAAAAACATATGTCAATGTCAGTATGTTAGTGACAATGACAACAAATTCTGCTCTGTGTGCTATACTGTGCTGTGCTCACGGACGTTTAATACGAGCGTCTCCCGACAGTAACGTTTTGGCACTCGACATAAGGCGCGAAATTTTGAATTTGTCGGCGCTGTGGGAGGATAGTTGTTTATACTTTTACATAACGTTTTTTCGTTATTGTTATGTATTTATTCAATAAAATAAAATATGTATTACCAAACTTATGTAAGTAAGTATTGAAATTCAAGAATGTAGGATAAAATCTTAGTTCTAGAAATATTAATAAGCACCTATCTAAGTAATTAAGGTTAATAAATAAACATGAGAATAATAATAATAATGTTTTATTAATCAAACAAACTTATGTAGGTACATTGATTGTTTTGCCATAGGATTATTCAATCCAGTTCTTAATTGTAGAAAGTAGGACTACTTGTAGTGCAGTAAAGTAAGATCATCATCATCTCAGCCGTAGGACGTCCACTGCTGGACATAGGCCTCCCCCATAATTTTCCAATAGGACCGGTCAGAAGCAGCCTGGATCCACCGCTGACCCGCGGCCTTTATTAGGTCGTCTGTCCACCTTGTGGGTGGACGTCCTACGCTGCGCTTGCTGGTCCGTGGCCTCCATTCGAGAACCTTCCGGCCCCAGCGGCCGTCGGCTCTCCGTACTATATGCCCTGCCCACTGCCACTTCAACTTACTAATCCGCCGGCTTATGTCGGTAACTTTCGTACGTCTGCGGATCTCCTCATTTCTGATTCGATCTCGCAGTGTAACCCCGAGCATAGCCCTTTCCATAGCTCGTTGAGCGACATTGGGCTTCCTTACGAGGCCCATAGTTAGACCACACAAAGTAAGATAATACCAAACAACTATAATAAGCTCTGCGAACGTCAGTTCGCGCAAGTACCTACAGTCAAAAGAATATTAAATTTATTTTTATATATTGTCTGTTGTCATATTATGTACAGCTATCAATCAATGTTTTATTCTATAAATAAAATTAATATAGTGTTATATCAATATATTGATTAGTGGATGACATTCTCCTGGAAAAGACATTTAAACAAAAGAAAAGTATAAAAACATCTACGAAATATTCACTTGCGTTGCTTGGATTGGGAAATCGGAATTCGGAAATTCGGAATGGCGGCGGGCGGGTGCCAAAACGTTACTGTCGCGAGACGTTCGTCGTTTAATATGATCCACAGAACACTATACTCAACCCACATAATCTTTAAATCTTCTTCTGGGGCCCTAGACAAAGTGACATAAGTTACTCTATGAGTGACATTTGTTGACATTTTAATCTGTCTAGTGTGGTGTGGTGACTAAAATTATAAAATAATATTTTTAAATATGCAATTGAAATAAGTTCAATTTACTTTTATTATAATTTCTTTGGATCTAGATTTACAATAAAAGTATGATATCCAGATTTAAAATAACAAACCTTTTTTTACGGGTGATACATTAATTATAGATAAACACAATCTGAAAGTTCCTATATTTTATATTTATTTCATTATTGTATGCTTTTTGCAATAATATGGTATCTGTTCAAAAATAATTTAAACAATACAAGAATTATGATATGTTTTCAATATATTTACTTCTAAAGTTTTTACTTATTTTCTATTACAGAATTTATTGAAAATGGAATCACCAAAACAAGAGGTGCTAACACAAAAATGTATAAAAGAAGGAAAAGCGGAAATTCGTATATTAACTGAAAAAGTATTTTACAACCCTGTACAAGAGTTCAATCGTGACCTCAGTGTAGCGGTACTCAGTGTGTTTGTTGAAGATTATAGAGCTGAGAAATTGGCAAAAATCAAAAAGAACATTAATAATTCAGATACTGAGAAAGATTATTCACAGGTATTTTTTTAACTTTGTTTATTTTTAAATCATAAACTGAATTGTACATACTATTTCTATCGAACACATAGCTATTGTCTAGCTACATATTGTCTTGTTAGAAAACATACCCTAGCTCTTTTGACATTCACAATCACAAAAATATGTAGATATCGGCGGCCGATCGTATGTTCCGGCAGTTCGTGATGTACTTAGTTAGGCAGAGCGCGTTATATTGGCGTCATATCATTAAGTTATATTTTATAAAGTTACATGGGCGAAGTTGTGTGTAATAGCTAGTATTATAATTCTCTTAATTCCCCATGGTATAATTCTCATATTGTGTACTTCATCTGCAAGTTAACAGAAGGGTTTTCATCTGGCCACTTAAACCAAATCGTAATATATTTCATTCAGTGTTGGAAAGACAAGGGCTGATGAACATGATGATGATTATGGTTGTTTTCTTGTCCTTTTACTATACATATAATATTGCTTAATTTACAGGTTGATGTCTCTATACTAGAAGCATTTTCAGCCACAGGTCTTAGAAGCATCAGGTATGCTAAGGAAGTGCCAAAATTGACTAAAATAGTTGCCAATGATTTATCCGAGAGTGCAGTACACACTATTGAGGAAAATATTATACACAATGGAGTGGGTGACATAGTTGAAACTAGTCATGATGACGCATGGTAAGATTTTCAAAATAAGTTTAAAAATACTGCCTCTACTACCATCATGTCTTTACCTCTACATTCAGTCATTATCACAACAATCCAAGAACTACAGACATGGTAATATCATGTGCTAATGACTGTAGTTCTTGGATTGTCATGTTTTGTGATTTTTTTAGTCTTATCTTATCTATGAACTATAGGTATATGGTCTTATAATTAATGCTTATGGTGACAAAAACATAAAGACATTCAGTTTTGTAAAGTATAAAAGCAATTCGTTTTTTTTTTCAGCATGGCCATGTACAAACACAAACTTCCATTGAAACGTTTCTCCATTATAGACCTGGACCCTTACGGTTGCCCATCAACCTTTCTGGACTCTGCAGTTCAGAGTGTCCAAAATGGAGGTCTCCTGCTCATCACTGCCACGGACATGGCAGTGTTGGCGGGGAACTCCCCAGAGACGTGTCATTGCAAATATGGATCAGTCAGTTTAAAAACGAAATCTTGCCATGAAATGGTATGTTTATTTATCGTAATTCATCGTTTATTAATTGGATTAACATATAGGATACATTATATCTAAAAATATAAAAAATGGTGCCCAATCTATGTGCTAAATGCCGAAAAAAGAGTAACGAAGCATCCATACATCCTCGCAAACTTTCGCATTCACATTATTAGTAGAAAGTATGATTAGAATGAACTGTCAAAAAATATGTTAGAATCACACTTGCATTCTGCCTCATTGTTTGTAACCTTAATGACGGTAGCCACATACCACCTAATGGAGTTGTAGACCGTCAGGCAAAACTGGCTGCCCCTTTAAAAAGAGTTTTTCTTTTTATTATTAGTTAGAAACGTTTTAATTTTTTTTCACTCTTTTTTTCAGGCATTGAGAATATTATTGCAATGCATTGAACAGCACGCAAATCGGTACAGCCGTTACATTGTGCCTCTCATGAGTGTATCAGCAGATTTTTATATAAGGGTATTTGTAAAAGTTTATACGGGAGCCATCCATTGTAAACAATCTACCAGGTGAGACCTTTGTCATTACAGCTTAGTTACCATTTAGGGAACTAATATTATAAATTAGGCGAAATTAAATTTATTAAGTTTTCACGCCTTAATTGCTCAACCAAACATCATGAAGGGGAAATTTTGCTTACCTAAATATATATTAAAATAAATAAATATCTTCACACTTTCCACACAGCACTAGGCAACTAATGCTTGTATTATGGATACCATTTTTTGTATTAGATTTTGTAAATACATATAAATACAAAACATCCATGACTCAGGTACAAAGACAAAGACGTTCAGGTTCTCTCGGGTTCTCATAGAAAAAAATTGATAAAAATATTCTTTTCGTCTGGTCTGTGAAGGACGGACTCTACAGATCCTGTACTATAAGGTTTATCTAAACATAAAATTTGTAAAGAATTTTTCATTATTATATTTTTAGCAAAATGGCTATGGTGTATCAGTGTGTGGGTTGCGACAATATGACCCTACAACCGCTGGGCATTTTGAAAACTGACCCCTCAACGACAAAAGTGAACCAAATGAAATATTCTCTGCCCCTCGGACCGCCAGTTGGTAAACATTGTGAACATTGCAATCAAAAGCATCGTGTAAGTGTCTTTTACGCTTTTTATTTCATCAGCTCTCCACAGATTATTTTCCACTTAATGGTATAATTCAAAATATTTATTTATCAAATGGGTTTTTTTAATGCTTACCACTACTTTCCAGATATATTATGCACTAGCTGGTGCTCGCGACTTCGTCCGCGTGGAATAGTTATTTTGGGAATCATTTGGGTATCTCGAACCCTCATAGAAGCCCTCATAGATGAATAATTTTCCCCGTTTTTTCCACATTTTCGACTGTTTCTTCGCTCCTATTAGTCGCAACGTGATGTTAAATAGCCTAAAGCCTTCCTCGATAAATGATCTATCCAACACAAAAAGAACTTTTCAATTCGAACCAGTAGTTCCTGAGATTAGCGCGTTCAAACAAACAAACAAACAAACAAACTCTTCAGCTTTATAATATTAGTATAGATACAAAGTCGCGGGCACCAGCTAGTTATACAACTTATACATAAAAACAGTACATTATTTGTGTTGTTTTTGACAGCTAGGTGGTCCCATATGGTCGGCGCCCATACACGACGAATCTTTTGTGACTCGTGTGCTTTCACACGTGAAATCCAACCCCGATCTCTTTGGCACAGCCAAAAGGATAGAGGGAGTGTTGTCTATGATCCGAGAGGAGTTAAACGACGTGCCTCTCTACTACGTCATAGACAACATGTTCTCCAAAGTGCACATGGAGATTATGCCTATGTTACTTATGAGGTAAGATAGGGAACACATCTTTTCATAACACTATTAAATTTTGTACCTTTTTTTCAACTAGCAATCCGCTCCCGGCATCGCCCGGAATTCATTTTTTTATATACATACATACACAAACCTTCCTCGTTTATCTGTCTTTACAGTAGTGAAATGCGAATTTTTACTGTACCAATTGATAATGAAGTTTTTCATTATTTTTTAAAGGTCTGCTATACTAAACGCTGGATATAAGGTGTCGTTCTCTCACGCCCGCAAATCTTCAATAAAGACAGCAGCTCCGTCCCATCTGCTATGGGACATCATCAGGACTTGGGCCAAGGAACACCCCATCAACCCAGCTAAGTGAGTTTCATACTTAATTCATACTTAGTATAAATATAAATATTCACACATTCCACACAGCACCATCTAGTTCCAAAGTAATCATTAACTTAATGCTTGTATTATGGATACCAGACAGTTGATATACTACATACAACACTTTTTTTTTAAATACGTACATATTATAAATACAAAACATCCTCGACTCAGGTACAAAGGTAAATGTTGGATTCGAACCCGCAACCGCTTGGTTAACAGCTATGGTTGCTAGCCACTAGACCAAACGTGTCGTTTATAGTTGCAATAAAGGCCGGCCAATGAGCCTGGTCGCCATTTTGATGACGTAATCTCGTGACACACTCAGTATGTTTAGCAATACTAACTGGCGAGTTTTATTTGTGGATGACGTCACATAGATGTACTTACCAATTTGCGGGGATTATACCACTTACAATGTTTTAATTCCTAAGAAGCTAGCAATATGTAGTAGACCGATACAAGTATGTACAATGTTTTGTTATTATTTTGATCAGACTGGAAGCAAATCCCGTGGCGAAGCATATATTGTCTCAAGAGATTCGTTCGTCTGTTGATCTGTCTCTGAGGCCTGATGCTAACCCCGTCAGCCGTCGCGATGGATGTCTTCGGTTCCAAACCAACCCGACACCGAACTGGGGACCCGGTGCTAGAAATGTCCTCAAGTAAGCTTTTATTAATTTCTCTCGTCAAAAATTCCTCAGTGAACTTGCAACACTTGTCTTGTTATTTGTTTCGTAGGCGACGGTAGCCACCATCTTGATGTATCTTGATGATAGTAGACCGTCAGCCTGTCTGTCGAGCATAACATTAAAAAAAATGAAAAACATAAACTTGAATTCGGAATAATATGAATTGACAATAAGCTTGTTATGTTTTCTACTAATGAATGATGTTTTTTTTTATTATTATAACTTAATTTTTTTTGTTTGTACGTATACCTAAATCAGTCCCAAACCGTGGTTAAAGTATTTTTTATACTTAAATTTGATTAAAAAATTTTAGGCAAAACACCACAGGCAAACGCAAGTTTCTTTATTTTATATTAATTTGTTTTTATTGCTTACAGTGTTAATGGAGAAAATGTGTCCAAGCGTGAAAAAAATCAGAACAAGAAAAATAAGAGGCACAAAAAGAATCCAAAAAGGGAACATTCGCCCCAAAGTGAAGAAGAAACGCGAAAAAAAAGTAATGCGAATAAGGACGAGCTTTCCCTGTAGATATTGAGAAATTATTTTCATCAAGATAATTTTGATTTTATAATAAAGTTTTTAAAACTTATGTTAATTAAATTGTTTTCTTTTTAATTTATTTTTATGTGTGGCAGTATGGGAGACTATCTACTCGACCAATAGTTAGGCGAAGGAGTAGTTTTACCGGATTACTTTGCCGTCGAGATTATCATTCCTAAATTTAATTAATTAGCTGGTTCAGTAAAAATTCGGTAGTAACTTAAAAAGTTACGAAGGAAAAGTTAAATAGTATTGGTACTGTGCTTTTGCGTTAGGGCAACACTTGTGCTTTGAATCGATGACATAATAAGCTATCTGTAAGCACAGTTCTAGTATGCTGTGCACGGTTCTGTATGGACTGTGGTCTGTATTTATTTGTCTAAATTCATAGACTAAATAGAAAGGAGGCCAAAGGAACATATACTCATGGTGGCCCAAACTCCATATGAGAAATTGTCCGTCGAATACGTTCAATTAGGTAGCGCTCTAGTAGCATTGGTGTGTGACGCATTATTAAGATGTACAATGGGTGTTAAGGGATTCACAAAGGCGAATGACATTGACGATTTGACCTTCACCGATATGAATAAACCGTTTTCGCAACAAATTTCAATATAAGTCAAATTCTTCCTATGTTATAACTTTTATTGTGGGGTTTCTACTACTTCGATGGAAATTCTAAACAAAACAATTTGTTCTTCACATGTTTAAGTATAACATATATTTTTTTCAAACCAATTGCATTGATAGTTTCTTCTAACATATTTTTTTAAAAATGCAAATTTTTAGGATTGGCGTGTGTTTACACCTTAAGTTAAACTGAAAAAGCAGTGGTTCATTTCGCGGCGGCCAAGTTTGGTGATCTCCTTACATCTACCAGTAACTATTATTTAATCTGTGTCCATAGTAGTTTATTTAAACTGATGGCTTAAATATCTAGTTACGAGGCCATAAAATTCCAAAAAAAAATTAATTTGACGTTTAAATAAAAGTCTCAAAACACGATTTTAATTCAATTTCTTATCTGCTTGTCTGGCTGCTGGGTGATTCAGAATTCAGTGTCTTGGTCAGTGAACAAATCAGCAAACAAAAAAGGAAACATACGTTATAAAAAAAAACAAAGACTTCACTAGTAAGGCCCTGCACTGCAGTTATCAAATAAAATTATAAGTTCAAGGACGCCCGTGCCACTTTTATCTTTATTGTGGTTTTGTAATATGTAATATAACAATTTACTTGAAGGAACACGATAATATATAACAATTATTGTTATTTGAATAAAGTTACTAACGATTTCTTTGTTGACAAACATGCGTATTTATTTTTTGAGTGTAATTTTGACGATTAGTTTGGTACATGGGCATGATCGAAAGGTAAGTTTTTTTCTAAATAAAATATGAAATACGCTCTATTTTATATAATGGTTACATTGTAACCTCCCCATTATATCATAAATATTTTTTATTTCATTTAAAAAGTGGGTAATTACCCAAATCGACTTGTGCCAAAACAAAGTTTTCTTTATTCCCCTTTAATCTTTAATAATTAATAAAATAATATCAAATTTAGAAACCTAGTACCAAAGACTATATAAGTATAATTGGGAGTCAATGATTTAGATTTAGATCAATGCCTAGTACATGCACGATCAGTGAAGCATTTTACACCAAGCCGTATCAGCTTGGTAAACGAACATGTAGCTCCAAAAATGGGTTCGCAAAACAAAAAATCCTGATAATTAATTTTTCGATTGGATTGTGTCAGAGAGTGTCCCCTAAGTATAAAACCAAGTTTGTGTCGTCTAAAACCGTTAGCCGCCATCTTGAAAAACGCCTTTTTGATAATATCTCGTAAACGGTGAGTTTTACGTTGAAAATCGTACAGACCTTTCTTATAGAGGATAAAATTCCCCATCTTTTTTATCTAAAACTTTTTTCTCTATTTTTAATATTTGCCGACATATAGTCGATTAAAAAAACCAATTTTTTGTTTTTGGAAAATATCTCGATAATTTTTGGAAATACGAAAAAAAATGTAATAATCAAAGTTGCAGAGCATGAAATGTGCTAGAACTCAGAAACTATTGATTTTACAAAAAAAAGTTTTATACAAAAACAAAAAATTGGTTTTTTTTAATCAACTTAGATATGTCGGCAAATTACGATTTTCAACGTAAAAAAAGGCGTTTTTCAAGATGGCGGCTAAAGCGGGCGGTTTCAGACGACACAATCTTGGTTTTATACTTAGGGGACACTCTCTGACACAATCCAATTGAAAAATCAATTATCAGGATTTTTTGTTTTGCGAATAAGTATCTAAAAATCTTGGACTAATGACTGTATACATTTTTTGTATACTTGTGTGAGTGTCGCAGAGCGTCATTTAAACTCATTTTACGTGTGGCTTACGCACACATCAATTATATTTGTGCTTCATTCTCAACGGAACGGTAGCAATACTAAATCTATGTTCTCGTCAGTCATTTGATATGAAACTATCGTTCTATGCGTTATTATTCTAAGATCAAATTAATATTCAATATTTTAAATTTGTGCAATAAGTATCAAATTTAAGGTGGTAAAAGGGAAAAAACTAATTATAATACTAAAATTGGGTTTTTATTTCTTTGGTGTACATAATTCATGCAATTATATACATTATTTTTGGTCAGTTTTTTCGCTCTCTTTCCTGAATCATTCGTTTTTCTTAATCTAGAATAAGGTAATATTATATCAATATTGAAAATAAAATTTAATGTGAATAATTATTATTAATAATGAAATTTCGGCTTTTTATGTGGTTTGAATTAAAATGACATAACTATATAAATTTTTTTACTGAAGTATTCTTAGGATTTAAAACAAATCAGAGATTAAAGGATGTTAAAGGATGACGGAAAACTACTGATCAAATCGAAAATGGTTGATTTCAATCATGGTAGATTTAACATGATTTAACATCATATCATAATTTATATATTACTTTGCAATGTTTCTTATTGCATTCAAAACATTTAATTTCAGATAACGTCAAAATTAAATCCAGATTGTATCCCTTGTACTGCATATCCCGGCACAACTCTCTTATACATAAGAGCTGAAGGCAGTAATGATGTGGTGCATCAAATATGGGATTTCACTCGAGGGACGCCAACCATGATTATAGCTGTAGGCACCATAAACTCGACATTTTCAATTCTGTGGGATGAAAGAAGCCGGATACCACTTATGTATGATATATCTGGAGAACACATTTACAGTTTTGGGGCAGCTTTGCAATCGGTTAGTGAACAGAGTTGGCACCAAACAACTATTGACCTCTGAAGTTGTCCCAGGTTGCCCAATCAGCGGGAAAGCGCGTTTGACTGTACTTGCGTGAACTAACGCCGGAACCAACATCAGAAGTTCATAGTTGTTTGGCACATGTTTTTAATTTTTTTCAAAGGTAACTTTACATTTTTGAATGGCACGGTTAACAATTTTCTTTATATTTATAAAAGGTTGCAGACAAGCTTGACAGTCCACTTGATGATAGGTGGTTACCGTCGCCAAGCACCCAAGCAATTAACACAAGGTTGGTGCCTACTCTGTGGGAATTTGTTTACAGCTCGCTTGAAGAAGCCCATATTGTAGCTAGGCATATTGTAGAAATAACATTCTTCTAAAGTTAAAAATATCTATAACGGTTGCATTATCCATAAAGTGAATGATACAGAATAAGGGGGAATATGTCTAAAATGTAAAGTGTTATTGCAGACAGAATGTCTGAGTATAAAAATTTCTATCATAAATACATCTTGTCAGTCTAATTAAAATATTTCTGTGTTGATAATAATTATGTTATTTCTTTCTGAAGTTATATTACTTACACTGCTGCATATTATTAGACTCTTAATGCTTTAAGTATGTTCTTATAATTTTAGGGAATAATAAAATTTATATTTAAGACAATCATGAAACAACAGCATGTGTGCTTGTTGTTTTTTGGTAACTGTAGTAGCCACCTACCAACAAGTGAACTGTCAGCCTGTCTGTCGACCTTAACCTTAAGATAAACCTATACAATCTTTGTCTCTACAATCTATATTTATATTTTAGACATTACTAGCTGCTGCTTGCGATTTCGCCCGCATAACCTTCCCTTCCCCGAGAACCGTTGCGTAGTTTTAAAGATCTAAGCATACATAAGGACGGACAGACAGACAGCGGGAAGCGACTTTGTTTTATACTATGTAGTGATGCTGACCATGACATGAGCAGTCTGTGACAAATGACCTGAATCCGAAATTACTATTTATTATTAGTTACTCAAAAGTAATAAGTTGTTTATATGACTCAGTTGCTTAAGTCTATAGTGCTGGCTGACTAGTCATAACTAAATGTAGGACAGTGACATTCACAAATACTGAGACTTGTTTAAAAATGTTTTGAAAGACAAAGTTATTTCACTTATTGTAGTACTATTTTATGCAGAATCAAATACAAATTTAGTGTGAAATATGTGTTCCAATATATTTCACATTAAATTTAACTCATGATTCATAATTTAGTATTGTGCGCTTATTGTATTTAATCAATATAAGGGCGCATTGTGTATCAATTGACTCATCATAATTCACATTGAATAGAAATATGATATTGTTAGTGTTTAATATCTCTAATATAATAAATATGTCCACTTGATTGTGGATTCATCAATTTATATTTTATGAGGGCATATTATATGGGAATATTTGTGTTAATATCCTGTCATCAATTTATATTTTTTAATTGAAAGTTGTCAGACGGGTCTACGATCCATGTTATGGTAAGTGGGTACTGTTGTCTATTAGTAGCCCACAAATAGAGCTACTGATGCTACAAGTGCGCTGCCGACTTTAGCAAGATTAAGGATAAGGTGTTAGCACAGCATATTTATTTCCTACAGTAGGCCGACGCTTTTGATGTTGGGCGATACCGTCGCCTGTGTAGGTATTTAAAAATTACGGAAGGGTTGACAAAAATTAAGTAATATAAAATGTGCTTAAGTACCTTTCTTCATCATGGAGAAATTGATGAAAGCTTAGTTCTTTATTTATGCGAGATAAAGATTTACACGCACTTACAGCACATGCCGTAATGCACCATTTTGATTTATATAATAAATTAAAATTTGAAAGACGCGATAGCCCTGGATTATTTATCCCAAGCTACTAAGAACGACGAAGTATGCAGCTTGGGCACGTCCCACTCGCGCCTCACCCCTCACACCCCGCACGATTGCCCTGTCTAGACGTCTCCGTCGTCCTACTGTACGAAATAAGTATGCTGTGGTATTAGGAAGTCAAAGGAAAAACGGACTTATTTCATAGTATTCTACTTTATGTGTGGATTCTCTAAAGTTACTTAATACTTTTTAAAGCATGACATTAATGTTTCAGATAATAGAATACAACGACGAAGATGACATGGGACGCTTTAACCCAAAATACCATCATAAAAAATTCTCAACAAACCAATTGAAATGGAAACTGGACGACATTATTCAAACAGAGAACGAGGTTATGGTTCAATTGCACAGTAATAAGTCTGACTACGGTGACCTTTCCAAGGAAGGAATTATAACTATTAAGGTGAGTAATTTTTTTAATAATAATAATAATATTTTTTAAATAATAATCATTCATCACCAATTTGCCTTTCAATCTAAACTGAGGTGTGTAACTATGTGGCCACTAAGTTTTCGAAAATGGTTATGCTCCATAATCACGAAAAGGACTTCAATAAGTCTAACATCGTTGTTATTGACCGACCCCCGGCGTTGGGGTTGGTTTTTTCCACTTACCCCTACCAATAGGGATAGGTGGAAAATGGCCATTTGAAAATAAGATTGACACAAAGCAGACCATTCTCCACCTGAATAAATAATTCTATTTTTATGGTAATTTGTTCGTCGTTTACGCTCATTATTCAAGTATTATTTGCTCTTCTTAACCCATTTTTGTATCTATATAAATGTGTGTACTTAGTTTGTGTATTGAATACCATTTAATATTCATAAATTTAGAGTAACTAGGTATACCTATTCATTTATTTTGCGACTTTTGCATTTATAATATTAGTATAATACCTATTGTGGTTATTTGCTTCGAAATGTTGCAAACACTCCGATAATGTTTCGATTGTTCCATATCTGTCTCACGGTATTTTTAACTCTATGTCACAGAGGTAATTTTCCTTGTACCATTCGATTTGTTTCTCGATAAGTTAATGATTTTAATTATCAATTTTTCGTAACAGTTTTAGGTTGATTAGTTTAAAGAAATTCAATCGCTTTTGTGTTATTAAATGTTGATAAACAAACAATGCAATGAGTGACATAACTGCATACACTCATTACACTTATCAGTATGTCAAGGCAGACTGTTAACCTGCCTTTGGTTTCTTAAACAAAAGATAAACACATGTCAAAACAAATTATGTAAGTAATTATGTTTTTAATCATACCAATATTGATATGACAGATTTTTTTCTATAAATACTAATGAAGCTATAGTGTAAATTTATATTATACTAGCGAACCGCCCCTGGATTTGCACCGACGTCAAATTTTTCATAACAACCTTCCTTGTACATAATTCAAAATAATATGTATTTAAAGAAATTAATAGCCAATTTGGTACAGCCGTTATCATGTTTGGCGCTTAGCAACAAAAAACCGAGTCAAAATAGGTCAATTTTTTTGGAGCTACGATTCAACAGACACACGCATGGACAGACACACAACGGCTTAAAAAAGTCTTGAATGAACATTGAACTGTTGAGTTAAATTAGTAGTGGCGCTGCTTTTCGCAGTGATTTGGGCAGCCCGTCTGGCGACAGTAACCAACCGCTTACAAAAGACCACACTGAAATAATTACATTTGTGTGGTGATGTATTTCGATGAGCGAGTAGAAGATTCCGGAGCCCTTTTGCCTATCCTTAAACCTACCATCATCAAATGTCAGCCTGTCTGTCGAGTTTAACATTAAAAAAAATACAATTACAGCTGGACTTACTCCCGTTCAGAGACTACGCAGTGGACCTGCCACATCTCATACACACTGCGAACTCGTCCCTCGTGGACATAAGTATTGTGAATATGCCCATGTCGAGGTACTTGAACCAGTCGAGGTTCGCGTTCGAGTACACCCTGGTGAGCACAGACAGCAGCAACGACACCATGAGGAACACCATGAGAAAGAGTATGGACGACGAGCACACGCCGGGCGTGTTCGAGGTGAGTGTTGCCAACAATCTTTTTAACAACTTTTTAAGCGTAAACATGAAGAATAGAGGCATGGAGGACTAACTTATAATGTGTTAAGTTTTTGTATAAATTGATAGAAATATGACGATGACTGTTGTGCTAGGGGAGCCCAAGAGGGGATTTTTGGATTTACTCGAGCGCGTCAGATATTGCCAATGTATATTCCCCACATGTTTCAGATAACGGGTAAAATTTTAAATTCAACTCGAGCGCGTCAGACTTTCAGAGGGGATGTTAAGTGAACCTGAACTAAGCTCTCATTTAAAATTCAGACGATTCGGATGTAACGCAAGCTCGTGGCAGCTTTTTGAAAATGCAAAAAAGTTTTTTGGCGATTGCCATTTTGTAATACTCAAGCGCGTCAGATTTTCATACAGATGGTTCAGCCTGTATTCCTAATCGTGCTGATTCTTAATCTGACGATTATATGGAGGATTTTTTTTTAATACAGCGCCTACAAAATTTTGAACGCCTGTAGACGCTCAACCCACCGTTGAAATGAAAAGCTTCATATAATCTTTTCGTCTTCCTACTTCCTACAATCTAATCTTCAAAATCCAATAGGTCCCCACGACGCTCGAGTGACTCCACATTAAGCATCGTCGGCTCCCCTACCATTGAAGATAATTAAGAATGAATATTGTCATTGTAGATAATTGAGATAAAAACGCCGGAGTCGTTCAAGCGAGGCGACGGAGGCTTCATGCAATTCCGACCGGTTGCGTACACTGAGCCCGAGCGGGGAGTCACCACTTCGACGGACGTACAAGTAGACGGATTCAATAGGTTACTTTATTATTATCTATTATTTATTTATTTTATAATATAATATGCTTGTACGTACATATATCTATGAAACGAAACGGCACCATTAGCTTACAATTTTACTTTATTTTAATTTTTAATGAACTAAACTACTGAACGATTTTGATAAAAATTCGTAATCGTGTAATTTGGTCCAACTTAAAAGATAGGATAGTTTTTTTTTTTATTATTTTGAAGCTGAGAGCGTGTAGCTGTAAGAACATCTATACTAATATTATAAAGCTGAAGAGTTTGTTTGTTTGTTTGTTTGAACACACTAATCTCAGGAACTACTGGTTCGAATTGAGAAATTCTTTTTGTGTTGGATAGATCATTTATCGAGGAAGGCTTTAGGCTATATTTTATAAAGTTACGCGGGCGAAGTCGCGTGCAGCAGCCTAGTATTTTATAAAAAGTTACGCGGGCGAAGTGACGTGTATAAATACACTATGTTTGGTTCGGACAATTTGATCGTAAGATATTTTAATTATGTAATGCTGAATAAATACGAATTTCAGGACCGGAATTACAACGATGAGCTCTTTGGACGCGTACTTCCGCTCATTTGTCAAAAAGGACTTGTTGATACAAAATATGTATGTATCGTTTGGTCAGCCCGGAGACGGATTCTACAAACAACACAACTACACGGCTTGGTGAGTTTCACAATATTGCTCTTTATTTATCCCATCCCAAGTCAAAATTTGGAGATATATATATCTCTTTTTTAAATTAATTAAGTCCTTTCACTAGTCTTTTTAATTATTATTTTTTTTTTTCAAATATATATGATATAGGTAATACATAATACATTGCATCTCGGTTACAATTGTAATAGAAAAATACATACCAGCTTATTGTTACGTTGAAATTTTGTCGATTGATTGCACAAGTCAAGGGATTTATTTGGTTTTGTATATATCGCTCTTAAGTAGTGAAGTTACTATGTTACAATAAATCGTCCCCGCAACGGTCAGATCAGATGCTTAATAGATTATTATGAAAGTTTTCAATATTTATATATTATATGTCAGTGCGAACAATCAGAAGTGAGACAAGAGTACTAATTAATCACTAAAGTGGGCGTACACGTCCATATGATATAATATGGTTACTTAAAAAGATTTATACGGCCTTGTAGCAAGCAAATACGTAGCCAAGGTAGCCAAGCCTTTTTGTCAATCGCTGAACCGGACAGTCTATCAAAATGGCTGCCGCCCAACTGAGAGAGTGTTGCCCTCTTTCACGTCTAACAACACTGTTGAAGAGACGCTTTTTTGTTTGCGTGTCTATTTCTTTCAGGACGCGACATATTAGTGGAAACTTTGCTGATTTATGTTTTTCTTATATGCATGTGTAATATGTATCGAGATATTGTTTGTTTCCCAAATATAAATAAAAAAAAAAAAATTTTTTTCTGAGAAAACGTGATCAGTTTGCAAAATTTTAGGTTGCATTAATACTCTGATTGGTACCAGGTCATACACGATAGGTGCCGGCTCGCCCCCCATGGAGGGGTTCTCGCTGTTCGTGGTGCTGGTGATATGCATAGGGCTGGGAGTGCCGCTGGTGCTGGCGGCGTCGGGAGTCGCTTGCGTCTTGGCTCGTCGCTGTCGACAGCAGAGCAATGCGCCAGTGCGTTTCCGCAACGTGGAGTGACCGACGTGACCATCTAACATTCCAAAATAATCCTTCTATGCCAAAAGGATGCTAAGGATGGTAACGTTCCTAACGGTTTATACATTGTATTAAACAAAAAAAAAGTTTCAACATATATCAGCCTTATATGTATATGTATAATGAAAGATCTCTTAAAAATTGTTTGAACTTTATGATGCTATTGTAGCGTAATGTGGTTATTATGTTATGTTACATGTGAATTATTAGTTTATTAGAAATAATAAAACTAATAATTATTATCATAGAAAACAACATCTGCGCAAGTTCTGGTAGAAAGATAGACTGTCACTAAAATTGTTTCAAAGCAATTGTCAAAGAAGCAATCATTGTAATAAGTCTAATGAATATAAAAATTTGATAAATTAATTATTATAGATTTTGATATTACTGAAATCATTTACAAAAAAGTGGACATTTTATACACATTTTCACTTTGAAAATTCGAAAAATTATAATAGGTAACCCAAAGCCAGAAATCGTCTATCTTTTAACAACATTGTTACCAGAGACATTATTTTCAAATATTGAGGAAATAATAAAATGTTCCTTTTAGACAAATTTATAGATGTTAATACCTATTAAATATAATACTCGCCTTAAATTAATCATATACTAACATTCAAAGTTTAAATAGTAACTTGAAATTTACCATAGCTCAATTCTCTTTAAGTTACTTTATGGTTTTTGTAATGAAATATTTTTGTTTAGACAGTGTCTAAACTAAGCCCGCCTCTTTCCTAAACTCAATCAATTTGATGCATAGATCAAAATGTTGATATGCCTCTTGTAAACAGAAACAATAATTTAGGGCAGTTTTTATAGAAAAAAATCGTGTAGTATCAGTAGTACGGTTGTTTGTTCGGTTGACCGAACTAATGAAACTTTTTAGTAGCAGTAGTACGGTTGATAAAAATCACCGAACAAATTCTCAGTCATTCTCAGTCAAAATTCTTCATAAAGTAATATTTTAGTATTTAACTAAAGCTTAGTAAAGAGTTTATTGCCCATAACTATATCTAAGAAGTATTTATTTAATAAGAAACGTGGATACTTCACGTTTGGATCTGTACAAATTGACATTTTGCAAACAAACATACAATATCATGAATAGAGAATTGACTAACTTGCTCTTGTCATAATATCAATCCTATTTTTTTTTTAAATAAATCTATAGCATTTTCTACCTTAAGTAGCATTGTATTGCTAGTAATGTCAATATTAATTTTGCCTGTGTGCTTTATGCAATGGAAAGAGTGCAGTTTTAGTTTAGACGGAAGATTCTTAATTTTTTTAAGTCAAGAGTCTGTTCGGAAAAAGAACTAACCAACTGTTTTTTTTTTCAGTCTCAATGACTGAAATTAAAAACTCACATTTTAGTCGTTATCACTTGGTATTGTGTGTAGGTTTTTTTTTGTAAAAACATGTCTGGAAGTATTAAAAACTTACGAAGCCCTAATTTCGAATAATGGTTCTCTTCCAGAACATTTTCTATGCTTTAAATATTGAGTTCATGTGATTTTTAATAATATACAAAATACCAAAAAAAATGATCTAATACATGTTATGATATTAACCATATTCGTAAGTGCACATAAATTATGTTTAGTCTTTGGTACCTACAGTTAAATTTTAGCTTTGTTTCGCTATTTGATAATAAATATCAAAGATAAGCGAAAGTTAAGTGCCTTGTGTAGTTGTAATAAAGCTTATTTACTTTTTTCATAGAAGTACTTACTAAATTATTTGTAACGTTTGTACCATAGATTGATTGGTATCGCTGCGCTTGACTAGATAGAGCGCTATACAAAAACAATAACTCCGTGAATGCGGCAACTTTTTATTGTAGTGTGTGTAAAATACCGTCACTTTTATCACTTTTTACACAGTTTCACTGTATCTAAACCGGCATTTTATTATGCCCAAAATTTAATAAAACATTCGGTACTTACACATCACAGACAGCTTGCAGTGTAACTGGATCGGGTACGCCGAATTCGGCGTAGTATTTGTTGCCGCATTTGACAAGAACGCCGGCGGTATCTAGTTGAGCTCAGCGAAACCAATCATTTAATCTATGATTTGTACCAAAACATCGCAAGTACCTACTTCGGTGTAATGTCGAATGACTAACATTAACGCAACTTAAAATTAAACTTAAAGAACTTGAAGAGGTCATATAATATGTGGCTAGTTGAATTAATGAAATATAATTATGATAGGTAATTGTGTTTTGATATTTTGACTAATGAAATGTATCTTATGAATTGTGTATTAACTGCTTTATTTAATCATTTTTTGTGTCTTTTATATTTGTGATTTTTATTTTATATTATGTAATTTAATATGGAGTTTTAGCTTTTCAATTAGGTGATGGTGGTACAGTCAGGTAATTAAAGCTGGCGCGTTGATAGAACTCGCTCAAGTGCATGGTCATATTCTGTGTTTCATACCCTGAACCCCTGGGCCACGAAACCAACACGCCACCGAGGCCACAACACGCTAAGCGAATTCGCTTTGAGCGTTGGTTTCGTGGCCCATGCATAAGAACGTAGAAAGCAACAGTGGTCTCTGTCACACTCGTAAGTGGGTCCGCGCGAGAAAGAGACGGACAGTGTTTTCATTTGCGTATTATGAAGTGTGACGTCATTCGCCTTTACACAGACAATAGGTGGATTTACGCGCCAGCTTTAGTTAACTTAGGTACCTCACGTTTTATCAAAAATATGTACTAAAAACTATTTTTATATGATTGCAAGCAGGGCCAGATTTAGAGGTCGAGAGGCTTCGGGGCAACAGAAGAGTGGAGGCCCCCTGGCCCCAAATTATTTTCCAAATAAAGTGGACAATTTTTTTCAGTCGAGTTTTTCAATAAATAATTTATTGTGGAACCAAGTATAGATTATTTTATTATTTAACAAACATATAAATATAATCGGAAACGAGAAATATCTGAAATTAAATTTTAGCGTTAACGAATGGAATCTTCCGAGCTTTTTTCGTCGAAAAATCGTTGATGATTTCGCTGAAATCCAGTTCCCGGAGTAGATCACTTTCAATACTCAGGAGAGAAAGCTTTGATAGACGATTTTGTCCCATCGTGGTTCGAAGCCTATTTTTTATAATTTTCATTTTTGAAAATGAGCGTTCTCCCGTGCAATTTGATACCATCAAAACCAAATACATTCTCAATGCAATTTCAAAGTTTGGGAATGTAGCTCTGAAATTTTGATCTTCGAGAATTTGGTAGTAAAATAGTTCCGGAGATTGGTCTTTGCCATAGTCCTTTTTGTATGAGTCGATCAAAGATACAAATTGGACCAACTCATTACCAAGACTAGGTTCTAAATCATCCTGATAAACTTTCACCAATGCCTCTGCTGCAGCGTGCAGATTTTCAGCATCCATCTTGTCGATGTGATTGAGAAATCCAAATCTCGAACGTACAGTTTCATAAGCATGCAATCTTTCGGTAAGCGAAACGCATAGCTGGTCGACCACTGGGATAAAGGCGGAAACTTTGTATTTCTCCTTCGGTGACAGATTTGCGTCTTGTGCTTTCCCGTAATCAAGCGGATTCAACCTCACGTTTCTCGTTCTGGTCCTGGTGCGTGATTGTACGTATTCGTCAGTCTGAGATATTTTTTTGGCAGCTTCCTCGTATTTATCGAAATCATTCCTTTTAGATTCCACGAATGATTTCAATGATTCTAATGCACGCATTGCCGATTCAAGAATCATTTGCGGGTCTTGCAACATCTTGTTTGTAGCGTTGAATCGCTCCAAGATATCGTTCCAAAAGATTGCGAATAAAGCGGTTTCGAGACTACTCATCTTCTGTAGAAGGTGCGCTGCTTCATTCCTCGCGATGTCTTTTTGCTCTTTATCGGAAGATATGCTGGTTAGAGCTTCTTCGATTTCTGAATAGCCGTCGACTATGGCTTTCGTAGCTTCAGCTCGACAAGACCAACGAGTGTCACTTAGCTTTTTCAAGACGTAAAACTGTCCGCTTTTTTTCTTCGATAATTTCTCGATCAGAATTCCGTATCGTTCTGTACTTGCTGTGAAAAACGTATATAAATTCTGGACGAAATCAAAGAATTGAACAGCTGATGGACAAGAGTTGGCAGCTGCCTTTCCAACTAAATTAAGGGAATGACCACAACATGGTACAAACGCCGATAAATGGTTTTTCTCCAAAATAAGAGCCTGCATCCCTTTGTATTTTCCACTCATGTTTGCAGCGTTGTCGTACGATTGGCCGCGGCAATCCATTATGTCTATTTGATGGTCACCTAAAAATGTGAGTAGAGCGTTTGCTGTGGCTTCGCCAGTATGACCGCAGTTTGGTAAAAAAGTGAGAAATCTTTCTTTTGGCGTCGATCCTTCCATATATCGAACAACTATTGTTAGCTGATCGATGTGAGATTCATCGGGAGTAGAGTCCACTGATACAGAATAGTATTTGGATTTTTTTATCCTGGATACTATTTCAGTCAGGACTTTATCACCCATGCAAGCGATCAGTTCTTCGCAAATCGTGGACGAAAGGTAATTGACATGACCACTCCCTTTGTTTGCATGCGTTTTCAAATGGGTAGCCAGGATTGGTTCATACTCGGCTAACAATTCCAAAATTCCCAGGAAATTTCCATTTCTCGGCGAGCCAACAATTTCATTGTCACCTCGAAAGGCCAATCCGCGTTCAGCAATGAATTTGATCGTACTAACGATAATTTTGAGAATTTTTCGCCAATACTCGATTTGTTGTGCCTCTTGCATTGCTAGCTCTTGGTCGATGCGTCCTGTGACTCTTCCCCGTTGCAGTAAACTCATTACTGATTCCAAATGAGTCTTCGAAATTTCATGTTCACACAGACGATCAGACGCATGCTTCCAGTCACTGAAGCCTTCTCCACTGAGTTTTGTATTTTGAGTGGACATTAATTTACACGCGTAACAATATATTTTCCCCGTAGTTGGAGAAAAGCAAAGCCAGAATCGATTGACGGTCTCTTGATTTTTATTGCGGCGTGTAAACATGTTCTTTGTACATTTCCGAACAAAGTTGGAAGTGTCTCGAGGTTGATCTTGAGGAAGGGAATTCTGCAGCGATACTTGATCGCAATTTTGAAGTTCCGTGGAACCTTTTTTCGCCCAATAATCGATCATTTTCTTTGTTATATTAACAGGCCAAAGACCTATGTCATTTTTGAGAATGCTTAATTCCTCGCTTAACTCTGCTTCTTTTTGGGTTTGAGATTCAGTTATAGAAAATTGTGTGGTGTCGCCTGATGAAACTTCAGCCTCCGGGCCCTCAGGATTATCTTGGATATTATCGACATCTCTATTTATTGTTGAATCTCCTGTTGTTTTTTTAGGATCTTGGGGGATTTCTTCTTTATTCAACGACGTAAAAAAACTGGTCAATTTGGGTGTTTTAGCTAAAGATTCTTCGGATTTCTTGACCCGTTCTGCTTGCAATTTCCTCTTCTGAGAGCCACTGGCAAAAACTCGAGGAGTTTTGTGACGATCACTCATGATTCCACTATAAAAGAAATTAAGAAATGTTAAGAAAACATGCGCCTGAAAAAGCCCTTAACCAATAGGAAAATAGTTCTGGAGATGATAGTCGAGCAAACAAAAATATTAGCAGAAACACAAAAAAGAGTTACGAGCAGTGCACATGGAAAATGGAAAGGATAGAGAAGTTGCGAGCTATGTATCGAAACCTGGCCAGTTATGTGCATGCTCTCAAAAATAAGAGACAAAAACAGGAGTGAATTGAGGAAAAGTATTTCAAAATTGAATGAGCAAGCGTTATACCTTTTAAATATTGGCATTTGATCATGATATTCCAGTCGCCTAAATTATTAAATAATTAACTTACGCAGAACCAAACAAACGCATGATAAACAATAAATCATAACCTCTCCGTAACCGTTTTTTATGTTCTTGTTCTTTGCATATATTTCGTATATTTAAATGTTGAGAAAAACAACTTTTCGTAATTGCACAATCAACTATCACATTCAGTTTGTATTATAGATTACAAGATAAAGATGAAAATACTCACGTCTGTCCGTACAAATTCGAAAGAATTTACATTTGTTGGACAATTTTCGCAAGTTCGTAGCTTCTTGGACGCACGACGCACGTGGCACGTGAATGTATAAAACTCCGGGATTCCCTGCTACAAGCACGCCGTTCAGCGGACACTTGTCGACGCTACCGCTACGACGGAGCGTACAGACAAAAAACGGGGGAAACGGGTACCGCTGTACGCTGTATCGACGCGCAAATACGGGGAATAGGCTGCTAAAATCCGCAGAATATACTATCAATTCCTTATCGAATTGGCAACTTTTATTCTATTGTGGATAGCCAGGAACAGGCAAAGAGCTTTTGAAGATTACAAGAAAGAAAACTCACACTTGCCACTTGCAAGGTAAAACAGCGAAAGAAAATTGTCTAAAAGCGAAAACAGCGTAAAAAATAAATAAAATAATCTCGTAAATAAAAAAATTTTTACGAGTGTTTACTAGTTGGAATTTGAATTTTTTTTTTTTTGAACTCTCCATTGTGGGGGCCCCTCTTTCGTGGAGGCCCCGGGGCTGTAGCCCCGGTTGCCCCCCCCTAAATCCGGCCCTGATTGCAAGACAACATTTTATTGTAAACTTTAATAAATTATCATTACACGTAAAATGACAGTAGACCTGATTACTTTATTTTTAGATCAACAGAGTTTTTTCTCTTGTAAATATTTTTTTATGCTTATTATTTGAAAGTATTTTTGATGTGATATTTAATTGACTTTGTACTAGTAAAATATAAGAGTAATACTAAATTAACAAGACTTTTATTTTCACCGATTCATTTGAAAAATCAGCTATGTGCTAGTGAGAGTCCCGTCAAAATCGGTTCAGCTATTTCGGAGATTAGCCGGAACTGCAGGAACAAACAAAAAAATAATTAAAAATCAATTTCATTAATTAGTACAAATAAATAATATTGATAAATGAAGGAAGCCAAAGCTTTTGTTAATTTTAATAACGATGACGAACATGAAATGTCAAAATTGTTGGAAAATATACTGCATTTTAACCTAATAAAGTTATGAAATAGGCCTAAAGTTAAAATGTGGAAATTGACTAAAGTACGTCAATATTGTTGGAATGTCTGATAAGCAAAGTCTGCTGATAGGAATAAACATTAACTGCGCAATTCCATTTTAACCCACATATCTTCACAGACAGACGCACAAATCAATCAAATCAACTATTGATATAGGATGGACTTTGAATGTAGGTAAACAGGATACTTGGAAATAATCAAAATATACCGAAACTTTAGTTAACCGCGGTAAACTATAACTAACTTAATTAACGTTGACTGAAATACATATTATACATATAAGGAAAAATCTAAGGTTTTATTCTGAATAGATTGAAATTGATATTTTATCTATACCGAAATATAAAATAAGTCGCTGTCCAGCCGGATTTTCTGTTTCTATGCTAATTTTAAGGCTAATAAAAGTTTAACTTTGCTAATTACCAAAAGTTGAGGAATATTAAGATAAATAAAACATATTAAGGTCCTACTAAGACCCAATGACTTTGCGCGCGACGAGCGCGAGTAGGCGGAGCCCCCGCACCACCCGCACCTACACCCGCACTTAGAGATCGCGTGAAACGAGTCAAAGACTAAACGAAGTAGAGCGGTAACATTTGACATTGAACATATAATGCCTAACTTCACAAAGCATTTTTGAGGTGCGTCAGCAAAAAAACGGATTAACTTTTATTTATTTATATATTTTAATAATATTATATACCATGTATACCATAGATTGCCCTCAACTTATAACGATAAGTTCACGCACCTAGATATTTTCCACCTCCCCAAAACATCTTTCAAGCGCAGCGTCGCGAATACACTTAAAGATAATTAAATGGAACCACACACAAACACACACACACACACACACACACACGCACGCACGCACGCACGCATCCCTTCCCCGTTGTTTAGAATTATTAATTAGGTTAGGCTTAGGTAATATAACTGTAATTTTCTCTTTTTTTTTACGTCTTACACAGTAGAGCCCTGTAACTGGCAATGAAGCAGTAATATGATATCTATTGTATATTATTTGTTTTGCTGTAGGGTTGTTGTTCAGAATAAAAATAAAAATAAAAATAAAAATAAAATAAAATTATTTTATTTACAATACTAGTTTTATATCATATGGGGTGTAAATAAACAGCTAATATTTACTGAAACCAACTACATATTTAGCAGATAATAATTAACGGTAATGAAAAAAAAAATGATTAAAATCGATTCTCAATCAGCGGGGATATAACGTAACATATAAAAAAACAACAGATAGGTATGTAATAAGTTTATCAAAAAAGCTTATTTAAATACTAAATATCAAAACACAAATTAGAAATTTAAATTCATTTATTGTGATCATTGCTTACAAAGTTTTATGTCCATCCATATCCATAACATAAGTAATATGCACACGTTTCCACGCCACCAGTGAGGTAAGTAGTGAGTGTACCTATTTGTCGCGTTTTTGTTTTACGTGGTAGGCCTATTCCACGATCTTTATATACTGTAAATAAAGACCAGCCAAAGTTAAATTCTTTATTTACTGGTAATATTGTATTCACCATGTGGGTATTAATGTATCATACTTACTTATTATAATTTTTCTCCGACACTGCTAAGATATTATTCTCATTATTATTCTCATTTTTTTTTCTTTCTTGACCTCCTAAATCGAACAGAAAAAATACATATTATATACTAATAATGTACATAGTTATACAAGTAGTAAACATTATAAATAATAAAATATTTACTTACATTACTTCATGCATTTTTTGAGCTTTTACAGCTCTGGATTTCTTCACCTTATTTATCTTCGGCATTTCAAATTTAAAAATATACACTTATTATTTACACTACCACTAAATACTAAATAGTAAATATAATAATATCCTATTATGTTGTCCAATATTGTCCATTCATGCACAACTATTAAAAATGTCACTTGAAAACAGTGTCATATCTGTTTATCATGCACAATAATAATATACGAGTCGGGAATAGGCGAAGCCGGCGCAGCGACGAGACGCACAACCTACCGACGATCAGCTCTATACTGCCGCCCGTCGCCCTCGCACGGACCCGCTAAGTCTTTGTTTACGTAAAATAAGATAAATATGGATAATGGCTTCAAAAATTATTATAATAAATAATTATTTGTACAGTTTATAGGTCTAATCCATACCAATATTTTAAAAAAAGAATCATGTAAATATTCCTTGTGGTTTAAAAGAAGATACAAATTTTCAGCCAATAGCGACTTCACTTTATATATTTTTTTCACATAGTAGTTAAACAGTTAGAACAATATTATATGTACATTATATAGATAAAATATCAATAAATAGCATATATTTTTTTCGGAAATTTATGTTGATTTATGAAAGAGGAGATAGCCTCTGAACATCCGGTTTTTCAACCGATTGGCTCTTAGTATCGCCTTAAGACGGAAGTACCATCTTAATATAAGAATATTAATAATTTAGTTTTAAAGGAATCATAGAAAGAGCGTAAGGCGCGGCAGTGGCAGGCTTCGGTAATTCTACGAAAGGTAATATGAAATCTGCATATAACTGATATGCAAAAATAGAAATTTTTTAAATAAAATAAGTACAATTGTCAAAATGTAAACTTATAATACTTTAAGTTAAGTATACATAACGTATTTTAGTTGAACGATTTTTATTGAAATTTATTTCCATTTGATTTCGATTTTACAGACATCATCACAGATTAATTTATTTTGATATCCCTAACCAGATACCATAGACAATTTTTAAAACATCGAGTCTTCGGATTTGTGAGACTGCACGTTCAATTGATTTTATTAAGACAATCTATGATTGCTTTCATGTCGAACTTAAAGTTAACCCAGGACTGGGGAACAAAGTTCAAGAGTTCTTCAAACGATTTGTCTTCTGGACTCGCGTCCACTCTTTCTACCGGCGTCAACGTACTGCTTTGATTGTTCTGTGGCGTGAACAACTGACGTTTCGTGTGCCTTCTTTCTTTTCTGTTCTGTGCGCCGTGGGCAGACTTCGTAGCGCTAGTTTGTTTATTGTTATTGGGGTTTGAGTTAGCGTTATGAGTGGCACTGTGACTCCCATTTGAATTTTTTGTTTTAGGCGAAGGATGTTGCTGTTGGTACTCCTGAATTTCATTCTGCAGCCCCTGGGATATGCTTTTGTTCTTATTATTCGTGTTTGTAGACGACTCGATGTCGCCCATTGATTTGTGCCTTGTCCTACGAGTACTGTTCACGAAGGTTTTCTGGCTTCTCTCGGACACCCAACGTCTCATTCGCTTCACAAAAGGCAAAACCATGAAGAAGGCGTTCGGACTGACTCCCATTTTGACTTTCGGAGTCATATCTTTCTTGTTTGAGGGTAGATCGGTCAGCGGGAACCATTCGCAGGCTCTAATCTCGTTCCTTGTGCGCGGTTGGAACTTTGTGTCCCTCGGCACGTACCCAATTATGTACAAACGGACATGCTGCTCCAAAATTTTCGTCTCAATATAGTCGTTCTTATTAATTAAATTACTTATATCGAAGCCTGTCTCTTCGAATACCTAGAACAATCAATTCTCAATTATTGGGAGTTCTGAAAAGAAATTTAAACATTTACCAATGATAAAACAGCAAATATAGTTTCCTGACACTTATGGAGGGTAGAGATAACGAGAACCGACTCTATGTATTAAAAAGTGGTCCTAGAATACCAGTAAATTAAGGTGGCGCTAGTGTAGCATTAGTCGAGTAAATTAAATAAAGATAGATATATAGAAGAAATGATACACTAGCGCCATTCTGGCCACTTTTATAACCATTATTATATTGTTGGAGAGGACCATTTTTTCAGTGTGATTGTCATATGAGTTGGTACTCTACCCTCCATTGCATACTCACACAAGCTTGTGTTTGCAGACTACTCCTTACCTCTCTCACGGCACACTTCCACGGCTCCTCGTCTTCATTCACCTTGCCCTTGGGGAAACCCCACGAGGACTTGGCAAAGAATGACTGCACCAGCAGCACATGGGTCAAGTCACTGTCCAAGATGATGGCACCGTACGTCGGCACCGTGGATTTATATTCACGGAACTTCTCCAACACAGAGTCTATGGAGCCCACATACTCTTGGAGCTGAGGAACGTGCTGGAACAATTAACACCATATAAATTATACATCATGCTTCGTTTAACTAGACTAGCTGGTGCCCGCGACTTCGTCCGCATTCAAATATAAACAATATAAGCAATATAACAACTGAAATCTGCATTGCTATTACACTTTTGCCTGACGTTATTTTTTTATTTATTTAGATTAGATTACAGATTTAGATGAGTTTTACTCGATGAAATGCATGGAACGCGTAAACTTGAACTTGTATAGGAAGCGCCACCTAGTGGCTAACGTGTACGGCTGCTTCTTTTCCGTAACAATTGATTGAGTAAAACTCGCACTACAAAAACAGCACTTTTTTTCTAAATGAACGGTACTATGTCCTTTCTTGTAACCCTGACAAAGTGTATGCAAAAATTTCATGATAGTCGGTCACATTCTCAAGGTGAATACTTTGAAAATATAGATATTAGTACAGTAATAAATATATTCTTCTCTCATAAGGATCCTTAACGCAACCTACTTAACCAGTAATAATAGTAGGTAATCTAAATCAAAGATTATCATGAACGAGAAATAACTAAAAATATAATAGTAAATATAAATATTATCTACCTACCTGAAAGATATGTTTGGTAAAATCCCTTATACCACACGGATTAAGTTTACTTGATTCATCGGTACAGTAATAGTCTAAGTAGAACCAATGGGCTAGCTCTATTTGAAAACATATTCTGACTAGGTTCTCTCTGTCGTCGGGTGGTAAATTTATAATGAATCGACTGAAACATTAACATAAAATCAAAAACGGTTCACTTTTGTTTGAAGAACATTTCGAAATTGTCCAATAATTTTTAAAAAATAAAATAAATAAAGACAAAGCAGTAGGGAGAGTGCCAAGCTTGAGGCCCTCTTCTGTGGATGTTTACATCTGTTGCCCTACCTGATCTGGATTCATTCTTGAAAGAAATATCACCTGAAATAAATATGACAAACCATCTCTGGCAAGTTGGAGCTGTTAATGCGTCCTCTCCAAAAACTACGCTGATTTTTTTTTGGCTCCATCGTGTGGGTCACTATTACCATATTACCACAGAAGGTAGGGTAGGAATCAAATTCAAAATCTTTTATACCGTTACGACTATTACCCACTTATTACTTTTTTTATTGCAAGTACAAATTTTTTCACTCATGTTGTCTTGTAAAAAAACTGACTAATAAAATACGATAAAATGTGAGTAAATCAACAATCATATTATGTATGCTAACCCAATTGGTTACACCGGTTTCAGTCAGATTTCTGCTACGGATTGAGAACGCATAGATTTAAAAAACGACAGAACTTAATATATTTAAAATAAATTTAATGAAAATAGTTTAAATAAAGTATTAACCTGCTTAAATCGTCTAATATATCAAGCGGTATAGAATGTTTTGATTGATAATTGGACGCAGAGGCCATTTTAATTAGTTGTAATCATCAAGTGTAAACTTTTTCAATTATTTTGTAAAAATTTATGTAATTTTCTTTGAATTTATAAAACTAGATAATACAATACAATACAATACAAGATGGATAGGATGGATAGGATAAATAAATAAGAAAGAAACAAACAAAACAAGACCACAGAATAAATAACTATAATATTAAATTAACTCAAATAAATACAGTACTCTGCAGACACAGTAACGATTATATTAAAAAATATATTCTTGATCATCAGCATTTACAAACTTCAATGTATTGTATTAATTATGTACAGTTATTGTACTAATTAGAATTTTTTATTGTACTAATAAATTTTTTTATTCAATTTCTGTTATCGATATATACCACTGGACAGGCTGCTGTCAAATTATTTTTACTCCTATTTGAAATATAAATATAAACTAAAACAATATTTCAAAAATTGTACATAAAATGCGACTGTTTTTTAGATCGATGTCTGAAAACCAACTTTATTTTTCCCTGTCATTCTATTCTTTAAATTCAAGAAATTTCTAATACTACATTTACTTTTTTAAATACTGCCAGTATTAACTAAAATTCAATTTCCCAACAGTATCTACTAATTACTTCCGAGGGCGGTGTTTCAAAACCTTTCACGATTATCCGTGTTTTGTAGTATGGAACAGCCTTAGGACAGCCAGTCCAGTGGTATGAATGAAATGAATTACAAGTCAGTGGCTATCATGTCATGTGGCTATATTATATAGTTCAAGCAACGTCAACGTCAGTGTTCTTTTTGTATATTCTGTAATAATTTGTTGAACAAGAGAAGAGAGTAAAATAAAATGTAATGTTCCTTGCTTTGAAGAAGTTTTGATGTTGGATATTATAAGTTACTCTATGATGTTGGTTGAATGTTTGCAATTTGCTTATGTGGTGCTTGTTTATTAATCCTTTTAATTTATTTGTGGTTAATAAATCTATTTATTACTACTCTCTGTGATATTTACATTTCAAAGTATTCATATTATAAATCTTCAATTTCGTAGCAATTGAAAATTGTTTAAATCAATTGTTTCCAACCTATATTATATTATTATTAATAATAATTGTTTATAATGGATATAACACCGGTTTTTAAAGCATGTATCAAAACCCTAAAAACTCGCAACAAAGCATTCGGAATACAAAGCCCCCAAAGTGAAGACAAACAACGTCTACTGAGAGTGAAGCCCAAGACCGTTTTTACGACCACTGCGAAGGATATAACATGCCAGATCACTAGATTGCGAGACTTCCTGCTAGAGCACAGGGAAAGATATTTGAGTTTCATAAACAGTGCGGCTGGGGATGAAATGAGTGAAACTGAAAGAGACCAAATCGACACAGGTGCTCAAAGAATCATTAACACATGTTCTCATTTACTTAAAGAATTTAGAAGTGACAACCGCAAGGTATCAGTTACTACACAAACTAGAGAATACATGGATGCTGTCATAGACCTCATAGATTGTTATTTGAAAGCTGTATGTAAGATACACAGCGAGCTCAAGGCTCTGCGAGTTAAACGTGCATTGGATATAAGAAAAATATCACGTTTGGAGCTGCCACAAACAAAATCTAACATTCCCAATCCATTTGCGACAAACAAAATTGTTGAAGAAGAAGCCAAAGACAGTGAAGAAACAGACAATATAAAACAAAATTTGAATTTATCTGAAAATGATGTCGCAGTAATATCGGATGAAGGACAACTGAGTCCAGAAGAATTGCAGATGTTTGAATCAGAAAATATACAACTTTTAAATGAGCTTAATAGTATGACTGAAGAAGTAAGACAGATTGAGAGCAAAGTACTCCATATTGCTGAACTCCAAGAAATATTTACTGAGAAGGTGAATAAATTTTTCAGTGGTTTTTTTTATGTAAGGTTGAATGAAGGTCCACTCGATGTTAGGTGTTACCGTCGCCAAGTGTGATGCTGTCAGTAGTACGATTAACCTTGATTAACTCAAGGACTCACCTGGCGAGTTAACTTAAGTTGCATACTGGAACTCGCTATGGAAGTCCAAGTTTTCTTAAAAAATACTAGGAATTAATGTAAAACACAACTTATTCATTAAAAAACCACCTTGAAATATTGAGATATGCAATTTAAAAGCTGTGTCGCGAGTCTATTCTCATTCGTACGGCCGACGACTTACCCCACGAGTTCAACATATACGCTGGTCATACATATGAGACTTGAAATTTTTGGTGTAAATGAAATGAATGTGTAAGGTTAAGGGATAGGGAAATGGGCTCTAAAATAATAAGAAAATTATTTTCAACAGGTTCTTCAACAAGAGCAAGACATTGACCGTATAGCCAATACAGTGGTTGGTGCTACAGAAAATGTGAAGGATGCAAACGAACAAATTAAACAAGCAATACAAAGAAATGCTGGCCTCAGAGTTTACATTTTATTTTTCTTGCTTGTAATGTCATTTACTTTGCTTTTCCTAGACTGGTATAATGATTAAAATCTAATAAATATGATGTGATAAGCTTTGTTTGAGTTTTTTAGTTAGATCCCAATTAGATCCTAACTTTGGTTATATACTAAAATCAAATCAAATCAATCATAATTAATACAGGTGTCTTGTAACTCCGTCAAGCAGGCACGAGGGTGAGGGTGTGGTGAGGGTAGCATAGCTAGGTTATACCAGGTTTGTAAAATACCCCCATATTTTAGGTAGAGGTAGGTAAAAAAACATTTGAAAAAGGGCACCTGTATGACATTTTTGGTACTAGGTACCTAGAATGTAATGTACATATTTATGTTATTAGAATGTATTATGTATACTAGGAACAGTCATAATAATATGTATGTTGTATATAATATTTTATATACCTATGTCGCGCTTGCATAAGTTGTCATTGTGAACATTAAATTTGATATTTGTTAACATTGTTTTAATTGAAGACTGTATTATGATTTCATTTAACTTTGATTTTAATTTTTGCAATTTTCATTTTTCAATGAGCTCCTTTTCAGTAAAATTCTATGGATTGTTTTCTTATACAGTGGGCAACCCACCATAGATTAAGAATACTACCATTGCGCAACTGATTTTTATGTCATTTGACATTGACATCAAAACAACTTTTACAACGACAATATAAATAAAATAAATATGTACTAATATAAAAATTTTAAATATATATGATATTCTGTCTATTATACTAATCATAGCTTGAATCATAGCTATAGCTACCAATTTAGTTTGTGATATTCTGTTTTATTTTCCCTCCCTCTACTGACTACTCCCAGTATCCGTATTCCATGATTGTTTATAAATTACTATAAATTTAAATTGCTTATTTGTGTAAATAAGTAAATCAGTTGTAAGTAATTTTCGGCTTGCATTAATGTCACATCGGCATTTTAGTAAAATCAGTTTGCGGCTGCCTTGGTTTACAAAACGGTCGCAAAGTATTTCACCCACAGGATCAAGCAAACAATTTTCCGAATCATCTCCGATAATGAGCCCTTCGAAAACTTTAAAAGATTTCGGCTATGCCTTTAATGCTCGTAAGTGTGTTTACAAAATAATATCGGTGTGTTTACAGTACTTATTTACATTATTTAGAAAAAATCTGTTTAATGTAACTAACTAGCAGGACTTTTTTGTCTCAGTACCTGGTTAATTTGCAGTCATAACAAATTCAAATTCTTTTTAAGAAGCGCAGTTCAATTCTTTTTGAATATTATTTTTTTTATACTGAAATATTTCGGAACAGTTTAAAAAATATCCCACGCATAATTGTAAATTTTTTGAGCATTTTGTATTGAAAAGAATTGAAGAAGCACTTCTTAAAAAAGTTTTGTTTATTTGCTGTCAGTTTGTTTGTCTGACTAACTAGTGAAGTACACGTACATTTAATAGAAATTTCTAAATAATATACCTAATGGGAATAAAGTTTTCTACTACATAGTTACACCAATTTCCAATTTACCATAATATCAGATAATATTAAGTATAACAAGAGGTGGAAATGACTTGTGATAACTGAGTATTAATATTTTGTTATCAGAGGGCCAACTCCGTAAAATAGGTGAAGATGGACAACCGGGTACTGAATCATTTCAATTTAATGTAAGCGACTGCCACAAAGAGTGCCAGACCCATTATGAAGAGCTCTGTGACGCCATGACAGACTATGTGTACAATCTTCTTGAAACTGATGTGAAATTATTCAGGCTGCCAGTACCAAAAGATTGTAAGCCCGGCAATGGAACATTCATTTATGTTTCTAAGGATTTTGATGAAAAGGAGGTTTTGATTATATTGGTTCACGGAAGTGGCCCTGTTCGTGCAGGACAATGGGCAAGAAAGTGAGTTCTCATATTTTACTTCCTCGATATGATTTGTTACAGTCAAAAGCTTAGCATAGGGTCTAATACAGTAGAAACCGAATGTACCGACGGTCAGATCTGTTACAATGACAAATGGCAAGGTTCCTGCAGAGTCCCTATGACGAATAATTATTGCTTATAACAACAATCTCTATATTATGACCAATTTTAGGTCTCTAACCAATGTTCACTGTAATTCTGATTAATAGTAGCAGGACATACTGCATTTTATAGATGGTATCAAGTATGAGACTGAGATATCAGCATATAATTATATCTGATAACCTTAACATTTTTTTTTTTGTAATTGTTACATTTTATTAAATTCTAAGCAGCTTTGGAACTTGTGTTTTGCCTTAATTTATTTTCTGAACAATATTTCACTTGTCTTCAAGCAAGCTACAGGCTTGTGGGCTTGGCTCAATATGCAAATTCTTAAAATATGATCACTTAATTTTTTATTTTCAGACTTATCATTAACGAAAATATAGATTCAGGCACACAAATACCTTACATAAAGAAGGCCTTGGCGAGGGATTATGGAGTTATGGTCCTTAACACGAATGACAATTGTCAGAAAGATGGAAAGAAGATACCGAACAGCAGTACACCAGAAGAACACGCCAAATATGTATGGAATACATATGTAGCGAACACAAAATCAAAATCTATAGTTATTGTGGCACATAGCTATGGAGGTGTAGTGACTGTTACATTGGCCAGTGAACTGGGAGATAAATTTAATGAGAGAGTTAAAGCTGTAGCCTTCACTGATTCAGTTCATGGATTTTCAAATATTAAAATTTCAACTCATTTAAAAAAGGTAATTATTATTATTTATTAGTAGAAAATATATGAGTAATATACTTAACACCTGACTGACATTATCACTGTGAAGACAGCTGACAACCCAAGTTTTTATATTTTTAGATGATCCCTCGGGAATCATAACATTTTTCCAGGATAAAAAAGTATCCTAACTATAAAAATTAATTAATTAATTAATGTGTGAAAATATTTATTTATTTTATAAATGTTAACATATTTAATAAACTGTTAGCCAAATTTCATTCAAACTGTTCAGCCGTTTTTGCCTGAAAGAGTAATAAACATCCAGTCCAGACATCCTCACAAACTTTTGCACTTCTAATATTATTATTAGTAGAATAAAAACTAAACACTTCTATAGTAGCTGTAATTGTAGAACTATAAATAATGTAAATTTCTTAAATTTCAGATAGCGAGAAATTGGATATCAAGCTGTGAGCCCTTGGATACACCTGTTAGTACACCGGAATATGATATTACAAGGGTTTCTGCTGGTAATTTTAATTTATTTTTTACTAAAAGATTACTTAAGTACTATTAATTACTAAATTTATTAAAAAACGTACCCAGAAATACTAGACAATACTGGCGTTTTTTAGTAGTGTTATTGTTATTAGGCTTAATTGTTATAATTATGATTGTTATTGTAGTAGGCTTATTGTTAGAATTTGCTTTTTCATATGTCTTTCCGCTGTGTAAATTATTTTTCTTTTATATATATGGTGGCTACTGTCGCCTATAGCACAAGCAGAGCCGCAGGTGCCGCCAACCATAGTGGAATAATGTATATTGTAAGCTATAATTTGAAGGGGGAGATGAGTTAAATTGAAATTATAGAAAATAATATATTATTTAATATTTAATGAAATATTTTTCAGCTAATTTTTAGTAAGTATGACAAAAATGACCATACTCCTTTTGTTACAGGACACGAAAGACATGATATGACATCATGCAAATGCATTGATTCAGTATACAAATATGTTGAGGAGAAACTTTCTGGAAGTAAATGACTTGTTTTATTTAAGTTTAAAGTAATTTGTTGGCCATACAGTTAAGTGATTGCAACATTTATACAAAAAATAAAATAAAGTGTACAATAAGTTTCAATTACTACTTCTTTCCTTTAGAGTAATTTTTCATCCAATATTTGACATCATGTTTATTAGCTCGCACACCTAGAACTGCAGACTTTGAGTTAACATCTTTCATAACAAAAGGCGAGAATCCAGCTGTGTAATCTTCATCTAAGGGATTTGTTTTCTTTCTGGCCATTTTAGTTGCAAACCTTTTGTGTATATGTTGGTCTTCTGTTAAGATTGGATATTGAAAATGTTGACCGCCTTTGGGAGTAGGCAAACTGAATCTTTTACCGCGAGCCGTCAACGGCTTTTTACCGTTTATGTGAATGTGTTGGTTTCCATGCTCGTCTATGGACACAGAGACTTTCTTCAAAGTGGCGTGTCCACAATTTGGACAAAACAGCTTGGTCATCACGCTGGTCGTTTTGAAACATGCGGTGCATCGAAATATATATGTTCGCAGTTGCCTTATGACTCTTCCGTCTATTGCTGTGACATTTAAACCCATCTGTTTTAAAACATTCTGCATAGCAAAGTCTGATGTCATACAAGCAACTTCAACTTCTTTCTCCTCAAACACACCCTCATCCATTTCTCGTTTCTTCTCTGCCACATTTTTTGGTGTAATCCAATCACCACAATTATCATCATCGTCACTGTCTGATTCTTCACTTTCGTCTGTCTTTGTATCATTGGAGACTTTTTCCATAATATCACTTGCATCTGGATTATCTTTAAAAATCATTTTTTTCAGTTCTTCAACTAATTCCTCGTCCAATTCATCATTTTTATTCTCTGTGGTTTCAGTTTCAACCTGTTCTTCCTCAGAAGCTTTGCTGTTTGAATCTTCTATTGAATTGTCTTTAGCTGGATGTTCTTTACGGTGATCAATGCCAGGCGCATTCAAGACTTTAACAATTTTCTGCATAGTAGGTTCTTTTTTAAGGTGTTCATCGCCCATTTTCTCCTTCTCGATCTGATATGTCAATGCAATCACTTTTATATCGGTCGCCGAGAGGCTAGTGTAGTCTCCAGTTTTTTTGGCAAAATCAGACACAAACTTTATGTTTTCAGTAAACACATCTTTCACTTTCAAGTTGTAAGGAAGCACGGCTAACTTCCTGCGTTGTCTGTCGTTGGTGATTTCGTCGGTCACCTCTTGAATAGTATACACGTTTTCGGCGAAATTTTGCAAGTTTGCAGCTTTTATGAAAGCTGTCGTGTCGACAACTAAGTGGTTGATTTTCTTCGGCATAGTGATTAAAATGTGTAAAACCAAATTCAATATTTATTAGGGCTTAAGAAACACGTGTTTACATTATTTTTATAAGGTCAGGCCAGCCGTGGTGTCCCTTGTCTATTTGACACTTTGATTGATATTGGATTGATACTTGACTATTTGTCAAAGTTGTCACTAGAATTGACAGATCGATTTACCATAGACCACTGATAAGGACTGCTATTACTAGTTCAATTTCTTTGGCTCTAGTTATTCTTCTTCTTCTTCTTAGATTTAAATGGCAATGCGGCTCATTTTAAAATGGCCATTATCTGCCAGTGTCAAGTTAATAATTATTATTACAATTGGAGCGCTCCGCTACGGACTCCCGCTTGGGAGCCCCCTCGGAACACTCCCACTCTAGTTATTATTCTGAGGCTAAAACTGATTTCTCAATACAGAGCAAGTATTCTCTTAATAAAGATAGCCGCGCTGAATTATTATTGTTCTGTGACATTAAGTTGGAATCACAAACTAAATAGGTTGGAAATGTTTATGGGTTGGAAACATATGGAATGGTAACACAGAACACTATATACTAATAAAAAAAAGATTCATGAATTTGCTTGCACCCGAATAGAGAGTACTATATTCCATTCCTTGCACCCTTGCACCCAAAGAAATTTTATAATATATATTATAAGTTACTCTATGTTTATAATAAGCAATTTATTTGCTTGCACCCGAGGTTTGCACTTTGTTTTGTATTAATTTGTATTTGTTTTGTTTGTATATATATATAGCCACAAACTAAATAGTAGATACTAACGTATTATATAGCTTAGAGTAACTTTAGTTTGTCTTTGTTTGTTGAACTAGGATATCGGCGAAAATCCGACACCGACAAGATGAAGACAAGACAATAATTATAGGCAAATTATAGGCGTCGGCGCGGCGGCGATAAGATATAATTACTGGGAAGAGTTGATAATTCCATAATTGTATGTATTTTTTTTTCTTTTTCTACTATATCATTTGATTAAGAATTAAGAGACTGTAAAATTGTAAAGATTGAAAAATAAATAATATGCAATTAGTATCTTATATTCTAATCCAGTTTACTATAATAAGAATCTAAATTTTGTTTCGGTTTTACTTCTCGCTTTGGGGCTTATTTTTATTTTATTGATTACTTAAGTACGTATAGGTATGTACCTACAGAGTGACTCATAGATATATTATTTATGTATATAGTTTATAGCTATGTACAACACACAGTGAAAGATGCAAAAATATAAAACTTGCTTTTACAACTCTATGACTGTCTTACTAAGTTCATGTTATAATATACATATAATTATGGTGTTTGGTGTTGGTACAGTTCACCGGACCGGACCACACATTTTTCACAGTATTCATACTAATATTATTAATAACTGTCTGTCTGTCTGTTTTCACACCTATTATCTGCAATGTCAGAATTTATTTTTAATTATGTTATGTACCATAATAATAATCAAGACTTATCAATATCATTATCTTTATACTTCAGATGGCGTCATATATTCCTGTGACCTTGGTTGGTGATACTTTGGGACAACGACATTGCTTTTTAAATGCCTTAGTCAATAAGGCCTTCAAGGAAAATGTGTCTTTTGAGTCTCTTCAAAATTTACCAGAGAGAACTGCAATTGACAGAGTCTTCAAGATAGATCTTGCAAACAAGCTTAAAAATGTAAATTATATCATAGAAAACTTAAAAGAGACAGATATGTTGTATGTTAGCAGAGCCTTAAAATGTCATTGGCTATTGGATAAAGAATATCAACATATAATAAGTCCTTTATATGTGGAGACAGAATTATATCCACATATGACCACTACAGCTGTAAAGAAAATGCAACATTGGATAATACTTAATTTAAAAGATAACTGTAGAAATGAAGAATTTTACAGTTATTATGAATCAAGGGATCGTGATACATCGCTGAAGTTTTTATTGCACTGTTCAGTGGATTTTGTGCTCAAGACAATTGTCAAGGATAAAGTATTTGAAAGCTTGAGCCCAAAATACTTGAAGATCTTATGCGAAAAGTGCCCAGAAATTGCTAAAATCTACTTTGACACATTAGAAGACAATCAATTAATCTTGTCTGAATATAAAAAAAATGAAGAAGTGTATTATGACAAGTTGAAATTTTTATTGAAGATTAATTCAAATATGTTTTTGGATATCATTGAAAAATACTTTAATAGATATAAATTTAGCATACTTAATTCGGCTGCCACAAAGTACATAATGAAACATCGAAGGGATAGATTCTTTAAGAAGCCTGAACTATATGCAGCCTGGCTGCTAGATATGAAAGCCTTAGGAACCTGTTTGACAAGTGAACAAATAAAAGATGTTATTGTAAGATTAGCGGGGGCTAAGTATCTTAAATGTAGTTTTTCTTATAAGACAGTGGAACCTCTTATTAAATGCCTTCCCACTGAGGAGAGGGCGAGCTTTAAAAAAGATTTATTTGTTGATAAGAAGTTTATTAATGATATATACGAATGGCCATACCCTCCTCCTTCAGCTCCTAAGAAGAAGAATAATGAGGAAACACATATATTTTCTGATGTTACAGAGGAATTTAGCACCATGAGGGTAGAACAATGTTTGATGGACTGTAGCGCTGTTGCTATGAAATATGAATGTGTTAGTTTTAGAAATGCCTGTATTGTAAAACCAAAAACATTATTGGACAAACTTTTTGAACAGTATCGTTTTGCTAGTTTTGAACATACTCTGTTAGAGTTGAAAAATCGGTTGCTCACAGAGAGTAGTCACCAGAACCGTCAATATATGATCTTGGTGTTAGTAAGCAAGAGTGGGGGAAGGTTTGAGAGTATTGAAAAACTTCTACAATTACTTGTCAAGTGTCACAGTAATGAACCCTCCACAGTTCGCGCTGCAGTCATTAGAAGTCTTATAAAACGCTCGAGTGCCTGGCGTTTGCCAGAAGAGACGTGGCAACTACTCCTAGAACTTGCACGTGGACTCGGACTTGATGGCACTCCAAGTGAAGTGCCCTGCCACGAAGGATTGCATGCCGTTGTAATCCGCAATATGTTATCTGGCACTGATATAAATCCACTCGTGCTTAAAGCTTTCTATCAAAATTTCTCATCGCTTAGAGAATATCCACTTAGTTCAAGTGAACGTCGTCTAGTGAGCCAAGCGTTGTGCGCACTTTTACTGCAATCCGCCAATACTGAGCCCACAACAGCATCAGAACGCCTTCAGCAATTATTGAAAACTCTTGATGATCATCAAATTCATCCCGGCCAATGTCCTGGCCTTGTAGTAGCCGTTTCTAAAGCAGCACTGCGCAATCCGAAAGCTATGAGTCCAATCTTAATCGATCTGTTTAATGCTCGCTTTGGACGCCGAAAGCTACTTCTCGAAAACTTTAAAATTATCCAAACTAATGCATCTTATCTAAATATGTTGAAGCATGACGCCAAAGTGCTATATGACACGACCCATTTTAAACAGCTTATCACCTGCAATAATCTGCGTCACGATAGTTACTTACGTTCTTTGGCTGTGTATTTTTCTGAGGATTCTGGTCTTGCAGAATTGCATTTAGAAGCAATTAAGAGAGAACTTTTCACGGAAACACCAAACCTTCGACTCGCTAAAGCGGCATGCCGATTGGCTGGTAACAAATTGTGGGCCCTTATTGAGACTGTTGATAAATCTCCAGAGATTGATCAAAAAAGATTAGCAGCGACAATGAGGGCGTGCTCACATATTGCACGTCCGCCTTTGGACATAAATGCCATTGGATGGGATGCGATTGGTATGAAAGCAGTTGCCAACAAATTTATAGTATGCAATGAAATATCTGTAAAACAGCACATACAAGATTTATTAAATAAAAAACAAGGATTGCGTTTGGCGGGTGTATTGACTTTGAGATTGTCAGTGGAAGAAATTTGCGAAAATATACTAAAAATTGGGTTATTGCGGCCTAGTGTTGCTGTAACAGTTGCTTTGCGATATTTTCGTCAGAACCGGGAAAAGTCTAACCTTAAAATATGGCTTACTGTTAAATCCTTCTTATCGGCAATCAATTTACGCAAGGGCAAGTCGTCGCGATTGCGAGAAGCACTCATTCAACTTGATTCAATACCTGAAAACATTAAAGTAGACTATAGTATTACTGTTTACAAAGTATTTAAGAAAAATGATGATTCAAAGTCCCTTTACATATTAAATACACTTCAAACTTCCTTGCATGAAGTTGATGATGAAATCATCGAAGATATTTTGAGCAAAACTATAAAAGACGACGACACATGTGATATGTTTCTTAAAGATGAAATCTACGTTCGGTTCCTAGCAAAGTTTTTATTGTTAGGCAAAAATGAGATTGATCAAAAAGCCAGATTTGAGAGAGTGTGCAAACCATTTTTAAAACATATAGAAGAACGCTTGAAAACTACTTCAATTTCGGTGCCTCAATATCAAAAAGAGGCCTTATTAAATGGCTTTCTAATAGGATTGCGGTATAATACCGTATTCTTTAGCTCTGATTATGCACCATGTTTACCGACATTTCAATGGATCACATCATGGATGCATGAAACATTGCCATTGGAGCAGTATCTTTGGGCGTATGTCCATATCCACATGACTATGATTTATTACAAGTCTATCAAACAAAGTATTAAACATAATCCGGATATATTTGCAAAGGAAATCACAAAGAACAATGAGGGGGTGGAAATCGTTGGTAAAGTGTTTGGGAAGTATTTGTGTCGTGAAATCGACGAGTTATTGCAAAAACAGTTCAACAGTATCATCAAATTGTATCAAAAAGATGTTATTTCTTATTTTCGAAACCTGCCGCGGGGTTCGAGTTATGAGAAATTTGTTACAGCAATTGTGAAAGGATTTCTTGAAGGAAATAACAATGGAAACACACAAATACTTGCTGAATACCTGTACTATAAAGACATAAGAAACTTCAATGAAAAATGTTCTGATGAAATATTAAACTTGTTAAAAAGTGTTGATAGTAAAGAAATGCAATATTTTCTCGCAGCCGATGCACTTGTCTAGTCATGCCTATCCATTAATTATGTGGTTTATCATTTTACTCTGCAAATATTTGTGGATCACCGTCTGGTCTAGGCTTCCATGCCTATTTATTTATTTTGTGTGTAGGTACAAATCATTTTTCTCAAACTATGTGAAGTTTGTACAATTTGCCGAAATTATGCATTTACTTGGTCAAGTAAATTCCACTTTTTCAATAACTATTGTCTGTAAGTCAATTTTTTTTCTGATATTTTTTTAAATAATATATTGACACAAGACACCATAAAGTAAATGTGCAGGCGCAATTAACTCTCATAATCTAATAGCTGAAAAAAAATTGTGAATATACTAATAATAAAAAGGTATATATATACCTACATAATAATTGTTTAAACAATGTGTAATAATTGTGCTGTGAGTGAAATAATAAAAAGCTACATTATTATGTAACGTTATTTATAAATATTGATGTATAATTTAAACAACCCAAATTAATTAAATTAATATATGTTTATTAATGCAATAAATAGAAATGTATTATGTATTAGGGCCTCTTTCACCACACGGTGAAGAGCCTGTCAAGTAGGCTAACCATCATTTAAAGTCACCTGTCACCGGGAATAATTTAGCTGATATACTTACCTTTGTTTGTACAATAAAAGTCCCAAACATTAAAAAGAAAATAATAATAAAAAAATCGCCTGTCGAAGGATGCACTAAACCGAGTGCATAATTTAATAAAACATAAAATTATTTTTAAAAGTAACTAATCAACTTTACTTGTAGTTGGTGAAAGAGGCCCTTTAATGTTAAAAATTTGTCACATTTAGTTAATCTGTAAGGATAATTTGTTACTGTGTTGTCGCGCTTTCGGGGTTTTCCCTACGGCGACACTGACTAGAGTTAGATGGTACTATAAAAATAATAAAATGTTGGGCGCCAGTGAAGCCTACAGAAAATGAAACAGCGTGATCTGAATATTAAAATATATTTTAAATCGCTCAAGAGTAGGCAACACAAATTGTGTAGGTCGTGGGTGGTCGGCCTATCTGTCTTCCCAACGCAGGACAGGCACTCCCCTGTGTGATCCAGCCGACGAAGGTGGTAGATGCGGCGCGATGAGTGCGGTGGTGTGCGTCCTGCCGAAGCGCGTGGCAACGATGGTGAAGCGAGTAGGACCGGCAACTAGATCTAGTGCGACCCGAAGCCGGCCGATGAATGGCGATGGTGCATAGGGACGGCAACGAATCTAATGCGACCCGAAGCCGTCAGTTAAATGCCGGTTACCGGCTTGGCAGTCATTCTGCCCAGACGATGTTGTTCGGCCCGGAGAATGCTCGAAGAAAGCTGTTCGGAGAATGGTCGGCCCGAAGAATGCTCGGCCCGGAGAATGCTCGGCCCGGAGAATGCTCGACCCGAAGAATGCTTGGCCCGTAGAATACTTGGCCCGTAGAATGCTTGAAGAAGGCTGTTCGGAGAATGTCGGCCCGAAGAATGCTCGGCCCGGAGAATGCTCGGTCCGGAGAATGCCCGGCCCGGAGAATGCTCGACCCGAAGAATGCTCGACCCGAAGAATGCTCCTGGAATCGACAGTTCGACACGATCACGCTCTGATACATCTACTCTCCAATCTGGATACCCCACGACGGCAACAGGAAGAAAATACCTGCTTAGCAGCAGTAGCATTGCCGCAGTGGTGCATAACCAGAACGGAGTTTACAAACAGCAATAAAGATTTAAAATGATCAAGCAAAAAAATGTAAAAATAAAAATATAATTTGAAATGAAAAAAATAATAATAATTAAGTAGGTAAAAAATAAAAATAAAAAATAAAATGTACGATGAAGCTATAATGAAAACAAGCTATTTTAAAATATGATTATAACGTAATAAAATTGTGTGCTATTCAAGACTTACCCTAACGCGGGAGATTCAAATACATAACTATATAATATTTAAATAAAGTTAATTAGACCGCACCACTCAACTAGGAGCGCTGAGTGGCGCGGACTGTCCAACTCTCGGCTTATTCGCCGACTGACTCGCAAAAAATAAAATTATTTCTCGACCACCGCCCGTACATTGCAAATATTGCAATGTAGGTACCGCCGATCACCGGTGCAGTTGCACCTAATGCGTTCCGTTTGTGAATTACCCTATTATTTTATTTAAATTATGTAACGCTTCGTTACATTACCCGCTCGTCCCTCATAAGGATTTTATTTTTAAAAATAAAATCCGCAATCACTTCATTCTGTATCAACTTTTTACTAAACCTTTCATTCTACCTACTAAAAATCTAACATTCATCCCAAACATACAAACATTCAAAATATAAATCAAGTAATATTATAATTACGAGACGTGTCCTAGCAAAAACCGAAAATCGTGCGTCTAATCTAACAAACGACTTTTTGTAAAAAGTGTATTAAATGATGTTAACAACGTGGGCTATACAACAAAGCATACAACATACAAAGCTACAATATGAGCATGAGTCTGACCTAAAACGGGAATCTCATACTCCAACTTAAGATTTTTGTAAAGAGAAAAATCTTACGGGATAAGCTATTTTAATTTAATTAGAATTCTATATAAAAAAAAAACTACAACGAAATAAAAAAAATCGCGAAAAGTTAAAATATAAATAATTAATATCAACGCTGGCAAGTTGAAAATAGCACACAAAACGTTAAATAAATAAATACTCCGTTCTTTACAATGAAATATGACGCTTTGGTTTGATAAGATGAAAATGAATTATGATAAACAAAAAAATGAACAGCAAAAAATTAAAATAAAATAAAAAATAAATGCAACTGGTGTGAAACAATCTTTACAATTGTTGGCAACAAAAGAAACACAAACAAGAAATAAATTTTGAATTGTTGAAAAAAAAAAAAAAAAAAAAATTAATATACCTACAATTTTTTTTTTCTGTTGACTGTACTTTAACAAATTTAAATTTTGTTCAAAATTTTTTTTTTTTTACATAACAGAAGATTACGAAAAGAATTGTTTCACTCCGGTTACTGCAAACCAAAAAAAAATAAAAACGTTTTACAAAATAATAAAAAGCAAACAAAAATAAAATAAAAAAAATAAGCCACCGTGCAATACCAACTACTTACTACGATGAGAAGACAGACAAACCACGTTATGGGCGCCAGTGTCGCGCTTTAGGGGGTTTTCCCTACGGCGACACTGACTAGAGTTAGATGGTACTATAAAAATAATAAAATGTTGGGCGCCAGTGAAGCCTACAGAAAATGAAACAGCGTGATCTGAATATTAAAATATATTTTAAATCGCTCAAGAGTAGGCAACACAAATTGTGTAGGTCGTGGGTGGTCGGCCTATCTGTCTTCCCAACGCAGGACAGGCACTCCCCTGTGTGATCCAGCCGACGAAGGTGGTAGATGCGGCGCGATGAGTGCGGTGGTGTGCGTCCTGCCGAAGCGCGTGGCAACGATGGTGAAGCGAGTAGGACCGGCAACTAGATCTAGTGCGACCCGAAGCCGGCCGATGAATGGCGATGGTGCATAGGGACGGCAACGAATCTAATGCGACCCGAAGCCGTCAGTTAAATGCCGGTTACCGGCTTGGCAGTCATTCTGCCCAGACGATGTTGTTCGGCCCGGAGAATGCTCGAAGAAAGCTGTTCGGAGAATGGTCGGCCCGAAGAATGCTCGGCCCGGAGAATGCTCGGCCCGGAGAATGCTCGACCCGAAGAATGCTTGGCCCGTAGAATACTTGGCCCGTAGAATGCTTGAAGAAGGCTGTTCGGAGAATGTCGGCCCGAAGAATGCTCGGCCCGGAGAATGCTCGGTCCGGAGAATGCCCGGCCCGGAGAATGCTCGACCCGAAGAATGCTCGACCCGAAGAATGCTCGACCCGAAGAATGCTCCTGGAATCGACAGTTCGACACGATCACGCTCTGATACATCTACTCTCCAATCTGGATACCCCACGACGGCAACAGGAAGAAAATACCTGCTTAGCAGCAGTAGCATTGCCGCAGTGGTGCATAACCAGAACGGAGTTTACAAACAGCAATAAAGATTTAAAATGATCAAGCAAAAAAATGTAAAAATAAAAATATAATTTGAAATGAAAAAAATAATAATAATTAAGTAGGTAAAAAATAAAAATAAAAAATAAAATGTACGATGAAGCTATAATGAAAACAAGCTATTTTAAAATATGATTATAACGTAATAAAATTGTGTGCTATTCAAGACTTACCCTAACGCGGGAGATTCAAATACATAACTATATAATATTTAAATAAAGTTAATTAGACCGCACCACTCAACTAGGAGCGCTGAGTGGCGCGGACTGTCCAACTCTCGGCTTATTCGCCGACTGACTCGCAAAAAATAAAATTATTTCTCGACCACCGCCCGTACATTGCAAATATTGCAATGTAGGTACCGCCGATCACCGGTGCAGTTGCACCTAATGCGTTCCGTTTGTGAATTACCCTATTATTTTATTTAAATTATGTAACGCTTCGTTACAGTGTATTTTATTTTATTTTTTACTATGAAATAAATTTAACAGCTTGCTTTCTAAATAAAAATGTTTAATTTTTTTCCCACCATGTAGGACCTACTGTTATATCAAATTTGGATAAAAATGTCTGTTTCTTTATCATTATCAAGATTTTTTACTATTATAAAAGGGGAAGTTATGTAAGTGTGAATGGATGCTACCTGTTTCACCAAAAACCTGCTGGACCGATTTAGATAAAATATTACACTTTAAAATTTATAAATCCGAGTAATCAAAAACGCGGATCCAAATTATGTATAGGCATTATGTAGTCAAATTCAATTTATTTAAATAAGGTACATACTTAAGTACATATTTTAATAAGAATGAGGTAAAAAAATTATGAATAACAAAGGAAAATATGGCGTCTTAGATTAATAATTGGTCTCGGTTGCGCTCGACTAGATACCTCCGGCGTACTTGTCAAATCCGGCAACAAATACTATGCCGAAGTCGGCGTACAAGAGCCAGTCACACTGCAAGCAGTCTGTGACGTGTACGTGCCGAAAGTTTTATTAAATTTTCGGCATAATCCGAAGTAAAATGCCAGTTTTCGTAGTGAAACTGTGTAAAAATATAATGAAACTGTGTAAAAAGTGATAAAAAGTAACGATTCTTACACACACTACAATAATGAGTTGCCGCATTCAAGAGCTATTGTTTTTAGATAGCGCAGTATCCGTTTAAGTTTGCCGCTGTTTTGTTTGACACTGACTGGTGAGTGACTGTGTGTCAGTTGTAATCATAGAGTAACTTATTTGTAATGTAATGTTTTGTCAAGTAAGCCAAAAAGAAAAAAATAATTGTGGATGTTGGTTGGGGCATCTTTTTCTAATTTTGTAACAATCGCTAAAATATTAATCATAAAATTGGTTTTTTAGACAATCGATCGTGTAATTTATCGATTTGAACATAGTTGTGATTCTATCTTGAGTGTTAGGATTAGTAGTCAAAATGAATTCGAGGAAAGGCAGGAAGAATTTCGGCAACAAACACTTCCCGATAGCCGAATCTGTGAGCATTGCTTTAAAAATTCAACTAGACAAGTTCATCAGTGATGAAAATGAGACTGAGCTCAAGTTTCCAACATTTCTGTCGGCCCAAGAGAGAGGATTCATTCACGAAGTTGTAGCCAAATTGGGCTTGAAGTCTAAATCGCGCGGGAAAGGTAAAATTTTGTTTTGTTACTTTCTCATATCGACTACCTATTTGTTTTTTTAATTTTATACTACCTGAAGTACCTAACCCTACAGCCGTTGCCCTGTAAAATTATACTAATATAATTAGAGAGAGTGATATATATGTGGAAGGTGATTTTCCGGAACCACTGCATTTGTATCTATTTGAAAAAATTCTTTCATTATTTAAAGGGTAGGTACATTTCCACAAGTTATATCAATGTGAAATTGGTACACTGTTCCTTTGGTGGTATTTCCATGATATGGTACACTCGATCTGATGTAGCAGCCAGCATCAAGTAGTCTGCAGGACACCCAATTCCTCAGCATCTTAGAGCAGATGTAGCGTGTTTTCTCATACAGATATAGTGTTCAATAGAAAGTCGGGGGTTAGTTTAAAAATTTAATTATCCCCGGTCCGTTATCCTTAATCCTTCTATGGCCGGCAGAGCTCTTGCACCACCTATGACGTTGTTTGTGTTATACCAAGTGGACCGTTAACCTGTCTGTCAAACTTAACATAAAAAAAATATAGTTTGTTAAATGTATGTTTTCATTATTATCATTGTATAAAATTTCAGGTGTAAACAGATACCTTACAATATACAAAAGGAAAGGTTCAACTATAATTCAGAATGATGCCAAATTAATTTTGGACTCAAACATGAGATGTAGCATAACTGAGTTGTTTAATGCCTTCCCCATTACAAGCAAAGAGAAGGAGGATCTCAATTGCTGTCCGGAGAAGGAGAGGAGTCCACAGTTAGTTCATAAATCCCTTGGACAATTGAATAATGGGGTTGCACAGGTATTCAAATGGAATCTTTTTTAGCAATGCCATAAAAAATAATTTGTTGTTGTAATATCTGATAAAATGTATTAATACAATATATTTTTCAGGTGCCAAACACTTCATACAACCCAGAGTTGTATAAATTTAGAGAAAAACTGCCCGTTTATGAGCAGAGGCAAGACCTCCTCAATGGAATTCTTCTTAATCAGGTAATTATAAAATTTAGTATATTGTACAGGGAACACTTAATTATTTCGGTATATCAGAAGAAAACTATCCTAAGTAACATTTTGCATGTAACGACTTGGACTAGTAACATAAATAATCAAGAGCGAACCTTTTTTTTTTTTTTTTTTTTTTTTTTTTGATAGGGCTTAAAAGAGTATAACAGTAAATAGAGCACATAATACTTACTTTAAAAAAACTTAGGACACTATACCTCCGTCATTATAGATTTTTATAGGTCATACAACATTATTGCTGCTCCTTGCTAATCTACTTGCGCCGTCTGTTTGTAAGTTCCATCCATAGACAACATAGAGAATAGAATGAATATATATCCGCATGAAATTGACCACTCTCTAGAAAGAGAGAAAGAGAGATGATGATGAAGCCAAAATACTTTTTCTTAACAATTGTCTCTATCACACTTTTGCCCATATTTACTTAATGCATGTGATACACACACTCAGTTACACTCATAATACACTCAGTTGAATATCTGTGTTTATGGTTAGTTCAAAACTATTCTAAAGTTGCACCATCTGTGAATAAATTCTAAAAGAAAATTTCCATTTTGTATAATATTTACTTTTTAGGCAAGTCGGAATCTTGTTACTTATTTTTTTTTTGTTTTAATCTGCAATCTGTACAATCAGAAGCAGATGTGGTTGAGGACAAAAATGGCATTCATTTATTTTCTTTTTAGGATTTCCTTTCTTTTCAATCTTCTCTTATAAGAGGGTATTGTTGACGCTTTCATATTTTAGGGTATATGCACAGATTCGTAAATTGTTCAGTATTAAGAAATAAAACAAAATCAGTTTTCTGATTTGCTAAATCCCAATAAAGAAGAAATTTAAAGACATATCACATGAAAAGTCGTATTGCAAATGGCACAGGTGATAATTGTGGCCGGGGCGACGGGTTGCGGGAAGACCACTCAGCTGCCCCAACTGGTGCTGGACCATTGCCAGGAGACCAACCAGATGGCAAGGATCTACTGCACCCAACCGCGAAGGATCTCCGCAGTCTCCGTCGCTGAGAGGGTACACCATCACCTGTCTACTTTGTAGCTGTTTCTGATACTTCATTAGACTCATTAGACCGAAAGCTAAGCTAAGTTAGTTTAGCTTAGCTCGCATAGCGGATGCAATTTTTCATAACTTGTGTGCAAACTAAGGTAACTTGTGTGCACAATTATGAAAAACTACATCTTGGCCAGACTAACTTAGTTCAGCTTTTTGGTCTGCATCCTGCTTTACAAATGATGAAGAAATATCCATCAATTTCTGTATGAACTGAAAAGTAAAAAAAAGTGTTTAGTTTAACGACATCTGTTGTCGTTTAACAGTAAAACGGTTATATTATTTTGAAAATTTTAAATTTTGATTAACATAACATATTTTTTATCCCGCAAAATGTCCCGAGGAATAGTCGCCAGAAATATGTCTGATATTTTATCGGGTGTTATATTTTTAATTTTTCAACGAAGTCGCGGGCACGCTAGTTTTTTTATTTATAAAAATCAATCACAGTGCGTCAGTCTCCCAAAAACTCGAGAAAAGGTTTTCATTTATTGAAAAAGCGATAACATCCCGGGCGAAGCCGGGTGCGGGGCGCTAGTATCTAATAAATTTAATAAATTAATTTAATAGGTGGCTTACGAGCGAATGGAGAAGATAGGAATGTCCGTCGGGTACCAGATACGGTTGGAGTCAAGGGTCAGCCCGCGAACTGTCCTCACCTACTGCACCAACGGAGTTCTCTTGCGAACGCTCATGGGCGGAGACAACTCGCTGAGCGGTCAGTCTTGGAACATAATTCATTAGTGCTTGAAATACTTGTGACTGATTGATTGATTGATTGACTGACTGACTGACACAGGGGTGACTCACATATTCGTGGACGAGGTGCACGAGAGGGACAAGTTCAGTGATTTCCTGCTGGTGGCGCTACGCGACGCGTTGCCCAAGCACAAGGACCTAAAACTGATCCTCATGTCGGCCACCATGGACACTCAGATTTTTAGCAGGTGAGGACAGGAAACTGAATAATGTCTGCATATTATATTGTACACTTTAATTGTTATTACATAAACAATTATAGTGTATTCTAGTCAGCATTTTGGTCTTTGCAACAGATTAGTTTGCCCTGTTATTTTGGACCCTACTTCGTTTCTCCTAACAAATTCCAAAATACCTACCTACTAATTGTATAAATGTGAAAGTTTGCGAGGATGGGTGTATGTTTGTTACTCTTTCACATAAAAACGGCTTAATGAATTTTGATAAAATTTGGCACACGGATACATAGTTTATTACCTAGTTTAACATATAATGTACTTTTTATCCTGGAATTTTTATAATAATAATAATCATTAATTTGCTGAATATAGGTTACAATGGTTTTACAATAGATATTTTATGAACCAGGTATTTCAATAACTGTCCCGTGATAACGATCCCCGGTCGTCTGCACGAGGTGCAGCGGTACTACTTGGAGGACGTCCTCAAGATCACCAACTACCGAACAAGCAAGATGGCTCAGGTGGAACAGGACCTCAAGGGGAAACTGAAGGCCGGCCAACACAGCTATTGGTCTCATCTCGAAGGTGGGTTACATTCTTATAAAACTAGCTGGTGCCCGTTAACTGGCGACTTGCAAGTGTGACCTTAATTTGTATTCTTGATTTTACAATGTTATTAACTTATACCTGTTTACTTATAGGACAGAAACAAAATTCCGATGAAGCCGGGGGCAGTAAAGAGAGTAAACAGGAGTGCCAGAGTACGATTGATCCGGCTCTTCAGGCTGACATGGACGAGTTCCTGGAGGAATGCTTCAGCGATGGCAACCTGGTAAATAATGGGGAACTCTTTGAATAGAAGGCCATTCCGGCTAAGCCTTATTAGGGTCATCATGTATAATTTTACGGTAGACATCCAAGTAATTATGCTCTTTTAGTTCAAGTAATGACTAAAATCATGTCTTTTTAGGATGGACTGCCAAACACGGGAGATTATATATACCTTGATATAAAAAGATAATGGTTTTCAATTGACGTTTCCAGGATTCCTTCTACCAGATCCTGTACATGTACCTTTCGGAGGGCGTGCCGGTGGAGTGCGCGCATTCCATCACTCGGCGTACAGGCCTCATGGCGGCCGCGACCCACGGACTGGTGGAAATCGTGCAGCAGATTCTGAACATCGGAGCCGATCCCAGCGTCAGGGATTCCTCCGGGTTCACGGCGAGGGACCACGCCCTTCGCGGTCAGCACTCCGCTTGCGTCGAATTGCTCGACGCGGCCGCCGGACCGACGCCCGTCGTCGCACCCGACGCTCCTTCCTCCGACTTCTTACTCGACGTCTATCATCACACCGTCTCCGAGGAGCTCATCGACCACGACCTCCTCCTGGCGCTCATCAAACACGTGCACCTCAACCTGCCCAAGGGCAGCATCTTGGTGTTCCTGCCCGGCTACGACGACATCGTCACCCTGCGTGACATGATCCAGGGCTGCGGCGAGATGAACGCGCTCAAGTACCATACGTTCACGCTGCACAGCAACATGCAGACGTCGGACCAGAAGAAGGTGTTCGGTCCGATGCCGGGCGTCCGCAAGATCATCATCTCGACAAACATTGCCGAGACGTCGATCACGATCGAGGACGTGACGTACGTGGTGGACTCGTGCAAGGTGAAGGAGAAGTACTACGAGTCGAGCGGCGGAGTGTGCTCGCTTCAGTGCGTGTGGACGTCGCGCGCGTGTTGCCAGCAGCGAGCTGGACGCGCCGGACGCACGCGGCCCGGCCATTGCTTCCACTTGTGCTCGCGACGGCGATTCGACACGCTCCCGCTCACCTCCATCCCAGAGATCCTCAGAGTGCCGCTGCAGGAGCTGTGCCTCCACACGAAATTGTTGGCGCCCGGCAACACACCCATCGCGGACTTTTTGTCGAAGGCGCTCGAGCCGCCTTCGTTCCTCGCCATTCGCAACGCCGTCACCCTGCTCAAAACGATCGGCGCTCTCACTCCCACCGAGGACCTGACGGAGATCGGCCAGCACCTGCTCGATCTGACCGTCGAGCCGAAGCTCGGCAAGATGCTGCTGTACGCGTGCGTGATGAAGTGCCTCGACCCCGTGCTAACGATCGTGTGCAGCCTCGCTAACAAGGAGCCGTTCCAGATGCCGATGGACCCGGAGAACAGGAGGCGCGGCACTGCCGCTCGACGCGAACTCGCCGCGGACTCCCACTCGGACCACATGGCACTGTTGCGCGCGTTTCAAGCGTGGCAGGCGGCTCGCGCTTCGGGCGCCGAGCGCGCTTTTTGCGCGCGCAATCTCGTTTGCGGCGCCACCATGGAGACGATCGTCGGCCATCGCGCTCAACTGCTGGCGCAGCTGCGTGCGATAGGCTTGGTGAAGGCGCGCGGCTCCGGCGACATAAAGGACGTGAACACCAACTCGGAGAAGTGGCACGTGGTGAAGGCGGTGCTGGTGAGCGGGTTATACCCGGCCGTAGCGCGCGTGGACCGGGAGGCGGGCGTGTTGCGCACAAGTCGCGAGCCGCGCGTCGCGCTGCACCCGGGCTCGGTGCTCGCGAGTGCTGGAGGAGGGCGCGCCGGGCGCGGGGGCTTCTCGCTACCCGCCGACTGGCTCGTGTTTGAGGAGCTGTCGCGTGCGGGCCGGTTGTGCTTCGTGCGGTGCGCCACGCTCGTGACCCCGCTGGCGGTGGCGTTGGCCGGCGGTCCCTTGCGCTTGCCGGCCACCGCGCTCACGCAGCGCGCCAACCCGCCCGGCCTCTCCAGCGACAGCGACAGCGAGGCGGACGAGACGGACGCCTCTCCCGACACCGCCGTACTGGCGCTCGACGACTGGACGGCGTTCACGGCGGACGCGTCAGACGCGATCGGCGTGTACTACCTACGCCAGAAGCTGTGCGCGCTGGTAGTGCGGCGTATGTCTAACCCGGCCAAGCCGATGACGCCGCTCGACGAGCAGATTCTCAACACGGTGGTGCACGTGTTGGGCGCCGAGGAGAAGAACGTGGGGCTGAGTCAGCCGAACGGCATCGGTCAGAGGCCGAAGCCGCTCATGGTGGACGGGCCCGGCTGGGTCGAGAGTCGGCACGACAAATTCCATCAGCAGCAGTTCGCGGGCCAAAGCGATTTCGGCGGCAACGCGTTCCAGAACGCGTTCAGACACGGAAGGCCCGGCGCGAACGCAGGCTGGCAGCAGCAGGCGCCGAGCCCAATGTCGCCGCCCACCGCGGACGACAAGGTGCGCTACTTGGTGGCGCGCGCCGAAGACCCTCACGCTGTGGAAGCGGCTCAGGCCTCCTGCACCTTCGCCTTCTCGCCGAACGTGCACAAGAAGCTGCAGAAAGTTAAACAGGTGAGTCCGTGTCCTAAGTTATTTCCTGAAAATTCCAAAAAATTAACAAAAACATTTTTCTATCAAAGTTAAATATTTAAGGGACATTTAAGGAATTTTATAATAATTTTTCTAATACAAAAATACATTGAGCATAAACTTAATTAACTATAGATAAATACTACTAGGTATAAGCAAAGATCTTCGTTGTCAGTTTGGAGAGCTGTATGGGCGCACTTTCATAGAAAACTCCTTTTTTCTACAGAAAAACTCGGATAAAAAATACGCAGTTGATAAAAGCGGAACTGTATATTACCTGGGCCACGAAACCAACGCTCGAAGCGTATTCGTTGCACAAAAATTTCGGTGCAATTTGCAGCGTCATGTTGGGCTTCTTACATGAACCATTTGTTCCTAACGCTGCAGCGCTGAACGATCTCGCTTTGTGGTTCAAAATAGTCCAGCGAAACGCGAGTGTACTCCCTAATTAAGTATTGTGTTTGTGCAGGAAGGAGGGCGCGCCGTGGTGTTCTTCTCGTGCCCGCAGCAGTCGTCGTTCGTGGGGTGCGCGTGGGCGGTGGAGGCGCGCGCGGGCGGCGAGTGGGCGCTGGAATGGGCTCACTTGGGCCACGTGCCCTTCCACGCCGTGCGCCATGTGCCCAACTCGCTGGCGGGCGGCGCAAGGGTGGTGGGCGCCAGGGACGGCGCCGAGATGTGCGCGGGCGCTGCGAGGGCGCTCATCGCCTCCGCCAACCACCGCCGCCGACACCCCCACCCCACACATCCCCCCGCTCACGCTGTACACACTACCCACCCGCATCACCACATGCGCCCTATTCAGAAGCACAGCGCGCAATAGAACACCAATTGACACTCTTCTTTACAATTTAAAATTTTTATCTGTGGTACACTGTGACATCACAGAGCAAAGAATCACCAGTGACACCGTTTGATCGAGTGAAACTCGCACTAGGCCCTCTGTGTATAGAAAGCTTGTATGTGTGGAACGCTGGATTTGTATGGAACGCGTTGACCATGCCTTCTGTAAGGCGGCAGCGATTCTTTGCTCTGTGGCACGTCCCTTGCAGTGTACCCTACACGCGATAGTATGCAATAAGTCTGTTCACTAGGATCAGTCACCAAGCGAGGCTCTTTATAGTGTGGCCTTAAGCTTAGGGTCGAGGCAAACTAACGCAGAGTCGAAGCGCCATTTTATATATGGCAATAAATATATAAATTTTTATATTGACGCGCTAGTATACCTTGATCCTTAGAAAACGAGCTATTTGCGAGTCTGGAAAATGAAGCCAAGCGGCTCATCAGAGTATTAGATAAATTTATTTGTATATTATTTACTAAAGATTTATTTTCTAGATTAAAAAAAAATACTCTCGAAGTTAGTGTGTAACATTGGAGAAGTTATATCCCTAAATTTAACATTTCCGAACGGAAATAGTAAATTAAATAATTTAGGGCAACTGGCAGCGTTATATATGCATTAATTAGCAATTGACTTTTAATCACTAGATTATATTATTTAAACGTTAAAAAGTTGAAAAGAACACGAGAAGAATGACATGTTTGCTCGAATATTGAATTTGGCTGCTTAAAGAATTATATTAAATGCCATTCACATCTCTTTGCATTGATTTTTGAACTTAAACTTTTAATATTAATTGCGTAAATAGGCCGTAATTATATTACATAGAAATTATATTAAACCTCAATATTAAGGACAAAAACTAAATGGCGTCCAACCAGTATTAAAAGTTAGACTGAAAATAGCATTTATGCATAAAATTTTTCATTTCTTAACTATAAAAAAAATACTATTTTTGCGTACGGTACGGTCGCAAGCGCAACATTACATCGAAAGAGAAAGAGCCTAGTTCTTCCAGAGATTAGTGCTTTCAAACATACAAATCCTTAAAATTTTTATTAGTTTTATTAATAATTAAAAAAAATGCAAAAAAATCTCAGAACACTACTTACTTAAATTAGATGAGAAATGCGCTTTTTAGCACATACATATTTTGGTCCAAAATTAGCATTAAATATTTAAAATACATACCTCAGTTATTTGTATCGTAAAAATATGTATTTAGACAAGCTTTTCGATTAGAACTCCATCCAAAATTGTATTATTTGTTATAATTTTGGAAAATTAACAGAATCAACACCAAATAAGTTTATGATTTGATCAATTTGGATTTATTTATTATTAAAATGTATAAAAAATGTATTAAAAATTGCATTTTTATTTGTGATAAATGCATGATTTGTACAGAGAGTGTATTTATGATCCGAGAGGTGGTTGTGTATTTTATAATATTAAATTAAATACTAACTTGGCGCTTATTAGCGTTAAGTATTATTATAATAAGTTTATTATAGTTTTAAAGGTTTTTTAAATTTATTCGTTTTTCGTGAAACATGATACATTGTTACATAAAAAAGTGTGTATTTAATATAAAGTATAACTAAAATTAATTTTAAAGATTTAGTTTATTTTTTTAATATATAAAAAAAAATATTTGCCCAAAAACTATTCTATAATTATATGTTTGATATAATATAACTTAAATGTTTTGGCATAAATAAAAACAAATAATTATAAATATTTTTAAAAAATTTATCTTTAGTCTTAGCTCCAATCCTGTTATGGAATAAATAATTTCAAAAAAAATTGTTTCATGGTCAGTAAATAAAAGGGAATGTGAGATTTTGAAAATAAAATAGTCTGCACAATTTTTTTATTACTTTTTATGAATATTTTGATTCATCAATTAATTTGGTCATGTAGAAAATAGTATACAAACAATTTTGTTGTTATTAATTTAAGCGAATGTTTGTTTTACATTTAAAATAAGAATAAATAGTTTTCATTTTTATTTACTACTATTTTGTGTTTTATTATGCAATTTGAGAACGAGCCTCGTTCTGCTTTATCGAATATATTTTGTACGCTGAGCCAATCAAGTCGTTGATATTTTTTTTACTGTAAAATATGTCAAATGCAAAAAATGTTGGTAGTTCCTGCATAAAATCCTCAATTTAACTTTTAAACGTAACCTTTTAACTTTGGCTTAAAAATTAGGTGTTTAGGAAAAATATTGAAGTATTTGCGAAGACATTTCAAACATATTTTGTGATTTTGCAGACTTTAGTTTAGGTATTACAAATATTAAAAGGCGAATGTCCTAAATGTTATAAAACTTGCATCAATTTCCATGGCCTCTGACAAAATGGCTCGATTACAAAAAAACTCCCATTTATATTATTATTTATATATTTTGCAATTGGTCTAATCGACCATGAGCAGATGTGTTGAAAGATAGAGGCAGGTAGAGATGTGCTCTATTATAATATTGGTAAGGAGGGAACGTATTAAAAATAAAAATCACTAGTGTCTGTATTAGATATATAATTATATTAAAAAGAAAAGTGTATGTTAGTTCTGTATGACCCTCTTCTCGATGTTGTCCTGCTGCTCCTTGGAGTGCAGTTGCTGCAGAGTGAGCAGAGAGACGCCCAACTGGTCTTCGCGCGTGAACGGCTGCGCCATCTGCCGCAGCCAGCGCTTGCTGATCTGATCGTTTTAAATTGTTACTTTGACTAGGTAATAAGAGAGAGCGGTCAAAGGGTTAGTTGTGGATACCAATTAACCCTTTGACCGCTTGGTTTTGGAGGAGTTTGCGTGTCCCTAGAGCGCTTGACTGGTAATTTTTTTTAAAGAGAAAGCAAAGCTATGATTTAAAAATAAACGTACAAGTAGAGAAATTTGTCGTATATATTCGGCTCTGGCGAAATGGACATGAAAAAACATGAGCCTAATTGCCAGCTAAAAGACTGGCTTATGCACAAAACGGTTAAGATAAATTAGATTTCCCATAAAAGACTGGCAGAGGGATGCAAAAATACCTAGTAAAATAAAATGGTATTTAATTTTTTTTAAATATGTATACTATTATGAATTCTAAATTTATTATTATAAATTCTACAATTGAAAAATTAGTAAGGCTGTATTACCTGTACAGCCTCCTCGGTGCTGAGGTTGCAGAGGGAGTCCTTGAGGTGCTCCTGTATCCAGCGAGGCAGCTTGGAGCGCTTGTCCGAGCGGCTGAATCGCTTATCCGCGAATACCATTATGCCGTAGTCCGTCTTCCCGCTGAGGATGTTATTAAATATCAACACTGACAGACAGACGAAACTTAAGAGCTTTATCAAGAGTCTGTTTGAAATGTAACGTTTACCGTAACGCTCGTCCGACGCATTGAGCCGCGTGACGCATCGCGTCGAACGTCAGAAAGTCGTTTTCGCGGATCTGAAACATTCCATACTCATTTTCAACCATTTTCTTACCTCAAAGCGACTAAGACATTCGAGCGCTATAGGCAGCAACTCTCTTCATTTTAAGGTCGTCAGACAGCATCATTGAATTTCTAATTTTTGAAGATATATTAAAGGCGTTTAAAGTTCATCTACCCATTTCGTAGTTGATTGATGTGAAATTTGGTATATTGTTATTTCTTTGGCATGGTAACCCTGAGCAATGTGTGTAAGGAATGGCGTGAGACCTGAAAGTTGTCGCGCAAGTAGTCGAGGCGGGCCTTCAGGATGCGGCTCTGCGTGAACACGTAGGGGATGCCGAACATGAGCACGGCGCGGCCCAGATGGTGGTCGAAGTCCACTCCCTCCGACACCTTGCCCCGCGCCACAGACAGCAGCACTGCGCCGCGTCCGCTCTCGCACGCCTTGATGTAGTTGACGAGCGCGAAGCTGGTCTCGGCGGCGTCCTGCGTCTCGATGAAGAGCAGCTTGTGCCGCTGGAGGGACGCGACGACGCCCTGGTCGTACCAGGCGCCCACCACGCTCTCCAGGTACAGGTACGACGTGAAGAAGCACACCACTCCGTCCGGCACGCACCTCGCCATCTCCACCAGCAGCTGGCCGTAGTTCCTTATCACGGCCACGTCCTCCCGCGTCTCGTACTTGGACGATATCGCCACTTGGTCGCTCCCCTTCGACACTATCTGGACAATTGCAAGTTAGCATGTTCAAACAAACAACACTAGCGACAACTAACTTAGTTCGACTTACAGCCAGTTGCAGAAACGTTCTTTAAATTATAAAGTCGCCTTTAAAATCTAAGGAATCATTAAAGTGCAAGTTGCACAAAGCTACATTAACATCAACTTTGATGCTTCATTAAAATTTAACTAAAGAAGTGTCAAACAGGACTTTATGTTTAAGAGAAAAAGCAGTGCACAAAGCGACATTAGCGCCTTTAAAGGGGCCGTCAATCGTTTTGTGAAACGTCTTTAAAGTTAATGTACCCATTAGTTAGGGATAAAGACGCGTTAGTTAATGCCAATTTTAAAGAAGCTTTGTGCAACTGACTGTTAGTTGGGCTATTTTTTACGTAGCTTAGCTGGCATAGTTTGCGGTGGACGCACATGTATGAAGAACTGGCTCAACTATGCAAGCTGAGCTAAACTAACTTATTATTGTCTCCCGCAAAAACTCAAACATACATTACTTTAGGACATTTTTCTCATAAAAAAATCTGTATAATAAAATATATAGAGTCTATGGATGCTAAGGCACAATGGAGTGCTATTCGCGATTTTAACCTATAGCGTCATCTCATCACCATGGGCAGAATGCAGGGCCTGGCCAGCGTCATGGTGAAGGAGCTCATCACCACCGGATTGAAGTCCAGGATTTTCGGGTACATGTCCAGGGGCGAAAGCGTACCTGTGCACACGTCACACTCTACTTAGAATCTCTCCAAAAATTGATGCAACCAAAAAAGAAGAAAAGAACCAAAAACCTCACCCGACGTAATAATGACTGATTGGAATCTAGCGAATATCGGCCTCATAGCTATCGATGAGTCCATGCATCTATATGAACATATGAAAAAATATTATTGTAATTGTTGCCTTCATATATATTTAAAACCTCGGAGAGAACAAAGACAAGCATTGTATATGTATGTAGCTTCTTAGATAAAAATAATTTAACGTAAAAATACCAAAGTGAGTAGAGCTTTTTACTTTACTATAACATTCCAGCTTTTCAAGCTTTAATCGGTTATTGGCTATGGGAATTGCTTTCAGCTATTTAATAATACAAGTCAAAGGCTCCCCTTTATGTTAATGAAGGTGGCACTGGTGGTAGACTTACGAGAAGTGCAGGATGGGGTTGGAGAAGGTGGGCGTGTTGTCGTCGAAGGGCTCGAAGATGACGGTGAACCCCTTGGAGTAGGTGGCCATCAGAGTGGCCAGATGGGCCACCAGAGTGAGCGGGGCCAGCGGCGCCGGATCCGGAAGCTCGAGGGCGCGCAGCAGCGACGCCAGTCGCGTCGCTGCGAACCGCAAAGGCTTCCGTTCTATGCACACCAGCGACGACAGCTCCTTCAGGAATCCTGCACCGAAACCACCCATCAAACTCCATCTAACGTCAAATGTACCTGCTTCGGTATTTCCCGAAGCAAAGTGTACCTGCAGGCGATTCCTGTACCACGTGCTGTGTCCTCAGCTTCGTTTTCAGATACTCGATAAACCTTCTCAGGAAACCCAGGAAATGTTCTGCGTTCCTTATGTTACCGGGTACCACCTCTGAAAATTTGAGAAGAAAACATATAAAAATAATCACCAAGTAACAACTTGTATGTCTGACTGTTGGTCCATTTAGTAAAGTGTGATTAAGAAGGAGGAAGATGATTTTGGTACAAATGAATGAATGAATGAAGCCTCACCGTTGAGCACTTCGTCGGGCAGTATGGGGTTGGCCAGGATGAGGTCTGTCTCTCGGGCCAAGGCGGCCTCGCGCAGCCCAGCCACCAACTCCTCGTACTCCGTCACCAGACGGGACGCGTCTTGGGCCCGCATACTGCACACAATCAATCACAACTGCACACCAATATCAATCACAACTGCACACCAATATCAATCACAGCTACATACAAATATCAATCAAAACTGCACACCAATATCAATCAGACACATGAGGTGTTCAGTTGGTGACATCGACCACCAGCTGTTACCACTCCATGTATCCTATCCTATCCTAAGTTTTCCTCATAACTGTCGTTACTGTGAGGAAATACAAAAGTAATAAATGTTTTATACTTCTAAGGTCGGCCGCGCACTTAGACTACTCTCTCACCAACTTTGAAATTAATTTCCAAAGTTGACCCTGCCGGGATTCGAACCCTACGACAGATTGTCAAGGCAATAATCCCAACCAATCATCCAATGGGCTCGTCAAAATGCAGTTGAATGTCGGGCACTTGCACAATTGTGACGTTTTTTGTGTTAGAAGATTATTTATTTATTTTAAATCAATCATACATGAAGAGTTTTCGCTTAGTTTCTCTGGATAAAGGACACACATAATTATCAAAACCGCCTTGTACGCAAACATTTTAATAATTTTAAGGGGAAAAATTAGACCAGAAAAAAAAAAGAAAAAATTCTCTCACTCTGCAACAGTTTTCTCGAGCTGCTGTAACGCTTGCGTGCTCTTGTCTATGGTCCTTCGGGTGATCTTGACACTGAGCGAGTCTATGCACACGTTGTCTATGTTGTGCGCCTCATCGAACACAACCACAGCCTCTTTGTTCAGCTCCTTGGAGACGACTTCCGCTATTTTCGGATCCAAAAGATAGTGGTACGAGTACACTACTATTTCGGCGTGAATTATCTGTGGAAATTAAAAAAAAAAACATTCATTACTTTCTGACATAGATTCGAATTAGCGTCTTTCGTATTGGCACTAATGGTCAAAATCTTAAAGCAGTGACAAACAAAGTGAAAGTGATTTTTTTCTATGTTAAGGTCGACACAGGCTGACGGTCCACATGATGGTAGGTGGCAACCGTCACCTATAGCACAGGCAACAAAGGCACAAGTGCTATTCCATGGTGGTCTTCTGTAAGGGGATGGTGACTGCGCCAGACGGGCTGTCCAAATTACTGTTAAATGTAGTGCCGTGCTGCCCAGTACTTCTCAACATTTGTTGTATTTTTTTTTTGTTTATTTTCCGAGATGGGGAGAAAAAAATACCTCTTGAATAATGAAATATACAATAAATGAACATTGGAGAGCTCACCGCAAATCTAGAAAGAAAATATGGACACCAATTTCTATCTGCGCCATACTGTTTGAGGTCATCCATGGTGTACACTCCATATGGCAACATTGATTCGCGCCCTTCGCGGTTAAAACCTTCATAGAATTGACCTGAAAAATTATTAAGACATTAAAAAATATTAAAATGAAAATCTACACTGTTGCAATATCTACACTGTGGGACAACTGCTGAAATATCTACACTGTCGGACAACTGTTGATGTAAAAGTGTAAGAAAACATTTCATCAAAACTATGCTCAATATACTTACATATTGGCACAGAGTTGTCTGTGTCGTGCTTCTGTCGTATGTAACTGGCCGTGAGAGAATGGCATTTGCCATCCACCAATTTTCCTTCTCTTTCCCTCGAAACCTGTAGTGAGAGACAAAAATGCTTAACTATTGCTAGACTTTTTTTATTGATGGTCTAAAGGTGGGTGAAAAGAATTCGCTACCACAAATTAATGTAAGCTTAGGCCTGATTTTCGTCTAACACGACTGGACTATTATAGGATACTAGACTTTCTAGGACAATCTGACTCACTGGGCATTGTGAGCCTGAACATTACAATATGTAATTGGACTATCTTTTCTCCGCTGCTTCTTCTTCATATATTATAATAATATATGTTATTGAAAAATTACATAAAAATCCTTTTAATCCTTTCCTTTTTTTTTTGTAAGAGTATAGATATATTTTCAGAAACTTTTGTAATCATATATTAGTATTACAAGTACAAAAAAATTGAACACATATTATAATTATGTTTGTAAGTTAATAGTTATCTTATATTATTATAAGTTACTTATAAAAAAATTAAAATACTAACCTCGGGGTGTATGCATAAGTTTTTCCTGGAGCTTAGCACGACACCAGTAATATTTGGCTTTTCTCCTTGACACTTCTCATAGTATTTGATTAAATTTTTTAACTCTTCCAAAACTTTCTCAATTTCTGGCACGGTACGGGAACAATATATTAGTTTTCTAGAATATTAAAACATATGATACTAAATTAAATTAATGTAAATAACTTAACTAAGTTTTCAAATAATTTCCAAAATCTTTCAATTTAAAGAAAAAGTAATACCTGATGTGATGTGGGTTCTGAATTATATAAGCAACAATAAGTGATAGAAGTGATATGGTTTTTCCAGTTCCTGATGGCATTTCCAGTACTCCATGACCCTATAATATAACAGTATTAATCATAGTACATACATAGGCGTTCGCAATTATTTCTTGACTAGATAATTCAATGAAAAATGTTATTATACCTACAATTTAAAACCAAATAATAAATAATTTTTATATTTTTATAGTGTTGGTGAGTTTTAACAATACAATCTATACTAATATTATAAAGCTGAAGAGTTTATTTGTTTGTTTGAATGCACTAATCTCAGGAACTACATACTGGTTCGAATTGAAAAATTCTTTTTGTGTTGGATAGATCATTTATCGAGGAAGGCTTTCGGCTATATAACATCACGTTGCGACTAATAGGAGCGAAGAAACAGTCGAAAATGTGGAAAAAACGGGTAAAATTATTCATCTTTGAGGGCTTCCGTTGCGAGTGCTGCGAAAACCGTTCGAGATACCCAAATGATTCCCAAAATAACTATTCCACGCGGACGAAGTCGCGAGCACCAGCTAGTTTCATATAAGATGCAATAATATTTAATTATTTTCTTTAGACGCTACAGAACTAAATAAAAACATAACCTATATTTCAAAAAATAACAACACTAGGGAAAAGTCTGACCTTAGCATCCAGCGCTCGCTTTAGTTCGAGCATATAAGCATATTGTTCGGGGTAAATGTAATCATAAGGGAAATAAACAAGCAGGCCATCCACCGTCAACCTATGAACAAAAATAAAAATATTACGAAACTAAGATTAAAACAATTCTATTCTGTCCTTTTAAAGGAACTACAACTCACTTCATTTTAATTGGGAAAGTATAAAATAATTAGTAGCGAATAAAATGTTCACTAATCATAAATATTACTTTTCAAATAGTTATAATCAATCAACAATAATAAATAAAAAGAACACAATGCACAATAATATAGATTTAGATATTATTGGCGGTTGGTTGTTGATACCGCTGCCCGCAAAATCGGAAATGATCAAACGTCAAATTGTTATTTAACTTTGACAGATAAAATTAAGTCAGTCAGGAACATGTCAGGAACGAGGAGTAATCTGTGGTCGTCACGTCAATAACGTCTCTTTTGTCAGGTACACAAAGCCAATTTGGCTATTTGACAATATTAAAAATATACTAAAAATTGTGGTAAAAAAATAGCGTAAAAAGGCATAATTATGACCCTTTATTTTAAGCTAAATTATGTATATTTTTGGCAAATTATATGAAAAAAAAAATATCATAATTTTTGAATTTTATCTTGGCGCCGAAACGCCCTGTGAGTGGTTGCAACGTAATATTTTACCTGATGACGTAATACTTTAGTAAACATATCAGACATAGAGTAATAAATAGTGTTTATATTAGTTTTCTGCGTCATCATTCAGTTCTGTTGTGTGACGTCACAAGTATCAATGCAGCGCTATTACAGAAACAGCGTTTTTGGCGCGGTTTCCGAATTTTTTTTTTATTAATAATACGGTAGATATCCCGGAAATATCAATGTAGTGTGCTTATTTTGTAATAAGGAATAATTTAAAACGATTTTCTAAAATTTGTCAAATAGCGGATTGTCTCTATTGTGTTTTATATCTACTAATACCGTCTTTTTATTTCATTATCTACTATTTTGTCGTCTCTTGATTATTTATTTATTTATTTAAGTAATCAAAATACCAACAACATAGAAAATATCCATTAGATAACACAGGCAAATAATTAAATTTACATTTGCAGTGCAGACCAGTTAGATATCTAGAGCTATGTAAAATAATATACTTATCTAATACATAACCATCACATAATTATTGAAGTAAATAAAACAATAAATCAAAAATTATACAGATAAGAATGAAAAACAAATCATAATAAAAACTAAATAATTATAAAAGTAGTAAAAGTAATATGTACCTACCTCTACCTACTTACCTAATAAGACAATTCGCAACGAATGCGGTTTTCACCATTAGTTAGATAACTTTTCAGTAAAAGTTTATATATACCTAGTAGTGGCTGGGCACATTGCGTTTAGCAATTATTTGGGCAGGCCGTCTGGCGGCAGTAATGGGTGATTACTCGTTTATTACCACAGATCACCGTGTAATAATAGCATAATTATGTGCTTTTGTGTTTCGGCGAGTGAGTACCTAAGGGTAAGGGATGCCAGTGCCAATTACCCTATCCCTTCCCAATATAAGTACTATTTCAGTCGGCAGAGCATTTGCAGCACCTATGGCGCGCGCGCATTTCATAGTCTTCGTCTCGTTTTAATGACTTTGTAAGCATCCTTACTTAATAACATTTTGCACATTTAATTATTTTTTCGATAAACACAATGAATACAATGAAATAAATATCTACTCGTAGGTACTCATCTCTAATTGCTTGCCCTTTGATCCGTGATAAGAAAGTTAAAGAAAATAATAGTCATGTTTCTGCACCTCGACATTCATTCCCAAGTGAACTTCAAAGGCAGTGACTCGTGTAACAGAATCTTTAATATTTTGTCTTTCATTGAAAGATGCCTTTTAAAGTAGCCGTGATTGGCGCGGGAATAAATGGAATAAGTTGCGCTTTGAAAATTAAAGAAAAGCATAGGAACTTTGATGTGAGTTGAGCATTAATTTTATAGTTTTTTTCTTGATATTATAAAAATTATAAACTTGACAATTATAAAAATTATAATATAAAATCTTTTGTCATGGATAACAACTAGCAGCTTACCACGACTGATATAGACTGAATTACTTACTTACAGTTACAAGTCAATAATTAAAGAGATTCCAGCAGATCCGGCTGCATATCTATTCCAAATTTCCAAAGGTGTTTCCTATGCCTTTAGACGACGATAGCCACTATCACTTACCATCAAGTGGATCGACAGCCTGCCTGCCTGCCTTCGTTTATATTATAATACATATAAAAGAAATATCTTTAATTCTAGTTTATCACTTTAATCATTTTGTTATACTAATTGCAAACACAGGTGGTAGTAATATCCAAAGATTTTTCTCCAAACACAACAGGAGATGGATCTGGAGGACTATGGTATCCATATTTATGTGGAAAAACGCCTGAACATTTGTTAACGTAAGTTACCTAGAATTCTTATAATGTTCTTTATACGGGCAGTGTTCTTTCGTAAGAAATTGCATTCTTTCTCAAAAATATTAGGAATATTACCTACTGGCATAAGATTTATTATATATTTTCGAGGAGTGAACCACTCGAATTTTCCGAAGATCGTGGATCTTACGGAGGATTTAATAATAAGCAGGTATACTTATACTTATTACCTAATGAAGCCGTCATTCATGATCAAAGCGAACTAAATTTTAATAAATTTCGATTTATGACGAAAGTGGAATCTGACGAATGTGTACTAAATCGAAGATTTAGGTAGATACCTAGGTAACATTTTTAAGCAATTAAAACTTTATATTATTAATCTAATTTCGCAGGAAATGGGGCTGCATAACGTATGATTTCCTGTATGAGAAATGGTTCTCCGGTGGACACAATATCAATCTGATGCCTATTTACATTTTATATAGAAAAGTGACACTACACCGTCAACCGATATGGGCTAAACATGTATTCGGTTACAGACAATTAGAAGATACAGAACTGAATTTCTTGGGTTGCGTTGATTCTATGAAATATAAGTAAGTATTTTTATGTAATTGTTTAGAATCTTAGAACCATAGATAAATGATTGGTCTCGCTGCGCTCAACTAGATACCCCTGTCGTACTTGTAAAATGCGACATAAAATAGTACGCCGAAATCGGCGTATCCGAGCCAGTCACACTGCAAACTGTCTGTGATGTGTAAGTGCCGAATGTTTTATTAAATTTTAGGCATAATAAAAAAGCAGTTTGCGTAGTGAAACTGTGTAAAAATATAATAAAACTGGGTAAAAAGTGACGATTTTTTACACACACTACCATAAAAAGTTGCCACATTTTCGGAGCTATTGCTTTTGTATAGCGCTCTATCTAGTCGAGCGCAGCGAGACCAATCAATTATCTTTGCTTAGAACCAAAATTTATCATTTTCTTGTAATCCAAACTATATTGTCGTATTCTACTGTGGACGCACATGAGGCGGCATTAATTTAGAAAGTTATAGGCGACTGGCGACCGTAGCCACCTACCATGTCTACAAGTGCACCATCATAAAAGAAATAATTACCTATGTCTGACTTACAGGTGCGGTCACACTTTCAATACATTTGTTGTGCATCCCGCGACAATACTGTCTCAGTTTCTCAAGCGATTCGAGGAATTAGGCGGAATTGTGATGACTGCCAAAATAAATTCACTGAGAGATTCTTCTCTGAAGGAATTCGACGTTGTCGTTAATTGTACGGGACTTGGTGCGAAGGATTTAGTGTCAGATGGAAAAATGTGGCCCATTAGAGGGCAAATTGCAAGGGTGGGTAAAAATAGACAAATCGAAAACATTTTCAATGTTTCATTAGAAAATAAATTAAATATGAATGGTTGGCAGCTTCCTATCAATCATTTTAATAAATAACAATCTTATATGAAAATTACCCCACCCATTTCCGAGCATAGCACTAAAAAAAAATAACAGATGAGGCCAGGTTTTTTGAAGTTTTTAGGTAGTTCAAATCACTACATAGTATAAAACAAAGTCGCTTCCCGCTGTCTGTCTGTCCCTATGTATGCTTAGATCTTTAACACTACGCAACGGATTTTAATGCGGTTTATCAGCAAAATTGCAACCTGGCTTTGTTTGTGTTACATTTTGTAAAGATAGCTAACCATATAAAGATAGCAGGTAAGTAGATACTTACCTACTATCAGGCTGCCTGCCTTTCTGTTATACAGCAAGCAATGAGGCCAGAATCAATATGCATTTTACAAATATGGATATTATTTTTAGATTATCGCGCCATGGGTGAACGCCACAATAATGGATGAAGACAGCGACCATTACATAATACCAAAGTAAGTCTCGGGGATCTTACAAGTTCAGAGGTCATCGAAGGCAGTGCAGAGAGTGTATTTAAAAAAAATATTTATTGTATTAATTACAGCAGCGAAAACTGCGTAATAGGTGGCACTCATCAAGAGCACAACTATGATACGAACACGAATGGAGAAGACACAAAATTCATTTTCAATGGATGCAAGGACATCTTGCCGGGTTTGCAGGTAATGTGGGCATCGGGATGTGAACAATATTACATGCATTTTAGTATAATAGTGGCATTTCACAGTCGTTTGAGCAGCCTATCTGGCGGTAGTAACAACTCCTTACAGAAGGACCTTCTGTAAGGAGGTAAGGTAAGGTAAGGTAAGGTAAGGTGAGGCGTGAACGTGAAAATGTGAAGTAGCATGTGTGCAAGTTTTGAAGTGAGAACTTTTTTAGGCAGACTGGGGTTTTGGGTTGGGCAGTTGTTTATAATAAAAAGTAGAAGGAGAATATTGGACTATAGAATTTCGTAGGTGGTAAAACAGTGAATTCGGACCGACAAACGAGAATCGAGAAATGTTGTATGAAGTGTGGAATTTTAAGGAACGAAACGATAGCGCGTTAAAATCTGCGGGCGTACCGACATTTTGTCGTCGAGCAGTACCTAAACTATGCGGAAATAGAAATCTTGTTTGAAAAGTGAAGTGAATTAATTCAAAAATAATTTTTTAAATAAAAGAACAATTTTTGAGATGGGATAAAATAATTGAACTCGCGACATTGTCATGTAGCGTAATGTAACCTTTGATGTAGCTGATATTAATTTAAAATAAAATCAATTTTTGAGATGTTTTTCACTTCTGACATGCAGTCCTACGACTGACATGTATTTTTTTTCTATTAATAGTGAAGGGGTGATAACCCATATTGGTTTCAGGATGCAGAAGTGATAACGCATTGGGCAGGTCTCAGACCAGGCAGAGACGAGGTGAGGTTGGAATTACAGATCGACAATCAGAAAGTCTACATACACAACTATGGACACGGTAAATACTCTACAATGTTAGCACACACGACAACGAATGTAATTACGACGTGTTAAAAACCCAGTTTTTATTGAATTGTCGTCATTCTAGACAAAATTCACGTATTTGCCAACATATTAAACAACTACTTTATCGCTTTACTACTCAATTATTGACCATGAATGCTTTCAGGGATACAGAAATGAACATAGAGTACCTTTCATCTTGTGAACACATCTGAAATAAAAAAAAAATACGTCTGACAAATATATCAACAAGGATTAAATAAACGTTTTAACACTAAGAAAAAGATTCGCGGACAAAAGTTAGTAAAAAATAAATATTGTTCTAGACTTTATTAACAGAAAAAAATTTGTTTCCAGGTGGAAGCGGATTCACGTTGTTTTGGGGTTGTGCTACTGATGTGTTAAGTTTGTTAGACGACTACTTGGCCACGAGGAATAAAAAATCTAAAAACTTCAAAAAATCCAAACTGTAAATTATGTAATGCTTCTAAATACTTATATAAATATTATTCATTCACTTATAATATTTAGCTATAATTAAAATTATAAGCTAACCCCTCGACTTTCTCTTGAGTCCAATCCAAACACGCTATATCTGCTGTAAGTTGCTGAGGAGTTGGTTATCCCGGAGACTACTTTATGCTGCAGCATCAGGTCAAGGTTACCATGTCATGGAAATACCGCCGAAGTAACAGTAGGTATACCATTCATATTAATCGAACCTGTGGAAGTTTTTTCCTCTTTGTGCTAGTTGCAAATACCTTGATAGTCTATACTAATGTTATAGAGAAGATTTGTATGTTTGTAATGAATAATCTCAAAAACTTCGGGGACGAATTCGCGTGAAACAGCTATATAATATAAAGAATGAGAGGCTAGGAAGGGATAAGGGAATGAGTTTTGATATCCCTTACTCACTTACCAAAACACAAGTCCTGCATTCCACTTGATTCTACTAAGTATACCTTATACCGTAGAGGGAGAATAGACTAGAGTGGTCATTAAAATAATAATAGTCGTGAAAATGAGACGCATTTATGCTTTATTACCTTAGAGGGAGCGAGACACGTTATTTGTTTTTTGTCCCTCTCTGCGTATGCGTTTTTATTGTTTGCCACACTTGAAAGTGTGGCACACAAATCTCTTGGTGGATATACGAGCACTTTATATTTTGTCTATTTTCATATTTCAAGTAGTTTTCAAAGTTCCTAGGTATTGTGTTAGAAGTGGTACGTGTTGGTGAACGTGGTGAAAATGGTGAACTGTTGTATTTTAGGCTGTAAAAGCCGATCAGAGCGAAATAATGAAAACATAACCTTTCATTGGTAAGTGCTTTATTTTTTGCTTAAATGCAATAACTTTTGCATTTATGTTCAGTAAACATCTAATTTATGTCTTATTATACATTTAACACTTGTTTTAGATGATATTTTTATGATTTTTCGATCATAAAAGATCTTGTTTTGAGACTATAAACCGTACAAGTCGTGTAGCACTTAAATTATTGGCAGACATTTAGCAATAACATGTAACCTAATATAGTAGGATTATACACATTTTAGGGATACCAGCGCATGAATTTTCTCCCCCCCTAAATGTTGGGTAATATAATAGTTTTACGCATTATATTAGGACTGTGCTTTTTTGTTTCTGTAAGTAAATAGAGATTTCGTTTGATTACAGTTTTCCAAAGGATCTTGGCTTAATGAAGAATGGGTTGCTGCAATTGGTCGTCAAAATTGGAATCCTAAGTACACACGTGTATGTTCGAAACATTTTGACGCACAGTGTTTCTGGAAGACGAAAAAGTTAACAATTCTTCGACATGGTTCTGTTCCAAAGAATGTTCATGTGTTTTATTGTCTCTGTTTATTCGACTAATTTGTTTCCTATTGTAGGTATAAGTATGATTTTATTAGATTTAGTAAATTAGGTACCTACCTATTATCCATAACTTTCGAGTTTTCCTAAAAGAATTACATGGTCTACAATCATGATTAAATGCTTGCGTCATATCCATGTATACCACAGTCAGCGCATGTTTGAGATTTAGTATCTACATTTGTCATAATTATATCTAAGGATTTAAAAAGTGCCTCATTTATTGTTTTATTTTTCCTGTATCCATGTTGTTCATTTTAATATATTTGTTAAACTTTTCCATATACCTACCTAGTAACTTAACAAAAATGAATAGAAATAAAAATAAACTAATAAAAGTTATCATATAATATTGTTTTATTATCCATATTAAATGAAATAACTACTACTGAACCGATTTTGAGTTTCAAAGAACAAGGATTAACTTTAATACGGCCATATAATACTTTCAACTGCGAAAAAAATCTCTTTCCATTGGAAACTTATTACGCGTGAACGCGTTAGATACATAGTTAATATTATAATTGTCATCAATAATGACTCATCATAATCCTTATTTAATATTGCGAAATTGAATTTGGCATTCCTTCACGTCGTCGCGTTGTAACCCCTTAATATTTTGAATAGGGATAATTGAAAGATTTGAGAAAGACATGATACTTTTTATCATGGGAAAATGTGTTCCTGGGGGAAACTTATTCTACGTGAGCGAAGCCACGGTCAACAGCCAGTATTTAATAGTAATGTGATTCTGATTAATGATGAAAGCTGCGTGATGTTTTGTAAACAGGGTAAAAAGTGTAAGATGTGGCAACCCAGAGTTCGTATGTACCGAGGTATGTACTGTGTCTCCGTCCTTTTCCAGTGTACGCTCACCGCTTCTCTAGTCTATTCTCCCTCTACGCCTTATACACAGAAATGAGTTTATAGATCGCTTTCTGTTTCACTCAATTCCATACAAAAGACAAGGACAACAAATCTTGAGTGGGCGTTTACAATAATAGGTGAACGTTCATTCTACGCTACTTAAAAGTAGCGTAACAATGTAACTGTCTTTTTGTAAGACAAATTATGTAAGTGGCCAGTGACACAGATATAGTATTACTCTTTATTCAAGAATAATAACGTAACTTACACGAGTAAAAAAAACAAATCAAACAAATGTATACTTCTTTTTAATGTCACAACTTAATAGGTAACTACTTACTTACATTAAGTGTATCAAATTATGTGCATAATATAGGTTTTACATGCAATCCGGTGTTATGATAAATAAACAAAAAAGATCAATTTAAAGTTTTGTTTAAATTACAATTTGCATTTACTTTATAAGTATTTGAGGATACTATGAAACTTAGCAATTATCCTTAAATAGTACCATAATAGTAGATAATATTTGTTATTTTTATACAATATTATCTATCACTTACGATTATGAAAACCACAGTGTATCTAATAAATGTTATACTTGGTCGCTTCATTCTTCAGATATAATTATTAAGCAGGTAGTCCTTCAAACCTACATGGCAACTTCGCACGCTTTAGAGATTAACAAGTAGCTAATATGAATCGATGAAAGAAACAGGTATAGTACGGTTTTCAACTTCATTTCATTTCATTCTTTTTTCGTGCGAGGCAACGAAAACATGCGCTCTCACAACGTTCCTTGTAATTATTATAGGGAAAAGAACGGCGCAAGAAAAGATTGAATATTATAAATAAGTACCAATTTTAAAAAATTGGAAGATAAACATTTACAAAATACATTGTGTATTTTATAATCTACCCACACAAAAAAAAACCTTTTATGAAGGTTAATGATAAGTGTGAATTATTATTTATTGAACAGCCTAGAGTCGATTGCGAACGGGGCTAGGCCTGGGGGTTAACCGTGAGTTAACACGAGGGGAATAATTCTCGTTAAACATGCGATTCTAATCGAACGTGTGTATGGAGAAAATCAGAGAGACCGAATCAGTGGCCACGATGCCTGAGGCTGCTGGATTGGCGGATGAGCTGCCTGAGGCTGAAATAGCCCCAGTTTTAGATGCATTCAGGGCAGCATCGCCAGCCTTGTCTAACGAACCAGAGCCGGAACTATTGTCTGCGCTTGGCGACGCTACTCACGATAGTCCGAAATTCGGTGAAAATATTCACTCAAACTTAGCCCAACGCTGGCTGCCAATTCTTAAGAAAGGTCTAACGAAAGAGACAAAAGAAAAACTATTTAAAGAATATCTCGTGCCGGAAATTGCGCACTGCTCCAGGCACCAAAACTGAATGTGGAGATTGCAGCGGCAGTTGCGGTTGGTGCGCCTGCGCGTATCCGCGATAAGAAAATAGAAATATCACAGCAACAACTTGGAGTTGGCATTTCAGCCATAAATAAGGCGATGAAATCGCCAGCTCTTTCTTCACGCAACGTATAGCGTTAGAAATTCAAAGAGGGAACACTGCAAGCGTCCTGGGTACTACGCAGGATTCGGCGGAGCGAGACGAGTTATTCTTTTTGGACAATTATTTTTCTCCACGCCCTGTTTTTATTTCTTATTTTTGTTAGTTAGTTATAATAATTTATTATTATTTGATAAAAAAATATTGTAAAATAAAATATGTAATTAATCGTAATAAAATGGAGAATAGAAGGAAAAAACGTAAAGATTTCAAGAAGAAACTATTAGCACCAAGTTTATTACAAAAAATTGGTCATGTACAACAAAATGAAAACTCTTTTACTCTTCATGGCGACATAAAATCGATCTGGGAAGAGATACTCAAAAAAGGATTTAGTAAGGAAACCAAGAACGAAGGACCAAGGAGTAAAGAGTAAGAGACCAAGGAGGTTTGTTGCAGGGGACGTTTGTGTGTTATTTTTTAGGTACCTATATCTATGTATGTCCCTTGTTGCAAATAAAACTTATTCTTCTTCTTCTTCTTAAAGAAAAAAGGGATGAACATTGAACACCTATGTGAAAAACAAAATCAGATTGGTGCAGTGCCACCCATTTTTGGTTTCAGTCAAATATTACAAGACATGATAGACGGCAAAGCATTTGATGATTCCAAAATTGAAAAAATGTCCAATTTAGGTGTTCGAGCCTATGCTTGAACCATTTGAGATGACGCTTCCATTAGAACATAGCACACGCCTATCTTTATACTAGTGTGCGGGTGTCGAGACAGGTGATGGTGCGTATATCGCTATACGCGCCATCACCTGTCTCGACACCCGCACAAGTACGCTTTAGAACATTGAACAGTGCACACGTGACTTCGTAATTAGAGCTATCATTCCAAGAAAATATCCGTAAGTACCCAGCATTATATTTTCATATTCCCGCTCGGCGCCCTTGGCCCAGCGACGACTATGGCATCCTAACCATAAATGCTAGAGTTCCTGCTGAATTAAGACGGCATAGACAGCTCAGACTGCAGTCGTCACCTCAATACTGTGTGAGACGACGCGTTTCGTCTCACCGGAGCCGACGCGTCAGCTCATTGAGACGACTTTGTTTCCATGTCGACTCGCTGAGACGACTACGTCTCCCCGAGTCGTCTCGCTGAGACGACGACGCCCTCCATGTCGTCTCGCCGAGACGACAACGTCATCTCACTAAGTCGTCTTCATGACTTAAATGTGACATCGTCTTACATGTCGCCTACTTACGCATTGTTGTCTTCTTTGGTTACAGAACATGACACAAACTACTATGGGCGAACTGGCTTGTCGCGCTACCCAAGAAAGTGAAGAGGATTATTTTAATTACTTACTGAGGATCCTGGACGAAAATTTTCCGAAGGACTGGCGGTCATGGGAAGTATCTGACCTCTCCTCTAAGGAGCTTTTCGGTGAAGATCATTTACCTGGGGGACTAGAATGCAAGATAAGATTCGCTATTCCAACCGCAAGCATAGCTAGGGCATTTGAACCAGATTGCAGGTCCTTATCGGAGCGAAAGTACCGAAGTATAAGAGCCAAGCTTTTAAGCTGGCCACTAGGGCGTGCCCTAATATATACCCCTCAGCAGTTTGTTGAATCTATTCACGGTCCGGGATACCAGAGGTTCATGGAGGCAGTGAATGCAATCAGAACCAAGCTGACCACCCGAAGAAGCGCATCCGCCGAATTAAAACTCTCCAGCAAGGAACGTCTACGCTCTCACAGTCCTTGCCTAACACCCTCGCCTGTCGGATACGAAGATCTATCAGCAACCGAGCCCGTAGTAAGGAAGCGGAGGTCCAACAGTATTGGAATTGATGTCACACCTACAAAACAACCTTCCAGGGGCCTAGGAAGCAACGAAAACCTTCTCATCTCTGTCCTCAATCAACAAATGGAAATGTTCAGCCGCCTCGTCAGCTCGCAACAAGACCAGAACAAGAAGCTCGATGAGGTGCTGTCTCTCTCATATAATAGAGATCCTCCAACTCCAAACAAGGGATTAACCGAGGGAGACGATGGTAATCTTAATTCTTCGTTTGACTCCTTACCGGACAGCACTCAATCAGATGAAGAAGCTGACACGGAAACGTATGCTAGGCCAAACACTTCAAGCCAGCAACCGGAAGTCAAAACACCAAAAGACATAAGAGAAGCAGATCTCCGGCAAAAAATTTCCGAGGCGCAAAGGGAGTTAGCCGGCTTACAAAACACTGATGATATTGAACTCCTGAACTTCAAACCATCTACCGTTGAAGGAGACCCCAAAGTAACAAAAACGAACCCGTATTTTTTATCTCAAGGCATCCATTGCCAAAGATTTGGGCAAGAGGGCTGGAGAAATGTAAGGTACAGCGAAAAACAAAATATGTTTCAATCTGCACCAGCATTTCACACACTTAAAGTTAATACTATTCTGGCGAGCGTTACACCAACGTGGAAATCCTCTGCTACCCTAGAAAGGTTCGATATGGTTCTGGGAGCAGTCACTCATGGTCTCTTACAACAAAGGAAAAATTTTCAGGACTTGCTCGACGCTTTACCATCAGATATTAAAAATAGGGTAGCACAGGACTTCCTAGGAACTTCAAAATTTAAATCAAACACAGATTCCTTACTCTAGTACGTTTGCGGGCGCAGAGCGGAAGTCATCGAACAAAGGAGAGCAATATATAAAGTGCACAACAAAGCACTTCACGAGGTCCTACACAACATCCCTCCATCGGAGACACACTTGTTTTGCGATAACCTTTAACTCAAGCAATCAAAGACTGCTCAACGGGGGACATCCGAAAATTTTTTCCCCATCCAAACAAAAAGAGGGCGACAAGGACTCACGAAGGAGAAAATCGCAAAGATCGCCCACTGCCGTCATATAACACGCCAAAAACATACGGCTATAGAAAACACAAGACCGGAAATGACAATAAACGAGGCTCTTCGACAAAACATCAGCCCCACCCAAAGCAGCAACAACAACAGCAGAATTATAAAAAAAAGTGGGGAGGGGACAACAAAAGGAGATGACTCCTTCAAGGCAGGACGCCTACAGGTGTTTATAAGGGAATGGAAATCGGCTCCGCATCTAATAAAAAGCTTCATCACGGGTTACAAGATTCCATTCAGAACAAAACCTCCATTAAGAAAATTTACCTTCCAAAACATCAGGAAGTTCAGGACGAAAGTATCACCAGACATGTCCACAGAAATCCAAACTCTTCTGAAGTCCGAAGCCATCGAAGAAAGCCCACACCAAAGTGGTTTCCTCTCGGAAATGTTTCTGAGAAAGAAGAGCGATGGAACTTTCCGGCCAATCTTCAATCTAAAAGGGTTGAACCACCACGTAGTAGCACCCAAATTTCGTCTGCTTAACCATTTAAAACTCCCATCACTACTGGACAAGAACAACTTCATGATGAAGCTAGACATTTCACAAGCATATTTTCACGTGCCAGTAAAGCCCAGTCACCGTCGTTTCCTTTCGCTCAGCTACCAAGGCATGGTCTACCAAATGACGTGCCTACCGTTCGGCTTAGCAAGCGCCCCAGCGGCCTTTGCCAAGATAACAAACTGGATAGCGCACACGATCCGGAAAAAAGGCGTTCGTGTGGCCGTTTACTTAGACGACTTTTTGCTGATTCACGAAGACCCGATAATTTTACAGGAGCAAGCTGCTCACGTGATCAGCTTTCTGAGGAATCTCGGTTGGAAAATAAATCGGGGGAAGTCGTCCTCAGCAGCTACAAGGAAACTAGAATACCTGGGCGTAATCTGGAATACCCAAGAAAACTACAAATCCCTGTCAAAGGAAAAGAAGTTAGGCATCTTGCATCAATTAAAAACCCTAATAAACAAAGGTCGGTGGTCTTGGTACAAAGCAAAGGTTATCCTAGGAAAACTCAATTTTGCCGCCTTTGTAGTCCCCCTGGGGCGTCTTCATTGTCGAATTATCCAGCGAATGTCCAGCCGCCTCCCAGCGGAAAAGCCACATTGGGAAACAGTGATTCCCCCCAACGTTCTCGAAGAACTGTGGTGGTGGAGGAAAAACATCGACCAAGTATCACCAATTCATGTTCCCGAACCATCAATCTTTATAACGACCGATGCTGCAGACAGAGGCTGGGGTGCCGTCGTAAATGGTCAGAACCTTTCAGGCCGCTGGTCGCCAGTCCAAAGAAACTGGCACAGCAACCGGAAGGAATTATACGCTCTATACGAGGCGTTAAGCCGTTTAGGCCCATATCTGAAGCACAAAACAGTCATGCTACAAACGGACAACAAGACATCCGTGGCATACATTATGAAACAAGGCGGGACCAAATCGCTAGATCTCTTGAGAACGGCGACAAAAATTTTGGAACTCTGCCAACATCAACAGTGCCACTTAACAGCCCGATACATACCAGGGATCTACAATGGGCTGGCGGACGGTCTATCACGAGAGAGGCGCCTTCCAGAATGGCACTTGTCTCAGAAATCGGTCTCGGCGATTTTCCGGAAACTAGGAACACCCGTAATCGACTTATTTGCTTCAAAAAAGTCAGCGGTAATACCAACGTATGTCAGCGAGGATGCCAGGGACACCCACAGCCAGTTCACAGACGCCTTCAGTCGGATCTGGCGATACAAGTTGGGCTGGATATTCCCCCCTCCATCGATGATTCCACGAGTCCTACGCCACCTGAGGAAATCAGAAGGAACCTATCTCGTAGTAGCTCCCAGTTGGGAGAGAGCATTCTGGGAACCCGAATTGAGGAAACGAGCTCTGGGTCAGCCACTCCAGATAAAAAACCTGAAATCAAATCTCACCAACTTACGGACAAACTGCCCCCCACCGAATGTAGAAGATCTAAATTTATTGGTCTGGAAGGTACGGGCTGGTTAAGCCAATTAAACCAATGGTCAGGAATTGACGTAAACCTGTTGGAAACTTCCTGGCGAAGATCTACTATTAAAACATATAAACCTGTGTGGGAAAGATGGACAAAATGGTCCCACTCTAATAACATCCAAACCGAAAACCCAAAACCCTCAGACCTGGCAAGATATCTCTGTTTCTTATACCACACCGCTAAACTTGCCCCCCGCACTATCGCCCTTCACAAATCGGTGGTAGCGACATTTTCCAACCCCGAACGCTCTGAACAACTTAGCTCACATCACTTAGTGAGACATACATTGAAAGCCATATATGCCAAGAACCCACCAGCCAAAAAACCGTTGCCATGGAACCTATCCGACCTTCTCGGCTACCTGAAATCTTATGATCTTGATGAAAGTAGTCTCTTCCAAGTATTTCGACACACTAGTGTCCTTCTCCTACTAGCTTCAGGACGAAGAGTACACGACCTTACATTACTAAGTATTAAAAAGGATCTATTCATACAGCGGAACAGAGATAATTTTTTCACCGGAACTCGGTTCCAAAACCGACTCAGCAAGACACAGACAGTCTAGATGGGCTTTGAAAAACAACGAGAACGACAATCCCCGTCTCAATGTAGCCCTATGGATCAGAAATTCCATAAGATGCTCCCAAGAACGTCGCCGAGGAACGGAATCTTGGAATCTGTTCATTACAACTAGGGGTGTAATAAAAAATGCTTCACGATCAGTAATTGCGGGTTGGATCCGAACTCTTTTTCGACAAGCCGGTATATCGGGTTCAGCTGGCAGTTTTAGAGCGGTTGTAGCGTCTGATAACTGGTCAAACCACAGATACGATATTGACGAAATCATGAAAAAAGGAAACTGGAGATCCAAAAACTCTCTGTTTAAGCACTACTTCAGAGAAATACCTATACGGCCTCAATCCGATAGCCTAAGTAATGTCTTTTCAGCCATCTAAAATATCACGTCGGGTTATCATCAAGCTGACTTGATACTTGCTAGGATAGTTTTATCAATATAAGTCTTGTTTATTTTTAAGCAAAGCCATTCCTTTTTCTTCTTAAAAGCCCTCAGTGAGTTCACACAGTCTTTGTCATTTATCGCATTGCTACCTTATCAGCTAAGCCACTACTATCACAGTACGCTTGGAGCAGCGCCGGCAGAATATAAACACATCTCAAATGGTTCAAGCATAGGCTCGAACACCTAAATAGAACCGTTTTCCCCCCGAAGGGTAGAAAACGGATATTTAGGTTTCAGCCGTAGCTTGAACCATGGCTTCAGGTACCTTGCCGGCTCTATTCAGAAGGTACTGACACCGCGTCCGTCGGTCCCCACCGCGCCAGCCGCGCTGCTCGTATCAAGTGAAAGGGATAGCGATATACGCACCATCACCTGTCTCGACACCCGCACACTAGTATAAAGATAGGCGTGTGCTATGTTCTAATGGAAGCGTCATCTCAAATGGTTCAAGCTACGGCTGAAACCTAAATATCCGTTTTCTACCCTTCGGGGGGAAAACGGTTCTATTATATCCGCCTTTTCTGTGATGTCCATTATATGGAATCACAAACGAGAAGAGCAGTAATTTTGCCAGGTCTGAATAAAAATTTAAAGGATTCACTTGAAAAATCCGACATAGATCAAAATCTTTTTGGAAAAAAATTGTCCGAATTTAATTAATGCTTCAAATAAATCATTGATTAAATAATTCGAATTTAATTAATTACACTATTCCCCTTCTCCCCTAAGCCAAAATTTGTTATCATCCAAATAAAGTTTTTTTTTTTTAGTATACATTGTTTGAAAAATAAAGATAAAAAATTTGCTGTCAACAAATTTTTGTACATTTCAACCGATAATCATACATACATTTTTTTTTTTTGGGTAACTAACCCTTAAAGAAGAGAACAAACTTCTGGTGGCAGAGCGGAAAATACTCCGAAAGATTTTAGGGCCGACCCAGGAAGCTGACGGAAGATGGCGGATAAGAAAGAATCGAGAGATCGGACCCGGATCGTTGGAGACTTGTGGTGTCGGAGGCCAAGATCCACTATGGGTCACTGAGCCAGAGGAGTAAGTAAGTAAGTAAGTAAGTAAGTAAGTAAGTAAGTAAGTAAATATTAAATTAATTTAATACAGTCCATTTAACCAGTGATGGAACAATTGGTAATGTTACAACATATGAAAAGATGGACTGTAATTATTGGAACCTATGTAAACTACATGTTTGTATCATAAATATTCCTGTATGTATGGTATTGATGGTTGTATTAGTAACGTAAAAAAACATTAAAAAAAAACATATGTGTATATAATATATGAGTATGAACTCATACTATACTCATGTCATCCAGGGAATAAACACACTTGTATTAAACTAAGTTTTTCTTTTTCTCTAATGGTAATTTTAGTGTTACAAATATGATTACATGTACTAGTTTTAAGCATCTCAAGAAAAAAAAGACAACAGAATACACTGCATTTTTAAAAACCAGCTCACATGATGAAATTATGTAGGAAGTTAAGTTCTCCGAAGGGTAATATTAATTACAAATTTTTTAAAGAATTTCACACGTTACAAGAGGAATAGGGTTTAAAACTCGCTAATATAATAAGTTAAATGCTAACCATCGTAACTTTTTTTGGGAAAAAAAATGAATGAAAAATTTCTGTGCAGACTCACTCATTAAGTTCAGTTCTTCAATTTAAGAGCTAGTAGTAATGACAAGTTCCAGGGTAGTGAAGCAAGTGCAGAATATATCGGAATGATAGATAGAGTTTTTGATTTAATAAACGCAAAATCACCTATAGACATACTTAGACACTGTTTATAAGTTTCCGATGCGACTTAGCAATCAAATGTTTTGGACAAAAGCTTTTAATGAAACGAGAGAACACTTGGAAACATAAATGAAATGAAATAAAAATAGCCTTTATTAAAGTTAGTTAACTAGAAAAAAAGGATAGAATTAACTCTCAATAATTAAAGAAAAATTTAAAAACAAAAACAATAAATGATATCGTAAAACATCAAAAATGGCGTTGGAGTGGACCAATACTTACAAAGCCTAAGGGAAAGATATCACAACTCCCCAAGGGAACCCAGCCAGAGTAACGTCAAAGGACAAGCCAAAACTAGGTCAAACCGTACAAATAAAGGGAGACTCCAAAAACCGAGAAGACTGAAAGGTGGGAAAAATCACATCGCTCCTAAAGGGAACTGACGGTTTAGAAAGAGTAGCAAAAGTAAAAGTAGGAAACCAAGAATTCACTAGGTCCATAGCCCATTTGTATCCACTTGAAATACAAAGTGAAGAAGAAGACAGGGACTTCTCCAACACATTCATTTGAAACAAAAGGGAGCCGAATCTAAATTATGGATTAAAAGTCACATTTAGATTGCAACAACAATCAGATGTATTAGAAACTTCCCCAATAGGAAACCTTAAAACTCAAAGGTACGCCAGAGACTTCGAATACTGACTCTGATTAAGGAAATCCAGCACTTAACATCAGTCATAATGATGATGAAAGCAAAGAGAACCAATCAAAGACCCTAGCATGGAGAATTTTAATGGACTCTGTTAGTCAGCAAATATACATCACAAAGAATATCGCCAAGGAACTCAAAGCTGGGAATAGAAGAAGAAAACAAACTCACTTTAGGCGCGGGAGGTCCTACCAAAGAAATCACAACACATCTAAAGTAAAAAAAATACAAAACATTCCCAATGGCTAAATTAATCAATACAAAGGAGATAACCATACAAACAGGACATCAAATGAAGAAATTGAGGAATTGAGAAAATTACAATTATTGAAACACTTCCCTTTAGAATTAAAGGGGCACGACACTAACCTCAAAAGAAATTTAGACTTATTGCTGGATGAAGCAGGGTTATTACGCTGCGGAGGAAGACTATCAAACACTGATTGGTATTATGATCAAAAGTACCCGATAATCATTCCAAAGAGCAGCGAATTCACAAACAAAACCATTATGAATACTCATATAGAAAATTATCACGTATGTGCCAGTCACACTTAGCTTTATAAGGAATCAATTTTGGATACCTCAAGGCAACTCCAAAAAGTAATAAAAAATTGTTCAAAATGTATAAAACATGGTGGAGGTGCTCCACATCGTGGAATGGTACCAGAGAGGATCATTACGGAAAAGAGGAAAACCCTATCTCAGATGGACAGATGACCTAGACAAGACCACAAACGGAGTTTGGAAACATATACTATTGATGAAATCAAAGAATTCTATCACATCGCTGAAAAATAAGCGACCACGACTGACATAGGAAAATGTTAGTCAGCTGACTTAGCCAATGACAATTCAGACCTGACCGATTCAAATTGTAAATAGGAAATTGTATATCTTTATAAATCATGAAAAGCAATGTAAGTTAGGTCAATTAATTTGCAGTCAGTCCTAAGCCTGAAAAAAGTATGAAGGGAAGTTCATTGAATTGTCAATACTCTTTTGCTGTTACGAAACAAAGAAGCGTAAAGAACAACCCGCAACTTGTTTCTTTATGGAAAAAGATGTTAATTAGAACAAAAACAAAATGATTGAAACGTGGATTTATCATTACCTACCATTTCATTTTACACAATTCTATGTTTGAACTTTTTATTCTTTATATTGTCCAAAATTGTTTATACACTGTTCATATATTTTTGTACAATCCTCAACACTTTTAAAGTATAATTAATCACGTGTAGGTACGGTGATGACAAGTCCCTATTGAATATGTAATATTTATTACGTTTCTATGATTTTGACAATTTAAAAATTCTTGTTCAAATTCCTTACAAATTATATTTTGTTAAAACATAAATATTCTTGTTTCAATTTGAATAAAATTCTCCCGATTTTTTGCCGGCAACTGTAAAGTTATAATAATATATGAAATAATTTTAATATTTCACTTTTGACACACTGTGGTGACGTGAGCGCGCGCTCATTCGTCAAATCAAATCAATAACCTTCTGTAAATGTCGGCTTCCCGCAACACGTTTCCGTTGCATTGCACGATTTTACTCCCACAAAATCGAGTGGTAAGATGTTACACATCAAAAAAATCAATATCACCTCATTTCTTATAAGGTCTTTAGGCTAAGGGTCTTTGGGAGGAGGAACCTTGTTGCGCCTCTCGAGGCGAGTCCTGCTGACGTAGGGCGTGGGCTGCTTCAAGTGGACGGTGCGCACGTGCAGCTTGCGACTGTTGGACTGACCGAACGCTTTGCCGCACACCTCGCACACGTACGGCTTCACACCAGTGTGACTCTGCAACGAAAGTGCCGCGTGACTAACGCATAGTTACCCAAAATGGTCACGGCACTGCTGTGCTCGAGTTAACTGTATCCCCAAATAAAGCAACAGAGTAGAGTGTTACCCGAAAGTGCCTGTCGAGCGCGCCCTTGCACTTGAAGGCCTTGAAACAGACGGAGCAGGGGTAGGGCCGGTGGTCGGAGTGCGTCTTCTCGTGCATCTGTAGGTTGGTGCGATTGAAGAAGGCCTTGGGGCACTGCGGGCACTTGTAAGCGCGCTCAGTCGAGTGGGTCCGTTTGTGGTATACCAGGAACGCGTTGCCCTATAACATCAAACTATTCACTACCACAGGACAAACAATAAAGTACGGTCTTCTGTAATAATGCTAGTATAGTCAGAAGGACTACCATATTATACCAATACCAACTTTTTTAGCAAATGGAACACTCACCCTGAAGCTTTTGCCGCATATATCGCACACGTAGTTCTTCTGTATGGGATAGTTCTTGTCGGGATGTTCGCGACGGAAGTGAGTCCAGTAATCTCGGGCGTTCGAAATCTCCACTGAACACTGTCAATGACAAATTATAATTATTAATATTACATCATCCTCAGCTCTTAGAGTATTTCTGTGGGAACGATAAAATATTGTCTACATACGTGTTCGCAGGAGGCAGGCCAGGTGTGTGTGGAGGGTTTCTTGCCGTAGTTCTTGGGTCGTTTGCGAGCGTGCTCCTTGCGGTGGTGCATCCTCAGCTCTTCGCCGTTGGGGAATGTCTCGCCGCACACGCGACACCCAGTGCTATCAATTAAGAAACGTTTAGCATTATTTTTAAAAAAAGCTTCTCCTAATGTATATTAGGAGAAGCTTTTTTTAAAAATAATGCTCGTTAATAAATAACTTATCGTTTATGACAGCCTGCTAAGAGTTTTTTAATATTATTTTTTGATTAATCTTTTTTATATGGGCAACTTAAAATGGACTTCATAATTGTGATGACAAAAGTTTCTGTATGATTTCAAATTTCCTTATACATCCGCCTAGTTCTATGAAATAAAAACAATAATATTACTATTCTATGAACTGATACATACTTGTTCTTGGTTTGCATGTGTTTAGTGGACGTCACCATGTGTCTCTTCCACGCCTTAATGGATTTAAATTTTACATTGCACTCTATACAGTACGGAACCTCTTTCTTTTCATCTTTCTTACTCTCCAAGTTTTCCTGAAATATTTTCAAAGCTCTACTTTAGTGTGAATATCATACTCAGGCAAACAGCTGACAATATTTTTTGAATCTATCTTCTTATCCTTTTAAAATTAAACCGCAGCCTCCTTTGAATACATATCCCTTGGAGCCATCTCCAAAATCCTATTCCTATCGGATATGGAACCTGGAGTCGTTTCGCGTCGCGAATGTGAAAACCAAGAAGCCAGCATCTCCAACGCTGGGCTATGTAAATTTGTCTATGGACGTGGGCTTGTCTATGTACGTACGTGGGTGGAGGGTTTCTTGCCGTAGTTCTTCGGTCGTTTGCGAGCGTGCTCCTTGCGGTGGTGCATCCTCAACTCTTCGCCGTTGGGGAATGTCTCGCCGCACACGCGACACCCGGTGCTATCAATTAAGAAACATGTGCTATCAATCGACGGTGAAATTCGGCAACAACACAGATGACGCGCAGATCCCAACGCGAGCGAATAGCGAGTGGCGAGTAGCGCTCGCTCGGCATACGTTTTTACCTACCGAGCGAGGGTGAGCGACAGTGCGGGGTACGCTGAAGGGAGCGCGAGGGTAGGCACTCGACCGAGTAAACAAAACATGGTCCGAGTGATTGTCTTGCTATTCTGCGAGCACTCGGCTGAGCACCCTAACCAATCGAGAACTAGGTCGAGAGCACTCTCTCGCCACTATGCTCGGCTTGTGTGATCTTTTGCAATTAAAAATAAAAAAGTCATACCCAGGTTACCCTGTACGGGTATGACAGTATAATATTAACAGCGGGTTCCTATAATCTACCATTCGTCACTGTTTACAAGTAACTACTCGTTTTCATTTTCCGACAACGGATTGTAACAAAGCGTTCCATAATTTTCTACAAGTAGATGAATATAGGAACGCGTCACCCTTACGACTCGTGGCTATAAGTACCGTTTGTAGGCAAAAACGATTCTTTGTTTGGATATAGGAACCGGCCCTAATAGGTGTTTAATAGGCGACGGTAGCCGCCTAGTATCAAGTGGACTGTCAACCTGTCTGACGACTTTTCTTATACCTTCACATTGTTCTATGGAATAAAAACACTATTCTATACTATTCTATGGACCAATACATACTTGAAGTCATTGGTTTGCGTGTGTTTAGCGGACGTCACCATGTGTCTCTTCCACGCTTCAGTCGATATAAATTGTACATCGCACTCCGTACAGTACGGTCCCTCCTCCTTTTCATTCTTCTTACTCTCCAAGTTTTCCTGAAACATTTTCAAAACTCTACTTCAGTGTTAATATCATGCAAACAACTGACAATATTTTAACATTTACAGGACCTACAGTATCTTTTAAAACTAAAGCATAAAGCAGACAACTGGTAGACGTTTGAAATGAAATTTTGACATGACTGAAATAAATTGCCTTGGTGCTAGCAAATGTCGACTTTCTTCTTATATATTAATAAATATAATTACCACGACGTCCTTGTGCATCATGGTCTTGTGCATGGTGAGTCCCAGTTTGCTGACGAACGAGTATCCGCAAATGCCGCATATGAATTCGGAGGGATGTTTTATCCTCATGTGACTCAAGTGTGAAGTAGATTTACTGAAAAATAAATCTGAATATAATTAAAACGAATTTAGTATTATATAATCAAAAAAGGCACTATTTGTCTAATAGTTCAATAACTTTGTAATTCCTTTAATTTTTAATAGTATAATTATATCTATGGCTAATTATGCTGTCGATATTTAAATATTATTCTTATTGTCTACGCATTAAGGTGCATTATTGTTTAGTGACAATACTCACGTGGAAACTTCGTCACAGTACTGGCATTTGTATGTTACACCTTTGTGCCATCTGTGATGTTGTTTCGCTTTAGTTCTGGAATTTGACAATAAAGCATTTCATTGTATTTTGATGTGAAATATCTTTTGCGGCAGGTGAGTCCTGCTGTTGTATTTGGCCAAACTAACACTTTGGTGGAACTTTGCCCAACACTGTGGCGGAACTTTGGCCAACACTGGGGCGGAACTTTGGCCAACACTGGGGCGGAACTTTGGCCAACACTGTGCCGGAACTTTTTTTCGATTTTCGATGTTTCATATCTACCAGGTGTTACGCGATGGCTCGATTTTTTTTTACGATATACTACAACATAGTATAATACAGGCTGATATTTTTAGGCAATTAGTATTATTGAGAGAACTTAATGTAAAATACTCACGCAGTTTTTGATATATGAGAACATGTTTTACAAGCATACTTCTTCTCGTGGTTAATGTAGTGCTTTTGCAGAGTACGTTTCGTTTTAAACCGGAATTTACAAATTGGACACTCTATATCGCCAGCCTTCTGTAAAATAACAAAATGGCGTTGCGAAACCAAACTAAGTATTCTCATACTTTTATTTTGATATTTCAAAGCAACACTTGCTGTTTGATTCAAATTTTAGGATTAAGGATAAGGGATTAGGAAAGGATAGCTTTTACTCATTCATCATTCATACGTTAAAGCACCTACATACCAAGTTAAAACAATAAAGTTACAATTATTCAATAACAAAGCAATGTTTCTTTTGACTTTTCCATCAGATGTGGTTAAAGAATTCCATCCTGCATAATATGATCCTATAAAAATATATGAGATACAATCACTTTGCTTTTACTTTTACCTAATCTGTGACCTCGATGGCCTTGTGAATAGCCAATTAAACTTTGAAAAACTTGAATAATAAAATTTATAAAAATTAATTTTGAATAATAAAAATCTAAGAAAATTTAAGAAAGCTCACCGGGTCGTGTTTTCCAACGTGATTTTGCCAGGCGTCCTTGTCTATGAAGCCTTTGTAGCACAAATTACATTGGAACGGCGCGTTTTTGTAATTCGACGAGTTTTTCCGGTTATTTATCTCGGCAATTTGTTCCTCCACCTTAGCCCACGATAACACATTTTAATAACCGTCTTAAGTATAAGATGGTTATTACACTATCTATTCATTTGTAGGAAGCCAAATTAGGAAATCGGAAGGTGTAATCGCAGTTAGAACAGATTGGATCCAATTTAGATTTTAGATTCTATTATTATCTATTTTTAACTCTATGTCTTCGACTTAGAAATCAATTTAGTGTAGTGTGATCACTAAGTTCACTACTTAGGTTCCTAAATTGGTTTCCTACAAATTATAAATACCTTAACTACATTTATTCAGATCTGAATTTGAATATGTGTCGTGCTTATAAAAAAGGTAAAGAATTCAAGTTATTATTCAACCTGTATACACAATTACACACTTACAGATAGCTTAATTATAGTCACATATTCCTCCAGATCAATCTCCTCCACCCCAACGCCACCAGTGTTCTTAGTCAGTCGCCATTTCTCTTCTTTTGGCTTTATCTTCACGCTGTCAGTTTTCCTGGGTCGTCCTCGTTTTGCTTTAACACTAGAAAGACGGAAAAAACAACTAACCTCCAAAGACGGCCAGGGGTCATTTGACCTAACACATTTTTTCTTATATATTCTTAACATATATAAATATGTATATAGTTAGCCATATGGAAAACGATGTATATAGAAATATATAGGTTTTCATTACAACAAATTTGTGTTTATTTCAGAAAAAAAGAATTTATTCGCTATGTACTGATGTCGTACATTCACGACGTACAAACATTTTTGATTGATTGCAAGTTCCACATAACGGTTTTTTTTACATTGGTCAAACATTTTATTAGTTTTATTTTTACGGTGAGTTTGGTAGCAGTAACGCCTATTTCGTGGCTCAGAAGCTGTAGTTTTAACGAAATATCACGTTGCAACCAGGTCTCAGGAGCAGATTCTTCTGATATGTTACTCGCTTCGAGCGCCAATTTCAGAATAAAATTCCTTCTATGCAATCGTTTATTACTTACTTACAGGCATTTGTTGCAGATAAATCTAATGTTATGAAAAACTTGCAAAAGTCATCTTCTAGAAGCAGCTTTGGTACTGTATCTTGCCATTTGGTCCATAACATCAACACCATACTTAGTAGCATTGTAAAACATACAGTTTCGAGGTTTTTCCATAATATTCCACTAATATAATATCACCAAGGTGATATTATATTATTATGAGGTTTATTTCCACAAAACGAATGAATACAGAGTACTTGAATCTGAGATGGTCTTCCTTTATTACTTGGTGACGTAGAATTTCAGCTAATGGTAGATTTCTGTCTGAGCCATCACTAGAACTTGATGCAGGAGTATATGAATGTCTATCTTCAACTTGTAGTAGTACTGCTACATTTTCACCTTCACTTTCCAATTCATCTTCTGGCAAAAAACTGCAAATATGCTAAAGTTTCTTCACTGTGAAGCCGAGCCATTTTCCAGAATAATAAACAGAAAAAATTATAATCTTTCAACGAAAGTACTTAGTGTATTGAAATAATGAAACTATGATAATTAGGGGTGTGTGTAACAAGACCAGTCAATAAAAAAATATTCAGTTACTAACAATATCTGTTGAATGGGTCAAATGACCCTAGCCGTCTTTGTTGGTAAAAGCTGTTTTTACTAATGTTTGGAGGATCATATTGCTATGTAAACACTTTTGTTTTGAAATTAATTGTATTTTATTAAAAGTCACGAGACACGAAGTCATATAAACCAATAGTGATAAAATAATCAACCATGAAAGTTTGAATTGGGGTCAAATGACCCCTTCCGTCTTTCTAGTGTTAACTTTCACATTGTCAAGTATTTCAGCCGATAGAGGCGACATATCTTTATCTAACTGAAAACCAACAAAGACTTGACTTGCCTGGAGTTTGTTTCTCTTTTATTTAAAAAGTTTAAGTAAAGGGAATAACTTAGCCACAAAATAATTTGTATAAATAAAATACTTATTCCAATAGCATCATAGTGATTTTTTTTAAACGGACTGAGGATAGTATACTTCCGGTATACAAAAATAAAGGTATTTCCATAAATTCTCATATAAAACTCACTTCCACATCTTGTAACTGCTCGTGATGTTCTTCTGTTTTCTCAAAATCCTTTTTTCTCTTCCCTACTTTTTTCTTAAAATTCCTCTCTTTAATTTTATGCAGTGACAGCGATTCATCATCACTCGATACTGACATTGATTGGATTGAATCGTAATCTTGTTTAAAATACTCATCATTGTCGTTGTCTTTCTCTATCTCTTTCTTTATTTCTAATTCTAATTCGACACTATTTGAACCAAAAAACTCCTCTGCAATAACTACATTAATGTTAAGATTGGAAGTTAATTCATAACTATCTCTATCAATTTGTTTAATGTGATTGACTGTAATCTGTAAAAAGAATTTAAATATTTAATATATAGAGCCAACTTTGAAAGAAAGTTGATTTCTATATAATTGACCCTGCCGGGAATCGCTACTAAGTTCCCTGGGATAAAGTGTTAGGACGTATACACTAACCACTCATCCAATAGGCTCGTGAAAACTTTAAAAAGCTGTAAATAATTTTAAGTACCTTTCCATTTTGATGAAGAATGTCATACAAAGCCCGTTGACCCCTAAGGCATCTCTCTTTGAATAAGTAGTATTTCTTTGCTAGCGAAGTGCATTCATAGCAAACGTATGGTGGCAGTTCAAATGCGCTCAAGGGCTGTAATAACAAAAACATGAGTTTGTATATAAACAATATAACTGACTCCATACACTGTTTATTTTATTTATAAATAAATATCTTTACGGTGACAGCTGTTTTTGTTTTTATTTCATAATACTAAGGAAATAAAATACTTACATTGGGACCAATAATGGCCTCAAGATATGTCTCCAAGGAGTATGTCAGCATATTATACAATTTGACGTCCATAACAAGGCACATCTGGCATACTTTCACGTCTCCCGTATTATTCATTGTAAAATATTTTTAAAACAAACTTAAGTGGAGCAAATTTAATTCATAGATTCGCGGGGAGAAGAGTTAAGAAATATTAGAATTTCTGTTCAAAGTCAAACAAAGTTTATAGTCATTTTCACACTAGTTTTCCCGTAAAAACAGAATAACTATTTCTATAATTTGATAAGTTTTCTATAAATCTAATTGATTGCTCATAAATGCTAAATGGTTCTAAATTAAAGAGAATTTTTAATTCATTTATTTTGAGTTTTTGACGTTTGTTACGTTTTGTTTTTGTTTGCTACAATATGAATCATTATGTAAAATAATACTTACCTACCCATTTTTCTAAAAAGTGCTTATATATTATAATTATTCTTAATACAAATATAGGCATAATAATTATGTACAACAAATTATTTTATTTCGCAATATAATATTCAATTTCAATACAAATTCATTGATTAGATATAGTAGTCTGTGGGTTGATTGCCACAGATCAACAGACAAACTCAGAGTACTTTAGTTCTAATTTATTCTTTGCTTTTTGTCTTATTATTTCTATTAGGGTCTCTTTCACCAACTACAAGTAAAGTGTTGTTTAGTTACTTTTAGAAATAATTTTATTTTTTATTAAATTATGCACTCGGTTTAGTGCATCCTTCGATAGGCGAATTTTTATTATTATTTTCTTTTAATGTTTGGAACTTTTACCGTACAAACAAAAGTATATCAGCTAAATTATTCCCGGTGACTTTAAATAACGGTTAGCCTACTTGACAGATGGTGAAAGAGGTCCTTAGTATATATGTATGTACCTATATAAAAAATGCTTTTACTTATGTATGTATATGTTTTAATATGAAACTCTAGAATAATTAATATAAAATAATGTAACATATGGATCCTTTCAATTTAATAATAGGATCCAACATAATTTTTTACTCATTGGTCTACCGTCTAATGTCGGGGCAACCGGCGGGTTTGACCCGACCGACTTGGCTAGGAATTATATGGGTTCATATACTTATTATTAAAAAATCGCAAAAAAAATTAAATTATTTATAAATAAATTATGTAATAACATCACCATCGAGTGTATATAGATATAAAAATATAGGTAACATGCTCTTGTAGACAGACAAAATATTTAGAATGCTTGTAACATCAGAATAAAATTAACTTGCACTGTATTATCGAAACATAATCACTTTGTGATTATATTGTTTTTAAAAGTAAAATTTATGTTTTCTTTTTGTGTGTAATTTATGATTGATTTTTGCTTATTGTATCGTACAAATCTTTTCTCCTTTGCGACCTTCTTGGTATTTGACTTCTCACTTCTTCTACTGCAGACAGATCTGGAAAAAAGCAAATAATTATCTATCTATTTATCTAAAGTCGATTTTTATTTCAAAGATAAAAAAGGTAAACAAACAATTCATGACATAGAATTTTCTAGTTTTAACCTTAATTACACATTCATATATACACGAATTCATTCACACTCACTAACCATAATATTTTTAACGATATGTATCCAAAATTATTGCATATTTTCAGAGGAAAATGCAAAAAAACTCGATAAAATCGTCTCATAACCTACAATATCAATAGACGTCACAGAGATTTTGTCTATGGTTTTAGAGACGGGACATGTACACGATCTAAGTCATTTGGAGTCACATGAGGTTTAGATTCGTTATACATAAATTATCTTTATCATTTAAAGCTTACACAGTTCAATAAAATACAATAACACAAAGTCTACTTGTTAATGTTGTTTTATTGTGTCAAATAACAAGTAAAAAGACAAGAAATTCATCATATTAAACAGTACCAACAAGTTCTAAATGAGCTCTTTGATATGCCTATTGTACAAATCCCATCTCAAAAACAGGTCAGTGACCCTGGCGACGCCATATTTGTTTACCTTTTTTATCTTTGAAATAAAAATCGACTTTAAGAGATTTATTTTGATTATTTAAACAAGAAATTTTGCAGACATCATATTCCTAATTTTAATGTGTTAATATTTAAAGTATATTTTAATTTTTTGATTTTTTTTTTGTTCAACTGAAACTTACCAATGTCTGCATAAAGAATATCAGGTCTGTCCTTCAAAGTTCCCACCACAGAACCCCAGGGGTCCACCACCATGGAATGTCCCCATGCCACATAGTCCGCCTCAGGGTCCCTCGCCGGGGACACCAGAGCTACCCACAACTGAAGATCGTTGGCCCTCGCCCTGGCCAATAGCTCCCAGTGCTTGGGTCCAGTTGTCATATTAAATGCACCCGGGTAAATGAGTATTGAGCACCCTGAAAAAAAAAAAAATACTGAGCTCATCCCCAGTTTGTATTCTGTCACATACCCTATTAGGCTTTAGCCCCCGACTTCGCCTGCTGGGGCCCTACTATCACCTCTTAAAACGATGCAAAAACGACTTTGCATCGCTTTAAGAGGTGATAGTATGGGCCCTGATCTTTTTTAACCTCCGATACAAAAATATTATAAAATTTTGAACTGCGAGTTTGTGTATTTGTCTGTCTGTTGCATTATAGCTCCTAAAAAGATGGATTATTTTGATCCTTTTTTTTTATTTGAAAGCTGACGTGATCGAGATGTTTCTTAGCTATTTATGAATTTATGAAATCCTATTTATGAAGATCCTATCAGACCTCATCTTCGCTACACGGCTAGATGCTGGCCAAGAGCAAACCCTTCTATAATAAAAAATAAATAAATAAACCGTTAATTTATAACATTATTTAAGTATAAGCGAATTACCTTGATCAGCCATAATACGCGCCATCTCCGAGAATCGTAGATCGTAGCAAATACCTATTCCTATTCTTAAGCCGTGGAAATCAAAAACAGTGATCTGGTTTCCGGGAGACAACACATCGGATTCTTTGAATGTGATTTTGTTAGGTATGTCTATGTCAAATAGGTGTACCTGAAAAAGTTTTTTAGAATTTTTTTATTTATTAACAAAATTATATCAATATCAATACTTCGATGAAACCATAAAACCATTATACCTTTCTATGTTGAGCAAGCAACTTCCCATTGGAATCCCATACCGTGCATGTGTTATATAATTTATCCCCACACTTCTCAGGCAACGTCCCTCCCACAACGCAAACTTTTGCTAGAGCCGCAGCCTCCGAAAGTGCTCGACATGTCTCCCCAGATGGCACCGGTTCAGCATATTCCGCAAAATATTCTACAAATGTATGTAGTTTTAAAAAAATAACATACAATTTCTGGGAATATGTAATATATATGTAAGACAATGTAAGAAATAGATATTTCTGTGCATATATGATACAATATATAAATAAAAGGTCCGCCTTGTCTTTAGAAGGAAATTGAGGACAGTCTGATCTGAATATTAAGGTGGATGTATAACGATGAATGCTTACTAGTTCCATATGGAGAATTAAAACATTCAGGTAATGCAACTAGCTGTGCACCAGCTTCTTTAGCTCGATGTATTTCCTCTACAGCTCGGGCTACATTCTTAGCTTTATCGCTACCAACCGACAACTGCACTAAAGCTATTTTAAGGCCTGAAACAATAAACAAAATAATAGGTAATATTGTTTAGGTTTATATTATATCTAACATATAATATAAACATATTTTGACCTATATATGTAAAAGCATCACAGATATAGGAAAAAATGCACAGTCATAAAGAATTATTTTGCTAATTATACCTAGGTAAGTATTTAACATTTTTAAGGTAAGTATAACATATCATATTATCATAGTAACAATAATTAATGTAGACCAAATGTAGATAATGCAGTAGATTGTAAAATGGAATCTTACCTAAACTAAATCAAACTATTATCCTTACATAATATAAAACAAAGTCCTCTGCCGCGTCTGTCTGTATGTTCGCAATAAACTCAAAAAATTTTCGTGCTGTTTTCACCAATGGATAGAGTGGTTCTCGAGGAAGGTTTTAGTATATAGTTTACAAAATTACGCGGGCGAAGTCGCGGGCAGCAACTAGTACATTAGGTATATAAAATACATTTAAGTTTACATTAATATAAAATGTGAAGTATATAAATATTTTTTCGGTTGTAATATTCCTAAATAATATTATTATCCACACTGATTATCCATGAAAAATAACAAAGATGGCAAAATTGTTACCATTCATGGTGATGTTCCTATATTCTCATGAAATTGACTGTTAAAAAGGCAAACTAAGTTAAAACAATTTTAGTATGAAATCAGTACGTAAATAATGTGTACATTAACCTTTTTCACCGATAAGATAGTATGAAATTGTTATAATAAAGTTAGGTAAACAATAAGTGTTAGGTATATTATTAATATTAAAATACGATAAAAAGAAGGTTACTTCGTAATTTTAAGATTCTATATGATTTGCTTAATAAATAAAATACCTAGCCCCAGAAAATATATTTTTAAAACTTTAACCTCAGTGATAAGACTGATAAGTATGTAATCAGAACAAATTTATTCATACCCCTGAAATTTGGTACTGGTTTATTTAAAAACCGCTGGTGGACGGCGTCTGTGTGTGTTACACTCATAACGTTAGACAATTATCTATTTAATTAAACTATTTTAAAAGTGTGAATACCTCTTTTAAGCATTCGTATTTATTTCTTATCCTGGTAGTTAAAGTGGTAAAAATATTTTCGAACACAAACACAAAAATGAAAACCAGAGAGAATATAGAATATAGTGTTCTGTCAGTTCTGTGTGGATCACAGACTAGCGATATGAGCCTTGAATGCCTTGAATAAACAAACAGAATAACAAAATATAATATCATACGTGATGATGGCAAGGATGAGATGTCCCTAGTTTCATGGAAGATGAGTTGTCCACTAGTGTGGGATGCCATGCCACCTGCGTCGACTTTTTAGCACAGTCCCACCTTCATGGAACACTTGCCACAGCCGTGCTGCTGCTGAAGCGACCGAAAAGCGGAAAATCCACAAATACAGACTTCGGCACCGGCTACGTATTCATTCCCTTCGGTGTCGAATCTCTGGGTCCATAGCGTCCCAATGCTCTTAAAAAATTAAGTCTTAAGAGTCAAAAAATCTTAATAAATTAAAATTACATCTTATCGAAACGTTTGGTCGACATAACCGGCAATTCTAAAGCTGGCTATTACCTCGATCAACAGATTAGTATTGCCATACGAGGTAATGCAGCCAGCATACTTAGGGCCCTGCTAAAGGGACCGATGCTTGAACTATGAATATAAAAAGTCCCTTTTTATGAAAACTTTTTTTTAGATTAAACTTAACTGGTAGTTCCAGGTGGCCGATATCCACCCAACTCTAAAATACTTACTTACTGTCTCCTAAATTTTCCTGAAAAAAATCTCCATACACGAACTTCCCCACTGGTCTACAGTCGATGCCGGTCGTAGGTTCCATAATCTAAATTTTCCATATTCATAGTCAGGTGCTAGATCATAAGTGCAACGCGATCGTGAACATTTTGACACCCACCCACCGAAACAAGTGCTGCAGTGTGTCCTTCAGTCCTTACTTAACATTCAGAGAATTCCATTTTTAAATGTAATTGTTTTATTATTATATTGTATTATAAGTGGCCACTTAAATGTATTGAGTTTTAGTAAAAATAACGTAACTTACATATCTTGTGTAAGAAAAACAAACCAAATAAATGTAGGTACATACTTATTTTTAATGTCACAATTTAAAAGGTACATACCTACTTACATTAATTGTACTAAATCACGCGATTTATGATTGCTGATAATAAACATAGAAAAATCAATTTAAAATTTAATTTAAATTACAATATGCAATTATTTTAAATTATTTCAAGAGACTATGAAAATGAGCAGATATACTTAAAAAGTATGTACCATAATAGTAATATTATACAATATTATTACTCAGATTATGAAAACTAATAAATAGTCTAATAAAACGGTATATCACTTAGTTACCCAATTTTATTAAATTTAATATTGCCTCTATACATATTGCAAACTTACATCAATTCATAAAAATATAAAAAGTACATACAATAGGAGAATGAAATGCATTTTAAGCGTCGCTGCACAAAAGAAATTAAATGAGATCTAAGACCTTTAGCAGGTGAAAGTAATCAGTAAATGAACGGTTGGATGACCGACTCCTTGGGGACGACCTTGTTGCGCCTCTCGAGGCGAGTCCTGCTGACGTAGGGCGTGGGCTGCTTCAAGTGGACGGTGCGCACGTGCAGCTTGCGACTGTTGGACTGACCGAACGCTTTGCCGCACACCTCGCACACGTACGGCTTCACACCAGTGTGACTCTGCAACGAAAGTGCCGCGTGACTAACGCATAGTTACCCAAAATGGTCACGGCACTGCTGTGCTCGAGTTAACTGTATCCCCAAATAAAGCAACAGAGTAGAGTGTTACCCGAAAGTGCCTGTCGAGCGCGCCCTTGCACTTGAAGGCCTTGAAACAGACGGAGCAGGGGTAGGGCCGGTGGTCGGAGTGCGTCTTCTCGTGCATCTGTAGGTTGGTGCGATTGAAGAAGGCCTTGGGGCACTGCGGGCACTTGTAAGCGCGCTCAGTCGAGTGGGTCCGTTTGTGGTATACCAGGAACGCGTTGCCCTATAACATCAAACTATTCACTACCACAGGACAAACAATAAAGTACGGTCTTCTGTAATAATGCTAGTATAGTCAGAAGGGCTACCATATTATACCAATACGAATTGTATTGCATAAATAACTAGGAAACATTTTTATCAAATGAAACACTCACCCTAAAGCTCTTGCCACATATATCGCACACGTAGTTCTTCTGTATGGGATAGTTCTTGTCGGGGTGTTCGCGACGGAAGTGAGTCCAGTAATCTCGGGCGTTCAAAATCTCCACTGAACACTGTCAATGACAAATTATAATTATTAATATTACATCATGTATTTTTCCTTCTTGCGGTGGTGGATCCTCAACTCTTGGAGTATTTCTGTGGGAACGCAAAATATTGTCTACGTACGTGTTCGCAGGAGGCAGGCCAGGTGTGCGTGGAGGGTTTCTTGCCGTAGTTCTTGGGTCGTTTGCGAGCGTGCTCCTTGCGGTGGTGCATCCTCAACTCTTCGCCGTTGGGGAATGTCTCGCCGCACACGCGACACCCGGTGCTATCAAGAAACGAGCATTATTTTAAAAAAAGCTTCTCCTAATATACAACTTATCGTTTATGAAACTGTTTTGGATGCATATTTGAAGCTTGGTTGGGCCTGTATTAAATCATCAATGAAAACACTCGGTCCGTAATGGTGACTCAACAGAAACAGACATGTTGGAGGTGGAAACGAACTTAGGGCTCACGCAATATCACGAACTACTGACTCATTGGTCGTTCAACGTCTAAAATGATAAAGACAACGACAAGACCAGACTAAAATGATTAGCAGTGACTGTTAGAAGTATTTTATGTCCATTGCCTCACATACACATAAAAATCTTTATGTTTTTATCTTATTCAATTTAATAAACCGATACATACCTGAAATCCTTGGTTTGCGTGTGTTTAGCGGACGTCACCATGTGTCTCTTCCACGCCTCAGTGGATATAAATTGTACATCGCACTCCGTACAGTACGGACCCTCCTCCTTTTCATCCTTCTTACTCTCCAAGTTTTCCTGAAACATTTTCAAAACTCTACTTCAATGTAAATTCATACTCAGGCAAACAACTGACAATATTTCACCATTTACAGGACTTACAGTATCTTTTAAAACTAAAGCATAAAGCAGACAACTGGCAGACGTTTGAAATGAAATTTTGACATGACTGAAATAAATTGCCTTAGTGCTAGCAAATGTCGACTTTCTTCTTATATATTAATAAATAATTATATTAATTATACCACGATGTCCTTGTGCATCATGGTCTTGTGCATGGTGAGTCCCAGTTTGCTGACGAACGAGTATCCGCAAATGCCGCATATGAACTCGGAGGGATGTTTTATCCTCACGTGACTCAAGTACGAAGTCCATTTACTGGGAACAGACAATAAGTTGGGATAAGTACATCGCTAAGCCAAGGAGAGTAATGAGAGAGAAATTTGAAGTATGTATAATTCGCTATTTGACTAATTTTAGAAAATCGTTTTAAATTATTCTTTATTACATAATAAGCACACCACATTGATATTTCCGGGAGATTTACTGTATTATAAATAGAAATCAATGTTAAAGTTTAACGGCCTTATTCATAAAAAGTTATAGAAGGCTTATTAGCTTGTTATAAGAAATTTACCAAAAAGTGTTATTCATAAACGTTCAATAGCAGCAAACCGCTTAATAAGTGTTTCATAAAGTTATTGAAGCAAGGACCCTACTATAAGCCTCTAATAAGGGAACAATTCAAGATGGCCGACTTAAAACAGCTGACCGACTGACTGATTTCTATTGACGTTTGATGTGGAGTTTGAATTTTGATTGATGTTTGTTTGTAAAGGAATTAGCAAATAATAGTTTAAATTACATAATTATGTAAGATATAACATAATAAGTGATATATATAGTAAAAATACAATATATTTTTCAAGTAATTTATTATTTTCTCATAACAATTTTCTTTTGCACTAAAATTTCTTTTAGGTCCAATATTCTCCCTTTCTTCTCTTCATTTTTAATTTGGGCTTCATGAAGCTCCTTCCGACACTCCATTTCATGAAATAAAAATGAAATAAAAGGCTGAAATAAAAATAGCACATATTATTATGTGTGGTGATGAAATATTATGTGGGATGTTTATTTGGCATACAATATTTTATAGATATGAGCATATTAGAGCTATGTGAGCCCGAAGGCTGTGGTGCAATAACACACTATCAACTTTGCATTGTCATGGTGTTATGTGATATTGTCCACACATAATTATTTATTATTTCTCCACTACATATTATAATACAAAGTCCTCCGCCCCATCTGTCTGTCTGTTTGTGATAAACTCAAAAACTACTGCACCGATTTTCAAAATTCACAGTTAGAAAACTTTGAGAAAAATAAAAGTGGTTCCCTCATGACAGCATGCTTACAATTTCTAATAAAATAATAATAATAATTTTTTGTTTTAAAATTGCATCATGCGATCAGTCCAAAGAATATGAGCAGATTTGTTGAAGGTGTTTTAAAAATAATAAAATAAATATATTTATAACAAATAAAAAATATTTAATAAAATAATTTGTTTAGGTTAGGGAATATTTGAAAGCTAAACATGAAATTACCTGATTTATTTGGTCTGAATCAAACTCGTTTGTATCTATAATGAATTCGTTTGGGAGCCACCAACTTATATCTTCAGCGTTGTCTGGCTTCCTTGGCGGCGGTGGACCACCACCTGTCAACAGTTTGTTTTCTTTCTTCTACTTTTTGTCGTACTTTTTGGGTCATTTTTAAAATGCCCCACTGCGATTTCAGCTGAGTAATGGTACGTGTGGTACCATTGCACATACCTACTATTGAAGCTAATATAATAAATATGAATAATGAGCAACTAATGAGGAAATAATGAACAACTTTAACAAACATCTAATATAACGATAACGTACGCATTAAATATGTGTTAGTTCATGTCTTAGCAATTGCCAAACTAAGCTATACATACCTGACTTGTAAATCCGCCCACGCTGCTTGTATTTTGTAATTGTAATTAGTGTCCGTATTTTTATTTTCGATCGCTTTAACTCTCTCCCTCACCAATTCCAACAATAGATGCTACGGAAGTAAACGTAAGAAATTAATAAACAGAAAATACTAATGGCAAATAAATATTTTTTAAAAAAACACTCACTTTATCTTCCTCTGACCAATTTAGGCTTTTTTGCCGTTTTTTATCCACTTTTGGATTCCATAGTTAATTGCGAATCAAAAATTTGACAAAATTAAGAAAATCACTTATTTATCACACAAGTAAATTGGGTTATATTTTCAATTTTCATAAGAAATGTCAAAATATCACATAAAAAAAAAATCACTTTACTGTCATTTGGGGCGTGGATACAGAGATTTTAGCTTTTTTGTCTATGAATTCATCAGAACGGCAACATAACAATGATAAACTAACTAATAGCGACATATTAGTTATGACAGGCTTATGGAACGTTTATGAATAGCAATTTTATAATAAGCTTATTAAGGTCTTATGAGCGTTTTAACTATTGAACGTTTTAAGCCTCTAATAGGGGATTTTTATGAATAAGAGCGTTAATTTCCAAAACCGCGTCAAAAACGCTGTTTCTGTAATGGAGCTGGTTTTTGATACGTGTGACGTCACACGCTAGTAAACAACTCAATAACCTGCAATAACCTAAACCCGCAATGTTTACTAGTGAATGACGTCATCAGAGTTGCAACCAATCACAGGGCGCAGATAAAATTTTAAAAATTATGTTTTTATTTTCATATAATTAAAAAAAACAATTTAATTTAGCTTAAAATAAAGTGATATTAGGTTATCTGATAGGATAACCACAATTTGTAGTATATTTTAAATCTTGTCAAATAGCCATCGTATTAATATTATCCTTATCGTGAACACAATAAAGCGCGTTATTGTATAGTGACAATACTCACGTGGAAACTTCGTCGCAGTACTGGCATTTGTATGTCACACCTTTATGCCATCTATGATGTTGTTTCGCTTGAGTTCTGGAATGTGAAAATCATTCATCAAATTACCTTTTTATTTTTATATAAATTTTGGGTGAAACTAAATAAATAAAATAATGTGTGTGAATTAAAGAGAAAAATATTCGTGTCACTATAATTTTTTTACTACCTTATTATCTATATATCAGCATGATTTACTGTAAAAAAATCGTGAAATACTGGCTGATATTTTTTTTGTCAATAAGTGTCACCGAGAGAACTATATAATGTAAATGTCCTAATAAAATACTCACGTAGTTTTTGATATATAAGAGCAGGATTTACAAGCATACTTCTTCTCGTGGTTGGCGTAGTGCTTTTGCAGAGTTCGTTTCGTTTTGAACCGGAATTTACAGATTGGACACTCTATTTCGCCAGCTTTCTGTAAAATATCAAAATGACGTTGAGAAAAAAAAAGCCAAAAAATGTCATGATTTTTTTCCAATTCTATAGCGATCCGCTCCAAGCTTCGCATAGATAGAATTTTTTCTCTTCATTTAACCTTCCTCAGACTTCAATGAATCGGAATATTAAAAAAAAATACTAAAAAAAACTTGAGGCTAATAAATTGGTGCAGTTCTCAGGTTTTGTAGTTAGCAACCCGTTTAATCTAACTTAACTCTTGCGCTCCCGTAACTCTTTGCAAGCGCCTTGAAAGTAGCTAAGTTCAGTTTGAAAAACTATAATACACACAATAAAAATGTGGGAAATATAAGAAAAGGGCTATAGGGCTAACTAACCGGGTCGTGTTTTCCGACGTGATGCTGCCAGGCGTCCGTGTCGATGAAGCCCTTGTAGCACAGATTACATTGGAAAGGCGCGTTTTTGTAATTCGACGAGTTTTTCCGGTTGTTTATCTCGGCAACTTGTTCCTCCATCTGTGGCCACCCACGATAACACATTTTAATAACCGTCTTAAGTATAACTACATTAATTCAGCTCTGAATCTGAATATTGTGTAGTTACTCACTTAATGCCCAAAATGAAAGGTAAAGAATTCAAGTTATTATTCGACCTGTATACACAATTACACACTTACAGATAGCTTAATTATAGTCACATATTCGTCCAGATCAATCTCCTCCACCCCAACGCCACCAGTGTTCTTAGTCCGTCGACATTTCTCTTCTTTTGGCTTTATCTTCACGCTGTCAGTTTTCCTGGGTCGTCCTCTTTTTGCTTTAACTTTCACATTGTCAAGTATTTCAGTCGATAGAGGTGACATATCTTTATCCAACTGAAAACCAACAAAGACTTAACTTGTCTGGAGTTTGTTTCTCTTTCATTTAAAAAGTTCAAGTAAAGGGAATGTCTTACGTACAAAATAATTTGTATAGGTACATACTTCATATTTAATACAACTTGTTTGTACTTTGTTATTAGGTTATATTTGCAATATTTAATAAAAAAAATTGAAGTTTCTACGGGTATCTTACGCCAATTATTTATTTAGTTTATGTACAGAAACTTAGGTCAGGCCAAACTTTGATCTGACTTTTGGAACATTGAAGGAGATAGATCAATGTTATTATTTATCATTTTGTATTAGAGGAATGGAATTAAGGAATGCAACTAATGTATTAAGGACAAGGGATTAGAAAGGGATAAGGAATTAGGCTCTGGTATCCCTTACTCACTGACCAAAACACAATAGTGTGTACATTCTGTTATTACACAGTGGACTTCTGTAAGGATGTGGTTACTGCCGCCAGACTGGCTGCCCAAATATCTGCATAATACAATGTGCCACTACTTAAAAATTGTTTGTACTGTGTATTTTAATAAATAAAAGTGTACTCATAAATAAAAATATCATATAAAACTCACTTCCGCATCTTCTAACTGCTCGTGAGGTGATTCTTCTATCTTCTCAAAATCCTTTTTTCTCTTCCCTTTTTTCTTTTCTACTTTTTTCTTAACACTCCTCTCTTTAGTTTTATGCAGTGATAGCGGCTCATCATCGCTCGATACTGACATAGGTTGGAATGAATCGTACTCTTGTTTAAAAAATTTGTCATTGTCATCATTGTCATTGTAATCATTGTTGTCATCATCTTCTTTCTCTATCTCTTTCTTTATATCTAAATCTGATTCTACACAATTTGAATTGAAAAACTCCTCTGTAAGAACTACATTAACGTTAAGATTGGAAGTTAATTCAAAACTATCTCTATCAATTTGTTTGATGTGATTAACTGTAATCTGTAAAGAGAATTTGAAATATTAGAGCTTATAAAAAATTATATATATTAGTACATCCAAAAGAATTGATATTAATTAGTTTGCAACTTTGTATTGTGTTATTTGGAATACCATGGAGAAAAGCTGACGGGCCACATGATGGTAGGTGACTGCTTCCGCCTATTATCACAAGCTATTCCATATGAGTTATAAATATGCTGTTGACCTCAGTAGGGTTAAGGATATAAAGAAAGAGATAGGGCACTGAGCTCTGACATCACTTATTCATTCACCAAAAGACAATACACATGTTATTTTATGATGGTATTTGACTTTTGTAGGTAGGTTGTTACTGCCACTAGACAGGCTGAAGACAACTTTGAAGATTTCATTTCAAAAATTGGGAATGGAATCCGAATTATCAAAACCAAGTTTTGACCATCCAATAGGCTGGTCAAAACTTTAAAAAGCTGTTACAATTGCATGCAAATAATTTTAATTACCTTTCCATTTTGATGAAGAATGTCATACAAAGCCCGCTGACCCCTAAGGCATCTCTCTTTGAATAAGTAGTATTTCTTTGCTAGCGAAGTGCATTCATAGCAAACGTATGGTGGCAGTTCAAATGCGCTCAAGGGCTGTAATAACAAAAATATAAACAATATAACTGAGACTGTATGTTTACCTATTTTATTTATAAATAAATATAATTTATGGGTACAGCTGTTTCTGTTTTATTTCATAATACTAACGAAATTAAATACTTACATTGTGACCAATAATGGCTTCAAGATATGTCTCCAAGGAGTATGTCAGCATATTATACAATTTGACGTCCATAACAAGGCACATCTGGCATACTTTCACGTCTCCCGTATTATTCATTGTAAAATATTTTTAAAACAAACTTAAGTGGCGCAAATTTAATTCATAGATTCGCGGGGTGATAGAGCTAAAAAATATTAGAAGTTCTGTTCACAGTCAAACAAAGTTTATACAGTGATTACACGCTAAATTAGAATAAACACTTCATTTTTCACTTAAATAAAAAATATTAATAAGTTTTCTATAAATCTAATCATTTGCACTTAAACGTTAAATGGTCTTAAATTAATAAATAGATTTGAGAATGTCTAATCTAATTCTAAAAGACGCCATCAACTCAAGTAGCTGCCATTTTAATGTTTTGACGTTTATTACGTTTTGTTTTTGTTTACATTTTCTATAATATAATATGAACAATAATACTAAAATTTATTTCTGTATGTAATAAATACATTTATTACAATTATAACAATGTGTACTTATTACAAAAATTAGTAAGAATTACATTTACCTAATTACAACAAAGAAGTATCTTATTCATAGCTTTAGTTATTCATTAGCTTAAAGATTTAGTTACCAGGCCATAATTAAATAAAAAAATTATTAATATTATTATAGCGGGAAAAAACAAGTATGTATAAATTAATTTTGATTTGATTTATCGTTTTTTGTACATATGTTTTTTGTAATCAATTTGTAATAGTTTTTGGAAGAGGACTCGAACAAAGGGCTCTCGGTTGAAAAATGTCAAACTACTTTGTTTAAAATTACTTTTCTAATAAATAACAAAAATAAAAATCTGTGTTTGATTTTTTACACTACTTGGTAATCTCAAAAAATACACACGTTCTGTTGCTAATACTGGGGGCCTAGACAAAGTGACATTGTAAAAACGATAACGAAGTTCGTTAACAAAAAAATGTATTGGATTGACATATGCCGTCGGTAAATCACGTGACACATCCCATACATTTTATTCTTTCGAATCGAATCGCTCCGGAGCGAATGCAACTTGTCTAGGCCCCCTGATTATTATGTTGCGTGCTGTGCGTGACCAACGTGAAGCTTTTGTTCTGTTGCTAAACTTGCTAATAATAAGTTGATTATTCCATCAACGGTAGAGACGCCCAAGAAACTAAGAATCCACCCCTTCTACATATTCAACATTTATTACCTAATAAGAGTATTCCAAACAAATTTATTAATTACGAGACACGCCAAAATTTTTTATCTGTATCCTCTATTTATTGTTCTAATAATAATGGGGGCAAAATGGAGGTAAAATGTAAATAATAAAATTTCATTTCACCCGGTAATTTTATCACACTGGGCAGATTTAAGAGGAAACTTCGAAAAGAAAACTAATAGCTAACATTCTAAAATGATTCAATAAAAAAACATTAAGTATTTGATTGTTCCATTTTAGGTAAGATTTTTTTCTTTCATTAACATGGATGGAGTTGGAGACAGCGAAAATCTTCGTAACGTCTAAGCTCACGCTAGAGAGTATATAATAATATTATCACATTATGTTCCTTGCGTCTAATTATGTTGTATTTGGAGAGTATAAGTAACCGACTCAATGGGTTTTTAGTTTAACCAATTTCGTTGCTGAAACTTCAACTTAAAGAGTGGAATGAACCACTAGGAACAGTCACTAATAAGGTAAATAACGATAGATTGAAAGTGAAGGTGGAAAGGCGATACGTACCTACGTATTAAACTTATAATTAATTAGCGCCATGGTATGTTTGACAAAACTAATTTTTAGCACCACCATAGCGTACACACTATTTGATGGCCCTTCTGACCAAGCGATATACCAGCACCACCATAGCGTGCATACCGTTTCATGGTCCTTCGATCCGGATTTACCAACCATTAAATCGCCATTCTAATCAGACGGTAAACCAGCACCACCATACTGTGCACAACGTTTGATGGCCCTTCTAACCAAACGGTCACCAGCACCACCATAGCGTGCAAACCGTTTCATGGTCCTTCGAGCCGGATTTACCAACCATGAAATGGCCATTCTAATCAGACGGTATACCAGCACCACCATAGCTTGCATACTGTTTCATGGTCCTTCGATCCTGATTTACCAACCATTAAATGGCCATTCTAATCAGACGGTAAACTAGCACCACCATACAGTGCACAACGTTTGATGGCACTTCTAACCAAAAGGTAACCAGCACCACCATAGCGTGAAAACCGTTTCATGGTCCTTCGAGCCGGATTTACCAACCATGAAATGGCCATTCTAATCAGACGGTAAACCAGCACCGCAATAGCGTGCATACAGTTTCATGGTCCTTCGAGCCGGATTTACTAACCATTAAATGGCCATTATAATCAGACGGTAAACCAGCACCATTATAGCGTGTACACCGTTTGATGGCCATTCTAACCAAACGGTAACTAGCACCACCATAGCGTGCAAACCGTTTCATGGTCCTTCGAGCCGAATTTACCATCTATTAAATGGCCATTCTAATCAGACGGTAAACCAGCACCACCATAGCGTGCATACCGTTTCATGGTCCTTCGAGCCGTATTTACCAAACGATTTACCACGTCTGATGTGCTATGGTGGTGCTGGTATACCGTTTGGTCAGAAGGGCCATCAAACGGTGTGCACGATATGGTGGTGCTGGTTTACCGTCTGATTAGAATGGCCATTTCATGGTTGGTAAATCCGGCTCGAAGGACCATGAAACGGTTTGCTCGCTATGGCGGTGCTGGTTTACCGTCTGATTAGAATGGCCATTTCATGGTTAGTAAATTCGTCTCGAAGGACCATGAAACGGTTTGCACGCTATGGTGGTGCTGGTTACCGCTTGGTCAGAAGGGCCATCAAACGGTGTGCGCGCTGTGGTAGTGCTAGTTTACCGTCTGATTAGAATGGCCATTTAATGGTTGGTAAATCCGGCTCGAAGGACCAACAGTATGCACGGTATGGTGGTGCTGGTATACCGCTTGGTCAAAAGGGCCATCAAACGGTGTGCACCATAGCGTGCATACTGTTTTATGGTCCTTCGAGCCGGATTTTATATTACTTAATTTTATTTTATTGCATTATGTTGTATCGTGCTCTGCGTGTGCGAACGTGTAAACAAAATGGCGGTTGTGAAAATACGTGTAAATTTGATCATTTTATAATAAAATGTTTTGGGGTGATTTGGGTACATTTCAGAAAAACAAACAACTTAATTTAATACATTTATGTAAGTATTAAAATGTCGTGTTCATAAACCATTTATTGATAAATACAGATATGGGTGTAATTTTCGAGGTATCTTTGGGTGCCGATTATGAAAATGACATTCATCTTCAAATCCAAGATGGCGGCATAAATTTCGAATCCATAAATCGAATCGACATCAAATCGACAACATGGCAGGTACTAAGGACCTACCTGCCAACTGCCAACTTTTCAATTTGTGACAACCCTTCAGTACTTGCGTAAATACCTACACAGGCGGCGTATCGGCACAGAGTAACCAGAGAAACAACTTCAACAAGCGCCCGGCGGACGGTCCTTCACTACATGCGCAGCTATTTGTGCGTGACTTTTCACCGACGGGTTCACGAACGTGAGCCGAGAGGTTGTTCGGGCGGCCTCGGCAAAGCCGAGCGGACTAAGTCAAGGGGCGTCGGACGCGCGCGAGCGACGCAGAGGCAATAGTTTTCTGGTTTTGTGTTTTATTTATTAAGTAAAAATTTTATGAGAAAAATAAATGTTTCGTTCTTCACATACCCAAAAGATCGTGAGAGATAAGTACCTGAGTACAGTTTTATAGAAATGACACGTCGTTATTATTATTACGTTGACCTGTAATTATGTAGTAAGTATTTATAACGAAACTAAGTAGATAAGTACCTAATAAAATAAATAAAAAATACAAAATAATTTATTAACAAAACTTAAGTTTAGGTACAAAAAGGATGTAGGGGGCCTCCTATTAAGTATAAGAATACTTGTATCAGGAGACCCCCGCTCCTCCAACGCCGTACTTAAAACTAAGGCTAATTTAGAATATCCACACATATATATATTTTTAAAGAATTCAATATGAAATGTACTTATAATGTTTTAAAATTTCCTAACGCAATCCATACAAAATTTAGTAAATATATTTTGAAGCTACCTACCAATTCCATACTAAAATTTATTAATTTCTTCTGTAAATAAGCAAACAGTCCACAATAAACCAATAAACCTAGACACAGTCACACAGTCATATTTTAATTTATTAGATTCAAAATTAATTTAGATCCATCATACAACAACAATATATAACATATACATACATACATATATTAACATAAAGATACATACACCGTCGGTTATTTTTCGATCTCCAGCAAGATGCGTTTTTGAAATGTTTTGAGGACTGGTTTACTCGAATGCATAAGTGCATAGGGGTTGGAGGGGAATATTTTGAAAAACTGTAAATAAACTTTTTTGATATTCGAACCATTATTCATTTCACTAAAAACTTTTGGAACACCCCTCGTATTCATTTGTAATAGACTTAAATTTACCAAAAAAAACATTTTTTTTATTTTCCCTGTGTGACAGCCCTACAAGAATAGGCTAATAAAATTTACGCTTCTAGGGAGCTGTCTCTCTGTATAGATATATGCCCCGTGGTATCGGCCAACTTCAAAGGCGTCGGCCTACTGTACGAAATTAGCATGCTGTATCTTTACTATGTATCTAACCGTAGGCCGGCTACAAACGTACAGTTTTGCCGTACGCTCGTAGCATAGCTTAGCAAAGCTAGCAATGCTAGCATAGTTAGAGAAGATTAGTTCGTGACAACATCTTGTAAATGTAAACGAAACCATAGCGAGTAACCTGCCGGCTATTTAAATGGTGGTACTTGTTCTGATATCGATAAATGATAACTGTTACCTCAAAATTTTGTAAGATGGCGTTGTATGAATACGAATGTGCATCCAACCAATAGTAAAAATGCATTTATAGGCCACGTTGGTCCGCGTCGACTTAAAAAAAATACTTAGCGTAGCTCGCTGCACGGGTAATCCATACTTTAATATATTATATTATAAATGTAAAAGTAACTCTATATCTCTGTTACTTTTTCACACCTTAACTACTCAATCGATCATCATGAAATTATGCATACACGTGGTAAGTACACTCCGAAAAAGATACTGTTCCCAAGGAATCATAAAAAAAAATTAAAACTAATGCCTTACTAAAGTGTCATAGCAACAAGAGGTCAAGCGTTATTTATTGCCTATATTTTATTTATTTTTCAACGCAGTCGAAGTTAGGTGCTTATGCTAAGTAGTGCTGAGCCACACATGACTGAGTAGTACCTATCGTTTTTTTTTTTTTTTTTTTTCGTTCACGTAGAAGTAGATACTTACAGGCCATTTACAGGCTTAGAATAATAACGCTTACAGGAGTAAACTCTGACCACTAATTTAATTTTCAGGAAAAACAATAGATTTAAACTGCACGTTTGTGGTGAGCTTTATGCATGAGTAAATAAATTTAAATATGTTATCAATGAAAAAAGCGTCAGTAAATTAGTTTCATAAAATATTTAACCTTATGAGTGTGCCATAATGGTGAACCCACGGTGAACCTCTACTTATCTGATTACAATAATAGGTGTCGTACTGTACTTACATACCAAGGTAATTTTTTTACTTAGTACGAATTAATATACCTACCTGTTCAAAATAATAGCGGAACGAACGGAACCTTTTCAACAATGGTTTAACTATTTTTAAGTTACAAGTTAATTTATTATTTCTTAATAGGTATATTATTATAAATAAAATATACCTAGGTACCTAAATAAAACATGACCATGTTAAAAAGTTAAAAAGATATAATCATTCAAACAAAAATCGGTAGGTACCTAACTAAGTAAGTACTTACTTTGATAAAAGTAGGTTAGAATGCTTACGTAAGCTTGTAATTGCATTATTATATACCTATGTACATTCTCTAGTAAAATACCTAAACATTTGACATCTACATACTTTTAACATAAAGCCGTCTCTTTTACTCATGCAGGGGATTATTATTGTTCGAGGAATGCGCGCGTCGGCTAGTCTCGTTACACGTTACACAGCGTCAATAAGGTGAAAATTTATTAAAATGTTTTAGCACTAGCACTGTATCGCTATGGAGTAAGGTCGACTTTTGTATGACTTGTAGTTATATATTAACTTAGCATCAGAGAAGCCTGTGACACGAGACTATCCATAGCGTCTACTTTGTAAGTTCAAATACAATTAAATTTAGGAATTACTGATAATATTTTATTAGAGACATCAATTTAACAAATTACGAAAGTCCTTAGAGAAATGCTGAAAACTGAAAAATATTTAGCTCGAGGTAAGCAAGTTTCGTATTTTGAAACTAAAGATGCAAAAGTCCTTGAGAAGTAGTCTCGTGGGGAGTGCGGCAACGTCACTTCCAGAACTTTTTATAGGTATGTACCACCGCTGGTAATGCTACGATTGGCCAGCAGAGCCTCGTCGGCAGCCATTTTGTTGGTGCTGAATCATCAAAAGGTGAAAAATGTATGTGAATTGAACCGCACTCCCCACGAGACTATACAACGGTATTGGATTGGGCATTTCCCTAGTGAACACAAAAAATTCGGGTTTCATGTTCTTCGGCTTCGCTGGCGTTGCACGTTTAGCCGTGAATTTAAAAATAATAATAATTACCAGAATTTTCTATGGTTTTTATGGACTGATTCTAGATATAAGGAAAATTTTAAATTGCCGCGAAAACTAATTTTAATTAGTAGAAGAGCTGGCTGGAATTCTATTCTAAATGTTAGTGGTTTGTGCTCAAGCGGATCTTCGGCTCATATTTTCCCACGGTTAAGTGTGCTGATTTAGCTTCAAATTTACAGTGTTTGTAAAAAAGAAAATTAGTTTGTGTAAATTGAATCACATGTGCATCTAATCAACATCTGTCAAAAAAAGTGATGTTTCGCGTCCCACCTGCGCTACCTACCATTGAAATTTATTTTGACTGAAACTTTTCAGTGGTTTTATTCAGAATGTAGATCTGTAACGCCGTGACTTTTGAAGATCTGTGAATGAAAAAAGTATTCAATGCCTAGATAATAAAATATAAAGAACAACCTTGACGTAAACATGACGGAACCATTGGTCAAGGTGAAGACTGAGCGGCCTGACGAGGCCGAAATCAGGGAGTTGGCCGCAAAAATGGTCGAAGCCAATAAGGCAAAAGCATTGGCGGCTTCTATGGCTGCAGCGCGTCCCCCCAACGCTCTAGTTGGGGCTCCGCCACCGGGTGTCGGGGGGCAAATGGGCATTTTAAATTTTTTAACACGAAAGCCCGGCGCTACTCCTGTCACAGAAACACAGCGGCCCACAGATTCCGATAAGAAAACACCAGCACCAGACGAAGCTAGCTGGAAGGGCCATTTCGGTTGGGACGTGCTGGGCAAATGCAGCATACCATACATTTTTAGATCTGGCGAGAAATTCGTTGCCGTTAGAATGGTAGAAATAAAACTTCTTTATAAGTACCTGAACTATCTCCACGCCGACATTTATTCCTGCACCTGCATCAGAAGCTATTACATATCGGAGATTGAGGCTCGCCTGTTAAATGAAATCAACAACAGACACTGCGATGGTCAGTTCGGCAGAGAGCCCTTCACGCAGAAGGACTTGGTTGTGAGACTGTCTGATGCCTATGAATTTTATAACTTCCTAGACGTGTGCTACAACAAACTGTTGAGAGGTACCAGCAATAATAACAAGGACAAGTGTGGTTTTATTAGGATAAATAAAGAATCTGTAGTGCCCTATACGGTTCGTGATAATCAGAAATTTGTACCTTTATTTTATTTCGAAGGTGAAACGGACAATTTAAAATTGAAAGCAGACCAATTGAAAGGTTGGGACTTGTCATATCTTAAGTTCTGTTGCAAAGTGCAAGGTATAAGAAATGAATTGTTTGCTAGTGAAACATGTTCAGTTATTAGTCTATCGGATATTAAAAGTTATTTCCCACCCGGGACAGAGTTTGAAGAGTACTGGCCTAATAAAGTTGTTGACTCACAACTTCTTATATCCGCTAAAGGTGAGATAAATTTACTTAATTGTATTATTTTTATTATTATATTTTTTCATGATAAGGTCATCAGACAGCCTGGTGGTCTACTTGATGATAGGCGGTTACTGTATGTAGCCTGTAACACAAGTAACATCACAGATGCCGACCATGGTATTTCTTTGGCCATGTACCTGGTCGAATTGAGAAGTAATAAGGAAATGGGTTCTGGCATCCCTTACTCACTGAAACACAACAGCTGTGTTATTTCATGGTGGTCATCTGTAAGGGGGTTGTTACTGCCACCAGACAAGCTGCCCAAGCCCAAATGACTGTGAAACACAGGTACCCTGCCATTACTTTAATTTATACAAAAATTGTTATTTAGAAGTTACCTTTATTCATAGCATTCATAGCCACAAAGATGACTTAGTTTATATTGATCAACATTTTATTTTTAGACAACAATCCGTTTCATAACTTTTAGATTACCTTTAAAAACATAAACAGCTACTAAGTAAACAACAATTAAATTATTGTTTATTTTTTTATAAATAAGGAACAAGAGCAAAAATACTAATATTATAATATTGTTATGTTACGTTCAGACAAACAAATTAATAAAGTTTTGATACTTGTGTGGGTAATACCTTTGGGTCTGCTGAACCCATAACTCTCTCCCAACTCTCCACTTGCCGCTTCACCCCCCACATAGTGAAATTTGTCCCTGTTAATGGTTTTTTTTAAGTATTTTGTGAAAACTAATAGATACAAAAAAAGTGTCTTAAGCAAAAATTGCCTCCATTAAATTCTAAACAAAATATATTCCATATATTTGTTTTACCTTGACGGTTTTTAAGCTATAGCCAGTTTTCTAACTTTCATTTTGAAAATTAGCTTCCAGTGGTTCAGACAGGCACTTAAAAGTGGGTCCAATGAGCACTTTTGTACAGCGGGTCAAAGTTAGTGGGTTAAAAGGTCTAAAGCCCGAATCAGGCTGCTTCTGCTTCAGCAGTGAACGTTTTAGAAGAGAGATTGATCACATTCTCCCTTGTAAACAGGATCTGTGGCGGGAGGTGGACAGTGGACTAGAGCACCGCCAGCGCCGCCTCCGAGTGTTGTTGGCTCTGTCGGCGTAGGCGGTGGTGTTAACCTCAATTCTGTGAACAATGTGCCAACAAGAGGCCGCCGAGCCAACACACAAAGGCACAATACAGCAGCTGCAGCGATGCAGGCGATGCCTCACGCTGGATTGAATGCAGCCGCCGTTCAAGCTTTGGCCAACGGTTGGAATCTACCAGGAAGTCTAACTCAAGCGCAGACACAGCAAGTGCTTAGGATAGCTCAGGTATGTCTAGTCTATTTTCATGTATCTACTGGCCCTGCCCATTCATTTTTTTATAAATTTAAATATTTGTAGAAAATTAATATATGTATATGTGTATACATGTATATATTGTACACACATATATATATATATATATATATATATATATACATACAGATGGAGCGAAAGAAGTTTCACTTCAGTCGTGTGGTCATAAGCACACTCGTTTTTCTTTCAATAAATATATTTTGTTTACTTACAGCAGACTGTACTTACTGACCTATAACGACCTTTCGGAGCAATGAAGATAGGGATTGGAAAATGTGTGTCACTTGAAAATTTTTATTTTTCTGCAACTCTTGCCATTTACTATACTTAGTTATCAGTATATCAGAACCATATTTGTACTGCTTTAGAAAGTCTGGAGAGCGACAAAACCAAGACATTAAATTTGTTTTGCTTTGCGTAACTTAATTTTACTCTAAAATTATTTTAATGACCTTAGCTCTATATAATATGGATTTTCTTATCTTAATCAGACCAACTTCATTTACATAAGAAGTCTTTAAGATTTATATATGTGTGTACAAATCTGTTGTGTATCAAATTCGACTGAACGTCAATTGCTTTTTTAATATTACATCAAGACAGAGTCTCATAAGTTTACCATTCTGCTAAGAAGTAAGTGATGTAATAAATTGTACCGTATATAAAGTTGTAATAACCGTAATGAGAATACACCCTGTACCTATATATTATTTTGAAATTACAGTCAATTGAATTTTATTAATTTATTTGTATTGTATAGTTTAGAGAGAAAGAGAAAGATAATGTTTTTTTGTTGATAATTTGTAGGCACAAGTGGCCGCTCAAGCTCAAGCAGCTGCTCGTTACAGCAATGCAGCGATAGCGGCGGCAGCTTCATTGCCTCAGCACAGATCGCAGCATCAGCGTAATGTACAGGTGATTTTATTACTTTACACAAATAGAAAATGTTTATAACTACATTTCATTTACATTTTCATGCTTATGCCTGAAATGAACACAGGAATAGAATCTTCTTGAATTCACTGGTTCATTAACAGTGATGTGTCTTATTTATATCTATATGTAGCACCATACATAATTTTTAGTTTTTAAGGCTCTGATTATATTAAGCAAGTTTACAAACTAATCGCTAACGAATTCATTATATGCTAGTAAACTCACCCAATGTAATCATAATCACTTACTAGCAGATACTTACTACTTTGTTCGCTACTCGCTGGCGTATGGGCTTGTTAGTTGCTAGTGAGATTGCTCATTTTTCTACGAAATGTCGACGGAATTAGTTTCCGCGGGAGCCGTTATTCACAATTATGATTTATATATAGTACTAAAAGTACTATATAAGATAAGGGATTGGGAAGGGATGAGACATGGGATCTGGCGTCACCTCACAGAAACACGAACACAGGCTGTTACTTCACGGATTCTAATGTAAGAAGGTGGTTACTGCCGCCAGACGGGTTGCCCAAAGGACTTTGAAACGCTGTGTCCTTTTTCACTACTTTCCGGAGCCAGCTTTGAAAGTTACAAAGTTAACCCTGCCGGGAATCGAACCCGATTACGCACTGTCGACTGGTCGCCGGCGACTCGGTCGATGGCGACTGTGACCTACTATAGTTTAAATAGGTGTTTACGCACTTGGTCATCAGTCGCCCGGGCGACTCGACGACTCGCCGCGTAGTGGCGACGCACAAGCGACTGTCGGTCACCGGCGACCAATAGTGGAACCATTCACACTGCGAGCAACTGTCGCAACGACCAATACTGTAGCTCGCCTTGGTCTCCTGGCCCTAGTTGCTGCCTATGTTTTGGTCGCCGAAGGACTGAGTCGCTGGCGACTAGTCAACAGTGCGTAATGAGCCTAAGGGTACACCTTCATCACCTCACCCCAGTGAAGTGGTTAACTATCCTGTATAGTATAAAAAATGTGTTTACATTGATTCCAGTTCCAAAATAATGCCTTAACAATGTCGATGAGCCAGCAACCGCCTCCGCCCCTCGTAAGAAGTGCAGCCAACACAACCACTATGAAGTGAGCTATATTTATATTTACATAGTCCCTCTTAAACTACGCAACACAAACTCTTATCTTTTAAACTACGCAACGGATTTTAATGCAGTTTTTTGAGGGGTTTTCACTAATGAACGAGGAAGGTTTTTAGCTTCCTCGTTCATTCCGCGCGAAGCTAATTTCTTTTTAAAATCTTTAAAGTGAAGATAGAGTTAATTCAAAGCATAATGCATTAAGAGAGAAGATTTGTATGTTTGTAATGAACTAACTCAAAAACTATTGGACCGATTTTAAAAATTCTTTTACCTGAGTATAGAAAGTTACACGGTCAAGGAGTAACGTAGGCTATATTTTTTATTTACAAGAGCAGTCTCATGCAACAGCTCTTGAAATTGACAAATTTTGACCGTATTTATATAAAAATTGTTATTGTATAGATGTTTGTTTTGTTGAACAGTGTATCCCATCAAGCTGCCGCTTCACTGAATGGCCACTCGGCCTCCAATGCAACGGAGGTTCGCCGAAGACTCACCCCAATACCAGATATCAACGCCAGTGGCACCCATATGCCATATAAGGTATGCCATATGAGTTTATAATGATATTTATATATTCACAAGGAATTAGAAAATTCATTTAGACGGAACGTGTTCAGGTTCAAAAGGCGCTAGTGGAGCACACGATGGTGCCGTGCATCAACTCCAAGCCATACCAGTACGGAGACTTGCTGATGACGCTGCCCGACCTCGCCAGCCACTTCTTCCCGCGAGTCTCCCTAAGCAACTGTCGGTCCATGCTAGAGGCGCTGGCGATCACCCTCTACCGGCCGAACGCGACGCAGCTGCAAGTGCTGCGCAACTCGGGCAAGTGCAAGTCGGCCGCGGCGGGCGAGAACGGACTCGCCCTCGTGCAGATCAAGGACGTGATGCAACACATGCTCCAGTTCAAGTACATGCTGCGCTCGGGACTCGCCTCCGACGAACCTCTGCACTCGCCCCCTGCCGCCCACGCCAAGAGGGCCCGGGCCAACTAGAGCAGAGCTCCCGTGCATTATTAAGGTACACGAAAACTGTAAAGCGAGGCCGCAGAGACAACGCAAACAAAGCAAACAAACTTTCATTTAATGTGTAACATCTTACTGCGGTGTTTGTTGCAAATATTAAAAACGGCAATAATTTGTGAGGAATTTGTAATAGGAATTTTGAAATAGTCAAAATGATAAAACTATTGGAACATAGAAAAGCCATAACAACGACTTATTACCAAGGTGAGATGTCAGATGTTACACATCATATCTACAGTAAGGCTTGCCTACTTTTTTTAATGAAACATTCATAAAAAAAGGAATTAAAAAAGTGACCAAGTGTTGTCAAGATGGCTTCCGGCACTGTTTGCTGTGTCTTCTTGGCTTTACTTTAGAATAGATAATAATAAAATTACACTATTTGAATAATAACAGTTTCCTCCGATTTAAATTAAATTTAATGTCAATTGTAATTATTGTTTATATATATAGAGTATGTAAATCAAAGGGATCTTTAACGGTAATGTACCGTTTGGCAGAAGACTGAGTTTAATTTTAAATAGATTGTTTTGTATGTCGGAAGTTAGGGGTTTTTTTTTATTCTGAGGTTTTTATACAAGAGTGTAAATGTGTTCTTTTCTATAACAAAATTGTAATGAATATATAAGTTTGCTATAGCAATCAATGGAGTTCAAAACTTCATAAATTTATACATTTTATTATAGTTTACACCATCACATTCATAGATCATTGTGAGGTTTGGTTGTTCCTACAAGAACTTTGATAAAGGATACACTAGATTCTCAAACAAAATTACTACGAAAAAGGATTTTTTTATACATGCTATCATTTTGTCTCGTTAATTTCTGATAAAAAGATGAATAATGTAAATGTTGCATGACTCATTTGAACCTTAACAGTTAGGTAATAAAGGTTCAAGTCGTAACACATGTTCACTTTGAGGACAACTTTGTGCAATTTGAAATATCACCCAAGCTGTGAGTGCGGTGATATTCTACTATGCGACTTTAAGTGAAGCAACCCAGAATCTAGTGTATCCTTTATCAAAGTTCAAGGATAACTAAAATTTGCATTGCTATAAATTTAGATTTATATTTTAGTATATTAACAAATAATATTAAAGCCATGTCTGTGTTGGACTGTATGCAAAGCTTGAAGGTTCCGCTACCAAAACCTAGTCGAAATTTTCCAGAATTACTATAGACCAATTTTATCACAATTAGGTATATTTGAATTTTATCTTTCCCAGTGTTTGTTAAGACTAAAAAACATTATTATTAGTGAGAATTATAGTTAATTGCTTTTTGTCAACTGTTGTTAGCTTTGTCCTGATTAGGGAGGCTTTTATTTATGGTCATCGAAAATGTCATCCAAATTATTAATTAATTATAATATTAATCCAATATAATTGGATTAATATTTTTAGTTAGCTTTTTAGTTGGCAGCAACAATAGAGTTACAACCAAATGACTAAATAGCGTCGTTTTTTCTGAGAGATTCTGATGTTTGGTTTATTTTGGAACGTTGACAGGTGACTGTTCCACTTGTTAATCCGCTATTTGACTAATTTTAGAAAATCGTTTTAAACTATTCTATATTACATAATAAGCACACCACATTGATATTTCCGGGAGATCTGCTGTATTATTAATAAATATCAATGTTAAAGTTTAAATTTCCAAAACCGCGTCAAAAACGCTGTTACTGTAATGGCGCTGGTCTTTGATACGTGTGACGTTAAACGCTAGTAAACAAAAAGAACTGAACGATGACACAGATAAATAATATTAATTGAATAAACACTATTTATTAGTCTATGTCTGATAAGTTTACTAGCGTGTGACGTCATCAGAGTTGCAACCAGTCACAGGGCGTTTCGGCGCCAAGATAAAATTTCAAAAATTATGATTTTATTTTTTCAAAAAAATATATACATAATTTAATTACTATTTTTTGATAGGATAACCACAATTTGTAGTATATTTTAAATGTTGTCAAATAGCCAAATTTACCGAGTTACATTACTTTTTCTATTACATGTTGTAACAGAAAATGGTCATTGTAATTCTCTTACAACTTTGACAGGAGCTTAAAGAAACTTCCGGCTCTAAATTTTTTTTCTTGGATTCATACTTTGGTGTTATTTTTTGATTACTTTCTCATCGTAATCTGTCACAATGACGGACATTCAGCGATGCATGTGGACTACTCAGTTGGCATGTCAGTTGCCAGTTACAGCAAGTCTGTTGGCAATCTTTTTTTTAGACTTTTCAGTCTTTTCATTATGACACTTCTCATTAGGTCCCTGGCTAAAGTATTTGGATGTGAGTTGTTCCTTTTTTTTGTAATTAGTGGCGATTCCTTTAATTTTTTTCCCTGTTTGTAGATCATTATGAATTTGAAATAATCATTTGAAACAAACCATCTGCAATAATTCGCATAATTTTCAACTGAAATCTTTGAATTGTATTTAGGCTTGATTTTAAATACAAAATTATTTTCACATAATTAAAAAATAAATAAATATTGAAATGAGAAAGTTAGACTTACATTATTATTATAGACTATCATAATTTTCAATGACATTAAATCCGATGCAAAAATCATCAATGTTACTTAATTTTCAAAAGACATTTCGTTCAATGCCGTTCGTTCAAAAAAAGCTATTTTGTTCAGTTTGACTGCTATCTAATGTCCAATATAAAGTTATTTTTATGATATATGGATATGGCTACCAAAAATTGTTTCATAACAGTTGTGAATTTGTAACAAAGAGTAAAGATACAACATGAACATTGTAAAGGCTTATAGAACCGGTTTGTAATCAATCATAAGGAGAATGTTCAAATGTCGCTATAATGCAAATGTACCAAAATTAAAGCAAGATTCGAATGTCAATCTAAGTAATACACAGTTTTCTTTAGATTGTTTTTTTTTTAAATTGAATCACGGGTAGGGTCATGTATTTATGGCATGCGATAGCATATAAGTAGATCAAATGGCCACACACTTGTCAAAAAAGTTCAACACCATAAAAAATATATTCTTTAAAATTATTATTAAGCCCATATAATTCCAATAGAAATATTAAAATATATATGTATATTTATTAGGAAAAATTACATGTAAATACTTTACAATCCGCTTAAATACCTATTCGCTGAAATGAAAATTGAAAGCTTTTAACTATTCTAACTATTCTTTGTTTTGTTTTTATGTTATTAAATATCTGAGAAAATTCTCTCCACAGCTGCGCTAGACTGTAGCAAACTTAACAGTGACGTAATAAAGTGTGTTAACTGTGGATATAACAAATTTCTATCACCTGGATTCAAAGTCGTTAAATTTTTCTGCCAATACTTTATTATTATTAATCACGCACGAAGCGTTACAGTTCCACCTTCCTTGTCTGAACTGCTAAGGAGTGGAACTCACTGCCTGCGTCTGTGTTTCCCCAAAATTACAACCTCGGGGTCTTCAAACGTAGGGTAAATGGGCATCTACTAGGTAAGCGTGGTCCACCTTCGGCCGCATCTGCACCTAACATCAAGTGAGATCGCGGCCAAGCGCTGCCTTGACTTATATAAAAAAAAAAAAAAACTTTTGTACCTGCAGGCGCACAGATTTCTTGCAGAATTCTTAAAGATCTCCATTCCGTATCTAGCGCTTGTATATTTTCTTGCTTTATCAAATTTGGAAAGTGAAGTGCCATATGAACAATTGACTGTATTCTGCGTGACGCCACTACTTCGGGGCTTAAAAATTCCAGTCCTTTGACTACCTCGTTACAAAAATCATAGCGCATTTTAATTTGTCTTGCTGCTTCTATATATCAATCAAGACATTTCAGTTTTAACGTTTAAGATCCGAATTTGATAATAATTTAACAGCTACTTTAGTTCCTAAATAATTAATATTTTCGATCGTTTTGAAATTTCTTGGATTTTCATAGCTATGTAGGTAGTTCAGTTCTTGATAACTGCGTATTATTACTGAACCGTTATTCTTTATTACTGCGTGCAAGCCAAGTCTTGAAAATAGCTACTTCTAACAAATTAACATTGAACGATTAGAAATTTATATTTGAAAGAAAACAACACAAAAATACGTCACGACAAAAGAAACTAAATAATTGATATAATGCAATGCAAGCAAAGTGAGTGAGTGAGTTCTATCGCCTTCGAAAACAACAAAGATTCCAAATAAGGGGAATCCCCGTTCATAATTTCAACCTAGTTGACTTAGAATGAGTATGACCATAGAATAAATAGTATTGAGTATGTTAAATGCTATTTACTCTATGGTATGACTATTTCCCAATATTATTTAGTTTCGTATTTAAGTATGTAAAATACTACTTATTCCATTTTTTAAATACTTATTTTTTCTGAACATTATAATTCCGTATTAAAATCCGTATGTGAAGTTGAAAATCCGCTAGCATCACTGTATAGTCTGTGCGCCAATCGCCATCGCTCGGCCGTCGTTAATTTCGTGCCCGCCTCCGTAGAGAAGGTGTTTGTTAAAGGTGGACCACAGACAATACCCGAATATCTTCACATCCATAATGTCGACTTCTAAATGTTGCAAACTTACGAGACATACTTAACCTCCAAATTTCATAATGACTGTTTTGTCTTATTGTCCTACATATTGTATTTGGTTTTTTATGAAAAAAATTGGGGTTGTTTTATTATTATTTTGAATAAATTCTTCATTTTCATTAAATGAATTGAAAAATTTAAATATGAACTACGCATATGTTGCAATGACCTAAAAGTGACTTAAGAACAATTTTACTCATTGTATAAATGTGATTGGTTTAAAACTTTAATGTAAAGCGGTTATTTCACTATTCAATTTGCAGGAAACCAATTTAGGAAATCGGAAGGTGTAATCGCAGTTAGAACAGATTGGATCCAGTTTAGATTTTAGATTCTATTTTCAACTCTATGTCTTCGACTTAGGAATCAATTTAGTGTAGTGTGATCACTAAGTTCGCTACTTATATTCCTAAATTGGTTTCCTACAAATTGAATAGTGTAATAACCGCTTAAACTGCACGTTATGTGTCATCTTGGACTAACATTTACGAAACTAAAATACAAATTCACGAGCAATTTTTTGTTCATAAGGTCTACAGTTGACATCAGTTGACATCTACAGTCTATATTATAGTGTTTTGTAGTGAAAATAGAATTGTTATGTACGTAACTTATTATTTTTTATCTGTTGCTTTATATTTATTTACAAAAATGATTAGGCACTTGCATACAATGACGTACCTAGTTTTTTTTCTTTTTTTTTTCTTTTGGTTACTGCCTAATGGCTAATGGTTATATTGAATTGAAACATAATAACATCACATTTTTATTAAGTAAGTTAAAAAATCATCACAAATTTATGTCGTATTAAATTATTATGTAAACGTAATGTAAATTAATGTGTAAATAGTGAATAAGTAGTGTAACTAAGTATACCTATTGATAAACAGTTTGTTACTTATGAATAAAAAAGAAATATTCCATTCTAGCAATAACTTCGTTTTAATTTATTTAATTTATCTGTAAATAGCTACGTAGTTATACTACACATAAATTGTATATACCTAAAATAACATATAATATTATAAACGATCAAATTCAATCATGCGCTTTTTTAAAGTACCTAACCTTTCTAAATAAAATTGTAAATTTTTAAAGGGTGTACACTGACAGTATTAGATGTAAATATTTTATTATTCCTAATAAATTAATTTCTTATAGAAAGTAACCAATAATTATTTATTATTATTGCCCTGCCTTTTTTGACCGCTGTCATTTGTTAAACAAGACTTACTCTTTTTACCGTAGTTTTGGAGTTTTCTCCGGGACATGACTTGACTGACTAGTCTCAGGATCTGCTACTTTTGATTTTAATTTCAATTTTGCCTTTTTTATTTTAAAAAAAGTTTACAAATTGCTATTTATTACTAATGCCACTGGCAAAACCATCGGAGAAGATCTGATGGAGCCAAGACATTAAAAGAGAAGAAGAAGAAGAAGAAGAAGGAGTTTACTCCTTAAGAATCGATTTGCATATAATATAATATTTATATAAGCCCGTGGTATAAAAAGTAAATAAAATTACAAAGAAAATAAAAGGGCAAAAAATGTGAATTTAATTTATTTATTGTAAACCCGAGTTATGATGTTTGTATTGTTTGTAATAGTAGGTACTAGTGATAAAACAATGTAGCATTTGTACTACCAGTAGTACTTCTTGGTTGTACTTTGTAGTACTGTAATAGCGGGTATTTTTACTTTTTCTATAAATCTCACAAATTTTCTGTATGTAGTCCCTCGCATTTAGTGAGATAAAACCCCCAATTCACTTAAAAGAACCAGGACATCATTGCGGCCAGACTGCTGAGAAGATTATAAAGATTGTTTTGCTATTCAGCAGTACCTGGTACCTACTACCATCTCTGCGGTTTCGTCATAAGTTTTGAAATTCTGACCTATACGGAATCTGACGAATGTGTACTAAATACTCTTGTATGACTAAAGCGGTTATGACACTATTCAATTTGTAGGAAGCCAATTTAGGAAATCGGAAAGTGTAATCGCAGTTAGAACAGATTGGATCCAATTTAGATCTTCAACTCTACTCGTATGTCTTCCACTTAGAAATCAATTTAGTGTAGTGTGACCACTGATCACTATTTAGGTTCCTAAATTGGTTTCCTAGAAATTGAAAAGTGCAATAACTGCTTAAGTAATTTTGCTTCCAACTAACTACAGATATTCGAAGATCGGTAGTTCGACAGATCATCATCAGATGATGTTTTGAACGAGATTTAATGTTCTCCCAATCAAGACTGTCCCGACCAAGACCAACCCAACATTTTAATGCTGTAAGGCTGTAACCATTGACTTGCTTACTACCGTGGTAAGGACCGGGCGGCGAAATGTCTCCAGTTCATCTAATGTTTTCTAACAGATGGCGCTACTGTTTGTATATAAGAAGCATAGATATAATAAGTATCGGTAGCAATACTAAATCTATGATAAGAAGTAAGTTTGTGTTCTGTTTGGCGCGTAAAGGGAGTATTTGGCGTATCCTTACTTTGAAATCATTGGCACAGATTAATAATAAGTTACTAATCTTATGCATCCGCACAACCTAGTGGTCGGGACCACAAACTAAATAGTAGATACTAAGTCGGGACGCTCCGCTGTAAAATTGTACTCTAGCGTCACAACCACAGAACACTATTATACTCAACCTATGGTAACGTGACATTGACGTTTTTGATAATGACAACTAATTGACTGACAGTCCCATTCATGACATCATGACATGGACAGCAAAATTAGATAGATGAAGATGACATTTCTCCTTCCTTCCTAAATTTCTTTTTCGTTTAGTTAGCTAGCTCCCTCGCAAACATAGCAATATTATCATTTCAAAAATTCAAGAATAAAAGAAAATGAAGACTGAAAATTATCGTATGAAAAAATAACAATATAAAATAAAAATGGTTTTCATAATTGTTAATTTTCAAAAGTATCATTTGGGAATTAGGCAAAGCGTCTACTCGTAACATGGAGGCTCTCATATATTTCGGTCATTTCTTGTATTAATATTCTATATAATAAGTTGTAATCCATAATTTGCATTGTATTTTAAAATTTTATCGTTGTAGGTTTCTATAGTTGATAATTTTACATTTTCAAATTTAGTGTTTAATCATGAATGTTCAGGTTTGTAGGGATCCCTCAGACGCTGAACCCTTGTATTTGCCCCAGCGTCTGTACTTAAAATCCTTTGCAAAGCTGAACATTTCTATCCAGCTTCCAGGGAAAAAGGTGCACGGCAAGTCCATCTCCAATTGGGAGCTGATGGAGAAGTTGAGGAAAATGGTCCAACCTGACAGTTTTTCTGTGATAAAAGTTGCAAAATTGAATTCTGAAGTGATAAGGTTCGATGCGGAGTTGGAAAAGCGTGATAAACTGGAGAGAGTGTTACAAAAGTTGGAAGATAGAGTTGTGAAACTCGATGACTATCCTGTGGCTTTAAAAATTAAAGCCACCGAGGCTAAGTCGGACTTTCCAATTCGTCACTCGTGGGATTCGTTTTTTCGTGACGCTCGCGATATGGACGAAATGAAGCCCGGGGAGCGACCAGATACTGTTCACATTTGTAACCTACCGATACGGTGGTTTCTTTACAATACAGATAGAGATGAAAATGCACTGCCATCTGAAAGTTTGTTTAAAAAAATCTTTGAAAAATTTGGCTCAGTACGACAAGTGGATATCCCTGCTGCGGATCCATTTAGGATGCAAATGAAGGAATCTCTTAGAGGTATATCGACACCACCCCAAGACGCCGGTACATATTTCGATGCATATGTCCAATTTGATGGCTATGTTAGTTTTGTGAGGTGCTTGGACGCCTTGAGGGGTAAGAAGTTATTGAGAAAGAAGGATGATATAGCGGAGTGGTGCGGCTTAATTGTTGACTTTGATAAAACTAAACATATGACTGATGCTGCCGTGAGGCGGAGAGCTATAGTCAGGGATAGAATTATAGCGAGAGATCGAACTAAGAAAGAAAGTGAACAGCAAGAAAAAGAGAAAGTTGCAAAGAAAGAAGCCAAAGAAAGGTATATTTTTTTTATTATTAAGGCATAGTGTTTACATTTCTCTACTTTGGAATTGCTTAATTTAAATGTTCTTGATTTTCTACTTTGTTAGATACTAATTCAGCTCAATTATGTATGCGTCCCTTCAGCTTTCCGAAGCTGAATGGATGTGTACAGTTGTAGGCATCTTCATACAAAACCAGTTTTTCTATAGACAAAAGTTGAATTGAGCTGAATATGTACTTACTCCCATATGCGGCAGATAAGATGCGGAAAAAAAATAAAAATTAGGAAAGTTTTTTTTTATATGCTCAGGCTTATGGTCCACTTGATGGTAAATGGCTGCTGTCGCCTATAACACAACCAACGCCACTATAGTGGAATTACTTTTTTATCAAGACTACAAATAAAATTATAAAATTAATTCATGAATGCAAATTATGAAAAAAATTAGTTTATAATTTTGATTAAGAAATGTATTGTAAAAATTTACATAGAATAAATGATTCGTTTTGTATTATTATTATTATTATAAATCACGGCTTATGATGATTATGAGAGATGACAAATGATGAAAATTATTTAATGTACATAATATGCACCTTACTTACAGAAAAAAGAGGGAAAAAGATGAATGGGAAAAACACGAAAAGATGAGAGAGAGAGAAGAGAGAAGGAAACAGCGACAATTGGCAAAACTCATGTTGAGAGATGACGTGGACTTGACTGGGAAGTTGGCCGAGGAGAGGAACAAGATGTTGGAGGCTAGGAAGAAGTTGCAAGCCATCAGACTGTTGGAAGAACTTTTTAAACGAATAGAGGTATGTTTTTTTTTAATTTTATTTGTTAATTTTAACCTCTTAATGTTAAGGTCGGTAGACAGGTCCCTAGCGAATTGTCCAGTATTCTCCACTAGCTGGTGCTCGCGACTTCGTCCGCGTGGAATAGTTATTTTGGGAATCATTTGGGTATCTCGAACGGTTTTCGCAGCGCACGCAACGGAAGCCCTCATAGATGAATAATTTTCCCCGTTTTTTCCACATTTTCGACTGTTTCTTCGCTCCTATTAGTCGCAACGTGATGTTATATAGCCTAAAGCCTTCCTCGATAAATGATCTATCCAACACAAAAAGAATTTTTCAATTCGAACCAGTAGTTCCTGAGATTAGCGCATTCAAACAAACAAACAAAGAAACTCTTCAGCTTTATAATATTAGTATAGATGATAGGCTTGGATTGTAATTGAGTATTGTAATTGTTCAATTACAGCAACGACCAGATTTGCGCCGTAACGTTAGCGAGGATCGTCGATATTGCGACGAGAGAGCCCGAGAACGCATCGTGAACCAGGTCAAAAGGGATCAAGAGGAGTATGTTGAGAAATTGCAGGAGAAATACAGGCAGGCCATTGAAGGTATCTTGTCTTGTCTTTGTCTGCGTTATTATCTTATCACTGTTTCATATATCTATTTTTAGTCTATCTTTGTGCAAGGGCACATTGCGTTTCGCAGTCATTTGGGCAGCTGGTCTGGCGGCAGTAACCAATCCTTTACACAGCATGTGTTCTCAGGGCTTAGTGCGAGTTTTACTCTATCAAACGCGTCGAACACGTAAACGTCAATTTGTATGGGACTGAAGCAGTACCACACATTAGCCACCAGGTAGCGCCGCTTCATTTTCATACAAATTGACATTTACGCGTTCGACGCGTTTGATAGAGTAAAACTCGCACTAGGCCCTCTGTTGAGAACACTCAGCAGCGGTGAGTGAGTTTTGCAGTGCACTTGCAAGTGCTTATGTTATAAGCTAGGCGACGTTAGCCACCTAGCATCAAGCGAATGAAAGAAGTTGGGCATTAAGGATAAGGAATTAGAAAGGGATAGGGAAATGGGTTTTCGCATCACCGAAATACCATAGCATGTGTGCTGTCTTTTCACAGTGGTCTTTTCAAGGGGTTGTGACTGCAACCAGACGGGTACCAGACTTTTTTTACAAATTAGTGTAATATGAATTTTCAGGGCGAATAGTAATAAGATCAGCGTTGGAGACGGGCAAGCCACGTCGTGATTCTGAAAGTTCCCTCTCCTCGGAGGAAGTGAAAAAGGTGAAGAGGGAAGAACGGAGTCCTGCGAGGGGATATCCGCCAGGTAAACTAGATATTTTTCTTTAGACGGTCTTGGGCTGTTGTTTGTAATACAATAATAGCAGGAGACGGGACAAGAGATAGTGAAAAATAAACATCCCTTGCTTGAGTAAAATGATTAATCTACATAAAAATTTATGTAATTTCAGGTGTGTTCAATATGACGCCACCATACGGCTTTGGTTTCCCGGGCTTCCCGGCAGCGCCATATCCTTACATGCCACAGAGTAAGTACAACATGTTGTAGGTATCTTTATTTGCTATCAACATTCAGCTAGAACTCAGGACTTCGGCATCCCCTTTTCCAGGGGACGGGACGTCGTCTAGGTGCACTTCGAATCTTAGCGATCGCGACTTGCGTCTTGTGGGCATACATCCAAAAAACATACAAAAATAGCGATGTTTTCTAAAAGACCTGACAGTTTGGGCTGTGTACTTGGCTCGCGGCGGGGAGATCGTAAGTTAGGGGTCGCCAGGTCGCTAAGGTCCAAAGTGCATCTTCAGTGGCGACGTATTTTTTCCGAACAGGAGCATCGCAGAGTTGGAGCGATTCCTATCGGACATGGAGGTGGCGATTGTACTATGTCCCCCTAAACAGGTGCAGCGTCGCTGTACTACGGCGGTGGTCGCGATTGTACTGTGTCCCCCTGAACAGATGCAGCGTCGCTGTACTACGGCGGTGGTCGCGAGTACTTCGCTCCGCCCGAGAACTACGCGCCTCGCCGCCCGCTGCCCGGGTTCCTGCCGGGCGCTGGACGCGGCAGGGGAATGCGCGGCAGGGGCAGAGGGCGCGGCCGGCTTCCCTTCTTCGACGGGCCCGATGCCAATTTGCAGTACTTGAAATACTTCCAAAAGCTGGCCGACGAAGAGAATCGTAACGGGCACGACGACCGCACGCGACGACGCACGCATTCGCGCTCACGGTCGCGGTCGAGGCGTCGCTCGTACACGCGCAGTCGCAGTCGCAGTCGAGGCCGAACTCGCAGTCGCAGCAGCCGCACTCGCAGCCGTAGTCGCAGTCGCAGCCGTGGACGCAGAAGTCGCAGGTCGCATTCGCGTTCGAGAAGCCGCTCAAGGTGACCATTAATAACCTAAAAATATACGTTTAGAAAACGTTGGTAGTTTTTGAGTTAATTCATTACAAACAAAAATACAAATTAATTTTCCCTCTTTATAATACAAGGTCGAGGTCGAGGTCTCGCAGGCGTTCGAGGTCGCGCAGCCGGCACACGAGGTCACGTTCCAAGTCCAAACAGCACACGCCGAAAGGCGCTCCATCGGAACTTCCCCCAACACAAGCACAACCTCCACGGAGGTCCAAGAGCTGGTCGCTCCCCAAGGAAGGGGAAGAGAAGAGATGGTCCAACAGTCCGAAAGAGCAAAGCTAAAATGACGCAACTTGTCTTTATAATTACATTCAACTATGTAATAAGTTTAATATATTTATATCATAATATGATTAGTAATGTAGTTTTATTCCAACTTTTAAAGATTCGTTGAATTTTTTGCTTATCTATTATTTTCTAATAAAATAAAAGAATATCTACAAATATACTAAAGTTAAATTAAAGAAGAATTCATAGTATAATCAAGAATTTTTTAAACATTTATTTATGTAGTTTTCATTAGGTAAATATAGACTTAAATATAGATCTCACACCCTGCAGCATTTCAAGGACTCACCTATAGGCAACAATTAATATTGGTAGTTACCATTTATTGTCATAAGCTTGGTACAGAATTGATGTAAAAATCTATGTATTTTGTTTAAATTATGATGATTTTTATGATCATTTTATGATAATTATTTTTATGATGATGTATATAATTTATAATTTAAAAATTGGCCATTGTACATGATTCGTACATGATTTGTTTATCAAACCGACTAGGTACGTTTTTATTGCTATCTAATTACATTAATCCTTGTAATTGTTAACTTTGTATTTTTAATGGATTAGCAAAATATTAGGTTACAGTCGGCAACAGAAAAATCTTAGCGTTTGATTTAATATTTTGTTGCTTATGCATAATTGCATATACGAGTAGTATAGGGAGATGTGAGAAGCTAAAGTTCATAGGTGTTATAACATTTAATTCAAATTTCATTTTTCATTTATATTTTTGTCAGACTTTGGATTGTTATTTTTAAACTATCCTTTGAGAACAGATTTTTTTCTGGACGCAAGGTACCCTATATCCTTTTCTGTAAAAGGGATATAGAGAGGATAAATGCATTAATATCAGGGGATAGGTGCATGCAAAATTACATGATGATTGGGTTGAGATGTTAATTAAAATATTAAAAAATATTACATAATATTCGATCGGCTTTTCTATTTATGAGATGCATGGTATATTTTTTTTATGCGAACTGTACGTATCAAGGAAATTAATCTATCTTCGTATCTCGAGATAAAGTGGAATTTATTGATAGTGAGGTAATTAATAATATGTTATTATAAATTACTTAATGAATTTCAATCATTAGTGAGTTGTGACTAGTCTAAATATGAAGGAGTTTGTTTTATTGCTGTGCGTCATCGCGGCTGTTCAGGTATATAATTTTCTTAAAGCTAAGTTTCTATTTTAAAATGTGGCTTTTTATCGTGGTTTTTCCAAAACCTTTTTTAATATTTATTGACACCTGAAAGCAATCTTCCTTCTGGTGTTTCTACCTATAGCTACAATATGGGTAAACAAATTCCTACAGGGTAGGCTGCGCATGCGCATCCTATATTACTCGTGTACATAGGCGACTAAATCCAACTACCACCAAATGGGCCGTCAGCCTGTCTTACACCTTTTATAATAAAAATAAATGAAATTATTGACGCGTTAAAATTTATATTTCGCAGTAAACAAGTCTTATATTTTTATTCTGGGTATATATTTTTTATTAAATTGTTGAGTAAATTATCTATTATTGGATAATATTTGAATAAATCTTTTTTATGAATATTTTTGGCTTTCCACTCTAAAAATCACAATGTCTAAAATCAAAGTAGTTTTTTATATATCATATAATATTGCTTTATCTATAACTACTTATTAAATCTTGTCCTGACTCACTTATCAACTCAGCTAAAACAGGTACTGTATCTATTTATACATAAAGTACATAAGTACTTGCTAAGACATTTAAGTATTTTCCAAAAACTTTTATACTAGGTTTATTGACTAGAGAAATATATTGATTGATAAAATATAAATACAATACAATATTTTTTTAGAAAAAGTATAATATAACAATGACGTCAAAAAGAGTAGTTTCCTTATAGGTACTTAATGTTATCTTAATTTGCAAGCAGATAAGCTAATCCAAGATTATGGAATTCTTATCTAAAACTAGGTAAGTTAAGTAGGCAATTCTAATCAATCATTGTTTTGGGTATTGCCCATAGAAACCTGTATTTTCAATGGAATCCAAGATTAATTAAGCTTACGACTAATTAAGCTAAGCAGATATTAAATTAGGTAGGTATCTTAAGAACATAGATATGATTTGATTGTTTTTATGAATATACAAATGCTTAAGAAATGTTTGAATGCATAAAAACATAAAATATATTTTTCTATGAAAAATCAGATTAAAAAAAAATTATGCTGATAATGCTGATTACCTACCTATCTATGTCATAACTATTATACTAAATTATAATTTAATGGTTCTACCAGCAATTACATGAAAAATAAGATTTCATGTTTAGGGTTTGGTTTTTGACTTTGTAAATTATATTGAAAAATCTTAGTGATACCTAATATATGTAATATTATGTAAGTATTATACAAAATACTGCGTGAAACTTAGATACGCTGAGGTATTTCTCATTACTTTGAAGCGCATTATTTTTTGGTGTAATTCAGTCTCCATTAAAAGTCGTAAAAACTATCATTAGGTATTATAAATATCGAGAGCTTTTTAAGGAATTTAAAATTGCAAAATAGCCATTTTCAATCACTTTATATTATACTAGCTGCTGCCCGCGACTTCGCCCGCGTAACTTAGTAAATTATGTACTTATAAACCTTCCTCGAGAACCACTCTACCCATTAGTGAAAACCGCATTAAAATCCGTTGCGTAGTTTTAAAGATCTAAGCATACAAAGGGACATAGGGACAGAAAAAGCGACTTTGTTTTATACTATGTAGTGATTATTAGTAACACTTTACACTTTTTGTTTTAGGGTCGTTCCGGCGTCCAAGGTAAGAACTTCTTGATTCACTTATTGAGCCTTTATAACTAGAAATAACCTAAATTTATTTATATTTATTATGAATAGCTTATTCTGTGAACAATCTGTTAGGGATCAGCTTATATTTGGCAATGCGCGGAGACACTTTTGTATCGGAAGTGTTGGAGGAGACGAGCATTCTTCCTAGACATGTTGAATATCTATGTCAACCTATGATTATAAGTTGACCTTAAAGTTCATTATATACTTAGTCATTAAATAAATTTGACATATGCACAGTGGACTCAAGGAGCGGCCGCGCAGAACTAGGCCGTAACCCATGGTTGGTGCATCTCCGTTTTTCGACTTTTAGCGGCGACGGATTGCTGTCCACCTGCGTTGGAACGCTCATTACCAATTCACACGTACTGACCACAGCCAGCTGTGTTTCTGAGTGAGTTCTAATCGTATTAATATTATAAATTAATCTCCAAATTTCTATTGGGCCCCCAAACATGTAATTATCTGCTGTAAGTTGCTAAGGATTCGGATGTATCGCAGACAAGGTTACCATGTCACGAATATACCACCCAAGTAAAGTATTCCCTTAGATTAATGATTGGTCTCTCTGCTCTCGACTATCTAAAAACAATAGCTCCGTGAATGCGGCAACTTTTTATCACTTTTTACACAGTTTCATTATATTTTTACACAGTTTAACTACGAAAACTGCCATTTTATTATGCCCAAAATTTAATAAAACATTCGGCACGTACACATCACAGGCTGCTTGCAGTGTGACGATTCGAGTACGCCGAATTTTGCGTAGTATTTGTTGCCGCATTTGACAAGTACGACGGCGTTATCTAGTCGAGCGCAGCGAGACCAATTATTCATCTAAGAGTATACCAAATTTTACATCAATCGAACATGTGAAAGTTAGTGAAATCCCTTCATTAACTAGGAAATGGGCTGATGGTCTTCAAATGCCTGAACGGATTTTCATAAATTACAGCTAAGAACAATCCCGATCACGTCAGCATTGAAACGAAAAAGTTTGGGAGCTACAATGCCACAGACATCTACACAGACACACGTTAAACTTATAACACCCCTTATTTGCGTCGGGCGTTACTTAGCTGAGTTTACCTATTTCAATGTATGATTCCAGCGCTCGCTTCATCTGGAACCGTTTAGGAGTAGTCGAGGTGATCCAGCCATCTCTGGTCATTGAGTCTTCTGCGGTGACCCTCCACCCCGGATACGATGCGGCCACTGGAGTCAATAACCTTGCCATCATCTCTCTCAACCGAGTTGTCGATACAACATGTAAGTTAAGAACATATTTGACTATGTTAATGACTACGTTGGTGTAGATTTAGTCTTTTTTTTTAATAAAAATAATATTCTACTTACTTACTTGTAACAAAAACTAACTTAAGTACTAAAATTTTGTTTTAGTAGAAGGTAGACTGCTATAACACTGCTTTATTCAGCCATAATTTATGCAGTCAGTCTGGCGGTAGGGTAGTAACCAACCACTTTCAGGACAGCTCACAGGCTGACGTTAGACTTGATTGTAGGTGGCTACCGTCGCCAATAACACACGTAGGTGGCTCATGTGCTGCAAATGAGCAGCCAATCATAAAAGCGTTATGGATAATGGTTTAAGAAAGGATAGACTAAAAAACGACAGGACAGATGCTGTTATTTCATTATGGTCTTCTGTGGTTACTATCGCCAGACGGTCTGCCCAAATGCCCTGCCACTAGTTTTCATAAATATTCTGTAAAAATACAGTTACCTAAGTAGTACATTGATTTCTTTAAATTTATTCTCGTGCGTCTCCCGTATTGAATAAATTACTGCGGCTGATTTTAACCAACGAGATGTGTATAAGCCGCATATTGCTAATGCGCTTGGCCGCCATTTTGGTGACGTAATCTCGATTCTCGTGACACACTCAGTATGTTAAGCCACACTGGCCGACAAATTTTGAGTTGCGGATGACGTCACGCGGATGTTCTTGCGCATTAGCTATTTGCGGAGATTATACGAGTTTTATAAATATTTATTTTACTATAAATTTATAAAACTAAAAAAATCACATTGTACAATTTTTTATTTGCCAACATTATTTTTAAATATCTATTTACTTTCAGCTAACATTGTGCCTGCACCAGTCGAATCTTCAGATTCTGTTCCAACCACGGCATCTTTCTGCACTTTCGGCGTAGAGGCTGATGGTTGTGAGTATTTCAAGCGCATCTCATATAGTTTTTCCATTTGTTAAATTTCATTTTGTGACATACGTATCAAAATAAACAACAATATTTACAGCGCCTGGTGACAATTTGTCCTGCGAAGATGTGGCTCTGGGAGCCGTCGACGCGTCCACTCTCGTTGCAGTAGGCCACGGAGTTGAAACGATAAAGGTATTATCATTTATTTATTTAGATGAAAACAGTCACATATTATAAGTTTTCTTATCGATACTTCTTTACATAAAACACTGTCCCTTTGTATGATTTTAATGCGGTTTTCACTGATGGCTTGAGGAGCTGTTGCACTCGACTTCGTCCGCGTAACTTTATAAAATATAGCCTACTAGCTGGTGCCCGCGACTTCGTCCGCGTTCTGGATGAAAAGTACCCTATGTCCTTTCTGATGTCCCAGTCAATGTGTATGTAAAATTTCATGGTGTTCGGTTCAGTAGTTTTTGCGTGAAAGAGTTACAAACATCCATACAAACTTTCGCATTTATAATATTAAAAGTACGGAAGTACGGATGTTACAAGCTGAAAATCAGCTTTTTATAGACGAAAGCATTTTTAAAATTGGCCCAATAGTTTTTGAGTTTACTCTTTACTAACATACAAAAATACAAATCTTCTTTCTTTAATATTTAATATATAATATGCAGAATAATATCCGTGCGATGCCAGGGCCGGAGGCGACAGCACACTTTTTTCAAATGTTTTTATCCTTACACATTATAAAACAAACTCAAAAACTACTGCACCGATTTTCATGCTGTTTTCACCAATTGATAAAGTGGTTCTCGAGGAAGGTATTAATTTACAAAGTTACGTGGGCGAAGTCGCGGGCAGTAGCTAGTTTACACTTAAAAAAACTTGCAGCACCTGTGCTAATGTCATAGGCCTAGCCACCAACCCTCAAATGGACCTTAACATAAAAATATGTAATATAAATGAGATTTTTGGGACAATTCAATCTTTCTCTATTAGATACTTTTGCAAAATAATATGTAAATATTTAAGGTACAGTCATATAAAAACTATATTGAATTTGATACATTTTTTTTTAATGTTTCTAGTATGACAGCGGTGCTCCAATTGTAAGCGATGGTCGTCTCATTGGTTTTCTGAACAATTGGCCAGACAACTTCATCGTTGGAAGTAAGTATATACATATATAAATATAATTTATATTATGATTTTTCTAAAAAACAGCCGAAAAGTATACATTTTACTATATATTGAAAATTAATATAGACAAAGTTAATTTTAATTTTTCAGCAATTTTACTTAAAGTTACAATTGTACTTAGACATTTTTTAGAGTGTTACTATTGTTAAACCTAAGTTACAATTTGAACGTCATCGTCATAATAAATGTTATTAAAATTAACTACATTATTTCCTCGTTAATGTGACGTTTTTTTTTATTTAGAGGTAACATGAAGAGTAATGAAACTTTTTAAATTTAATTTACAGGCTTCATCCGTCCCGTCGCTTATTTGGACTGGATCAGATCGGTGACCGGTTAACAATAACTTTATCTGTTGACTAAATAAATCAATTTAAAAAAAAATCGTTTTAATTTATTTTCTTTACCTAACACATTTTTCGTTTTAATGAATAAAAAAAAATACTGAAATTGTTTATTATAAGGCGCCTTTGAAACAATAATGGGCGACTGAAACTCTTACAATAACCAAAGCATCATGGGTGAGGTATGGTGAGTGTATAGAATACTAGCTGGTGCCCGCGACTTCGTCCGCGTTCTGGATGAAACGTACCCTATGTCCTTTCTGGTGTTCCAGACAACGTGTATGCAAAATTTCATGGTGATCGGTTCAGTAGTTTTTGCGTGAATGCGTAACAAACAAACAAACTCACATTCACATTTATAATATTAGTAAGGATAGTGTTCTGTGGCTGCAACTGCTGGAGTGTGGAGTGCGAGTTTTACTCGAACAAACGCATCGAACGCGTAAACGCGAATTTGTATGGGAATGAAGCAGCGCTACACGTTAGCCACTAGATGGCGCTGCGAAAAAAACTCTGTATTTCAACAAATATTACACGTGCTACATTTGTTTTATGGTGCTGGGACGACCTACAATATATACAGTCAGAATTTGAGTTTTACAGCAGTATTTTTTAGGAGGTAAAATTAATATCATATACTCGAATGCTGTAACGGCGGTTAGTTACTTGTACCAAAATTAGTCTTGGCCGAAGAAGTGTAGGAACACAGACCATTTACTCCTGCCATCGACCAACTTGCCTCTGATTGGTCGCTCGTATATTCGCGTCTGCGCAGAAGCCCACGCCGTCATCAGCGCCACGCTCATGGCGATCGAGACAACTATCCAACAAAACATCGTGCGCATGCGCATATGGCTTAAAGCCAATGCTTTACTCCGTAACTCTCGTAAGGCAAGTGGTAAATTATAAACTAACCGTCGACTTATTAATGAGCCCAAACACGCTATATATCTGCCGTAAGTGGTTGAGGAGTTGGGTGTCCCGAAGACTACTTGAAGCTATTAAATGCGGGTGGTTTTAAAACAAGAAACCATAGATTATTGATTGGTCTCGCTGCGCTCGACTAGATTGAGCACTATACAAAAACTATAGCTCCGTGAATGCGACAACATTTTATTGTAGTGTGTGTAAGACATCGTCATTTTTGATCACTTTTTACACAGTTTCATTATATTTTACATAGTTTCACTACTTTCACTATGCAAACTGGCATTTTATTATGCACAAAATTTAATAAAACATTCGACACGTAAGATCACAGACAGCTAGCAGTATGACTGACTTGGGTACGCCATCAAATCAAGGTTACTATGACATGGTAGGTAATACCACCGAAGTTCAAGATCGTGCCCTACATTTACTTAAATATTGTAATCCATATTTATGTATTTAGTTTCATTTTTTCTTATTCAATATTCTAGCGGCCTTCGTTTCAGCAAAGATGGGAAGTTTCCATTCATATAAAATTCTTGCCTTGCTTACGGTTTTTCCGCCGCTTACCCGACCACACTTTATTACATAAGCATACCAAGTAACAAACACAGCACTCATCAAATAATTGATTGCTTTTCACTAGTACCTAAATACTTTAATCTACTTAATAGAGGTCATGTTATGACTCGATCAATTCGTTCTCGCTTAGCTTTTTTTCTGAGTTCTTATTTTGTTCAGCATCTAAGGGTTGTTCTCTCTGTTAATAAAAGTGACATCTTATTAAGACTACTGAGATGTTTGCCATAGTGCTCTTACTCAGGGGTTTCTGATTCGATTCCCGGCAGGGCAAACTCTGGAAGCCTATGTACGCCACCTTCCCTCTTTCTTTAAGTAAAGTTTAAGTAACTTTTTATAGGTGAAACATTTTTTAAAACCGGTCCAGTAGTTTTTGAGTTTACAAACAAAAATACAAATATTTTCTGTTTATAATGGAACACATGGAACACTTAGTGCCTATAGAAATAAACACCACAGCCATACTAATAATAAAGAGGAAATATTTGTTTGTTTGTTTGAATTGAATAGGCTCCGAAACTACTGGACCGATTTGAAAAATTCTTTCACTCTTGGAAAGCTATATTATCAGCGAGTAACATAAGCTATATTTTACAAAGTTACGTGGACGAAGTCGCGTGCAACAGCTAGTATAAGTATAAACTGACTCAAAGAAAATTAAAATCAATGTAACGTATAAAAACTTATTTTCTCTCGCTTGGTATTTAAATTGTTTTTTGGAAATAACTCAAATTCATTAAACTCGTTTAAAGAAATGGCTGGAAATTGGTGAGGTTTTATGTTCGAATTATAGAGTCGTTCTCAGACCACTTCTTTGATCACTCTGTTACCTAAACACACCGGTTACGAATATTGAGTAATATCCTGACGTAGGAATGTGTTTTTTCATTATTAGCTCATTATTACATTTACTTATGACGCAACAGCGTGTTTTAACTAAAATATATCAATAAATTCAATAGAAACTGAATGACCCCATTTAGTAATTTTTTTTATTGTGCAAAAGATATATCTTTAACCTTAATTAGCGATCCGTCTCCGGTTTCTCACGGAAATTAAATTTTAAATAATTTTTTAGCTCTCGTCGAAATCGTTCTTTTTTGGGCCATGAAGCGCTTTAGTTGGGAACTATGGAGTGGAGTTGGAGTGAATAAAGCATCTTCTGGGTGAGGTCCATCCATCGTAGACTTCACTTTCGCTACACGGCTAGATGTTGGCCAAGAGCAAACCGCCATCTCTTATAAAAAAGCTACATTAAAAATTCCAAACTTCAGCTTTTTAGACTTAGTAAGTTTTGGCTGTGCTGTGTCCTCTGTCAGTCTGTTCCTCTGTATCTACACTTAGATATAAATATAAATTATAAAATAAATAAATATCTTCACACATTCCACACAGCACCATCTAGTTCCACAGTAAGCAACTAATGCTTGTATTATGGATACCGGACGGTTGATATACTACATAGATTACTTTTTTTTTGTAAATACATACATACATATTATAAATGCATGACTCAGGTACAAAGGTAAAATGTTAACACATTTAACATTTGCTCCTAGCGGGATTCGAACCCGCCACCGTTTGGTTAACAGCTAGGGGGTTACAAGCCGCTAGACCAAACGTTTCGTTAATTTTAACGCAACGGATTTTAATGCGATTTTCATAATGGAAAGTGTTTGAATATAATTTGCGGAAAAAAATTGCACCCGTGATATAAAATGCTGATTATAAAATTTTTAGAAAATAGCATTCGTAATTTCGTATACAGGATATTATCAATATTTACTCGAGTAGTTAAGAATGTCTGTTTAGGAAGGAAGAGGATGCATTCTAATAGGAAATATGCCTTCCTTAAAATATCGTGGCAAATAAGCAATTAATTTTTAAAGCGCAGTAAATATCTTCCATTTTAGTTTTTCACTTCCTCTATCCAGTGTTGAGGCCCAGTATGCTTGCAAGTTTTCTTTTTATGTCAAGGTCGATAGAAAGGCTGACGGTCAACTTAGCTACTGTCGCTAGCATAGCCTAGATGATGGTAACTATATTTATGATGCATCACGTTTGATTCATATCACATCTATGATGAATCTATACCTACCAATATCTGTGCTAATATTATAAAGCTGAAGAGTTTGTTTTTTTGTTTGGTTGAACCCGATAATCTCGAGAACTAATCGAATTGAAAAATTCATTTTGTGTTGGATAGTCCATTTATTGTGAGAAAGGCCTAAAGGCTATATAACATTTTGAATGCGGACGAAGTCGCGGGCAACAGCTAGTACAACGTTGTTTTGCAAAAAAAAAAATAGGGGTGGACCACCCTTAACATTTAGGGGTATGAAAAATAGATGTTGGCCGATTCAGACCTACCCGATAAGCACACAAAACTTCATCAAAATCGGTCCAGCCATTTCGGACGAGCCAGCCATACCTATGCCATAATATTATGTGACGTTTGCTCTTATACAAAATTAGCTTTCACCGTGATTTCCCGTAAGTGTCCTGTAACTGGAGGCTGTACCTATAACAAATACGAGTACGGATACGATAATATAACATTAGTGGGTCACTGAGTAAATCAGCAACGTTCGAAAAGTATGCCACGAATGGTCTATTACAATGTTACGCCTAGTTTTAGAGAAAACCCCCATATTTGAGTATTATAATGTAGGTTAAAATGATGATGGCCGGACCTTTAGAGGACAATGATGTAATATCGGACCCTCGTAGTGCAGAGCCGGATTAAGACCATTAATATTTTTGGTGTTAAGGCCGCCTTAATAAAACAATTAAAAATAAGTGCCTTTATAAGTAAAATTCGAAAGGCTCAAGGTTGAGATACCTATCTACTATTGAAGTGTGATTGCACCTTTCGATTACGACACGCACTTTTTATGATAAAGGTCGATTGACAGGTTTATATTCACTAAACCCGATTACTATTATCGGGAGTGTTAAAGTTTGAATGTTTGTTAATCAAACATGCAAAAACGGCTGAACGAATTTGGATAAAATTTGGCACACGCATAGTTTATTACCTGAATTAATATATGGACTACTTTTTATACTCGAGGGATCGTTTGGAAATATAAAAATTCGGCATCACCGTCGTCATCAGTGGTGGCGCCACAGTCGTCCCAGGGATAAAGATTTTTATTTTTAATTTTTCAACGCCGACGAAGTCGCCGACACCAACTAATTTTACACTATTGTAAAAAAACATTTTATTTTTACAATAATAAATAATAAAATTTATTGTTGATTTGAAATTTGTTTTGTGTTAAATGCATTTTTAAATGATTAAAATAAAAAAAATGTAAATAAGTGAGTATCAGTAAAATATGTTTTATAAATTAATTAGTGGTCTTTATTTAGAATAAAAATAAATGTCATTTGAAGCATACAATCTGAATGCAATAATAATTTCTATACAAAATAATCCCATCGTTGTGTCAGAGTGCCGTATCTCGCAATTACGTCCCTGGCAAACTTTCTCTGTTACAGCATCGCAGGTTGCACATAACCGCCTCTTGTAGTTTGTAGTTAACTCACTCGGAATCATCGAGCGCGTGCGCCTGCCGCCATAATGGCCGGCTAGTTCAAACTTCGAACGTTTGAAATCGTTCTTTTTTGGCAAAAATGTTCTGCCAGTGCAGAGTGCCAGTACTGCCAGTGTTGTGTCTTACTTGTTGCTTAAATAGGATTGCAGTTTAGAGGATTGGTGTGTGAAAGTATAATTTTTATTAATGAAGAAAATTATCCTTATTATTTATCTACGTACCTATATTAAGCAGGTAACCGATTGATTGATTGAAATTGTACAGCGAAATTATCGTATATTAAAATAAGATAAAAAAATCACAAATATGAATTTTGTTTTTTCATAAGAACACTTTTGTCTAAATTATAAATTATTTGTTCTAAGGAATTTAATATAATAAGTCAAAGCGTGTAAACTGGCTTGAATGAAGAACATTAACTTTTATCTAAAATAAGTGAAAATTGGATAAAAGTCGGTCTAGCCATACTTGAGTTATCTTAAATATGCTAAGAAAATAGTCAGTTTAATATAATACACCTACTTAATTATTATTTTTTGAAAAAGGATAATTTTCTTTTCACAAAACAGTGTCTCAATTAATATGTAAATAAAAAAAATGTCTGCAACGTGACTCCATCAAGATGTTCGGATTCAAAAGGTCAATAGTGCAAATAATATTTTTTTTGTCGTGGGCACTCCAATGTTATACCTTCGGGAGTAACGTGTTGTGGTACCTGTTCGCTATCCCGCTGTACGCGGCGATTGTCACCGCTGTCCTCACGTACGATCACGACTATTGGTCGTCCAGAGGAGTCTTCTCCCCACCAGCGTGGCCTCTAGTTGGCCACATACTGTCCGTGGTCACGTTCAGGGAGCAAGGTGGGATGTGCTTCAAACGAATCTATGATACGTACAAGGATAAACAGTTTTTAGGTAAGCATTTTATTATGAACTATAATCACTAATAGGATTATTGTATTATCCTTATCCTTACATTGTATAAAGTGAAATCCCTGCCAGCGTCCGACTGCCAGTCTGTATGTCCGCTAACACCTCTTAAATCACGCAACGGAATTTGATGCGGTTTCAACCATTGACGTTTTTAAATGTCAAGATTCTTCAGAAGGCTTAACTATTTATTCCTCTGCAGAGGAGAACCGTCATTGGGCAGTTAGGCTATAATCTTATTGTGGAAATTATTAACGATTTTTCCATTAGGTAGATATATACATAGACAGATGATAGATGGCGCCGGTGTTTTACATTCACGTTGTTTGAAAAATTAATAAAAATAAATTACAGAATACATTATTGAGGTAAGTAAAGAGATATTTTAGATTATTCCCAAAAACAAAATCTCAAAAAAATTTTAAATGTCTCAATTTAAATATATAAATCTCAAAATAATATAGGGTACATTTTAATGCATATTAGAAAATTATTAACTATTGAGAGGTGCGAGAAATTGAGCACCATTAAAAATAAGTTCATGTGGTCCGATCCGTAGGACGAAGCGGAATTACAATTCCTTGTAATCCGATTAATCGAACTAATAGCAAAAAAAAGTTCATGTGGTCCGATCGGTAGGACAAAGGCAGTAGGACCACGTGGCCACAGCGAAAAAACTTGATTTTAATACCTATGATGAAATTTTGTCAATGATAAAATTTTAAATCTCCGAATTTCGCTTCTATATAGATGGCGCGCTACTGTATTTCTTGCAAAGATAATATAAGTATTATTTCGATATTTTCGATGGTATTGTTAAATAAATGAATAAATAAAATCTTTGTGTTTTTCTCAATTATAATATAAGTTTCCATTAAAAATAGCTGTTTTAAATACTATTTAATTTATTCGAAAACGGCGATTTTTAATGCAAGTTATACATCACAACTTAATATTATGGGCGAAACATTTTATTAGCGTGTCCGCGACAGTATTTGCGACATCTAGATGTATCTCAACAATCGTTCAAATAAATATTTCAACATGCACCTAGCGCCATCTAAATTCTTAAACTATAAAATTATTTATCAGTCATAATTATTTTCAATTTTTCAAGGAGGACGAAGTTGCGGGCACCAGTTAGTATCTACTACATAATATGTAATACAATACATAATATGTAACTATGTCACTAGACATAGTTATATAAAAAGCGAAACTTTTAGAAATTTTGTAAAGAAAAATTCTAATTTTATAAAATTGTCTATTCCAGGCACACACCAGTTCTTTCAGCGAACGCTCGTCATCCGAGACCCATCTTTGATCAAGAGGATCTGCGTGAATGACTTCCAGCATTTCGTCGATCGTGGATTCTTCTTCAACAAAGATGTCGACCCTTTGGCTGGATCTGTACTATTTCTGCGTGGCAACGAGTGGCGAAAACTTAGGGCGAAAATATCGCCTATATTCTCGTGAGTTTCATTTGGATTTTTATTTTGTTTCCACTTAAGACTTTTTTCATTGAATTTTACGAAAATATGAATAGTGGACTTCATCACGATGTATTTACGTGAAAAGGCCGATTAGAAAGGTTATTCGATCTATTTAAAATACTAGCTTTTGCCAGTGACTTCATTCGCGCCCCTTTTCTTATTTTCATGTTAAGAGGATCCCTCGAGAATTGTATGTACCTACTCTTTTTACGGGATGAAGGGTACCTTATGTCCTTTTCTGTATCCATGATAAAGTGCAAGAAACTTATTTCTTTTTCTATTATAATTTCAGACCAAATAAACTGAAGGGGATGTTGCCGTTAATAGAGAACACAGCGAATGAATTCGTGGACAGACTGAAGTCTCTACTAACAAAGGACAAATCCAAGGTTACAGCGGACAAAGAAGAGTTTGGTTGCACTGAGGTGGATTCAGAAGTGTTGGTTGGCGGCTACACGGCTGACGCTATAGTTCCTTGCGCTTTTGGACTCAGGAGTAATGTCATGGATAACGCTCAGGATCCGTTCGCTGTGGCTCTGCAGGCGTTCTATGAAATGTCATTGTATAATTTGTTTGAAAAGTACGTATTTATTACGTCCGGCAGGCTTCACTTTGTGGGGTTATTCTAAGTAAACTGTTATATTATTAGTTCTACGATAGAACTGTTTTAGCCACCCGATTTCCTGACATTATCAGAGCCTTACTTATAAATAAATTTAAAAGTGTAATCAAAACCAAACTCGGTTGGGAAGATTCTTATAAAATCGTCTATTATTTAAGCAATAATGAAGTCTAGATTTAAGCGATAATGAGCGATATCATACATTATGTTCTGTCATTTTTGTATAATAATAATAAGAATTGTTATTGTTATTTATATTATTTTAAAGCTGATAAAAAGAATGATTTCCGATACATAAACAGTACCTATGTCCTTTTGAAATGTTATAAAATGATATTGTGATTATATTTTTCAGGACGATGCGTCAGTTTTGGCCGGCTTTTGTTTTGTTCTTTCGCATGAGAATAATTCCGAAGAAAACGCACGACTTCTTTTACAATATTGTCACTAGTGTTCTAAGAGCAAGAGAGAAAGGTATGTTATTTTATACATTAATATGTGACGGACAAGTGGAGAGCTAATGAGATAGCACATGTGAACCTAGGCCTAGGCACACTAGCATTCTACGTCAATACCTAGATTGTATTACTTACATCATCATTTTGATTATAAGGAACAGCTTTTGCTCTTATAAAATTTCAGGCGTTCAGGAGAAGCGAGGTGACTTCATTGACATGATGATGGCGCTTCGAAACGACGATAAGAATAATAACCTTTTTAAAAATAACGAAGAAGATGACGTGGAAATCAGTAAGTTTTTTTTATAATATTATTTTGATTATTTTTATTTTATCTTGAACTAAAATATGTATAACACAGACTAGTATAATTAATTCACAATCATACTTTTCATTTACAGCGGACATAGTAATATCGGCGAATGCCTTTATAATATTTCTCGGTGGCTTCGAGACGACGTCATCAACGCTGGCATTCCTGTTCCTTGAGCTAGCAGCAAATTCTCGAGTACAGGAGAAGATGAGGAGCGAGATTTTCCAAGTGTTGGAGAAGCACAACGGAAAAGTCACCTATGAGGTGCTACAGGAATTGACTTATATGGAAATGGTGATACGAGGTGGGTATTTTTTTTATTTTTCTTCTAGTAGATAATAAACTGTTTCTGCCTGAAAGTGAGAGTCCCCAGACGGACTGTCCAGTTTATGACTGACAATTGGAATTTGCCCTTAGAATACAACAATTTAAATCAAAATTTTAGACTAAATTAAATTAAGTGATTATTTTTGTTTTATTATCTAAATAGGTACTAAATTAGAGGGTTATAAAATTACAAATAACCTTAATAAAAATAAATTGCAAATAAGATAATAATATCAAATTACTCTGTATGTATGTATGTATGTATGTATCTATGTATATATGTATCAATGTATGTATGTATATACACACGTACATACATACATACGTACTTACTTACATACATAAATACATACTCGCTGCGCTCGACTAGATAGAGCGCTATACAAAAGCAATAGCTCCGAAAATGTGGCAACTTTTTATTGTAGTGTGTGTAAAAAATTGTCACTTTTTATCACTTTTTACCCAGTTTTATTATATTTTTACACAGTTTCACTACGCAAACTGTTATTTTATTATGCCTAAAATTTAATAAAACATTCGGCACGTACACATCACACACAGTTTACAGTGTGACTGGCTCGGGTACGCCGAAATCGGCGTACTATTTTATGCCGCATTTTATAAGTACGACGGCGGTATCTAGTCGAGCGCAGCGAGACCATTTATTTATCTATGCTTACCACACACATTAAATGTTAACAAATGAATAATTTCAGAGACCCTTCGGCTGTATCCGCCATTTCCGAGCATACAGCGGATGTGCACCAAAGACTACGCGATCCCAAACTCCGACGTGGTCGTCGAGAAAGGGACCATCATACTCTTCCCCACGCTCGGAATACAGAGAGACGAACAGGTATTTCTTATGTTAAGGTCGACAGACAGGCTGACGGTCCACTTGTTGATAGGTGGCGACCGTCACCTATAATACACATGCCAACCATAAGTATATGGGGCATGGCATCCCTTATTCACTCACCGAGCAACATTCGTGCTGTTAATATACAAAATGTACTTACATGTTGTACTTATGTAAAAAAATAAATAGTTTTTAAACTTTTCTGTCTGTTTGTCTGTGCATGCTAATCTCAGAAACGGCTTAACGGCTTGGCTGTTAACTCAGCGCGTGCTAAGTTTACAGTAAACTAGCTGGTGCTCGCGGCTCTCTTCAATATTGTGTGTTAAGTAGTTTTTCTTAATTTAGTATTTCGAAAACGCGAATGCCTTCGTCCCAGAGCGGTGGTGCGAAGGCAGACCTCAGCCTCCGCCAGGAGTCTACATGCCTTTCGGCGACGGGCCAAGATATTGCATTGGTAAGTAGTTTCTTTAATTAAATATATTATACTAGTTGCAGCCGCGTAACTTTAAAAAATATACCTTATGTCCTTTCTGGTGTCCCAGACAACGTGAATGCAAAATTTCGTTGTAATCCATTCAGTAGTTTTTGCGTGAAAGAGGTTACAAACATCCATACAAACTTTCGCATTTATAATATTAGTACGGATATACCTACATAAGTATAGTGGCAGGTAACAGTCCGGTTCAAAATTCCTTCATTTCCATGCCTGTAAATAATAAAAATATATATTTAATCACTAGCTATTGCCCGCGACTTCGTTGTTTGCAAAAGCTAGCTACGCAGACGAAGTCTCTTGCAAAAGCTAGTATTAACGTGGGAGCCAAGTGGAGGGAGGCTAATAAAGCCTTAGGTATGCTAAGTTTATTTTTTTTAATTTTTATGTAATTTTTTTTTAAATAGGTAAACGCTTCGCTCTAATTCAGATGAAGTGTTGTCTGATACGAGTCCTGCAGCATATCCGCATTAGTGATGCGCGGCGAGCAAATTCGCACGGCGGACCGTCCGTCGAGCCGCGCGTCGAGCCGTTCACACCGGATCCGAGAACACCTCTAACATTACATCCGATCGACTCAAAAGTGAAACTCAGTCTTTTATGACATTCTCCATAAGAAACTAAAAGTTCTTCTCTTTAGCCATTGTAAATATTAAAAATACATTTTAAACGTGTAATAAATATTAAATATCGAATTTATGATGTAAACTATTTAGAATATAAAAAAATGCAACACCAATTTTATACTTTTATTAATAAAAATGGAGTTTCTTTATTTTTTCGGTACACTATAGATACAATAAAAAATTTCATCCAATCTTTGTGTCACTTGTTGAAAAACACTGCATCTAAAATCTAAAGCAACGCTGGTTCATTTTGCATAGAAGCTTTTCTACAACATTTTCGCTGTTTATATTCACAAAACGTGAGCAGTATATTGAGTTTTCTAAAGCTGGATTTTACTTCATCAGAAGTTATCAAAGCCGTGTCGTGTCCAGTAACATTACATGCACAGTACACTAGAAATGTAAACATTTCGCGTGTCGGGCCACGCAAACGGCGTAAAGTTGATAGCGTTTTATAAGTAGACTTGGGCTTTTTGAATGCCCGGGTTCTTTGGGCGACGGTACCGCGGTTGAATCCTCAGGCGGAACACGCGTGTCTGCCTCAGGTGGCACGGCATGTGTTCCCGGGTAACATCCGGCCCAATCCCCACAGCTGATCCGGGTGTTCCGGTCGCGCCTGGTTGTTCCGGGCGTTATCTGGCGTCCGGGACTTACCAGTTGAGAGGTGTAGTGGCCAACAGATGTTCCAGTGGGTCGCCACAACGCGACTAAGTCGGGTCGACAGCGCACATAATTATGACAACACACACATAATTAATTTGTGTTTAGGTTTAGTACAAATTGTATGTGGAATATTATTGTTTTGTGGTAACGTCTACAAATAAAAGTCATAAATTTATTTATATTCCTATCCCATTTTATGGCCACACCTCATCGTATGTACCGAGAGTAACACGATCGTTGACCGTCTACTCCGGATAGCGCAGCTGCTTCAATATATATACTCTTTATTCATCATTACACTAATATACTACAGAAAAGTTACATTTTTAATATTAAAAAATATATATTATCTAGTTTTGGCACGCGGGCTTAAGCCCATTGTAATTTCTTTAAATTGCTTAAGTCTTCTTCGTTTACAGAGGTATTTTTTTATACGTTAAGGTCGGCAGACAGGCTGAACTTAAACTTGATGGTAGAGGGCTACCTTCGCCTATAAGTACCCAAGCAATGCCGCAGGTGCTGAAAGTGCGCTGCCGAAACTACAATTAAGGATAAGGGATTCGGAAGGGACAGGGAAAGGACAGGGAAGGGAGAGGGAAGAGACAGGAAAGGGACAGGGAAAGGATAGGGAAGGAACAGGGAAATTGGTATACGTGCTGTTATTTCGTGATGAATATAAAACTTCTTAGAAATAAATAAAAGAAAAAGTACTTATCTAATGTAAACGTCCTTTGCCCGAGAGAATTACGACCCATGTAACTGAAATTTTCTATAATAACAAATCCTTTTCTGAAACTTTCCACGGATTCTACGGGACTCATATGTTTTGAACAAAAACAGCAAAAACCGATGTTTTGAACAAAAAAAGGGTAATTAGGTACTTTTAGGCACCAAAAGTATCCTTTTCATGCTGGAGAGGTGAAAATACTTTTAGATAAAAGTTTTATGAATTTAAAAAAAAAAAAAAAAAAAAATTTACTGTGGTATTATTGACGCATCCAAAACAATTAATTTCCCGGAACTCACTTTAGGAATTGTTGGTCTAATGTCAATTTGGCTCCATTTTCTTGGTTCAGTTAACTGCTTCAGTTCAGTTATCCACTGAGCAATTCGTATGCCCCTCTAATTCAAGTGACAAGATTTCTAATTATTTACATTTATATTACTTCAACAAATATAATAAAAAAAGGAAACTGTCTATTTAAAATCTTTTATGAGTTAGGTCCAGATTTTGACTTTAATTTTGAACTCGTTTAAAATTAAAATTATGATTTTTTTAACACGTTCACTGCGGCAAAGAAAATCATATACTTTCTTGTGCGGCGGCGGCTCGAAATGGACCACCAACGATCTTTCCGCCAGTGCGTAGAAGGTCTTTTTCGACCCACCAATGGTAGGTTAGATTAAAGTGCTAAAACTTTGCGAACACATGGTGAATACAATTTTTTTTATACCTACTGTTAGAATGATTGTTAACCAAACTTCTTTAAATTCGCTTCGCCTCTGGATCTGTCAAACAGAAAAGTTTTGCCCATTTTTCATCTAAAGTACCTTGGACTATACAAAAAATAATGGTATAAAAAATAAGCGCATTCAAACAAACAAAATACCTTTTATAGTATTTATTAATTATTTATTTGCTTACAATTCAGATGCAGCTTTGAACAAAGAGACAAGCTTAATGTCATCAAAAGACGATTTACGTGCAACATGTGCTACGATCAAAGACTTTGTAATGTATTGCCGAGCGCTGGCTGCTTGGACCACACGTTTCTCTGTGTCTGGACCTTATATGTATATACTCTAAGGTCTGAACCCTTCCGCGACAGACGACACTGCACGCAAACTTACGAGTACATAATGTAAATATATTATGCTATTAAAACATAATACGAACTATGCTTTCTATGGATCTTGTATGAAAGCTCAACGTTGTTCAATGTTACTTATGTTCTTGAATGTCCTTTGGTACAAATAAAATATTATTCTATTCTATTCAATGAGCAATAGAGAGGTATGAGGAGATCCGTTGACATAACCTATGCCAACCTGTGGCACAGCAGGCAATGACTACTTCTGAGCCAATCAAGTTTCGAATATTGACATATTTACTTACTTCTATATGCGTCCATAGCTTTTTTTTTTACGAGGAGAAATCCATTTACTGATTTCCTACCGCTGGCTAGGCGGTAGAGGTGTGTGGGGGTCAGCCGGCACACCGCGCTATGCTAATCATAGCGGGCCCGGCAATACCTACTAAAACTCCCCGGTGTCTCCTCGCCCTTTGTGCGGGATGGACCCGGTTCTGCCTAGGCACGAACTCCGATCCACCCCAGGGTATGCGTCCATAGCCTAACAAACACCAAACTTTATTGGACTTCACAAAATGCATTTTTGTCGATATTTTATTTCAAATAAAAGCTTGTGTAACGTAAGATGCTCGTTAGTTAGAAAAATCCTCTTCGATATTTCATATAAATGCGTATTACTAATAATGTAGAAAGGAGGGAAAATCTATAAGTTTTCCTTTTTAAAAAGATATTGGAACGCATTACGATTGCAAGCATCTCGCATTGGCTTCGCACGAATTCAATTCCAATGAAGATATTGTCTATTGTCCGTGGATTGGACGATATATTGAAAGCAACTTTGTTCACACTGTGACTATTGTGAGCTTATCTTGTGTTTTTTTTCCCCCTTTTTTTTTGTTTTGTTTTTATGATGATGGACAGCTGACAGACTCACAGCACTCTTAATGGTTATGGTTACAACCATTTAGTAACACAGGTAACGCCATAGAAGGGATGTCAAACTCTATTTCGAACCAAGCGCTTTAAATACACACTGCCAAGGTTTGGAACTCCCTGCCGGCATCTGTATTTCCGAGCTCATATAACCAAAATCTTTTCAAGGTTCGAGTGAATAGGTATCTTCTGGGTAAGCTCGCTCCGTCTTAGGCCTCATCCTTGCTTCACAGTTGGTGGTTCAAGAGCAAACCCATCTCTAATAAAAAAAGGAGCAATGACCATATCACACGTTCATCTTTTCTCTACACATTATAAATTGAAGTCGCTGACCGCTTCTTTATGTTTCTGCGCAATTTTTTCGGCACCCAAAGGTTTTTGATACGGTTTTCAGTAATGGAAAGAGGAATCTATCAACATAGAGGAAATTTAGTAATATCATTAAGATGATTATGAATTAAATAAAGGCCCAGCTTCGGTAGTAAATGGCACTGTAAAAATAAATGTATACTTACGAGTACATATAGACTATACTCCAGATTATTTACAACTGCCACCTACTATCAACTGTGCTTTGTATAGATAACACTTGTGGAGATGAGAACTCGCTGCCCTAAATATCTCCTTACAGCCCGTGTAGTCATTTAAAAAATCAGTAAAAGGAATTTAAAAGGCGGTTAGTTTTTTACAGTGCCATGTAAGCTGTTCTATTCAAGTCAGCAGCAAGCGAGTCATATCGTAATTGCGATCTGGCTCGTGAATAGGGCTCGCTTTAGATAAAAAAAATCTCAGTGCGTTGTACCGCTTTGACACAATGTGCTTTTTAGAAGCATAGTGATACCATGTTGTTTGTTATACTACAAATTTCGTTTTCGATTATCCTAACTAAAGTTACAAATGCAAAAGAAAGTTTGTTACGCTGTCACGCTTTAACTACACAAGCGATATCATGAGATTGCATATACGTTGCCAGCAGGAATACAGAAAAAAGGTATCTACTGTTCCTGAGGCTTCATTTAAAAATTAAAATATAAAAATTTAATACCTGACAAAAATATATGAGCAATCATCATCATAATCATCTCAGCAGAAGGATGACAACTATTGGATATAGGCGTCCTACCAGCAGTGCTATAGAAGAACTAAATCATTGCACATTGCATCCCACAATCAGAAATAAAACTCAAGGTACATCCTGACATGGATTGGAACCAGCATCTGCGAATAAAGCATTAAATTGAAATGTTATTTTAAATTTTAGACCACTTTAACAAAGTAAGATCGTCCGTCATCCATTCGGTAAGGAGTTTTACATAACACGCGGGCTCCGAGATAAGTCCAAAGATTAATGGGACCACATTTGTTTTCTTAAGCTTTTCTGGGGATTTTGTATTACGCGGAGTCGGCTTTAAGATGCGAAGTAACCCGTTATTGATTTGTTTCCACTAAAACTGGAGGATGGATTGCAATCTTCAATCATTCAAGTTTGGAACCCTTGTTAAGAAATTAACTCTTGGTAGATTTCTGATAGTACGTCATTTCTGCACAGTGCTTTATAGTCGCATATTTTCATTTTGACGACACGTTTGGTCTAGTGGCTAGTAACCCTAGCTATTTATGTTTTAACATTTACCTTTGTACCTGAGTCATGGTATTTATAATATGTATGTATTTACAAAAAAAAGTAATCCATGTAGTATATCAACTGTCTGGTATCCATAATACAAGCATTAGTTGCTTACTGTGGAACTAGATGGTGCTGTGTGGAATGTGTGAAGATATTTATTTAATTATTATTTTTATTTACTTTCAAATTCAGACCTGACACAACTTTGAAAAGTTTTTTTTTTTGTAATTTTCAAACGCGAAGTCGTGGGAACCAGCTAGTTAATAAATATAACACAGAGTTGAAGGTCTAAAGAGGATTTGAACCTGCATTAGCAGTTTCGAAAGTCTAACGTTGCACCCACTCTATGCTTACATTTTTTATAGGTAGTTATTATGAAACAAAGGATATGATTGCTTTTTTTTGTAACTTAAAATTCTTAATTCGTCGAATGGAACTGGTGAAAAAAAATATAATTTCTAAAACAAAACTTACTTCATTAAGGCAACGACTTTAAGCAACATTAAATCATCAACCAGAGGCTTTATTTAATTTATACGTCCCACTTTTCTGAAGAAGCTGTTGGTTGCGTGGTTTGGTACAATTAAAAGGAGACAGCGTTAATTTAAAAAAAAGAATAGACTTATAGTTTAAAATTTAATCTGTTCTGGTTAGTTACAATTTTTTGTGGGAAAGATTTATCCAGAAAAAGTACTTATTTAGTTGATACTTAAATAAATTTAAAAAAAAATTCAGCGCCTGACAGAAAAAATTATAATAAGAAAGATTGGATTAATGTTTTACACTTAAAAAATGAAGCGCATACGAAATCGCGGTCTAAAGTTAGTTTACTGTTTTCCTTTTATTTTCAGTGATTATATAAATAAATAATTTTATATTAAAAATCCTCCGAATTGGTTTAAGACCTGTTTTTGATTATTTCTTTGTGAAATCACGTTGTATTGGCATTTTGTCAAGTGTACTTGTCTATGAAGGCTGGTTACGCGCGTTGTATCCCTCACCCCTCTCCCTTTCCTACCCGACACTCGCGGAGAAAGACATTTACCTACACGTGACACAGTCCACTACAAATCGCCTAAGTGCATGCAATTAATTGCTCGAGCCATCGGAGAGAGTAGACGTGTTGTTGTTGTAAAATAAGTGTTTGATAAAAGTGAATCAATTTACTATCGTGATAAAATTCAGTTTCCTGAAATACGAATATCTATACGACCTTATTGAACAAAGGGACAGCATAACAAACGGCTGCGGTAACCGCTCTTCACCACTTCGGGTGAGCGAGACCTCCTCTTATTTTTATTACGCGCGCTCTCGCTCGCTCCAAGCACATCACTCACTACTACAGCTGCCTGCGCGCATTTCATTCTCCATACTGATAACATAATAAGCCTAAGGATGAGTGTACAAAGATCACCGACTAGCGGAAATTTAATTGGAAGCGGGAGCGGTTCCTTTTCTGATTTACGAACATTACAAAGGGACGAATCACTTCTCACTCAAAGGCAAAAAAGAAAGTTACCCAATTTAGAAACAGAACTGAAACAAGAAATTTCTGATTTTCGTTTAGAAATAATGAATTTTCTACAAAATTTTAAAGAACAGCAACAGGAAAATTCAAACAAATTATGCCAAGATTTTAATGAGATTAAAAACGAAATAATAAACATAAAAAGTGTCACTGACACTCTTGTTCAGGAACAAAATAAAATAAAAAAAGATGTGGAAATAATGAAAGGGCATAACTCTGTCTTACAGGAAAAAATAAAAATCATAGAAAGTGACTTGAATGTCGCTAAAAAATATTCCTCCACAAATAAAATCCCGCTGCACTACGATTATGAAACCATGGCCTTAGAATTGCAAGATCGAACTCAACGTCAACTTAATGTTATCATAGCGGGTATACCTGAAATAAATAACAAATATTTAACTGCGAGACGAGAATATGACTGTAAAGAAGCACACGCATTACTCAAAACTATTTACAACGAATGCCCTATCCCCGTGAAAACAATGCGTTTGGGCAAGTTTACACCTGATAAAACACGAAATCTCAAAGTGTTCTTCCAGCAACGGGAAAGCGTTATATACATATTAAAAAACAAAATGAAGCTAACTAATCAAAATATACATATTTACAACGATCAGACACCAATGCAGATGAATTTTGTAAAGGATTTACGAGAAGAATTATCACGCCGCAGGGAAAATGGCGAGACTAATCTTGTTATAAAATACATAAGGGGCATTCCTAAGATAACTGAAACCAAAACAAAAAACTAAATCCAGAAAATACTTCTGCGCATCATAATATTGATAATTCATTACTAGAAAATATTACCTACCAACATGTAAATAGCTACCAAAGCATATGCACGTCTTCCTCTTCCTTAAGAATATTTTATGCTAATGTTCGTAGTTTAGTGAAACCGGGTAAACTAGATGAGTTGAAGTGTATCCTAAAATGTTTTAAGCAAACTGTACATATCGTATTACTGACTGAAACGTGGATTAAATCTAAAATCGATGCAGATCTACTAGATATTCCTAATTACTCTCATATTTATTGTATTCGTACAGATGGCGTAGGAGGTGGTGTATCCATGTACATTCATAAGAGTATTAAATTTGAAATTATTAAGGAAAATTATGTACAAGGTAATAATTTTTTGTGGATAAATTTAATAAAACATTCCTTAGTCATTGGAGTGATCTATAAACCTCCAAATACAAACTTCAAAGAATTCCTCAACACTTATATTACATTTCTAGAAAAAATTAAAAAGAAGACGATTGTGCTTGGAGATTTTAATATAGATTTACTGCAAAAGGAACGTAAAATTAATGAATATGTAGATCTTATATATGAATCTGGCTACCACATAATAAACAATGTAAATGAGGAATACTGTACACGAGAGACTAAAAATACGAAAAGTATAATTGACCATGTATGCACGAATATCCAGGAGTCGAAAATGCACATGGCAGTAATCGAGTCCACATTGTCCGATCACAAACAAATATATGTAGAATTAAAGAAATGTAAAACCTCTCTTAGAGAAAAGACACGATATGAAGCCATAGATTATACTAATTTATATAACAATATGCTAAGCAAGAACTTTACCAATAACGAAAATAACTATGATACATTAGAGAACTTTATCAAGGAACAAATAGAAGATGCTAAAGTTACAAAATACAAAATTCAGAATCCGCCTCAGAAAGATTGGATTAATAAAACAATACTTAATTATATTGATGAAAGAAATAAATTATGGTGTATTTATAAGAGAGATGCAGAAAGTGAAGAAATAAAAGCGAAATTTTTTGCTGCTAAAGAAAAGGTTAAAAATATTATCAAGCAAGAAAAGAAGAAATTTTATTACGACTCGTTTAATAAATGTAACAAAAACCCAAAGAAAATGTGGAAACTAATTAATGAATTTACTAAAAATAAGACTGAATGTAACTGTGCTCCCCCAAGGTTAATCATTTCTAATAAATTAATAACGAATGAAACAGAAATTTGCAACAATTTCAATAACTATTTTACATCAATTGGCTTTATTTTAGCTAAGAAAATAACACAAGCAGATAACTACAAACCTAAAAATGTATTAACAACCACATTCAATCATGACCAAGACTCTATTCTATCAGAAATACCAACTTGTACAGAAGACGAAATAAGCAAAATTATAGATAATTTAGACAGTAATACTAGTTCAGGAATTGATAAAGTAACAACAAAATCTATAAAATGTATTAAAAAACTGATTATTTTTAATTTAACAAATTGTATCAATAAATGTCTCGAGAATGGAATTTTTCCGGATAGCCTTAAAATTGCTAAAGTTACACCTATATACAAAGCAGGAGTTAAGACTGATCCCGGGAACTACAGACCTATTTCGGTTTTGCCGGTTTTATCAAAAATATTTGAAAAAGTATTATTTACACGTTTATTTAATTATTTAACAGAGATAGATTTCCTTTATAAACATCAATACGGTTTTCGTCCACATTCTAACACACTGTCAGCTACCATTGATCTAGTCACTAAAATTAAAACAAATATCGATAAAAAACAGGTAGTCTTGGGAGTGTTCATTGATTTGAAAAAAGCTTTCGATACCGTGAGTCATTCACTTTTACTGGACATATTAAATAACATTGGTATAACAGCTAAAGCTTACAAGATATTTGAATCTTATCTCACAAACAGATACCAAATTGTTAAAATCGGCAATTATGAAAGTAAGCCTGCAAAAATTGTCTGCGGAGTTCCACAGGGATCAGTCTTAGGACCTCTTCTTTTCCTTATTTACATGAATAGTATAAGTAATATTGGGTTGACGGGGCATATCTCACTCTATGCAGACGATACATCACTTTTTTATTTTGGCCATACAATTCACAGTGTTATCACTGAAGCTCAAAGCGATCTTGATGTATTGAATAAATGGTTAAAACAAAATCTGCTTACTATTAATGTAAGCAAAACTTCTTTTATAATATTTGCAGCTAAAAACAAAAAAATCCCCAATTTTCTGCCACTTTCAATAGATAACCAACAACTGCAGAGATCCAACAAAGAGAAGTACTTGGGACTAATTTTGGATAATAGATTGACTTTCAGGGCACATATAGAATACATTCGCAATAAAATAATTCCTCTGACTGGAGCACTAAGAAACATTGCAAAGTGTGTCCCATATAAACTACGGTATTCTATATACAATACACTTGTAAAACCACATTTAGAATACTTAATTCAAGTCTGGGGACAAACTGCAAAGACTAATCTTCGTCTATTGGAAACAACTCAAAATAAAATTATTAAGGTTCTTTTTAATTACGACTACTTAACATCTACAAAATTAATTTATGATAAAACTAAATTTTTTAACTTAAAAAAGCTATATAATTATTCGATATGTATGTTAATTAGAAAAATAGAAACAAATAGTATAAATTCTCAAATCACTTTTCAAAAAAGACTTAACAAATACAACACTAGAAATAGAAATACCATTAAATTGCCTAAAATTAGAACACAGTACGGTAAAAAAAATATATTGTATGAGGGAGCACAGATATACAATGCATTGCCTGACAGTCTAAAAAATTGTAATAGCATGTGTAGCTTTAAGCTTAAATTAAAAGAATATATACAGACCAGCACTACATAATCTTAAATAAACTATCTCCGATGGACTTTAATGTTGTAAATACATAGTTATTAAGTTCTCATAGATAAGTGAACAAAATTGTTTTTATATGAGAATAAAAAATTCTATAAACTGAACTCGTTGTTGAGACGTATTAGTTGAATCTCGTTCCGAAGGACAATAAATGCAGTTTACAAATAGCGAGTGAAGTGAGGTGAAGGCAACCAGCCAAGGACTGGAAGGTTGAAGTATCCTGCACGCCGAGTGAGTACCTCCCTAATTCCGTTCACTTTACCCACCATCTTTCCGGTCCATCCGACCCGGACGGTGCTGTCGCTAACAAAGGCTATGGTTTTTCTCGCTTATCACTTGGCCCCCCACAAACTTAATTCACTTCTTACACTTTTCATTTCTGCATAAATTAATGTTTATTAAACACTAGGTTTCGGATTAAATAATTAAGATGGTATTTGCAAGAGAAAAGTGTTTCCTTACAAATTTTAAAATCATCTTTATGGAAATAATGATTGTTAATAAAGTAAATTTTTTAAAATTAATTTTACTCATTATTAAAGCAGTGAAAATCTTTTTTTTTATTAGAGAAGATGGGTTTGCTCTTGGCCAACAACCTACTGTGTAGCAGGAATAAGGCCTATGATGGAGCGAGCTCATCCAGAAGATTCCTATTCACTCGAACTTTGAAAAGATTTGGGGTTATATGAGCTCGGAAATACAGAAGCTGACAGGAAGTTCCAAACCTTGGCAGTGCGCATTATAAAGGACGTTTAAAAGAGCTTGGTTCGAAATAGAGGGATATCGACAAGTAAGGATGATAAACAGTCGAACGTCTGTATGTCCGATTAAAAAAGGGTAAGTCTCATCCCAGTCTGTGAAAATGTCTTAATGTTCGAGACTAATATTAAAATTTGTTAGATTGTTAATATTGTTAGCTAAGCAGTAAATATATTTTTAAATAAAATAAATAAAACAAATAAAACAAATAAATATATAAATTACTATTATTTCTAACATTTTTATTATTATTTTATTTTTATTTTTAAACCAATTTATTCTATGATTGTATATTATACATATTTTATTGCATTATAAATAATAACTTTAATTAAGAACTTGTAATTATGATTTTTTATAAACCTTAATTACATCACGTGTGGCTACGAACATTCCCCATTGGTTGATTCAATAATGGAACAAACATTCGGTTGGACAATGACGTGTGTTTGTCAATTTGTCCAACCAATCCGGTAACATTGTCGACGGGTAACGAACACTGATTACGTCACTGTTTGATGTTTGCCGTTCATTGTACGTAATAGCGTTTTGTTAGTCTGTTTGTCTGGTTAAATAATATTTATATATATAATTAAAATCCAAAATGCAAATTCTCTATAATGAGTTTGTTGATGTCATTTATTATCAAATCGATCCAGTAGTTTCGGAGCATATTCAATGCAAACAAACAAACAAATAAACAAACAAACAAACAAACAAACAAACAAATCTTTCCTGTTTATAATATTAGTATAGTATAGATTACAGGATTCTTTGTATTATTGCAGATAAAAAATAGATATTTATTTATCGTGCCAAGCAACGCACAGTCGTAGTATGTGACTCGCTGTATCAAAATGTATTGGTATGCCTTTCAATTTGGATAGGTAATGTTTAATTGTTTTAACAACTAGGAAGAAATCGCGGGCACTAGGTAGTGTAACAATAATTTTAGGTTCTTGTTTTATAATTCCTAAAACACAAATAAGTAATATCGTTGACACGCTATTCGTATTACATTCTCAGCATTCCCTTTTCAGAAAATACTTAACTACACTGGAGTCATTTGAAACATTTGTCGATATTAATTTTCAAAATTGAATGTCGACAAATGAATATTTGAACCAATTCCGCAAGTATTGTACATATTTTTATGTCATTTAATTAAAAATGCGTGCCCGGAAAAAGTTTTTGTGCTGTGAGTTATTTCTTTTATTAAAGCTTAAATATTTGAAAGTATAGAAATTTTCGTACTACATTGCAAAATTAATAAATTCTTTTTTATGTTAAGCTCGCCAGACAGGCTGACGGTCGTTTTGATAGTGGCTAGATAAGCAACGCAATAGGTGCTCTCCTGAGCTTAGTATAACCAAAGACTATATAAGTATATTTGGGAGTAAGTATAACTAAGAAAAAAAAGGCAAGTACATACTTCAGTTTTTGACTATACTCATTTTTTAAAAAGTGGATGTAGGACGGCAGACAAACTGATTGTTGATGATGATGATGATGACCGTTTGACGGTCATTGTCGCCTGTTGACATAAGCAACGCCGCAGAGGCTGCAACCTTAGTTTTTTCTATGGTAAGGTCGACAGACAGTCTGACGGTCCACTTGATTGAAGGTGGCTCCTGTCGTCTAGATGCCATAAATGCCTAGACGCCTAGATGCCAAGTAAAGCCATAGATGCTGCAAAAGCGCTGCCGTCCATAAAAGGGTTATTAGATAACCCTCTAGATGCCATAGATGCCTAGATGCCAAGTAAAGCCATAGATGCTGCAAAAGCGCTGCCGTCCATAGAAGGGTTAAGGATAAGAAATAAGGAAGGGATGGGGTAATAGGGTTATTTCACGATGGTCTTTTTTAAGGCGGCGGTTACTACCAATCTACTACGGCTGCTCTTGAAAGTCGTTGGGTTTAAGCCGGTAGGAGTCTGGCATTATCCCAATGTTGAATATAATCACTACCTGTATAAAACAAAGTCGCTTCCCGTTGTCTGTCTGTCCCTATGTATGCGTAGATCTTTAAAACTACGCAACGGTTTTTCACTAATGGATAGTGGTTCTCGTGGAAGGTTTTAGTAATTTACAAAATTACGCGGGCGAAATCGCGGGCAGCAGCTAGTTTAATAATAAAAAAGGGCTGTATATTGTAGGCGACCCTCGACTAATATATGTATGTAGAAGACGTTTCTTAAGCACTAAAAAGGCTGAAATATAGGAACAATTTTGTTACGGCATAAGTACAATCTGCGTGAAAGTAGCCGAGTAATAAAGCGAAGTGTTCAAGTTCGGAAGCTCTCACCGCAGAGCGAGGTCCAACTAAATTAGTTCGGTGTGCACTTGACTGTATAACTTTATTACAATTACTTTTAACATTACTCTTAACGACCGTTTCACAACTTTGACAGTTATTAAAAAGTCAATAAAAAGACGGGTATCATCAAGAAATAACTATCGCCTCTAAAGTACCTAAGTCAGCACGAATTATTCGTAAAGACCGCCATTCACGGGCACTCCATTTGGCAGCGCTCCGCTCCATCACTCCAAATTCATGAATTTTATCTCATCGTGAATGTAAAAAACCACGTGAATTGTGTGTGGTAAGGATTTGGATGTCGTCCACCGATGTCTTGATGGAATGGAGCGCTGCCAAATGGAGTGCCCATGAATGGCGGCCTTAAGAATCCACCAGCACTCACTCATTTACAATGTATAATAAGTCAGTCAGTAAATCAAAGTTAGTTCACACAATACATTACTAAATACCAACTATAGTCCGTATAACCATTAATTTCTCATTTGACATTTGTACGCCTATCAAGTTATAAATTTCTTGACAGTAAATTCCAAATAAAAAAAATGTCGCAATTGTCATACTTTATTGTTGAGGGCGAAGTATTGTGAATCATCTAATCATAAAATAATCTGAAATGAATGATTATATTATTATTATAATACGCCGATGTCATCGAAGTGTTTTACATTTGCGTAGCGAAATTATTCTACTTCAATCGCCGCAAATTTCTAATGCGCAGGAAACTGGTCACATTAAGATCCACGTGACGTCACCCGCAGCAAAAAATTCACCGACCAGTGTTGCAATTAGCAATTACCAGTTTACGGGGTTCATACCCAGTGTTTCTATCATTTAAATAACTGTACCTAACAAATAATTCGTGGGTGCCGAGATGGGAATAAACCACATAATCAAATATTGTGAGTCTTCAAATTTGTTAGTGGAATATTCGAAGAAGCCACACTTTTTTGATAAATTAGATATCGTTATGAAACAATTAAAACAGCAAGGAAGTAACAAAGATTTAATTGTAAAATATCAAATTAAATTCAATCATTAATTAGCGAAGATAATAGAATCCTCACAAGAGGCTACCGGTGGAATTGTACTTTAGAAATTGTTTTTAATTTGAACAAATATTTAGTAAATAATTTCAGCATAATTCAATATTCAGTTCGCTGCTTGTCCTCTTATTTGAAATAACAAATTGAATGAGAGGAAGCCCTTAGAGAAACTTATTCCGAGAAGGTGTTTACTTCGTATTTTCATTATTTTATTGGTTCATTAGCTGTTTCTCGCGAATAGGAAATTAAAAAAATAATTATATTTTAGAAGCAAATCCGACTTTGAGGCATTGTGCGTTATAAGGTAAAACGTAGTTAATGGCATTTTTCTTAAAATATTAAATTATTAAATATCTACTTATTGCATACACGTGTTATTGACTAATGGAGTATGTGAAGCACTCGGTATTGTTATAGAAGTTATACTTGAGTTTTTTTTCACTCCAAACTGTACATCCTGTGCTCAAAAAAGGATTCATACTAAATCCGTACAACTCCACCAAAAATGTGAAAAATGTTTCCTCGTCCGTGTTTACATTACAAAGGTAACAAACGGGTACCAATGATATAGAAGTAATAGAAGCGTTAGATTTTAATGAGTTTATTAGCATTTTTAGAAGTATCTAAATTAATTTATTTTTATAACCGAGAGCCAAAATGACGGCAAGATGCTTGTTATTTTAAACACAAGCATAGCCAATTGAAGGTCCATATGTATGTAATCCATAGAAGTTCATAGAATCAGTATTTTATGGATTCTGATCTATTAGGGCAAGTATTTATAGTTCAAAATACCTTTCTTTGAAAAAAGCTGTTATCTTTTCGGAACCGTATCTAACCAATAATAACTTTACTGTGAAAGAATTGTGGCTTTCAGCCGAAAAGATAAATACAGATTGCTGAAAAATTAACTAATTTTCTAAATGGCCTAAATTATATTGGGACGAGCGTTTACTGACATGTCTAAAGTTTGCCAACTCTGTCCTCCACCATGACTATGTCTACTATGTCTTTCCATATAAGTCTCATGTACCATTCGCTTCGGAAGGATGAGTAAAACATCCTATCAGCAGAACTTCCTAAAAAAACGGCCCATAAGCAGTTCGTCCTTTTAACAACATCACATATTAGCAATTGGTCCCAAGAATAAAAGAATATCCAATAGATAGGACCTTCCTATACGCTGAGAGTACTAGATGGTGTCTACCTTTATAATGAAGATTGGTTTTTACAAAAAATATATATATAAAAAATATAGTCTAGTCTATAGTCGTTTCTAGCAAACATGTCACGTCCATGTCGCCGGAAAAGGTCCACCGCGAGCCGGTGTGCAAATGCATTTGCATTTTTGTCGCATACTTCAACGTTTTAAGAATAAAAATTTGAATTTTCAGGACATCTCATGTTATTCTACAAATCGCTGTTAAACAGCCAATGGAATACTAACGGTCTTACTACAAAAGATTCAGTAAGCACTGTTCAAACACATGCTTAGTTAGACAAGCATTAAGCATTTAAGCATTGGTCAGCGAGCGTTTAAAATGCCCCTACCACAAAACCTTATTTAGCGCTTGCTTCGGTAGACAGTGTTAAAGTACGTGAATGTTATTGAATTATGGCAACCTTGGCAAACATTCATTCAGTCACTCGCCCTGCATTCATGTCGTTTTCATTTTACGCAGATCTGATAGGCGTATAATGATGAATTTTGGTTTTCACAAGCTATTATTACGGACTATATTAATGATATCAGCAAATTATAAGATTGGAATAAGTAATAAATTACAACAAATACGTTAGATTATTTATAAAATTTCGTAATACCAAAAAATATTGAGCATAATGGAACGTAACTAACGTAACGTAACTGACGTAATTGTCAAATGTGGTCAAATGTAAAGTTTGATTTGTTAAAATTGTTAAATAAAATTTTTATTTGAGGATCCACCTCTAGCATCACATGGTAGATCATCCTTTATTAAATAAATAATCTTGTTACCAAAGTTATATATTCGAATGGATTAATTCTCTCACGATGTATTCTATCTCAAAAATTATCCATTTAATCCATATCCTCCATGTCAATTAAATTTAAAATATCCATACTCATTTATAAAATCAAAAGAAATCTTTAATATTAACTATTAAGTATACGCAAAACGAAATTTGACACAATACGTCAGAGGAAGAGAGGCCGTTAACCGGATAGACTCTCGTTAAACTAGCATATGGCGGTGGTTAAATTTAAATAATGCTCAAGCATTGTTAAACCCTAAACAATGCCTAGACACTCTTTTGTAGTAAAGTTTTTTTTTAACACGTGTTTTAAGCCTGATTAAAGTGTGTTTAATGTTTTTGTAGTAAGACCGTATGTGTTTCAAGGTTTTAAGCGCTTCTTTAACTTGAAACTGCAATGCGTATTCAACTTTCTGGACCCTTATAGTGATGCAAAGAGCTGGCACATAATAATATTTAGAGTTGAACGGTTGAGCGATTCACCAGGACACGAAAAGCAAAATTATCGGCAAAATAGGCAATGGCTGATACGACTGCCTACGACTACTATAGACAATTATAAATTAAACTGTTCATTGCAGATTGCAGGTACCTACTTTAATCCGTACTAATATTATAAATGCGAAAGTTTGTATGGATGTATGGATGTATGTATGGATGTTTGTAACTCTTTCACGCAAAAACTACTGAACCGATCACCATGAAATTTTGCATACACGTTGTCTGTGACACCAGAAAGGACATACCTTTCATCCAGAACGCGGACGAAGTCGCGGGCACCAGCTAGTCCGTTATAATTTCAACTGCGATTGTTGCTTTCTATAAGCGAATTTCTATAAGCGAGTCCTATTAAAAGATTAATTCCATCCATCAGCAAGAGATTAGTTCCTAGATCCACAGTCCGTTGAATATACCCACTTGAAAATTCTATCCAAGTAACAAATATTATATATTTTATGACACAGTAAACAACATTCGTTGTATCCGATAAGCGTTTTGAACGAACGTAGATAACAGCAATTTTATGATTGCCATTGGAAGTATTACGACGGGAGATGTCGGATGTCGAATTTTGATAACCCATTGTTAAATTTTATTGCAATAATTTCGCATTGACAGTTTTACTGTAGTCGCTTTTATAACCAATTACTAATTACTGGTTTTGATAATATGAAAATGAAATTTTACTTAGTCATTTAAACAAAGCGTTAAAGTCTGCTATTTATGTCGACTGTAGTTGATTGAAAAGTGCTCTGTGACGTTTCAAAGAGAAGTGTTCATTCATTCAGATTCATTCAGTGGTATGATATTGAAAGTGTATCAGTCAGTTGAACGAACGCGTTGGCGAAGAGAGGTCGTCGTCGTATGTGTGCAGACATAGTTGCAATTGTAGTTCTGATATATCAGTCAGATGATAAGAGTATTTAGACTAAACACAAAATTTTATATATATATATATATATATATAAGTCAAGGCAGCGCCTGGCCGCGATCTCACTTGATGTTAGGTGCAGATGCGGCCGAAGGTGGACCACGCTTACCTAGTAGATGCCCATTTACCCTACGTTTGAAGACCTCGAGATTGTAATTTTGGGGAAATTTCATAAAATAAAATAAGTCTTTATTCGCTAATAGGTTACAGAACAAATTCAAAAATATACCATTATGTGCTTCTATATAATAAAAAGAAAAAAATGTGAAATTTGGTTGTTTTATTTACTTAAAGGTGCCGAGATGGGAATAAACCATATTTTATTATATTATATTTACTTATATGTTAATATATCAATTTTTGTATATTTTCATCATTGGGTTAGACATAAAGTAAACATAAAGTGATTTAATTAATGTACCCGAAGTAGAGGGTGCTAAAAAAATAACTTTACAGAATCTCAGATTATTTTTCCCAAAATTTCTCCTCAAGTCCTTGATTAAGAATTCTTAAGAAATAAGCCAGATTTGTAACACTCATTTACGAATAACGGGAAGATGTCACTAAAGAGACCTCACTAGTGACATGTTAATAAAAACATTGAAGCTCACCCTGTAAGGCTTTGTCCTCTCCCCCCCACTAACACCCTTCAGCAATTAATTACCCAACCACCCATTAATCTTGCGTCTCTGTGGATAAAATTTCCAACTTCGAGACTGTATAGTTTAAACAAAGGCTTATGTTTTAATATAAAACACAACAGTATAGAGTAGGTATAATTAGAATCAATTTCAAAAACTAAAAATTTCAAAGAAAAGGTATCTTCGAATTTTGTATGTATGGCTTTGAAATAAAATCTTATAAGTTAAGTTATAATATTTGTAGCTAGCCAAGATACAATTGAAAAGGTAAAGCAAAGAGATATTTTATATTATAAAGATTTTCAGATAGGCTGATGCTCAACTAGATGGTAGGTGGATACCATCGAGTATTAAGTATACTGCGCTGCTGCACTTGCGCTCCGCCTCGACTCTTGCAGTGAGTGCAGTCCCAGATTTAATTCACCTTGGTCGCCTTATTATTGACATTGACGACACGTTTGGTCTAATGGCTGTTAACCAAACAGTCGCGGGTTCGAATCCCGCTGTTTATGTGTTATGTATTAACATTTACCTTTGTACTTGAGTCAAGGATGTTTTGAATTTAAAATATGTATGTATTTACAAAAAAAAGGTATTGTATGTAATAAATATTAACTGTTTGGTATCCATTATACAAGCATTAAGTTGCTTACTTTGAAATTGGATGGTGCTGTGTGGAATGTGTGAATATATTTATTTATTTATTTTTTATTTATTGCAAAAGAGCTGGGCATTGACAAGATAGTTAAATAATGAAAAATAATTAACTAAACCTGAGGAGCTTATTAAAAAAATGTCATAAATATTATAGTATTCTAATTTGCAAGACTATTAAATCTAGTGAGAAATTAACAAGTGGATTAGTAAAGACAAGAACGCGTGGAAAAGATCATGAAAGCGGTACGCACTAACTCCACAGATTCTTGCGAAACGTGAATATTAACACTAGATAATGTACTGTTGGGTAAGGCAAGATGAGGGAAAGGGTAAAAGAAAATAAATAAGGGATTACTAAAGTGAAGAAAAGAGTTTTGGATGTAGAATAAAATTAAGAAACAGAAGAGTGGTTCTGTTTGAATTGTGGTGAAGAAAAAGGTTTTGATTGAAGATTTTGAAGACTGGGTCGAAGTTTGATTTGTAAATTGTGGTCACACATTAAATATGTAACAAAATTACAAATTAAACAAAATTCTTTTCACAAGCGTGCATTCAGAAAATACATCCAAAATTGGTGTATATATACTATGAGATGAGAAGTTCCTTTTACGTAGTCCAACATGTCTCCTGTTATATTAATATTTCAGGCACGCGCTGTTCCCGGAAGATAGCAAGCACACATTCGGGTTAAGTTCCAGTGGTTTACTTTTCGTTTGTGGTTTTAAAAAAAGAAGTCTTCTGGCGTAAGCCGCTCAAGTCGTTTAAATCGCGTTAGAAAAAAGACAGGAAAATAAATAAATAAATTAAATTCCTTATCGTATTATACACATGTCACGTGAGTGCGTTTGTAATATTATGTTATCATATTATCTTTTATTATTTTTTTATAATTGAGCCCAGTAATATCTGCTGCAAGTTGCTGAGACTACTTGACTTACTCGAAGTTAACTTCGTCAACTAAGAAATGTGTCGCTCATCTTTAAACACCTCAAGAGATCTACATTTTAAGCTTTACCTATTAGAACGATATCTATCACGTCAGCTTTCAAACAAAAAAACTCAATCAAAATCGGTCCATTCGCTAGGGAGTTACGATGGCCATAGACAGACACACACAATGCCTAGCGTCCTCGAAAGAAAAAAATGTGAGATGTTGCGCTTTGCTATGATTTATATGCGCAGGCGTCAATACTCAACCACAAAGGGTCTGATGAAAATATGGGATTCGATTTACTCCTTCTCTAAATCGTCTTTATAATTTTAATGTCTTTTAATTTTAAATAAATCTATGTGTATCTTTTGTTATAGTTTCTGTGCATTATTTATATGTAACACTAGCTGGTGCTCGCGACTTCGTCCGCGTGGAATAGTTATTTTAGGAATCATTTGGGTATCACGAACGGTTTTGGCAGGGCACGCAACGGAAGCCCTCAAAGATGAATAATTTTACCCGTTTTTTCCGCATTTTCGACTATTTCTTCGCTCCTATTAGTCGCAACGTGATGTTATATAGCCTAAAGCCTTCCTCGATAAATGATCTATCCAACACAAAAGGAATTTTTCAATTCGAACCAGTAGTTCCCGAGATTAGCGCGTTCAAACAAACAAATAAACTTTTCAGCTTTATAATATTAGAAACTAGCTGGTGCCCGCGACTTCGTCCGCGTTCTGGATGAAAGGTACCCTATGTCCTTTTTGGAGTCCCAGACAACGTGTATGCAAAATTTACAACGCCATCTAGGGAATTCTGTTTGAAGCAATGTAGTACTCTAATTCATCTAATCTCACTTCGAATAATGGAAAAAGTCTGTTAACAGATGGCACTACATGTTAGTAATCACTAATTACGTTACGTGTTAATAAAATTAAAGCTGCTGCCCGCGACTTCGCCCGCGTAACTTAGTAAATTATGTACTTAAACCTTCCTCGAGAACCACTCTACCCATTAGTGAAAACCGCATTAAAATCCGTTGCGTAGTTTTAAAGATCTAAGCATACAAAGGGACATAGGGACAGAATGTAGTGAAGTATAGATTTCATTAAATTGTAGATTTGACACTGTTTCTCGCACATATTGTGTTGTTAGAATTCTTAGACAGAAACATGACAAGAGACATACTGCACACACTCTTTATAACTCAGTTTAGCTTACGAAGCAAAAGTAGAAGACACTTTAAACCTTCGTACCACTACGGAAGTTAAGCCGACGCAATTTTTTTCATTATTTTTTAAAGTAAATTTTTTCTGATTTAAATATATTGAAATACTTAGCAAGAGGAGCAGTTATAGTCATTTGATAGCTCAAATACCTTTTCTATTTTCTAGTGTGATAAATAACCGTGAAGTGAAAATCATTACAAAGCTAGAGTATTCCTACATCCCTTCTTATTTCCTATCCTTTGCCCAACTAAGGCTGGCAGCGCATTCGCAACTCCCATGACGTTGCTTGAGATTTCTTGAAAGCTGATGATTTCATCGCAGTCTGCGCGTATTCAAAAGCTAGTGGTATTATAAAACCGCACTGTTACTGAAAATTTACCGTTTCACACTGACAGGTGACGTTTCGTTCGCACCCAATTTGTACAGAAAAAAATATTCCGTGACAGAAAAACCAAAAATCATCTGTTTCGGGCGTTGGCGTCACGTGACATTCAATTAGGCAATGTTCGTGGTTTGCGGTTATTAAATTAAATCGTGCATTGCTTTAAATATTGCAGCAAAATGTATTAATACTTTTTTCACGTGGCGAAATATTAGGAAAAGATTTTTTTCACCTCTACAGCACGAAAAGGGTGCGTTTGGTGCCTAAAAACTCGCAAAAAAATCGATTTCTGATGCGAGCGTGATTCGAAACTCGAAGCGTGAACTCACAGGAATAAATTTTTGATTTTATAGTATGTCCAGCCATAGCCAACTAGATTCGCTGTTGAGGTGAAAAGTTGTATGTTTAACAAGAGAGCAAATTTTTTTATATGATTCCATTGACTCTAAAAAAACGATTTTGCTCTCTAGTTGAACAATGTACTATTGTATAGGCTAGTCTAATTTATTTTTCTTTCATACTAACAGTTCCCCGTTTATGCGAATGTTCATTAGCTTCAATAAGATGTTTTGTGGTTGGGATCTCATTAAATTCAATTTTTTTATCACAATCAAGGTGAAATGAAAAAGTATTTTTAATTACCTATATATTATTTATTTAACAATCTATTATATCTATATGTTATATCTGCTATATACATAATAGTATATCTGCTGATATAACGTGTTTTGGGATTAACAGATAATTGGAGATTAATTAATAATTTTTACAGGTGTGAAAATTTCCATTGGCCCTATAATTTTATTGCAACAGTTGCCAGGATTACCATAGAAATGAAACAGCTGTAAATACAGCGAATATTGCATTCGTTATTAGAAAATTACTTAATTAACACCTTCGTAATTAATCTTTGTAACGCAATTAAACCTCATCGCATTATAAGTGATTTATAATATACTAGCAACCTGCCCCAGGCTTCATACAGATGCAAGTTTTCTGCATATTTATTTAATTGCAATTCTGTAAGGGGGTGGCTACTTCCGCCAGACCGACTGCTCAAATGACTGCGAAATGTTCAAATCAGAGATAACTTTATTTGAAAATTTCTTTCCCAAAACTGACCAAGCCGGGAATCGAACCCTGAATCGATGACACAGAGCATTAATTTTTTGAGCAAAGTCCAGTGATTTGCCTAAATATATTATTACTAGCTGCTGCCCGCGACTTCGCCTGCGTAACTTTGTAAATTATATACTAAAACCTTCCTCGAGAACTACTCTATCCATTAGTGAAAACCGCATTAAAATCGGTCGCGTAGTTTTAAAGATCTAAGCATACATAGGGACAGACAGACGCGGCAGAGGACTTTGTTTTATAATATGTAGTGATGATGTAATAACATCTATGATTCCATCAGGTTTCGTGCAAGTGCGTTTGGGTGATTTTGGATTCGCTTGTGGTAGGTTTGCAATGACTCTGCTACGACGCTCTTCTCAGTTTGAACCCTCAGTTCCCGATGCAGTCCATCGTTTTGAATATACCATGGAACATTGGTAATCATACGAAGCATTTTGTATTGGAACCGTTGCAATATTTCAAGGTTTTAATGCTGTGCCCCACAATTGCACTCCGTATGTCCATATCGGTTTGAGTACGTCCTAGTACAGTAGAAGCTTATTTTCTAATGATAGTTGGAAAAAAAAATAAAAAGATTTATTTGCCATTATTAAGGGTTGATTGGATAATGACATAAAAATACTGTAGTGCCGACATTTGCGGCAAACAAAGGTGTACAAACAAGCGATTGTTTGGCAAGAAAGGATTGCGTGGCGAGTAGAGAGCTCTGTGTATTTAGACAACACTGAATTCAGTTTGTAGTGTCAATATTAGACGGCTCCACTGTAGTTTTATTTATATTTGGCTTCAGTAGTAGATGCAAGTTTTACCTTTGTATTAACAAACTGGGATGAAAGAAAGAAAAAGTAAGCAGACACTACGACTGCAGACTTAAGTAAATTAAGTAACTAGACTCGCTTTATATGCTGTTATATAATTATGCAATTTCAAGGCAAATCAAGTCACCAAGTAGACCATCAGCCTGTCTGCCGACTTTAACATTAAAAAAGTCACGGTATTAGGTAAACTTAATTTTCTTTCTGTACTTATTCAAAAGTGAAATTTCAATTTCATCAAAGCATATTAAATTATTAGGTATATATATTATAAAATATAAGAAAAGCCCTGTATATATAGCCCTGTATTTATTGCATGTAGGTATCTAATATGTGACTTGTATAGTTTTTTTAGTTTGTAGGTAATATAAGCCCTGTATTTATTGTAGATACCTAATATGTGACTTGTATAGTTTGTGTAGTTTGTAGGTAATAAAATTGTATATTTAAAAAAAAATATTTTACATTTCTTCTCTTTATATAAATTAATGGTAAATCTGTAATTGGCTGTAAGGTATGTTTTTGTTTTTTCTGTAAATTTTATGTTGAGAGTTGTGGATTTTGTGATAAATAAATAAATAGTAAGTAATATACTTTATTATTAATAAAAAATATTTTAGATAATAATAGTTTTGATATCTCCTTTAAATATAAAAATTAATCAAAAATGTATTTTTTTTAATATTATATATTATATGAATTTGCTCTTTGCCAATATTTAGCCGTGCAGCAAAGACGAGGCCGACGATGGAACGAGCTCACCCAGAAGATGCCTTTTCTCGAACTTTAAAAAGATTTGAGCTCGGAAACACAGGCTCACTATTGTCGAGGAACTATTTGCTTAACGTTTCCAAGTAGAAACGTCGCTATAAATAAATACAACGAATATAGCCACGGAAAACTTTCTTATCCTTCTTACAAAACTTTCTTGGAAGTCACGCTACATTGCGTGAAACCAGTTGCTGGGAAGGAGATTGATAACGCAAAAGACGCGAGGACCAAAAGCTAAATTAGTTTTATCCATCGACTCGTTATTATATCTATACTTATCACGTTTGGTCTAGTGGCTAGTAACCTTAGCTGTTAACCAAGCGGTCGCGGGTTCGAATCCCGCTAGGAGCAAATGTTTATGTGTTGACATTTACCTTTGTACCTGAGTCATGGATGTTTTGTATTTATAATATGTATGAATTTACAAAAAAATAAGTAATGTATGTAGTATATCAACTGTCTGGTATCCATAATAGTTGCCTAGTGTGGAACTAGATGGTGCTGTGTGCAATGTGTGAATATATTTATTTATATTTATATAAAAGACGATATTGTTCCTTATGAGGTTTGTTCCCTATGGACTCCGAAACCGCTAAACCGATTTCAGCATATTCAACAATCTTCAAATTAGTCCACCGGGTATCCATTTGGAGTTTGCTAGCGATCGGATGCGGACGAAGTCGCGAGCACATACTAAGTCGTTCATATAAAAGACATGGCTACGTAGAAGTAACTGTCGAATGCAGGTGAAGCACTTTACTTAACAAACTGATTTCGACGCGTCTAGAAAACAGCCCTTACCATGACATATATGTAGTAAGTGACGCCTATTGTCAATAGCTCTTTGTGAGTATACCTATAGTGTTGTGTGGTCAATAACAAGTGAAATCAATTCATTTATTTCTCAAAAATAAGATTCTGAATCTGAAGAATCTTAATAAAAAAATTCTGAAATCGAAAAAGTAACTACCGTTTCAGAAATAAAACGGCGCATTTATGCCAAAATTTATGATTGAATCTCTCGCCTTTACGCCTCAGCATATTTCGCAATCTGTTCGCTTTAGGTAGCTTTTCTCAAAATACTGGTTCGCAGACTTTAGTGCCAATGCATGATATTCAAGGAAGAATAATTATGAATATCTATCTCTGTCTTTCTATCTGTTACCATTTGACGCTTTAACTACTCGACCAATCAGAAGTTAAATAAGAAACAGACAGAGGCGGAGAATGACTATTTTATAATATGTAAATATTTAGATTTTGTCATAAATGTGAACTATTCCTCTTGTAATAATAATAAATATATTGTGAATAAATTTAACAAGAAATTAAACGAATAAGTGAATAATAATAATGAACTTTTATTTCCATATTATATCTAAAAACATAAATGTAGGGTACAATTAAAGTTAGCATTTAATTTTAAATCCATTTTCATCTTTTTCCTCCATCTTTTTCCATGATTGTCTATAATATAATCCTGCAGTGATCCAGTTTCCCAGTGATCCGGATAATGTCATCAGACCAACGGCTATACGGTTAGACCACCACCTTCTTGTAATCACTACATAGTATAAAACAAAGTCGCTTTTTCTGTCCCTATGTCCCTTTGTATGCTTAGATCTTTAAAACTACGCAACGGATTTTAATGCGGTTTTCACTAATGGGTAGAGTGGTTCTCGAGGAAGGTTTAAGTACATAATTTACTAAGTTACGCGGGCGAAGTCGCGGGCAGCAGCTTTAATTTTATTAACACGTAATTTTATAAACTATAACTAACATGTAGTGCCATCTGTTAACTTTTAGATGAATTAGAGTACTACATTGCTTCAAACAGAATTCCCTAGATGGCGTTGTAAATTTTGCATACACGTTGTCTGGGACTCCAAAAAGGACATAGGGTACCTTTCATCCAGAACGCGGACGAAGTCGCGGGCACCAGCTAGTTACAACATAAAAAACATATTCCCTCTGTATGTACGCTTAGATCTTTAAACCTATGGAACTGATTTTAATGCGGTTTTCACTAATGTAAAGATTGTTAAACGAGGAAGGTTTCTATATATAATATATACCTACTAATACATATATGTGTGCATACTAGGACTAAATTTAATGTCATCATTATAGTCTGCGTTTCACGTAAAGTTAAATGTATGACGACAGTAATGACGAGTAAGTACGATCGTTATACCTACGGTAGAGTTATTTTTAAACCAACCCTCTGCAAAGATATCAAAGAACTATTTCTCTTGACACAGTTTCAGTCGGTAGTTATTTTTTTTAAGTGTTCAGTTTTAACTCTGTATGATGGTATACTTATTTTTTTTAAAGATAAATAGGTAGAAGGCAGGCTAGTTCCACTTTTTGGTAGGTAGATACCATCTAGTGAAAATTCTACTTTTCAATAGCATTTCTCATGCAGTTCATTAACAGTTCCATCTTGTTCTACATATTTGTTTTCATAAATATTTTAAGGATATATTTTCCCAGAATTTCTTTTAAATGTCAAGGACGTCAGGCAGATGGCTAGTATAGTATGGCTACTGACTTTTCTAGTGTCAATAGGTAAAAAAATGCTGAAGTGCGCTGCCTACTTTTCTATACTAATATCATAAAGAGAAAATATTTCACTGTTTGTTTGAATTGAATATTCTCCGAAACTACTGGACCGACTTGAAAAATTCTTTCACTGTTGGACAGTTTATATTATCAGCGAGTAACATCACTACATAGTATAAAACAAAGTCGCTTTTTCTGTCCCTATGTCCCTTTGTATGCTTAGATCTTTAAAACTACGCAACGGATTTTAATGCGGTTTTCACTAATGGGTAGAGTGGTTCTCGAGGAAGGTTTAAGTACATAATTTACTAAGTTACGCGGGCGAAGTCGCGGGCAGCAGCTTTAATTTTATTAACATTAACACGTAATTTTATAAACTATAACTAACATGTAGTGCCATCTGTTAACAGACTTTTTCCATTATTCGAAGTGAGATTAGATGAATTAGAGTACTACATTGCTTCAAACAGAATTCCCTAGATGGCGTTGTAAATTTTGCATACACGTTGTCTGGGACTCCAAAAAGGACATAGGGTACCTTTCATCCAGAACGCGGACGAAGTCGCGGGCACCAGCTAGTAATATATAATATTATCATCATCATCATCTCAACCGCAGGACGTCCACTGCTGGACATAGGCCTCCCCATTTTCCAATAGAACCGGTCAGAAGCAGCCTGGATCCACCGTCGACTCGCGGCCTTTATTAGGTCGTCTGTCCACCTTGTGAGTGGACGTCCTACACTGCGCTTGCTGGTCCGTGACCTCCACTCGAGAACTTTCCGGTCCTATAATATTATAGTATTATAGTATTATATAATTAGTACATAACTGCAAAGAAGGAATAAGATGACCGTAGCACCTGAAACAAAAAAAACACGTTCTTTATTAGTCAGTAAAGTCCATTCTCTATGTCTATGGGTATGATCTAGTGGTTAGCGCTGCAGACGTAAGAACTTACGTGTAGTGTCAAAAACTACTCCTGTATCAGTCCCTTGATTCAGTCTTCGAATGAGAATCTCTTAAGGTGTTGGTCTTAAGATCGCTATGAGATATTTCGCCGTAACGATTGCGAGGACAATGAAGCGATCGAAATGTCACGTGGATCTCAAGGGCTAAGTTTTTTTTTATCATAGGCTTTCGAACACAGGATATGTTAAGAGTGTTTATCGTAACATTAGCGTCAGAGACTCAGAGCAGCTCCCTGATTATCTACTGCCTTCCTGTGTAGACCACGGACCACCAAGGGTTAAGTAAATGATTTTAATTATAAAACTTACCGATATAAAGTTTGCATAGGATAAGGTAATGATTCCAAATGCCGTCATATAAACTGGCACTTGACTGCGTTGGATCGCCACAACCAGTAATATACGTAATTCACGATTAAGCTTTCCTGTCGATAGCTCCCAACCACTATCGTATATCGCCGATGACACTTCGCTTGCCTGGGAATAAACATCCTATTTTATTTGTAAAAGTAAGTACTAAAGCTATTTGTGTTGTAACCGACACGTTAGCTACATTTGGGTCAACATTAGATCCACAAATCGACAATATAGCCTTATGTCTTTAGGCGACTTCCTATCTTATAGACAGTCAGCTTGCCCATTTATAAAACTTAAAAAAATGTTTACCTCCCACGTAATATCTCCAGCAGGTATCATGTAGGAGCCTATCAGAAAAGTCATTGCAGATATAGTTATCACATTCGGTATGAGAGATGATACGCTATGCTCTTCGATCTGTAAAAACGTGTTTAATTGTGATGTTTTCATAATATTAGTTTTTTTTTTTTATAGTTATATCTCTGGCTAATTTAGTAAGTAATATAATGTGAGAACAGTACATACCATAAACTTAATCAGACCGTTCACAAGTATTGCCATGCTCTGAATTATTTGAATGCTATAAATATTACCTAAAGCAGACTGAGTATTTGTGGCACACCTGAAAAAAGAGCAAATCAGTAAAAAATTTAATTGAAATTATTTTAGTGAGTTCTCACTAACTAGGTATTTGGCCATTACCAGATCAGAGATGTGGATTATTAAAAGAAGCCACAGATAAATGTGGATGGTAGTACAGAAAATATATAAATATAATACTATCTAGCTGTATTTTTGTTAACTGTGTGTTAATTTGTGTACTTTAAACTCTTTTTAAGTTTTTGGGACAAACCAGGAATCGAACACTATGAGACAAACGAGAAAATTTTTGGAATGACGGACATAATATCAGGACGTACTCAATAAGAGGCATAAATCAATAAAATGTACTAAAATTTCATCTAATGTAGCAAAAAATACAATGAAACTACTATTAAAATGCTATAAAATATTATAAAAATCATTTTGGTTAGTACCGCTTTATGCTATTTTTGACCTATTATTTACATAATTTTATTACAATTTTTTTTTGTTTAGTTACCATAAAGCACCTTCGTGAAGTTTTATGCCAGCGATGAAGCGTTTCTTAATTTCTTCTTGGGACTCCTTTTGAGATTCGCCTTTAGATGTATTCACAAAATATTTTTTACGATTTATAAAATATTCTTGAAGAGTTTTGAATTTATGTTCCACAAAAATAAGACAGCAATAGGAGAGGGCATCAACGCCGTACATAATTGTAGTCATGTAAGTCCAGTGACATTCGATAAGGAACCGAATTGTCCGAGTAAACGCATTTGTGTCGATGCTATGATATTTTGGATAATAGGTAACCGCTACTCGTGGGGGCAAACCTAAAAAAAAAAGTTAATAATAGAATAATTATAAATAAATAGAATAATTATTAATTAATATTAATTATTCTGTAATAATAATTAATATTAATTATTCTACTACTGTTGAATTACTTATTTTGTTTGGTACAACCAAATAGCCATAATAATGAACTTATCAATTATTAAATAAAGGAAATGAAATCTAATTATGAAGAGAAAACATACAAAACAAAATTTGGTATTTTTGTTAATTATGGAACTCAAATAATATTTTAACTGATTTAGTGTGATCGAACAGCCCTATTGTGCCTATGATGCTAACGGCCTCTTTCACCAACTACAAGTAAAGTGTTGATTATTTACTTTTAGAAATAGTTTGTTTTGGTTTATTTTCAATGTTATTTTATTAGTTTTATATTTTGGTTTATTTTTAATGTTTGGGGCTTTTACCATACAAACAAAGGTATATCAGCACCATCATCCCCGGTGACCGGTGGCTTTAAATGGCGGTTAGCCTACTTGACACATTACTTAAAGATGGTGAAAGAGGCCCTAAGTCTATTAGTTACCTCACATTTTAATACGTACACTTAAATAATAAGTAGATTTATAATGCATTTAAACGGGAGTGCATACATTCTTAATATGTAGTTTTTTTCATTAATTATAGGAAAATTAAGAACCCTTTGAGTTATAACCGATTTTGATTGTAACACATTATAAATTAAAAGCCATAGTCACCTTCTGCGATCTTAACTTTTCTGGTTGCATAAATTATCGATATCAAAGAAGAATGGCAAGTTGCAATTGTAATGGAGATCAAAATTAAGGCTTTTTTTACAGATGCCCTGTCTATAATAATAGAGGCATAAATATCTCTATTCACGTCGAGTAATTTTTTCAAAATCACTTCGATACGACTTCTTTGTATCATAAACACGGCAACTTTCAAATATGCCGTTGAATGGGCGACAACCATTTTTATCAGATCATTTCTCTCTTCAACTGTTAATTCGTCTCCAAAGAACGAAAGGTACTCATCAATAATGACCGATACCATGTATAAATTTGCTAAGACGCTCCATACAAAATAAATTGTCCTCGCGAACAAGGAGCGTTCTTTCTTTTCATACCAACAGTCTCCCGCGCCAAAAAAGTAAATGTACTGAGATATCAATTTTAATAAGGCTTTTTGTGGGTGTGGTCCCATCCAATTCCAAAATTTAATTGCAACCATTGTACAGCTGGAACAAAAGGGATTTTTTATATGTAAGTACTTACATATTACATACTAGCTGGCGCCCGCTAATTCGTCCGCGTGAAAAAAGTGAAAAAAGCCTCATATGCATATATTTACATATTACATTGCATATAATTGTGTGTGTTTATACATTGGATAAAGTTATTCCTAAATAAATAGTAATTATTCAGCAATACGCTGGGAAGGGGAATCCCCTTTCTTATTTTGATAAATGAGGAATTACTGCCATGATATTCTTTTAATACCTTTAATATTTTAAAAATGTCTATCTAAACTTACCTACCTGATGTTATATAATAACCAATGTTTATTTCATTCAAATGTTAAACTTATATATTATTTAGGTACTAATAATCACGGTGTTGTTTGTTCGAAGATTGTTGCAAGAATGGGCGTGAAATTTTACTACTATATTATATTACCCGATACAGTTGATAACTGCCAATAGAAAATTACATGATTGACACTTTCATAATAATTTATCTGAAGCAATTAAACCTTGCAGTATTCTGATATTAACATCAATTTCATATTAATAACAGAAAATGATAAAAGAAAATGAATCTTATTTTAAAGAAAAAAAGGTTTATACTTGACTGGTGTTCGTAAAGAGAAAATGTAAGTCATTATGTATCTTGTATACAGTGATTTGGCAGATTTAAATGATGGCGTCTCCCTGATGAGTACAAAAGCAAATTTATGTTTTTATATATAAATATTATCGTGTATTTAACATCTCAGCCGTAGGACGTTCACTGCTGGACATAGGCCTCCCCCATAATTTTCCAATAGGACCGGTCAGAAGCAGCCTGGATCCACCGCTGACCCGCGGCCTTTATTAGGTGGTCTGTCCACCTTGTGGGTGGACGTCCTACGCTGCGCTTGCTAGTCCGTGGCCTCCACTCGAGAACCTTGCGGCTCCAGCGGCCGTCGGCTCTCCGTACTATATGCCCTGCCCACTGCCACTTCAACTTACTAATGTCGGTAACTTTCATACGTCTGAGAATCTCCTCATTTCTGATTCGATCTCGCAGTGTAACCCCGAGCATATCCCGAGCATTTAACACGTATCTTAACAAAATTGGGAAAGCTGCTTCGGATTAGTGTGTATAATGCGGACAGCAGGACACCCCGAAGCATGCCATATTTGCGTGCCCACAGTCAGCGGAAGCCAGATGGAATGCAAAGATTGACGTATCACGCCCGGACGGCCTTATGGATGTACACAGACACATTTCCCAGTGGAGTCGGGTATGCTGATTGATGCAACACTCGGTGCATCAGTATCTATGATGATTCCTTCTACAGCTAAAATTATAAAGAGAAAAGAATTTTTTTTGTATCCGTATTTTGGTTAATTCGCAGCAAATTTACTCTACTGACCGCGCCGCATAAATCAACTTTATGTTTTTGTAGTTGCAACAAACAAATCAAAAACAAACAAAAAACCCCTACGTGGCAGCTGACTGAAACGCAATGAGCGCTGCCATTACTTGCCAAATCTAGTAGACAGATATATATATATAAATTTTTTATAGACTTGAATTACAGATGCTACAAAAATATTTAATAATTAGGAAGAAAAAAAGGAAAGAAAGAGTTTTATTTGCGCAACACAAAGACACTAACATAATACAAAAACAACAAAACAGAAATTAATAGTCAGGTAAAAGATGTGTGTGTCCTCGCAGCAGTGAAACGGACACTGGCTCAGCATTGTGCTGAGATGCAAGCACCTGCAGCGCTGATTTTCAGCCAGCACCGTTGGGACTCACTACACAACATCGACGCTACGCAATGAATTACAACATAATCATTCTAAACACTATACAAACATATTTTTTACAAAATACAAACATATTTAACAAATTACTTAGATACGTTTTTTATATGGAAATAAATAAATTAACCAATAGAAATACGTAGATAAATAAAAACTTATAACAAAGTTCTTATGTGTTCTACACAATGCAAAGCTTAAACAATGAAAGAAAATAAATAAAAATAAAATTTACATATTTTGGTTTATTTGTGCGGATATCAATGCTGGATAAAGATTATCTTTTTTGGAGCGTCAACAAATAACCCCTAAGCTTACGCCTAAAGGTGTACCTACCTATAGGCGCTCCTTGGATTGGAGGAGGGAGTTCATTCCAGCACTTAGACGCCGCAAACCTGAAACTTCCTCGGAAGGCCGCGGTCCTGTGGACAGGCACAACAGCCTCTGCCCCCAACCTGCGCACACGTCTCGGCCACTGCAGTTTCCTAAATAGGTAGGATGACGTTTCGTGCCGTATCACCCCAAACAACAGAGTGGCGAGGTGCAGGCGCCGGCGCGCAGACATGTCCAGCAGGCCCGCGGCGCTCAAGTACGGAGTGACATGGTAACGAAGAGAGTTGTGAAAGCAGAAACAGTGCATGCGTTTTGCACTCATTGTATCAACCTCTTAGAGCGGCCAGTAATGCAACCACCGTACACGACACCACAATAATTTAATTCTAGATATAATAAGCGACACGCAAATCGACACTAAGACGATATAGTTGCTCACAACTTTGGGAATGTGACTCTCAAAGCGTAGGTATTTACGATTTTTAGTTATAATTATACTAGAAGGGTCCAAAATTTCTGGCTAGAAGTATTATGTAAATGCTTAAAAAAACCAATAAAGTATATATGTCATTTTAACTTTTATAATTTCTTGCTTAAACGAATTTTAATTAAACTTAATTTAAAATTAATTTTCAAGATATTACTGAAGCCATCTTTACGACTGAACTGATATAGCTTTTACGATCTTTTCAAAAATTCTAATTCGCAATATTTTTAACATGTTTACAACTAAATAATCAATAACTAATTAACAAAGTAATTTTCAAGAGCAGCTGCACATTTCAATTTTTTTTCAGATGTCATTCTCCTGTCGAGGCTATTTTAAAAGTTGTTAATATTTTATTTGTGAGCCAAGAACCATTGCATTGTTGGTCTTCAAACTTTGAACATCTTCGCTTAAACTTAAAAAGAGTGATTAGATTGTTAAATAAAAACATTGAGTTTTTATATAATTAATACGTATATGAGATATTTCGAATTTTTATTAATAAATAGTACAATCAAATTAAGCCGAATATAGGTAATCAGCACCTAGAACAGATTGATTTTCGATGTTCCTCAGTAGGTACTGTATCCTTTAAAAAGAGAAGTCAGAAAGTTTCTGTCATCAGGTACTGCTTGATAGTCATTTTACATGTAGTTTGTGTTTTGTTAATTATATGGTAGCTACTATTATATATATATATATATATATATATATATATATATATGTATATATGTATATATATGTATTATATATATGGTATTATTATACTATTATTCTTTTGTTTTGTATGGTTTGGTTTTTTATTAGTTTTATTTTGTAATTTTGTACTTCTTACCATTTTGCAGGTAGTGACGCAATCTGATTGCTGTAGAAATGTTGGCACTGCTGATAAAAAAACTGCGACAAGAAATTTTCACTGTCCCCTCTTGATGTTAACCTAACCCTAGCTAAGGAATTCTAAAGAGACTGAAACAGGTGAAAATCTGAGGGTGCAAGGTGAGATTGTGCAACTATATGGTGGATGCATTAATATTTTCCAACCAAGCTCTCACTCAATATTTTCTGAGGGCTGAAGATGTATGTGGTCTGGCGTTATCATGATAAAATGTACCACACTTTTTCTGTTGATCAATTCCGGACGTGTTTTGGTTCGGTTTCGTGCTCCTACTAATAGAACCACAAAACACATGTCCTGATGTTCCTATTGCAATGAAAGTGGTTACGTATGCAAGTAGGAGCATCCGGATATTACAAAAAAAATATTCCTCCTTAGCATAACCTCCTTAGCGGATAAGAAAGAATCAAGAGATTGAAGACCTAGTGGCTGAACCCAATATCATCGGAGGAACCAAAGCAGCGAGACTCCGCTTCCTCGGCCACGTGGTAAGGATGGGAGATGATTGCGCAGCGAAGAGAGCATACTTGGGGAAACCTAATGGCCGTAGACCCGTGGGGCGCCCTAAGTACCGTTGGGAGGAGGAGGTGCAGAGAGACCTGCACGAGCTAGTAACAGCTGACTGGCGCGAGATAGCTCTGGACCGGGATCGCTGGAGACTTGTGGTGTCGGAGGCCAAGATCCACTACGGATCGCTGAGCCAGAAGAGTAAGTAAGTAAGTAAGCATACCCTGATTCAAGTACAGGTGAGTGTCAACTACACTCACTCGGGTTTTTATCATTTCAAAAGTACTTCAATAAGAAATAAGTAAAATATAAGTAGGTGAAACTTCCTTTTATTTTGTTTGTCGATTCTTATCATTGTAGTGTATATTAAATTAAAATAAAACACGATTTTCACTAATAATGTACAAAATGAATAATATTAGTGACATACAAATAATTACACCTATTCTCCATTTAAAGCTCGAGTCTCATATATTTTTTATTTTATTTTTATTAGTGATGGGTTTACTCTTGGCCAACTACCAACTGTGTAGCAAGGATGAGGCCTAGAAGATGCCTATTCATTCCAACTTTGAAAAGATTTTATCATCATCAGATGTTTACAGTAGAAATCCGAATCTATGGTTTTCCCGTCAGAGCCCTGATTCTGTATGGCAACTACTCTTGACAAAACAAGGCAAGATACGTTAATGTCATTCCTTGTCTTGTCATGAAATTCTTATGTCTTATGCCCCCAGCTGAGATAACATAATATTATCTGTGTTGTCAGTGGAATTGTTAAATAAATTGTTAAATAGTATACTGTGGTTTCTGTGAAATCATATCGTGCCATAGATAATTGTCTTGGGGCATAAGACATAAGAATTTCATGACAAGACAAGGAATGACATTAACGTATCTTGCCTTGTCTTGTCAAGAGTAGTTGCCATACAGAATCAAGGCCCAGTAAAAAGTCACAATGAACGTTGCCCTTCCAGTATATAGTCTGTCGCTATATAGTCTGTGAGCTTGACTGCCCTTTCTTTCTAACTTACACAACTTTTCACAACGACCGTACGTAAAATGACCAAGTGAAAGCCACAACAACTTTTACGCCAAGGAACTTTACCAATTTCAAACCTATTGCACTCTTTTTAAGACACCGATTTTCCGTTGTAAATAGCATTAATTAATATTAATATGATAATATTATGCTATGACGCTTAATTGTGTTAGAACAGGATTATGGAGGTATCAATTAAGTAATTTTCTAGAGCAGCTGCACTTTTCGTTTCATTTTCAGATGTCGAGTATATCCCTTTGCAACATTTCATTTATAAGCAAAGAACCATTGTATGCTTTGTCTTCAAGGTTTGAACATCTTAGTTTATACTTAAAAGGAGTGATTAGACTGATAAATTAAAAAAAAACCGCGAGATATAGTACATTTTATATGAGTAATAGGTACGTATAAAATGTTTTAAATAGGTACTTATTACGAAGATTTATTATAATTTGCTTAGATTAATAATTGGTCTCGCTACGCTTAACTAGATACCGCCGTCGTACTTGTAAAATGCGGCAACAAATACTAAGCCGAATTCGGCGTACCCGAGCCAGTCACACTGCAAACTGTCTGTTATGTGTAGTGCCGAATGTTTTATTAAATTTTGGGCATAATAAAATGTCAGTTTGCGTAGTGAATCTGTGTAAAAATATAATGAAACTGTGTAAAAAGTGATAAAAAGTGACGATTTTTTACACACACTACAATAAAAAGTTGGCGTATTCACGGAGCTATTGTTTTTGTATAGTGCTCTATCTAGTAGAGCGCAGCGAGACCAATCATTTATCTATGATCATTTGATTGAAATGTAATAATGTAATCCGTGTTCAATTTATATATGATACTAGCTATTGCCCGCCACTTCCCGCGCCCTTAAATAAATTAAACACATAAAGGTCACTTTAAATGTTGTTAATTATTTTATTGTACACAGACAGACTGTTTATTAAATATCGATTGATTTCAGGGAACCATGATTGCATTAAATTTTTGGGTTTGGTTGGGGTCCCATCCACAAAAGACCTTATTAAAAACTATATGTTTGTTCATTTACATCATTGGCGGAGGGGACTGTTGGTATGAAAAGAAAAAACTCTCCTTATTCAAGAGGACGGCGTATATCGTGTGGAGAATAATTATTAATATGTACATAATAATGATTATTATCGATCAGTGCTTTGCTTTCTGTGCGACCAACTTAAATGATAAAGAAAGAAATAATTTAATTCAAATGGTTGGCGCACAAATAACGATGTATTTAAAAATGATCGAGTTTATGATTAAAAAAAATCGCATTAAAAATGTTTTGGAAAAATTGCTTAACGTGAATAGAGACATCTATTCATCTATTACTCTAGATAGAGCGTCTGTGAAGAAGGTTTTATTTTTAATAGGAATGCTGGTACTATTTGTTTATTCTTCAATTTCCTCAGCTACATATAAAGCAATAAAAGTAGGGATCGCCGAAGGTATATCTCCTTTCGTATCAACGGATTTTGCGTTTTGGGTTTGTTTTTTTATGTTCAGGTTGACAAACAGACTGTCGATCCACTTGATGGTTGGTGGCTATCTTTGATTCTTCGCGTGTAACACAAGCAACGGCATAGGCACTGCAAGTGCGCTGCCGACCATAGATAAGGGACAAGGATAAGGGATAAGGAAGGGATGGGGTAATGGGGAATCCCTTACACACCTACCGTCTAGTGGTTAAAGTTTAAATTTCCAAAACCGCGCCAAAAACGCTGTTTCTGTAATGGCGCTGGTCTTTGATACGTGTGACGTCACACGCTAGTAAACAAACAGAATCGAATGATTACACAGATAACAAATATTAATTGAATAAACACTATTTATTACTCTATGTCTGATATGTTTACTAGCGTATGACGTCATCAGAGTTGCAACCAGTCACAGGGCGTTTTGGCGCCAAGATAAAATTTCAAAAAATATTTCATATAATTTGCAAAAAATATACAAAATTTAGCTTAAAATAAAGTGATATATGTTTTTTTACGCTCTTTTCTGATAGGATAACCACAATTTCTAGTATATTTTAAATCTTGTCAAATAGCCAATTGTCCTACAAATTAAAAGTACCTACAAAACAAAAAATATGAAAAAGAAATTGTTATTAAGTGTATTATTAATTTTAATGTAAAGTATTATTATTTTATTTTAATGTATTAATGTAAAGTAAATGCACTCTTTAGGTTTGCCTATTCAAATAACACACACTTATTACCCAAACGCTGATAGCATTGGAAAATATATACATGTGATTCGGGTTTTTGTCGAATTTCACTGGTGGTTCTTAGTAACGGCAATGTTTGGAGTGGATGGTCTTTGCTACTGCTCTCTTATATTCGTCGAATATAAATTCAAGACTCTACAGGAATACTACAGACATATTAAGAAATATTTTTTGGAAAATTCTGAAGGTGAATCTCAAGAGCAGCAGGAAAATGTTAAGAAATACATCATTGCTGGCATACAACTTCATGAAAGTGCTTTATGGTAATGTGTCAAAACACATTTTCGTGTCAGTTAATGTTTTTACCACTGGCTTATTTTGAGTCGAAGAATGTGGTCCACTCGCTGTTACCACAGCCATAAATAACTCTATAAGCGCCCCCGCACATTGAGCCACTAGACGCGGCCTCAAGCTGCAGACAAGTCTTTTCATACATTTTGTATAGTGTCGGCGCAAACTGAGCGTTCGAGCCACAAGCTGCGGGAGTCGCTCGAGCTCGCTACTTGTGGCCGCGTTTTATCGCTCGCGTTGCGCGCACACTTAGTAACTTAGCCACAGTAGCTGGCTTCTACCCGGCGCGCGCGTCCCCACCGACACACGTCAGTTTAGTGTGAAATAATTAGTGGCTAAGTGGTGGCGACTGGTGGCCACGACTAGTGGCCGTGACTAGTGGCTTGAGTCGGTCACTAGTAGCCGCGTCTAATGGCTGCGTCTAGTAGCTCAATGTGCGGGCGCCCTAAGAGCCTCGTATTATCCAAGTCTCGTTACTTCCGCCAGTCTGGGTGACCATTTATTTTTTTACATTTTTGTTTTTTATTATTTTAGGTGTGCTAGAAACATACAGTCTAGTTTAGGTAATATTTATAGCATACAAGTAATTCAAAGTATAGGCTTACTTGTGAACTGTCTGATTAAACTTGTGGTATGTATAGTTCTTGAACATTATATTAAATTATTATATCAATAAATACACTATCGAAAACTAGAGATTCAAAACAATGGAACAATGTTATATTTATATTAGATATGACATAATTATTAGATATGTGTTATATTATATTAGATACCTTATATTGTAGACAGAAGAACGTGATATGAAATTTCTGATAGCGAATATGACATTCGTATCTACTACGGTTTTTCTAACCGGTTCCTACATGATACCTTCTGGTGATATAACGTGGGAGGTAATTTCAACTTACTTTATTCACTGTGTGTTATTTGTTCTCTTTTTAACCCCCGACCCCCAACGCAAAAACGGGGTGTAATAAGTTTGATGTGTGTGTGTATCTGTTTTTGGAATCGTAGCTTCCAAACAGATGGACCGATTTCTTTAAAAAAACAAAGCTGACATGAATGGAATTTTTCTTAGCTATAATTTACACAGTAATAATTTATGATGACCTGTTCAAACGTTTGAAGACCATCAGCACATTTCCTAGTTGACAAATTATGATTATACGTTGATAGTTGATTATTTATCAGAAAGCAGTTAATTTCTGATGTACAAAATAAAATAATATAATTATTTTTCTTTAGGCAAGCGAAGTATCATCGGCGATATACGATTGCGGCTGGGAGCTATCGACGGGGAAGCTTAACCGTGAACTGCGTACATTACTGATTATGGCGATCCAACGCAGTCAAGTGCCTGTTTTTATGACGGCATTTGGAGTCCTTATCTTATCTTATGCTAACTTTATATCGGTAAGTTATGCATGTGCAGTGAACGATTTTTTCCTATAATTGAAAACAACGCATATCCTTACCCGAACAAAGGACCTCGGAGTGTCTGTCTGTCTGTTTGGTTGTTTGTATGTACGTTCACGATGATTTAAAAAACTATTGAATGGTTATCTATCAACAGAATGATTTCTGAGGAAGGTTTTCGTTAAGCTGTTAAGCTGGAAAAATGATTTGGCGAACTGATACAATTTTAATAGACGGTGCTATTAATAGTCAAGAAATTAATTTTATTCAATACGGACGAAGTCAGTGGCACCAGCTAGTGCTAATATAAAGTGTCCTATGACAACAGTGAGAACCACATCAAGATGAAAGTTTTTTTAAAAAATCTGGCATTAGGAGTGTATAAAAGTTTTTCGATATTTTTATTTTATTTTATTGACTGCGATCAGAATCCCATCAGGGTGTAAAATAAAATAAATCTTTACTAAAATTCTGTAAGTATCTATCTATGACTTAAAATATCTTCTATTTCAGGTGTTACGATCGTCATATTCCTTCTTCACTGTCATGTACTAAAACAGCGTTTAAATGTAATATATATGCATCATAGTAATTGACGCAAATGTCAAGAATACGCACTTTTAATTAAGGGAAAACATTGAAGGACCGTATTTTTATTGTATTTGTATGGATACCTCTTGCATAGAAGAAGCATGAAGCACGAAGCTGCTATTCTTCAAGACTAATTATAAAAACACAGCGAATGAGTGTATTGTTAAAATAAAACTTGTTTTACCTACAGTATTTTTATTTGTGATTAAGCAGGCACCAAAAATAATTTTCATTCAGAAGACTATCGCATTCTCATTAGAGTCTATATCCAAAAAAAATAAAAAATGAATGCAATGCGTAATATAATTATTATTTAATAATATAAATAAAATAAAAAGCCTTTAATTTCCTCAATCATTACATCATACAATAACATTTTTTTTTAAATCTCTCTCTCCATATTTCCCTGTCTTGGGCTATCTTAATCCATCCATCATCTTAATAATTGATAATTATTATTTATGGCAACTTTAAAAAATTATTTTATCACCTTCAGTCAGGAGGAGGCACATTTCGGCCTCTGCGGTGCTTACGGTTGGTGCGGACGTTGAAAACTATGTCTCTCTCGCTGGTGCGGAGCAATTATCTTAAGTAGGTATTTTTAAGAGTACGACAGTGACAAATATATATTTTTTACAAAACTTACAGAATCAAAGAAGGAATCACCAAGAGCATAGTTATTTAGAATTACACAAAAAATTAATAAACTCCAAAATTGGAAAATTTGAGATACCCTAAATTATCGTCAAAGGTCACGATTTTCACCATCTTTAAAAATATATCTATTATCTCTTAAGGTGACACAATGTACACTCGTGACCTATTCACCCTCAAAGTTGCATTAAAACTTGTGTTAAAATATGGATTTTTCAAGGATCATATTATCTTTTAAATTAATACTTTTTTTACTAGTTTTTTACTAGCAGATCCTAGTTAACGACAAGATAAATCGATAAAATGTTTACTTTTGTAAATTAAAGTTAAAACAGCTACCTTCTCCATACCTACAAAAATTGCCCAACGCATTTAAAAAAGTTTTTACTTCAAAAGGAATTAATTAACAAAAAGCATACAAAATTATCAAACATCCTCAGAAATTTTGAAAACGATCCCTCATCAGTTATTACCGGTAGCCTTGGAAATACTATAAAATTTATTATAATCTGAATCATCCTTCGTATAATTGGAAATCGTCGACTTGTTTCGCCTTTGTAAACGTTTTAAGAATGGATTAAATTCGTTCTTGCAGCTTTATCAATTTGCAGATTTCATTCATATTTATTATAAATTTGTAAACGGCACTGTAAATTCATGAACCTTTGTTTTCTCAATATCTCAATATCTCATTAATATTAAGGAATATGAGACAAAATATTCCTTAATATTAATGCCTAAGGCCTAATTTTCATAATAATGCCTACGTCGACATACGGGTTAAATGTCAATGCATAATATTTAAGGAAGAATCATTAAAAATATCGTATTAAAAAAAGTTCACACTCTACTATCAAGGTAGTATTTATTAGGTATAGAAACTAATATATATTGTATGATGATGTGTTGTAATTAAAATAACTGTAATTACATAGAATTTCGCATATTAATATATTGTTACGGCTGGCCATGAAACCTCCTTGAACAATGGTGCATGGTGATGTTTACACTATATATGGTGGCTCCTTTAAACAAGTGTAAAAAGAAATTGGTCTACGGTTACGATACTGGGTTCATGTCAGGGTGGCCCCTGACCCCTGACTCCTGCTGATTCGGAGGAAGTTTTGATGAGAGCCAACCTCGGCGTCTGGGGCGAGACAAGTATCCCTCAACTCTGCTTTCTCGCCAGCTGTTGTCACAGGAGTAGAACGCAGCCTGGCTGCAAGAGATGGGTCCGCGAAGACATGGCGGTGTTTGTTACAGGTGAGTGTAGTTGTTATGTTTTTTCATTATCAAAAGTAATTCAATAAGAAATAGGTAAGATATAAATAAGTGAAACCTCCTTTTATTTTGTTTGTTGATTATAGTCCTTGTAGTGATAATTAAAATAAAATAAAACATTAGATAAAACACGATTTTCACTGACAAGTGTACAAAATGATATTAGCTATAAACAAATAATTACACCTATTCTAGCTTGAGTCTCATCAGATGTTTACAGTAGAAATCCGAATGTATGGTTTTTCCGTCAGTAAAAGCTCATAATGAACGGTGCTCTATACACCATACACATAGCATCACCTTATGCGAGCTAATCTGGGTTTAGCTATATAGTCTGTGAGCTTGACTGCCCTTTCTCGCTAACTTTTCACAGCGACCGTACATAAAATAGCCGAGCGAAATCCAGAACAACCTATACGCCAAGAGTCAAATCAAGGAACTTTACCAATTTCAAACTTATTGCATTCTTTTTAAGATACATTTTATTTTAATATCACCGATTCTCCGTTGTAAATAATATTAATTAATATTAATAAATACTATGAAGCTTAATTGTGTTAAAACTGAATTATGAATGTATTAATTTTCTAGAACAGCTGCACTTTTCGTTTCATTTTCAGATGTCGAGGATATTTTAAAATTTGCAACATTTCACTTATGAGCAAAGAACCATTGTGTGCTTTGTCTTCAAGGTTTGAACATCTTAGTTAGACAGATAAATAAAAAAAAAAATCGCAAGTCGTAGTACATTTTATATGAGTAATAGGTTCGTATAAAATGTTTTAAATACTTATTACGAAGATTTATTACCATTTGATTGAAATGTAATAATGTAATACAGCTTTTGCCCGCGATTTCCCGCGCCTATTGATTGCTTTTTGTTAATTTTTTTATTGTATACAGACAGACTGTTTATCAAATATCGATTGATTTCAGGGAAACATGATTACATTAAATTTTTGGAATTGGATGGGGTCCAATCCACAGAAGTCCTTATTAAAAACTATAACTTTGTTTATTTACATCATTGGCGGAGGGGACTGTTGGTATGAAAAGAAAAAACTCTCCTTATTCAAGAGGACGGCGTATATCATGTGGAGAATAACTATTAATATATACATAGTATTGATTATTGTCGATCAGTGCTTTGCTTTCTGTGCGATCAACCTAAATGTAAAGGAAAGAAATAATTTAATTCAAATGGTTGGCGCACAAATAACGATGTATTTAAAAATGATCGAGTTTATGATTAAAAAAAATCGCATTAAAAATGTTTTGGAAAAATTGCTTAACGAGAATAGAGACATCTATTCATCTATTACTCTAGATAGAGCGTCTGTGAAGAAGGTTTTATTTATACTAGCAATGCTGGTACTATTTGTTTATTCTGCAATTTCCTCGGCTACATATAAAGCAATAGAAAATGGGATCGCCGAAGGTATGTCTGCTTTCGTTATCAACGGATAAATTTTTATAATATTAGCATTTTTCGTTTGTTTTTTTTTTTTAGGTTGAGGTCGACAGACTGTCGGTCCACTTGATGGCAGGTGACTATCGTCACCTATAACACAAGCACAAGCACACCATAGAAGGGTTAAGGAAGGGATGGGGTGATGGTGTAAAGGGTAATGGGGAATCCCTTACTCACCTACCGAAACACAACAGCACACATGTTGTTATTTTACAGTGGTCTTCTGTGAGGGGACAGTTCCAGAGTCCATTTCACTATTTCCTAAGCCCTTATCCTTAATATAATACTAATAAAGCCGAAAGCACACTTGCAGGTGTGGCTTGTGTCTTAAGCGACAGTAGCCACTTTATCATGGATTGGATATCATGATATTATGAACTTAGTAAAATTGTCCTACAAATTAAAAGCACTAAACAAAAAATATGAAAATTGAATTTTCTATTTAAAGTATCTATAACAATAATGTAAAGTAAACATGCACTTTTCAGGTTTGCCTATTCAAATAGCACTAACTTATTACCCAAACGCTGATAGCACTGGAAAATATATACATGTGATTCGGTTTTTTGTCGAATTTCACTGGTGGTTCTTAGTGACGGTAATGTTTGGAGTGGATGGTCTTTGCTACAGCTCTCTTATATTCGTCGAATATAAATTCAAGACTCTACAGGAATACTACAGACATATTAAGAATTTTTTTTTGGAAAATTCCGAAGATGAATCTCAAGAGCAGCAGGAAAATATTAAAAAATACATCATTGCTGGCATACGACTTCATGAAAGTGCTTTATGGTAATGTATCAAAACACATTTTCGTGTCAGTTAATGTTTTTACCACTGGCTTATTTTGAGTCGAAGAATGTGGTCCACTCGCTGGTACCTAGCACAGATATAAATAACTGTAAGAGCCTTATATTAGTCAAGTCTCATTAGTTCCGCCAGTCTATTTGTCCCATTATTTTTTTACATTTTTATTTTTTATTTTTTTAGGTGTGCAAGAAACATACAGTCTAGTTTAGGTAATATTTATAGCATACAAGTAATTCAAAGTATAGGCTTACTTGTGAACTGTCTGATTAAACTTGTGGTATGTATAGTTTTCGAACATTATCTTAAATTTATCAATACACTATGTTATATTGTGATGTTATATTATATTAGATACTTTATATTGTAGACAGAAGAACGTGATATGAAATTTCTGATAGCGAATATGACATTTGTATCTAGTTTGATCTTTCTAACCGGTTTCTACATGATACCTTCTGGTGATATAACAAGTGAGGTAATTTAAACTTCATTACTTTATACACTATGTTGTTGTTTTTTTTTTATAACCCCCGACCCCCAACGCAAAAATGGGGTGTAAGTCGTAGCTTTGAAATCGTAGCTTCCAAACGGATGGACCGATTTCTTTTTGTTTCAAAGCTGACATGCTATATCCATGACATGGTAACCTTTATCTGCTTCAACATCGTAAAGTTTGCAGGACACCAAACTTCTTAGCAACTTACAGCAGATATATTTTTATTAGTATATTTTTGATTTGATTAAAAATTCAAAAATTCATTATTAAAAAAAATCTGTCATATTCTCTTTGCGTAGAATATTAATTTGATTTGCAAATTATGATTATACGTTTATCGTTGATTATTTATCAGAAAGCAGTTTAATTTCTGATGTACAAAATAAAATAATATAATTATTTTTCTTTAGGCAAGCGAAGTGTCATCGGCGATATACGATTGCGGCTGGGAGCTATCGACGGGGAAGCTTAACCGTGAACTGCGTACATTACTGATTGTGGCGATCCAACGCAGTCAGGTGCCTGTTTTTATGACGGCATTTGGAGTCCTTATCTTATCTTATGCTAACTTTATATCGGTAAGTTATGCATGTGTAGTGAACGATTTTTTCCTATAATTGAAAACAACGCATATCCTTACCCGAACAAAGGACCTCGGAGTGTCTGTCTGTCTGATTGTTTGTATATATGTTCACGTTGATTTCAAAAACTATTGAATGATTTTCCATGTGGTTATACACATCAACAGAGTGATTTCTGAGGAAAGTTTTCGTTAAGGTATTATCCTGGAAAAATGATTCCCAAGAATTTGGCGAATTGGAGCAATTTCAATAGATGGTGCGGTGCTATTAATAGTCAAACAATTAATTTTATTCAATACGGACGAAGTCATGGGCACCAGCTAGTGCTAATATAGTATCCTATGACACCAGTGAGAACTATAACAAGATGAAAGTTTATTTTTATTTTAAATCCATTAGGAGTGTATGAAAGTTTTTCGATATTTTTTTTATTACATCTGACTGCGATCAGAATCCCATCAGGGTGTATAATAAAATAAATCTTTACTAAAATTCTGTAAGTATCTATCTATGACTTAAAATATCTTCTATTTCAGGTGTTACGATCGTCATATTCCTTCTTCACTGTCATGTACTAAAACAGCGTTTAAATATATACTTATAATATTATAAAGCTGAAGAGTTTGTTTGTTTGTTTGTTTGAACGCGCTAATCTCAGGAACTACTGGTTCGAATTGAAAAATTCCTTTTTGTGTTGGATAGATCATTTATCGAGGAATAACATCACGTTGCGACTAATAGGAGCGAAGAAACAGTCGAAAATGTGGAATAAACGGGGAAAATTATTCATCTATGAGGGCTTCCGTTGCGTGCGCTGCGAAAACCGTTCGAGATACCCAAATTATTCCCAAAATAACTATTCTACGCGGACGAAGTCGCGAGCACCAGCTAGTGTGATATAATATGCATCATAGTAACTGACGCAAATGTCAAGTAAATGTACTTTTAATACGCTTTGCTACCATGTTAGAGAAAAAGAAACACTTAAATTTAATAAAATTGTCTTAATAAAGTAGTGACACATCTGTTGTTTTTTATCTGTACTATACAATGTCAATAACATACAGGAATCTATGATACGAACATCTACATATGTTCCAAGAGGGAAAACATTCAAGCACCTTATTTTTATTGTATTTATATGGATACCTCTTGCATAGAAGAAGCATGAATTGACTGGCTGCTATTCGTCAAGACTAATTTTAAAAACATAGCGAATGAGTGTATTGTTAAAATAAAACTGATTGTACCTACAGTATTTTTATTTGTGATCAAGCAGGCACCAAAAAACCCCTCATCAGTCATTACCAGTCATCATTATCAACTCAGCCGCAGGACGTTCACTGCTGGACATAGGCCTCCCCCCATAACTTTCCAATAGGACCGGTCAGAAGCAGCCTGGATCAGCCTGGATCAACAGTGGACCCGCGGCCTTTATTAGGTCGTCTGTCCATCTTGTGGGTGGACGTCCTACGCTGCGGCGAAATACGGGTAGCATGATCTCGGCGAAATAACGTCAATGCAGGGTATTCAAGGAACAACATAGTAAAAAAAAACTCATTTATTTTTTAGGTATAGAATCAATAATAAAACAACAGTAATTGCATAACCGCCACGCCGCTTTTAAACAAATGTAAAAAGAAATTGGTTTGTTTGCGGTTACAGGTTAAGAACGGTGGCCGGCGCTAGAGACAGTTTTTGCTAAAACTTGAATTCGTCAAAGTGAATTTGCCATCCATTGAACAGATTGCGACATTGGCTGTCGGAGCAGTCTAGTGATGTTTAAAGAAAATCTTTGTCTGCAATGAATCGACTTCTTATAATATTAACATGTGTTATAGTACTTATAGTAAATGCCAGTGCCATATTTCTATTACATAGGTAGTGTCTTTTATAAATTAGGTAGACTTTTTGTTGCTTTTTTATTTTATTTTTGTTGTCGCAAAATTATTTTTTATTAAATTATAATAAATAGCTTCAATGTATACAAAATAATATAAACGTAAATAAAAACATTCTACATATACAGTTGTATTAGTACATAACCGCAAAGAAGGAATAAGATAACCGTAGTACCTGAAACAGAAAATAGATTTCCTATGAGTAAGTAATTGGACATTTATAATATTGATTAGATATTAATAGATTGAAAATATAGATTTATCTTATATCTCAGCTGAAATTCTAAAGCAAGAAATAGATAGATAAATGTGACTGTAAATTTAGGACGAAATTAATAGCCCTTTGTGGTTCGCTCCATAGACGGTATAAACAGTCTTCTAGCGTGAGTAACTTAGGCGAAGTTAGAATAAACTTTAGTTTTTAGGTTTTTATTAATAGAACTATAGACTACGAGGTGTTTTTTCGAAGCTTGTCGGATTGGAAACTGTTTTTATGTGTAGTTTTTAACTTCATCCTGACAATTAATACGTGATGTATCAAAAATATCGTCTCCTGAATCCGACCCTTGATTCAGACATTAAATTCTATAAAATCTTTCGCAGTAAGGGTTATCATGACATAACATATGGCAGTTTTCTCCTCATCGTCCAAGTATTACTTACTTATCGCTGTTTAGTGTTGGAGCATTTTTATTTATTTATTGTATTACAGAAAATTGAACCAGCCAATTTTAATTTTCTTTTATTACAATATCTTCATTAAAATAATGTAATAACGAACGGCTTATTATAATAAAACTTACCGATATAAAGTTAGAATGGGATAAAGTAACGACTCCAAATGCCGTCATATAAACAGGCACTTGACTGCGTTGGATCGCCACAGCCAGTAATATACGTAATTCACGGTTAAGTTTCCCAGTCGATAGCTCCCAACCACAATCGTATATCGCCGATGACAGTTCGTTTGCCTAAGAAAAAATATGCTATTTATCTGTAAAAGTATTGAAGTTACTTCTGGTGTAACCGTCGCGTTAGTTGTCGCTAAGATGTCCTATTCAAATGCTGACTCAAATGTGTTTGCATCAATATTTGACTGGAACAAGGAAATTATCCTCACTATCAACAAAAATATTGGGACATATTATGTTACAGATGTGGGACTGTATTCCAGCTACCATTGCGTTGGCCGTTGGCATCTAGTTGAGACCTGCAACCTTTTTTTTTATTAGAGATGGAGAGTAAACCTCTTGGCCAACAACTAGCCATGTGGCAAGGATGAGGCCTAAGATGGAGCGAGTTTACCCAGAAGATGCCTATTCACTCGAACCTTGAAAAGATTAGGGTTATATGTACTCGGAAATACAGACGCCGGCAGTTCCAAACTCTGGCAGTGCGCATTATAAAGGATGTCACAAAGCGTTTGGTCCGAAAAGGAGGGATTTCGACAAAATGAGGATGGTAGCCAGCCGTACGTCTGTATGTCCGATGGAACATAATCTTAAGAACCTTTCTTAAGAGGTCTAACAATGCATTTTAACTCCCACTGGTAGTCCTGGTTAGGACTGGAAAACTGGAATTGCCTCTGCCGACGAACTGTTTTAGTTGGCTCTTAACAGAGACCGATTCATGGAGTTGACAGCCAATCTTCAGGACTGTAGAGGCACTAGAGACAGAGAGAGAAGGAGAGAGAGTTAAATTTTAATTACCTCCCATGTAATATCTCCAGCAGGTATCATGTAGGAGCTAGTCACAATAATAATTGCAGCTATAAAAATCACATTTGACATCAAAAATGATACGTCATGCTCTTCGGTCTGCAATAAGAAGTGTTTAATGAGGTTTAAATTGCGTAACATTTTTGTCAATAGTTCTGTTGCTAATTGATAAGTATAATTTTTTAAACAGCACATACCACAAGCTTAATCAAAGTGTTCACAAGTAATCCCATACTCTGAATTACTTGAATGCTATATATATTACCTAAAGCTGACTGAATGTTTGTGGCACACCTAAAAAAAATAACTGCAATTATTTTGAATTATTATATTTAATTATCATACTTTCATTCTTGGTTTTATATTATGTGCCAATCATCAGGACAGTTTTATAAAAATGAATATTAATTAGAAAAGAAAAATGTTTTGCATAGTTACCATAAAGCACTATCGTGAAGTTTTATGCCAGCGATGAAGCGTTTCTTAATTTCTTCTTGGGCCTCCTTTTGAGATTCGCATTTAGAAATATCCACAAAATATTTTTTAAGATTTATAAAATATTCTTGAAGAGTCTTGAATTTATGTTCCTCAAATATAAGAGAGCAATAGGAAAGTGCATCCATGCCAAACATACACATAATCATGTAACTCCAATGACATTCAATAAGGATCCGAATGACCTGATTATATATTTCGGTGTTGTAAGAGTTTGTATAATAGGTAACTGCTACTCGTGGAGGTAAACCTACAAAAAGATTTTTTATTATTAATCAAAATTTATGTGATAGTGTAGAAAATTTTCCAACTTCTATCTGCAGAACGTTGGATGAGTGGTTAGGGTGATTTCCTCAACGCTCTGCTCCATGGGTCCCAGGTTTGATTCCCAGCAGGATCAACTTTGGAAATGAAGTTTCAAAGTTGGCCTTGATCTGGATCTAGAAACTAATGGCAGGACACACTGCGTTTCGTAGTCATTTGGGCAGCCCGTTTGGCGGGAGTAATCACCTAATAGTAGACCATCGTCAAATAAAACAGCATGTGGGCTGTTGTGTTTCTGCGAGTGAGTAAGGGATGCCAGAGCCCAGTGTCCTAACCCTATATAATTCCCTTCCCTCCCCCATGGAGGCTTACGTTTAGAAAGTTTTAGAATGCAGTATAATTTTAATTAACTAAATACGGAAATAATCACTACTTAAGTTTAAGCGACGTCAATAAGGCGTCCCGTCGATTTTGCATCCCGCAGACGATGTTTAGGCGCTATGCCTTATTTACCATCGGATCATTAGTACTGTTTACTTTGTGTTCACAATGTCGAGTTCCGAATAAGAAAACGTGTTGACCCTTAAAATTGCATTAAATTGCTTAAAAATCATTTTGCTTAAAAAATTAAAAAATAGCTATGAAAAGAATATTTTTTCGAAGTTTTCTTGAATTTTTCACGAAACGTGTAAACGAACGTTACCGAACGAAGAACAAGATTGGCAAAATGATGACATATGTCTTTATTCGTAGCATATTGCAATACAAGTTAGAGTTGACAAGAAGCGCGTCGAATTTTGCTGTACGCCGAAACCTACAAGATCACAATATAGAAAATATAGAAGAAGCGCGCTTCTTAGTATTCTCCAGTAAGCGAAGTCTGTATTTTATGAATTTTGACTGTAAAACATTATAAATAAAAGAAAATCCGTTTACAATTTCACATAGTTACCTTTTGCGATCTTAGCTTTTCTAGTACTGTAAATTAACGATAATACAGAAGAATAGACAGATATAACCAACATTGTGATTACAATCAAGGCTTTTTTCACAGATGCCCTGTCTATGATTATAGAAAAATATATATCTCTATTGTCCTCAAGTAATTTCTTCAAAATCACTTTGATTCGATTTCTTTGAACCATAAACACAGCGATTTTTAAATAAATCGTTAATTGAGCCACAACCATTTGAATTGCATTATTTATATCTTCATCATTTAGTTCGTTTCCAAAAAACGAAAGGCCCTCATCAACAATGACCAATATCATATATAAATTTGTTATAACTCTCCATATAAAATAAGTTGTCGTCGTAAACAAAGACTGTTTTTTTGTCTCATACCAACAGTCACCCCCGCCAAGAACGTAAATATACTGCGATATTAACTTTATTAGGATTTTTTGTGGATGGGATCCCATACAATTCCAAAATTTAACTGCAATCATTTCACCGGCCCTGAAACCAAAGAAATATTTTACATGTTTACCTACCACATATTACATTGCATAATTATATTCTCAGATAAAATAAGAACTAAAGATAGAGCCCTGTTGTCGGCAGTGTGAAGTTGGTGAAACTACGCCTTCGCCGTGTAGGTACATACACGGTTACTCTCAGCTCATCTCAGCCGCAGGACTTCCACTGTTGGACATAGTTTCGCCCAATAAGCACACATGCTTTATATTCACAAGTGAAAATGCCGAATCGCTTTAGTAAAAGGGTGTAAAAACCAGGTTTCAAAAAATAAAATTTCACAAGTAAGTAAACTTAAAAACCAATAAAAGTAAACAAGAATTGAGGTTATAGTTTAAAGCATACAATCTAATATAGTACATGGTCTACGCATACATGTTTATAAAACCGGCTTCACTATGTTGTCCGTAAAATTCTGCCCATCAAATGGGTTGTGAGTTGTGAGCCTGTCCCTTCACATACAAATTAAATATTTGAAAAATATCGAATGAACTCACTGTTTGTTATTTATAAGCATTATAATATATATTATACTTAAATTTTAAGCTTTTAAATTTTATTTTATAAAATAATACGAGAAACAATGTTGAAGCTTTGAAAACTGGCGATTAATTTGCCCTATCGTAGTTGAAATCCGATTTTATGTTGAAAATTAAATAAATAAATGAATTAATAAATAAATACTGTTGATAATTGCTAGTATACCGTCTAATTATTTTTCTGAAGCAATTAAACCTCACAGTATTCTGATATTAACTTCATTTTTATGTTAAGAAAAGAAAAACAAAAAATGAGAACATAGAAAAATGTACCTTAAATTTAAAAGGAAAAGATTTATAATTGACTGTTATCCAGTCCTCGTAGCTACAGTTACTTTTAAAATTGGTTTGGCAGGTTCGAATAGTATAATAATAAAAAAATAGAGATTTTGCTAAAATAAAAAAAAAATGTATAAAAAAATAGCCTAAGTATGTGATTATTTGGCATGCGCTACGATGCAATAATGCGAAACTATTGATGATTTCAAATAATGTACTACAAAATGTACTGTACCCATTGATATAATAAGTATGTGACTACCACCATAGATACAGCAGATTCGTAGATCAGTATGTATCAATGGAATTAAAAAATCGTAAAATATTATCCACAATGTCATCAAAGAATCGAATTATATTCGTACCTGTACAACGTTACCATTATTATCTACAATTATTAATTTCAATGAAGATAATTGTTTTACAATTGAATATGCAACACGAAAAGTGCACATGTCTGAATATTTAAACTTTTCAAGAAATAAAAAATAAATAAATTAAATATTTAATGTAAATAGCTAAAAAATTTATTTTCACCTCTCCAGCACGAAAAGGGTGCTTATGGTGCCTAAAAACTAGCAGCAAAATTGATTTTCAATTCGAGCTTGAAGAAAAGTGATTCGTAATTCTAACACCACCTTTTGGAATTAACTGAGGAGTATGTACTGGGGTACTGACGAACTTACCAGCACTTACCTTATTCGACGCAGAAAAAATAAATGGTGCGTTCAGAAACTCATTTTGGCCTAGCGATTTAATAAACAGGAATAAAATTTTGTTTTTATTTATTGAAATTTAAGTTTGTAAATTGTATTATTGCTGTTTATAAATTTTAATGTTTCCATAAAAAGGTCAACCAGTGCAATTTCCTAACGCAATATTAAAAAAAAATTAAAACTTATAAAACAAATATAACAAAACGGCGGAAATAAAACTTTTTTTTTCACCATTAGGTCGATTCAACTGTGTAAAATATAAAGAAAAATTTGTGCGTCAAGCGATGAAGATAGTTGTCTACCTCCAAAAAAGTTGAGAGAACAAGTTTCTAATGCTGAATATAGCTTTTTAATATGCAAGTAAATAATACGACCATTTCAGTTCCGAATAAACCTTTAATCTGACAAATTCCAGTAATCCGCTATTTGACTAATTTTAGAAAATCTTTTTAAATTGTTCTTTATTACATAATAAGCACATCACATTGATATTTCCGGGAGATCTACTATATTATTAATAAAAATCAATGTTGAAGTTTAAATTTCCAAAACCGCGCTAAGAACGCTGTTTCTGTAATGGCGCTGGTCTTTGACACGTGTATCGTCACACGCTAGTAAACAACTCAATAACCTGCAATAACCTAAACATTACGGAAGCAATGTTTACTAGCGTATGACGTTATCAGAGTTGCAACCAATCACAGGGTGTTTCCATGACATGCCGAGCAGACAGAGCAGCAAAAAAACCATTTTTAATCATAGATAAATTGAATTCTTACTATTGAATTAAGTGTATAAACAGTTTAATTTTTGGGTCGTATAAACATTTTTTTTTGCGAATTTCGGTATTTCTTTTATTAATACAAATCGATAGAGAAAATTTTTCTTAGAAAAATGGTATATATAACTCAATTTGGCCAAAATAGTTTATACTACAATTGAACCCAAAGGTTTATACGACAATTGATATATTTCTTGGATATCTTTATGAACTAATATAGTGCATATGATTTATGAAGCGTTATCCTATGCTAAATTTAAACAATATTTTAGTACATGACTGCAAAGAAGGAATATGAAGATCGTAGCACCTGAAACAGAAATTACATTTTAAGTCAAAGATACATTGTTTTAGTAAGGATTTGTTTTATTTTCAGCACCACCACCATCGTCATCATCATCATCATCAGCCTGTGTCTCTCCACTGCTGGATGTAGGCCTCTCCCAAGGCTCGCCACCACGCACGGTCTTCTGTTTTTCACAATCAACCGCTTCCTACGAAGCCTTTTAGGTCGTCGTCCTTCTGGCCGCATACGTACGACCATACTCCATATTTTGCAGTTTCATTACCTATTATCGGGTAATTTTCATACAAACCCGTTGCCAAATGTTGTTAAAACATTTTTATGGTTCTGTCATGTCAAAAGCGACCTTTATTACCGTTCATAACTTACCCATATAAAGTTTGCATAGGATAAGGTAATGACTCCAAAGGCTGTCATATAAACTGGCACTTGACTGCGTTGGATCGCCACAACCAGTAAAGTGCGCAGTTCACGGTTAAGCTTTCCTGTCGATAGCTCCCAACCACTATCGAATATCGCTGTTGATACTTCGTTTGCCTGAGGAAGAAATAGATATAATATTTTACTGCTTTCTAATAATTAACGATCAGCGTTAAAATCAGAACTTCGAACCATAGACTTATTAAAAAATACAGAATCATTTTATATTAATAATTAACTATTGTCTTTCAATGGTTTTAAATTGAACCGGTAGTCTTTCAAATTTCAAGAGTATTTGACTACTCTTGTTTGATAAGCAAAATACACAAAAATATTGGCTCGTACACTAGAAACACCAAGTAGTACCAGAACTGGACCTGTGTTTAATACTATTTTATTGTGTTCAACCCTGCTAAAGGGATGCGATGCTTTTTTTATTTTTTTTTTATTTTTTTTTTAATATAGAAAATTATATGTTACATTAAAATTGACACCGGTGTAAACATAAACTCATTAGAGTTTTACCGCACACCTTGTTCAGTTTACATATGTATAATTTATCAATATATACACATAGACATATTTATTATATAATTATAAATATACACAGACAAATACACAATTATAGATTTATTCAGATACCTATTATTCCGATTGCGGATGGTTAAACTTTTGTTGACACTCACGAACACTTTTGGTTCTTTGGGATTACCCACTTTAGAATTTTAGTTACAAATTAGTTCTTAAAAATTATATTTATCTGTAGTTAATTGTAAAAAGTATTGTTTTAACTTATATGTGATGTTTTTGGGTGTTATTTCGCTTTTTAATGTTTTAGGTAGTTGGTTAATTAGATTCGGAATGACATAAGCCAGACGCCTTTTTCCGTGAAGGTTGTTATATTTGGGTAAATTAAATTTATTTATATATATAATGTGTAAATATATATAATTTAGGATTAGATTTTATTTTAAATATGTTTAAAATAAAATCTTGAATTTATTTGGAATATCGTTTAAAATAAACTAATTAGTTTTAAATACCTCCCACGTTATGTCACCAGAAGGTATCATGTAGGAGCCAGTTAGAAATATCATAGTAGAAATAAATATCATATTCGCTATCAGAAATGTCATGTCACGTTCTTCGGTCTGCAATACAAGGTCTAATGTTATGACATCTTATTTAACATTATTATATATGATATTGTATGATAATAATATGATAATGTTCGAGAACCATACATACCACAAGTTTCACCAGACAGTTCACAAGTAAGCTTATACTTTGAATTACTTGGATGCTATAAATATTACCTAAAGCAGATTGTATGTTTTTTGCACACCTAAAAACAACAAAAATAAATGATTTTTTTTATGTTAAGGTTTTTTATACCTTAACTTAAACCATTAACACAAAAATTTAACCTATGGTAGGTTAACGACAGTACGATTAAGGACAGGGGATCAGGAAGAGTTAGGGAAACGGGCTCTGACATCTCTTACTCATATCTAAAATACAACATGTGCTTTGCCACTATTTGCCATACCCAGACCAGAGTTCACTATGAAAATTTCATTTCTAATATTTGAAGAAAAGAGATCATCCTTGAGGTGTCCAGGAAAATTTACTTTAAAGTAGCGACTCACAAAACAGATGACAGGATTGAATTAAACCGCTACTGGAGTTGGTAATGAATGCAGCTGAAAGGTAGGTATATCGAACCTTTCATTAGCTCCAGGGGCAGCAGACGCCCAACAAAATGGCGGGCAGTCAGAACACGCGGTAGGCAGCAGTACAGCAATACAGCAGCACCATCAACACCCACAGCGCACAGTTCTATAGCATAGAAGCGATTTGAAAGAAGAATAATGGGAGGGAATTCTTCTTACGTACTTCTTCTACGTACTTCTTACGACAAAGCGACTGAAGTGACATCTGACTAAAAATTGACAAGTGATAAGTTATAAAGTGACAAGTGTACGCAACACAGAACACTTATTGTCATTGTTACGCAAGGAAAGGGATGGCAGACCGAATTCGGATACTTGGAGTATCCGAAGCTCTTATAGTTATTTATGGCTTTGGTAACAGCGAGTGGACCACATTTTCGACTCAAAAACAGCCAGTGGTAAAAATATTAACTAATATAAAAATATGTTTGATACTTTACCATAAAGCATTTTCATGAAGTCGTATGCCAGCAATGATGTATTTCTTTATATTTTCCTGCTGCTCTTGAGATTTACCTTCCGAATTTTCCAAAAAATATTTCTTAAAATGTCTGTAGTATTCCTGAAGTGTCTTGAATTTATATTCGACGAATATAAGAGAGCAGTAGGAAAGACCATCGACGCCATACATTGCCGTCACTATGTACCACCAGTGAAATTCGACAAAAAACCGCATTATATGTATATATTTTCCAGTGCTACCAGCGTTTGGATAATAAGTTACGGCCATTTGCAAAGGCAAACCTAAAAAGTGAATTTTTAAATAAAATTATATTATTGTAAACAATTTAGAACTATGGTCGGCACCTCCCCTGAGACCGCGTGGTCCGACTGCTTATTTCGCCTGATAGTATCTGGCATTGTTTGATATAGGCGATGTGGTTATAGTTAATGAGAGTCAAATTCAATGAGAAAGTCGAATTGATAGAGAAATTACCATTAGCCGTGTCGTAGCAGGACTCACAGCGTTCAGCAAGGATGGACAGACAGACCTTCAAAAAACAGCTCGCATGTAGTTGTGTTTTCTGTGCTACCACGACATACATTATTCAGTTGAAAAGGAAAGGAAAGGCAAAATAATTAAACATACCTTCCGCAATCTCAACTTTTATTGCATTATAAGTAGCTGAGGCTACAGTAGAATAAACAGATAATATCATCATTGCTATCAAAAATAAAGCCTTCTTCACAGACGCTCTGTCCAGAGTAATAGATGTATAGATGTCTCTATTCTCGTTAAGCAATTTCTCTAAAACCATTTCAATGTGATTTTTTTTCATCATAAACACGACCACTTTTAAATAAATTGTTGTTTGTCCCAACATCATTTGAATCACATAATTTCTCTGTTTAACACTTAATTCGGTCGCACAGAACGAAAAGCACTGATCGACAATAATCATTATTATGTACATATTAACAATTATACACCAAACAATGTACGCCGTCCTTTTGAAGAGGGAGAGGTTCTTCTTTTCATACCAACAGTCCCCCCCGCCAATGATGTAAATGTATATAGATATAATTTTCAATAAGGACTTTTGTGGGTGGGACCCCATCCAATTCCATGGATTGAATACAAACATAGTTCCCTGAAATCAAACAGATTTTGATAATACTGTCTGTGTGATTAAAAAAAATATATCAGTCGCAGGACTTTACGTCAGAAGTGAAATCTTAGCTTCACAAATAGATTTCGAGGACAGATGTTGCTGCACAGGCAGGTTATAACGTGCTATCGTTTCGTTCCTCAACACGAACTACCGGCCCACCGGCCTGGTGACAGACCGATTGGTCATGTTCAACTCCTACCCCAAATTGGCGCTCTCCTTGATAATATCGTAGTCTTAGTTGTAATTTTTTTAAAATAATTATTAAACAGTGATGTCTTACTTTAGTATTAAAAATTTGAAAGATTTTATGTCTATGTATTAATTATATAAAAACATACTAAAAACTTACTGTTTTTAGTTTAAACAAAGATGTTAAAACTTTGAAGACAAACTATAGATTGATTCTTCGTTCATAAATTAAAATGTTACAATTTTCTAGAAAGCCTCGACAGGAGAGTGTCATCTGAAAATAAATTGAAAAGTGCAGCTGCTCTTGAAAACAACTTAATTAATACCTTCATAATTCAGTTGTAAAGCAATAGAGCATTATATATTAGTATTCTGATAGTAATATTAATTCATATATTTACAACTAGCTGGTGCCCGCGACTTCGTCCGCGTTCTGGATGAAAGGTACCCTATGTCCTTTTTGGAGTCCCAGACAACGTGTATGCAAAATTTACAACGCCATCTAGGGAATTCTGTTTGAAGCAATGTAGTACTCTAATTCATCTAAAAGTTAACAGATGGCACTACATGTTATAAAATTACGTGTTAATAAAATTAAAGCTGCTGCCCGCGACTTCGCCCGCGTAACTTAGTAAATTATGTACTTAAACCTTCCTCGAGAACCACTCTACCCATTAGTGAAAACCGCATTAAAATCCGTTGCGTAGTTTTAAAGATCTAAGCATACAAAGGGACATAGGGACAGAAAAAGCGACTTTGTTTTATACTATGTAGTGATGAAGTGATGTAAAATCGGCGATAGCAAGATAAAATGAATCTTAAATCGTTTGCAATAGATTTGAAATTAGTAAAGTATGTGGTGCCAACTGTTGACGTAAAGGTATAGTTGTTGATTTCGCTATAAGGTCATATTACATAATGTACAGTCGCTGTGAAAAGTGTTAAGTTAGAAATTTTTATCAGCAAACTAGTTTGCAATTCACGAAAAAATTTGCGGGCGAAATGTTAGTTCTTTAAATAATTTATTTTCCACGAGTGGTTCCTTCCGGCTTTGCACGGATTTAATTTTTTCTGTAAATTATATACACAAACCATCAATGACACAAGCTTTGGAGAAGTAGTTAGAGACGAAACAGACAAAGGCGAATAGTTAGTGACTTTATTTTATAATATTTATATACCTATATATACAGATATAGAAGAATATAGTCTTCTATTTGTAGATTTGTAGCTAAAGGTAGCATTTTAACTAGGCATTCAAAATCGTAGTTTGTTAGTAAGTGTACCACGTACGTAAATAAAATAAAAAAAAACAATTAAAATAATTGTTTCATAGACATAAAAGCGACTGCGCCATGATCCACACCATACCTTGCTTTATTATTTATTTTAATGATGTTCAATTTTACTGTCGGCACGAATCATTGTCATTGTCAGTTCAAGGCAATTGATGCAATGTGTAACTACGGCTACTTTTTTAAATGTTTTGGTCGTCGTACAGGCGGACGGTCCACTTGATGGTTACCGTCCATTTAACAGTTGGCACCGTTGGCACCGCACCTGATCCGACAATCGTTGAGCGTTAACGGTGACAGCTAGTTCAAGGGCCTGAAATAGAGTCAGCATCCTGGCATGGTACGCCGTCAGGTAAGTTTTTTTTTTTTTTTTTTTTTATATTCACACATTCCACACAGCACCATCTAATTCCACACTAAGCAACTTAATGCTTGTATTATGGATACCAGACAGTTGATATACTACATACAATACTTTTTTTTTTTTATAAATACATACATATTATAAATACAAAACACCCATGACTCAGGTACAAAGGTAAATGTTCACACATAAACATTTGCCCCTAGCGGGATTCGAACCCGCGACCGCTTGGTTAACAGCTAGGGTTACTAGCCACTAGACCAAACGTGTCGTCGAAGTTCCCCCCTCTGTGGCCCCGTAATAGGCCGCATGTAGTTCTCTATCATTGCCTGAGTTTCAGATTAATTATAGTTACTACCCTGAGTCCATGCGGCGCACTACACCACCGGTAACGAGGGCCGGGCGCGAGGCGGATTGCCATTTGTCTCGTAGGCCCCAAGGGCGGGCATTTTAACACTAATAATTTATTTTCTAATAATTAAAACCATTTAATAATAATTACAACCACTTTATTTTTAGTACTAATACTTTTAATGTGCGACCGATATATTAGATCTACAATTACAACTATAAAATGCGCAACACGACCTCTCTTCCTGGACGCGTTCGTTCAACTGTCAGATTACCTTTTTAATATCATGCCAAAGAGTACTGTGGTATTTGTAACGTCACAACTAAGTATACCTTCTAATTCTATATTCTATAACAGAATGAAGTGTATAAAGTGTTATTCTATGCTAAATTTAAAGGGTTGTTCCAAAATAGTTCTACGATAGATCTGAACGCTGTTTTAGTACATGACTGCAAAGAAGGAATATGACGATCGTAGTACCTGAAACAGAAATTACATTTTAAGTGATTGATACATTGTCATAGTAATGATATGTTTTATTTTACAAAGGATATAAATACATATTATTTTCTTTGACGTCACTAACGCACTGAATATAAGTGCCGTAACTCATACGAAATTTTTCTGTTTTATTATTATCGGCTAATTTTCATACAAGCCACAAATACAAATGTAGTTAAATCATTTTCATGGTTGTGTCATACACCTTTAAGCGTTCGTTATACATAATAAGAATAATACAAAATAATGACTCCAAAGGTGGTCAGACAAACTGGCACTTAACTGCGAGTTGTCTATGAGATATTTCGCCGAAACAGTTGCGAGGACAATGAATCGATCGAAATTCCACGTGGATGTTATCTCAACGGCCAAGAAACTGACTTATAGCTTGTCCTTATGACAATAATTATTATAATAAACTTACCGATATAAAGTTAGAATAGGACAAAATTATGACTCCAAAGGCGGTCATATAAACTGGCACTTGACTGCGTTGGATCGCCACAACCAGTAAAGTGCGCAGTTCACGGTTAAGCTTTCCTGTCGATAGCTCCCAACCACAATCGTATATCGCTGTTGATACTTCGTTTGCCTGAGGAAGAAATAGATATAATATTTTACTGCTTTCTAATAATTAACGATCAGCGTTAAAATCAGAACTTCAAATCATAGACTTACAAGTAATTTGAAAAATAAATAAATAAATAATTTAATAATTTAATAAATACGAAACGACCGAATAAACATCAGCACCATCTCTGTTGGAATTCGTGATTACCGGTGCCATCTAGTTTTAGGTTAGGTTTAAAACTAATTAGGTTGACCATTACCTCCCACGTTATGTCACCAGAAGGTATCATGTAGGAGCCAGTTAGAAATATCATAGTAGAAATAAATATCATATTCGCTATCAGAAATGTCATGTCACGTTCTTCGGTCTGCAATACAAGGTCTAATATTAGGTATATAACATCTTCTTTATTTTATAACAATACTTAAGGCTAAATAAAATGTATATTACATTTACATATAAAGCTTCGGTCCCCTAGGCAGGGTCCCCAGCATGCTGGCTGCATTACCTCGTTGTACGGCAATGCTAATGTGTTGCCCGAGGTAATAGCCAGCTCGCCGGTTATGTAGACCAAAGGTTTAGGCAAGATATTAAAAAACTCAAGCGTGTTGACTTAACACCGACCCAGAGATTCGACACCGAAGGGAATGAATATGTAGCCGGTGCCGATATCTCTGTACTTGTGGATTTAACGCTATAACCTACATGACCGTCAATATATGATAAAGTTCGAGAACCATACATACCACGAGTTTAATCAGACAGTTCACAAGTAAGCCTATACTTTGAATTACTTGGATGCTATAAATATTACCTAAAGCAGATTGTATGTTTCTTGCACACCTAAAACAACAACAAAAAAGGAAAATATATCATTTTTCAATGTGTTAAGGTCGTCAGATAAGCTGAAGCTGATACACTAAAATACAACAGCACACATGCTGTTATTTTACCGTGGTATTTTGTCATATAGCCAAGAAGCAAATGCAGTGTTTTCTACAGTCGTTTACGCTACGCTATGATAAGAGAAAACTTTGTGATTGGTTTCTCTTAGCGTTCTCTCTTCGTTTCCGAAGTACGCAATGAAGCTTTTGCATCTTGGTAAGGCCCCGAAGAAAGATATGGGAAAAAGAGTTCAATTTGCGGGTTTCATTCAATCTAATAAGTTAAACAAGCACCTTAATTACTCGACAATTAGGAATCGTCAATTAGTAATTAATTAATAAATTAGTCACTAAGGGAGTCTTTCACCATCTGTCAAGTAGGCTAACCGTCATTTAAAGTCATCTGTCACCGGGAATAATTTAGCGGTTTCTTTTGTTTGTACGGTAAAAGTCCCAAACATTAAAAAGAAAATAATAAAAAAAATCGCCTACCGAAGAATGCATTAAACTGAGTGCATAATTTAATAAAACATAAAATTATTTCTAAAAGTTACTAATCAACATTTTATTTGTAGTTGTAGTTGGTGAAAGAGGTCCTTAGTCTATTAGCGGGAATGCACATCAACTTGTTAGTGGAAGAAACTATAAATTTCGGCGGACCGACTGGCGGAAGTTACGATACTTGGAAAATCTGGACTACACCTTTCGACTAAAAAACAGCCAGTGGTAAAAATATTAATTAATATAAAAATATGTTTCTCATACATTACCATAAAGCATTTTCATGTAGTCGTATGCCAGCAATGATGTATTTCTTAATATTTTCCTGCTGCTCTTGAGACTCACTTTCGGAATTTTCCAAAAAATATTTCTTTAGATGTCTGTAGTATTCCTGTAGAGTCTTGAATTTATATTCGACGAATATAAGAGAGCAGTAGGAAAGACCATCGACGCCAAACATTGCCGTCACTATGTACCACCAGTGAAATTCGACAAAAAACCGCATTATATGTATATATTTTCCAGTGCTACCAGCGTTTGGATAATAAGTTACGGCCATTTGCAAAGGCAAACCTAAAAAGTGAATTTTTAAATAAAATTATTACAATTTAGTACTACGTAATATGGCGTTGCTTGTTAAAGGCAATGTTGTTATAGTTAATGAGAATCAAATTCGATATCAAAGTCGAATTACCATTAGTCGTGGCAGTAGTACTCACAGTCAATAACAGACAGACAGACCTTAAAATAACAGCTCGTGTATAGCTGTGTTTTCGATGAGTTAAATGCGAATTTTCTTGCTTACGCACTGAACCCGCATAACAGAACCCTGGTTGGTGAAATACTACCACGATATACTTATTCAGTTGAAGAGGAAAGGAAAAGCAGAGGAATTAAGCATACCTTTCGCGATCTCAACTTTTATTGCATTATAAGTAGCCGAAGCCAAAGAAGAATAGACAGATATTATCATCATTGCTATTAAAAATAAAGCCTTCTTCACAGACGCTCTATCTAGAGTAATAGATTTATAGATGTCTCTATTCTCGTTAAGCAATTTCTCTAAAAGCTTTTCAATGTGATTTTTTTTCATCATAAACACGACAACCTTTAAATAAATCGTTGTTTGTGCCAACACCATTTGAATCAAATCATTTTTCTCTTTAACATTTAATTCGATGGCACAGAACGAAAAGCACTGATCGACAATAATCATTATTATGTACATATTAACAATTATACTCCAAACAATGTACGCCGTCCTTTTGAAGAGGGAGAGGTTCTTCCTTTCATACCAACAGTCCCCCCCGCCAATGATGTAAATGTATATAGATATAATTTTCAATAAGGACTTTTGTGGGTGGGACCCCATCCATTTCCAAAAATTGAATACAACCATATTTCCCTGAAATCAATCGGATTTTGATAATACTGTCTGTGTGACAAAAAATATACCAGTCGCAGTCAGAAGTGAAACCTTAGCTTCACCAAAAAGATTTCGAGGACATATGTAGCTGCACAGACAGGTTATAACGTGCTAACGTTTCGTTCCTCAACACGAACTACAGGCCCACCGAACTGGGGACAGACCGATTAGTAAATGGTAATGTAGTTGTTGATTTCGCTAGGTTGTAAATTACATATGTACGGTCGCTGTGAAAAGTGTTAACTTAGAAAGTTTATTTATAGTAAGAAATTGCTATAAAGACGGATATTGGTAGGTCTAATCAAATTTTTATTCAAAAACCAGTTTTCAATTCACGAACAAATTCGAATGTGAAGTATTAGTTTCTTTAAATAATTTTATTAATTTATTTTATATCTATTTTTTTTAAGAATGCAACCTAATAAGCACTAATAAGGTAAACATTTATACACTTATAATTTATTTCCCTTCCGGCTTTAATTTTTTCTGTACACAAATATTTCTTATTTATCACTCTTTCCATAGTGTAAACCGTATAAATCAGGTTAGGTTCAGAAGTAGTTAGCGAAGAAACTGATAGAGGCATGTAATGACTTTAATTTATAATACTTATAGACACATATAGCAAACTAGTCTTCTAATTGTAGATTTGTACCTAAAGGTAGCATTTTAACTAGACATTCAAAATCGTAGTTAGTAAGTGTACCTACCACGTACGTAAATAATTAAAAAAAAACTATTAAAATAATTGTTTCATAAATGTAAGAGCGATTGCGCCATGATCCACATATATACCATGCCTTCTTGCTTTATTATTTAATATTTCAATTAAGTTTAATTTGCTTGTTAGCACGGCTCTTTGTCAGTTCAAGGTAATTAATGCTATGTGTAACTACTACTTTAAAAAAATGTAATGGTCGTCACACAGGCGGATGGTCGATTATTTTATTAAATACTAGCTGACCCAGCAAACGTTGTTTTGACAAAAAAATTAAAAAAAATTTTTTTGGGGTTTTTTGGGGACCACCCTTAACATTTAGAGACCTACCCGATAGGTACATCAAAATCGGTCCAGCAGTAGGAGTTTGGCAACAAAAACTGCGACACAAGTTTTTTTTATAAAAATCAAGGCACCGCAATTTATTTAAATTTTTTTTTTTTTTGAAAATTTTTTTCTTTTAATATTTATTCATATTCATATTATTTATAATCTGTCTTATTTAACATTGGCATTGCAAATATTCAAATTATTTGAAACCTTTATTTTTATAAATTATCCAGTTATTTTTTTTATTCAGCCCGATCGACACCGTTGCGTTGCCAATTTGTGGCAGAAGTCTAGAATTTTTTTTACAACATATTTGTTTTCTAGGATTTTGTGCAGATTTATCTGCACTCAGATTTATATCGATGTCATTTTCTTTTTGTAGGTAAATTTTCCTATTGCCATTGAAAAAACTTTGGTACCCACTACAATAGCTATGTGCAATATACCGTTAGATAGTTATTTTTGAGCCGAACCAAAGAAATTTAACTTTAGTTCAATTTAATTGAGCCGAACAAAAGTTATTATGGCGCCTAGTTCCAAATGTTAATCTCTTTATTAGGTAAATAAAATAAAAAAAATTTTTCCAACTAATTACATTTATTACACAACAAAACACTATTCATGAATTAGGAATAATTCAAAACAATTAAATTAATGAAATAATTAATACATGACTGCAAAGAAGGAATAAGACGAGCGAAGGACCTAGAAGAAAAAAAAAAGAATATAAGTATATAAGAAATATATCGTTTAATAACAGCAGATGTGCTGTTTTGTTTTGGTGAGTTATGTCATTGCTCATTCCTCTATTCACAAACGTACTTCATCCCTTGACATATAGGTTATGTTATCAAATTCGGCAGCGCATATCAAGTGGTGTTGTCTATGTTTAAGATTGTAGTGTACAATATCATACTTACTATCAGTCATAATCTCTTGAGCTACTAGACTAGATTATGGCCACCTAAAAGTATCCCTTTTGCTATTATAATTTGTTAGCTCCACTTGAAGTTAGATGGGAAGCACCGACATGAAAAAACTTACCGATATGAAGTTAGCATAGGACAGAGTAATGACTCCAAATGCCGTCATACAAACTGGCACTTGACTGCGTTGAATCGCTATAACAGTTAATGTTCGCATTTCGCGATTATGTCGCCCTGTCGTTAATTCCCAGCCGCATTCAAATATTGCCGATGAAAACTCATCTGCCTGTGAAATAAAGAATTTTTAATATGCTCAATTCCTTCTTCTTCTTCTTCCCAGTCGGAACACTCTTCGCAGAGTGGTCGTGGTCATCATCTCTAACTAGCATGTTAAACTACACGTCGTCACCGCCGCCTTCCTAGCACATTAGTTCAAAGGTTTTCGACCAATGCTAGTAATGTCATATGGATGGACTATGGAGAGACTATGGAGAACTATGGAGAGACTATACTCGAGGCTACACTGCGTGATCCATATGATAGGCAATATCCATATTTACCACCAAGAGGGCCGTTGCCTGTCTGACACATATAAAAAACTAGCTGTGCACGCGACTTCGTCCGCGTGGAATAGTTATTTTGGGAATCATTTGGGTATCTCGAACGGTTTTCGCAGCGCACGCAACGGAAGCCCTCAAAGATGAATAATTTTCCCCAACTTTTTCACATTTTCGACTGTTTCTTCGCTCCTATTAGTCGCAACGTGATGTTATATAGCCTAAAGCCTTCTTCGATAAATGATCTATCCAACACAAAAAGAATTTTTCAATTCGAACCAGTAGTTCCTGAGATTAGCGCGTTCAAACAAACAAACTCTTCAGATTTATAATATTATTATTAGTATAGATATAAATGCATCATTATTATCGTTATCATTATCAGCCTGTGTCTCTCCACTGCTAGATGTAGGCCTCTCCCAAGGCACGGGGACTACGCACGGACGCACATTTTTCTGTTTTTCGCATCCAGTCGCTTGGCCCTTAGGTCGTCTGTCCATCTGGCCGCAGGGCGTCCAACGCTGCGCTTAAATAATGCATTCGTTTGAAAATATAGAAATTATCAAAGATGTAGAAAAATTACCGCCCACGTAATGTCTCCAGAAGGTATCATATAGGAACCAGTTAGATAAATCATTGTAAATATGAACGTCATATTTGCTACAAGAAACGTCATGTCATTCTCAATGGTCTGTAATAAATAATACTTAGATATGAATAAATATATTCCCCGTTGACAAATTACTTTCACCTCGTCTATGTCGTGGACAGATCGTAGAATTGGGCAGGTCGTAAAGTATAAAATCAAAAATCTTTCACCAAAAGTCAAAAATAGGTGCGTGAGGAGCGGAGCGAAGCAAAGCGAGGAGGAGCGTGTTAGGATTACATGGAGATAAATTTGGGGAGCCGAGCGAAGTGGAGCGGAGTGAAACCACCCAACCTCTTAGTTTTAACAGAAATATGATCTGCCCAGGAATATTATGATATGCCCAATTCTACGATGTGCCGACGACATATACAATACAATAACATGAAATCATTATTTTGTTTGTGTACATACCACAAGTTTAATCAGAGAGTTGACTAGTAACCCAATACTTTGAACTACTTGAATGCTATAAATGTTACCCAACGTAGATTGAACGTTTGTGGCGCACCTGTAACAAAACAAAACTTCAATTGTGTTTTATTGTAAACTAGCTGGCGCCCGCGGCTTCGTCCGCGTGAAAAAAGTAGCCTATCCTGTGTCCCGTACGTCTAAATGTTTATCTACCAAGATTCATGATAATTAGTTAATTCGTTTGAGAGTTATGGAGGAACATACATACATACATACATACGAGTACAATACCTACACTTACAGATGTATTATTTGTATCGATAGCTTCACATCTACAAATGGCCCAGAGAATTGTATTTTATGGAATTATATTGTTAAATTAAAATTCCCAATTTTAAAATTAAATAAATGTTTTTTTTTTTGCATTACCTATGCTGATTTGGGTCTTGCGGCGGCCGATCGTATCTGACTACAGCATTTTTATCACAAGTGAATAACAATAATCAAAAGAAAATAATTTCATTACCATAAAGCACCTTCATGAAGTCGAATACCAGCGATGAAACTCTTCTTAATATCTTCCTGAATTTCGTCTTCAGATTTATCTTTAGAATTTTTTAAAACATTCATAGTGAGATGTCTGTAGTATTCCTGGAGTAACTTGAATTTGTGTTCCACAAATATAAGAGAGCAATAACAAATAGCGTCTACGCCATACATAATGGTCACTATGTACCACCAATGTAGCTCTATAATGAAGCGAAGAACATTTATGAATTTTCCAGTACTGTATTTGTTTGGATAATATGTTACTGCTGTTCGAATTGGTACACCTGAAAAACCAAGTTTTATTCGATATAATGTATAATGTTCGCTATATGTTAGCAGATATCAGCTATAGTTCAGCAGAATATTTCATTGTTGATTGACAGGATTTCACTGTCTTCGGAAGTTGCCGAAGCCTCTTTCAGCAACTGCAAGTAAAGTGTTGATTAGTTACTTTTAGAAATAATTTTAAGATTTATTAAATTATGCACTCGGTTTAGTATATCAGCTAAATTATTCCCGGTGACAGGTTACTTTAAATGACGGTTAGCCTACTTGACAGATGGTGAAAGAGGCTCTAAAGCATAATCTAAGCAGTAGAGAACTGCTAATTCACATTGAACTTTTAAATTGTAATATAAGCATTGCTGCGGAATTATACCAGCGCCTTTTGAATATATTTTTTGTATTTTTTTCTTGTAGTATTTTATTTTATTTTTTATTTTTTTCTGTAAAAAATGTTTTTGTATTATATATTGAATTTTTTTTGTATTATATGTGTAGGTTTATAGTTTGAATGTTATATTTTTGGAAATTTTCTTGTATTTTTTTGGAGCTTTTGTGTATGTGTATATTATGTGTTAATAAGTGCGTATTCACCATCGGCTCTAACGGAACACCAGCGCAGGTTTCTAAAACCTGCATTATGCTGAGTTGGAGCCGGTTTGTTGCAGGGGACGTTTGTGTGTGTATTTTAAGTTTTTATTTTATTTTTATGTACCTATGTCCTTTGTCCATCCACAAGGTGGACAGACGACCTAATAAAGGCCGCGGGTCAGCGGTGGATCCAGGCAGCTTCTGACCGGTCCTATTGGAAAATTATGGGGAGGCCTATGTCCAGCAGTGGACGTCCTACGGCAGAGATGATGATGATGATGTCCTTTGTAGCAAATAAAATTTTATTCTATTCTATTCTATTCTATTCTATTCATTTACCTTCATTAATATGATCTTTAACTCCGTTAAGAGTTGCCAACGCAATAGTGCTGTGAACCATTATTACCAATGTTCCAATATAAATTAAAGCCTTCTTCACCGATGCTCTCTCTATTTTGATCGAAGTATAAATATCTCTATTATCATTAAGCAATTTCTTTAAAACAACCATTATGCGATCTTTTTGCACCATAAATACAACCACTTTTAAATATATTGTTGTGAGGCCGACCACCATTTGCATTACATCATTACTCTCTTTGACATTCAAGTCTGTTCTAAAGAGAGCGCAGTACTGGTCAATGAGGACGACTACCAAATACAAGTTGATTAAGAATTTCCAAATGGAATAAATCGTCCTCTGGAAAACAGTGGTCTCTTTCTTCTCATACCAACAGTCCCCTCCGCCAAGAACGTAGACGTACTTAGCTATGAACCTCAAAAGGACTTCTTGCGGATGTTTGCCCATCCGCTTCAACATATTCAGTTTCTTCATTGTTCAAGCTGAAACCAATTAATACATATTAGTTTACATTAAATACTTCAAATGCAATGTCCATTTATCTATACTAACATTATAAAGAGGAAATATTTGATTGTTTGTTTGTTTGAATTGAATAGACTCCGAAACTACTGGACCGATTTGATAAATTCTTTCACTGTTGGGAAGCTATATTATCAGCGAGTAACATAGGCTATATTTTATAAAGTTACGCGGACGAAGTGGCGTGCAACAGCTAGTTGTTAATATTTATAACTAGCTGAACCCGGTCACGCTTCGCAGCGGCGTACGCGTATGGCGCGCGGGGTATACTAATAATATAATTGGCTGTCGACAATTTAATTGGTTTTAAAATTGTTAAATAAAAGGTGTTTTTCTTCTTCGGTATTCAATTTAATAGGTTAACTGTAACTGACCTTTGAAACTTTTTCTTTTCCATAACTTAATTTAAAAATTGGTCACTGAAGTCAATTTAATTTAACTACTGTTATTAATAGGGGACTCGGGTACAGCAGAATTTTAAAAATAGTTATTTGAAGAAACTATTGCCATTGCGCTGCCAAGGGGTCGGTTAGAAAATCTTCAATATTTTCAAAAGTACCTAAACATTATGAAATAAAGACCCAATTAAAGTTAAACTAAATAAATTTTATTTTTATTTAAATAAAAAAAAAAAGACTAAATTTGCTTAATGACATTAAAATATTCTTTAATTTAGTCTTTATTTCATTTATAGCTAGGTCAGGTACTTTTGAAGATATTAAAGATTTTCTAACCGACCCTTTTTCTTTGCGGTCCAGTGTATTTTTGACGAATTGTCAGTAATATATCGTATATATTACATTTACATTTTTGTAGCGTTTTACAGGTACAAGTGAAATCAGACTAATGTCGGTCATGGAGTGTTCTTGGTACATAAATTACAACTATACAAAAAATAATTAAAAAATAAACAAAAACAAAAATTAATATACAAATTCAGCTCAAAATCTATTCTGTCAATCTTGTATTTCTTTCGGTAATTTACATTTAATTTAATTGATTTTTGATATATATTTTTTAAAGTTACGATAAATGTGAATTGTTTTTTGTAAGGTTAAACGATAGACACAATATTGTTGTCCTCCGAATAAGCCTATTTTCGTCTCAGTAAGACCGAAACTTTTAGAGATATGATTTTTTTTGTACAAACGTTGAGAATATCTGATGAAAAAAATTACTTGCAAGTTAATTAGAGTTAAGTATGTTGTGTATTTGTGTATTAAATTAGTTGTAATTTATTTACACATTAGCTGGTGCTCGCGACTCCGTCCGCGTGGAATAGTTATTTTGGGAATCATTTGGGCATCTCGAACGGTTTTCGCAGCGCACGCAACGGAAGCCCTCAAAGATGAATAATTTTCCCCGTTTTTTCCACATTTTCGACTGTTTCTTCGCTCCTATTAGTCGCAACGTGATGTTATATAGCCTAAAGCCTTCCTCGATAAATGATCTATCCAACACAAAAAGAATTTTTCAATTCGAATCAGTAGTTCCTGAGATTAGCGCGTTCAAACAAACAAACAAACTCTTCAGCTTTATAATATTATATATATATATATATAGTATAAATAGAATCTTATAAGTACATGTGTATGATTTATATTAAAAAAATCATTTATAATCAAAACTCACAGTTTTTTAATTATCAATTTTTTTTTTGTTTAAGTGAAGATGTTGAAACTTTGAAGACAAACCTTACAATGATTTTTCGCTCACAAATGAAAATGTTACAAATTTTAAAATTGCCTCGACATGAGAGTGACATCTGAAAATAAGTTGAAAAGTGCAGCTGCTCTAAAAAATTACTTAATTAATACCTTCATAATTCAGTTGCAACGCAATATAGCGTCATAGTGTTCTCATAGTGGTATTAACTAATATGTATATAAAAGGAAATAGGTGGAACAAAATAAAATGAATCTTGAATTGTGTGTGATAGATTTGAAATTAGCGGGTTGCAATTGTTAGGTTGTTGTTGAATTCGCTCGGTGATATACGTACAATCGCTGTGATACCTACTGTATAATATTTTATTATATTATAAGTATAGGTAATATTAATATTATAAGGGCCTCTTTCACCAACTACATGTAAAGTGTTGATTAGTTACTTTTAGAAATAATTTTATGTTTTATTAAATTATGCACTCAGTTTAGTGCATCCTTCAATAGGCGAATATTTTTTATTATTTTCTCTTTAATGTTTGGGACTTTTAGCGTACAAACAAAGGTAGGTATATCAGCTAAATTATTCCCCGTGACAGGTGACTTTAAATGACGGTTAGCCTACTTGATAGATGGTGAAAGAGGCCCTAAGTATAATATACCATAATTGTACCTATGGTTATTATACCTTACCTACGGTATCTGGATAAACATACTTTAAGAATCGAAGGTGTATTCCCAGTATATCTGTTCGGTTGTCTCCGAGAAGCTCCAAAATGTATTGTGCAAATTTACACCTTATTCATAGGACCACCTTATTTACCTTAGGTTGCGTTCATTTTTGTAAAAAATGTGTTCGGTCTGAGGTTAGTCCTCGTCTTAATACATACTCCCTAATAGTAAGTTCTGATCTATAAATGGCAACATAAGTTCTGCCGGCAATTGTATATAATATTAAGCTTCGGAGTCCCAAGCATGCTGGCTGCATAATTGAATTAACAACCAGAATAAAAGAAAATGGTCTCACTATTTCGGTTGATTTGTTCGGCCGAACTACTGAGAAAAAAGTCTCACTAGTTCGGTCAACCGAAGTATTGGGAATGGATCAGAGAAAAAATGGTCTCACTACTTCGGTTGATTTGTTCGACCGAACTACTGGGAAAAAAAGTCTCACTAGTTCGGTCAACCGAAGTACTGGGAATACACCGAATCGAACACCTGTAGATTCCTCAAGAGACATTTTGTTGATAGATGAAAACCGCATGAAAGTTCGTTCAGTAATTTTTGAGGTCATTGCGAACATACGTAGGTACATAGAGATATACAGGCGCTGGTGACGTTGTTTTGTTTTATAATATCTAAGGAAAAGCACCCTTCTTATAACTATTTTATATAACTACTTAAACTTGTTGTATTATGTTCATCCAAAAAAATACAATTAGAAGTAATTGCTACTGTAATTTGTAATTAAAGTAAATGTCTAGTTAAAATACTTTAAAAATCGTTGTTAGTAAGTGTACCACGTACGTAAATAATTGAAAATAAAAGTAAGACGTAAGAGCGATTGCGCCATGATCCACACCATACCTCGCTTTATTATTTAATATTTTAATTAAGTTCCATTTGACTGTCATCACGGCTATTTGACAGTTCAAGGCAATTGATGCCGCGTGTAACTGGGTCTATTTTATGTATTTTTTTTATGTAAAGGTCGCCAGACAGGCGGACGTTCCACTTGATGGTAGATGGCTGCCGTCGTCTATACAGGTACTGGAAATGCGCTACCGACCTAAGGATTACCTAATAGGGCTCTAGCATTAGTAATAGGTTATTTAATTGTGGTCTTTTGTAAGGGGGAGGTTACTGCCGCCAGACCTAATGTAGTGCGCCCTGCCACTACTTGCTTCATTCATGCTTCAATTTTCACAGAGGTCTTTAATTTGAATATATTAAACGTTCAAATTGTAAATTGAAACATTCTGGTGAACAAAGATTCTGGTTTGTCTATACACCGTATGAAGGGCATACGGTGTATAGACATAATCTTTGTTGAAACCAGAACCAGACAAACCAGAATGTCGCAATGCACCTCTTATTGCCACACTACCCATTCTGTGTTTTTTATACAGCTAGCTACTATGAATAGCAATCTACGTTTCAGCAAAAACAAACATTCTTTGATAAACCGATTTTTCGCTCAAAATTTATGTGTGTTGATAAAAAATATAACATTTACAAGTATTAATACGAAATGAAGTTTTGTACGTATATAATAATGTCATCATCATCATCATCATCATCATCATCATCATCATCATCATCATCAGCATGTGTCTCTCCACTAGATGCTAGATGTAAGTCTCTCTCAAGGCTCGCCACCTTGCATGGTTTTCTGTTTTACGCTTCTGTGAAGGCCATTAGATGGTCTGACCAATTCGTGGCCTCCGTTCGAGAACTTTTCTACCCCATCGGTTATCCGCCCTGCTGCGACAGATGTGACTGGCCCCATGTCCCATGTTCTTCGGCGAATTTCAGAATTTCTGATCGTATCCACCAAAGAAACTCAGAGCAGTGCCGTAAACTGCCGTGCCCTAACTGCCTATCAGTTCTGCCGTGAGAATTCACGTTTCAGCACCATACGTCATCACTGGTAGGACTAACTGGGTTATATAATAGTGTTAAATTGAATATATTACACCCCATATACCGAGAAAGTGGTGCAATTAGAATAATTAAAATAAACGTTCAATTTTAATAGTTAATAAAACGCGAATATCAAACTATTCGGTACATTCATATTTTCTTTATTGAATCTTAATCAAGCAGGATTTTAGTTCTTATAAATATAAATATTTTGTCATTAGGAACAAATTTTAATCTGCTTTTAGAATCATACCCTGAGACCGCGTGGTGCGACTTTTTTTTCGTTGGTTCGATTAAAGACACCTCTTCCAGAATAGTCTTCCGAACTTGCTAAACAGAGCAACAGGAGGGTGCAGTATAGAGGCAAGAAGGGGGTTCACCAAGACCATTAGTACTGCATCGTATAAACTACAAACTCGCTTTAGTTATGCAAAAAGAGAGAGATTCGTCTATTTCACAAAAAAATGGCTCTGATCGTTCTCTGATTAGCTTATTAGTCCTCGCAAGCCCATCACGGCATAATTTTATTATTATTTATTTAACTCTAATGCATTAAAAACAAGGGGGACTCGGATTCTGTACCTCTTTGCAAAAATATGTACCGCAAATCACGGGTGATGGGACCGAAGACTATTTACTAATCGCCTTTAAATACCTATCACCCTGGGCCCGTAGCCATGTGTGCTTTCTACAATCGTAAACGCTACGCCACGCTAAGAGAAAACTCTGTGATTGGTTAAAATTTTATTAAGATGTTACAAAAACCAATCACCGGGCTTTATTTCTTTCGTTTCGTAAGTATGCAAAGGTTTGCATTGGTTTACTCTTTGCTAGGGCCCCTGGAGTGATTTCGCGTTGGGAGTATAAAATTACTATAGAATACGTTGGAAAAAGACAGGATGTCAACAAAGAATCGTCTCCCATGGATCACTTGAAAAAACGTGAGTACTACCGCTACTTCCTGTCTAACGTCTAACCTATTGCACTATATTTTAAACCTATTTTGAAAACTTTGAGAATTGTCAAGATCTAATTGTTTACATTGTGGTGTTTGCATTGTTAAGTGAAAACACAATTTGTTTAATTACTTGATGACAGATGATGAAGTAATTGACTAGTGTAACTACTAACTACTAGTCAATGTCAATATGTTTTGCTTGTTAAATCCGTCTTTTATTTATTGCAACTTTGTGCACACACTTTGTGATCTTAGATAATAAAATGAATTTCCACCTTTTTATAGGAGACACATAAAATTTTACTTAAATGAAAATGACAGTATTTCTTCAATCACAAATTGGCAGCCTATTTAGGGGCTATAACCTCTCTTAGAGAACATCATCGTAAAAATACAATGTCTAGATATTATATTATACTATGTTATCTAGGCATATTGTAAAATAAAGTCGTTATCCGCCTCTGCTTGTTTATTCGCTAATCCGAGGAAGCTTTGTGAATATAACTTGTAAAAAAAATTGATACGCCGTCACTGTAAAATTATTTATTATATATTAATTTTCGGAGTTATCCAATGCAATCGAAATAACTTGTGGTCAACGTTAAGGCCAACGTACACAGAAATCATTCGAGAGCAGTTTAACTAAAGATACTCAAAATATATATACTCGTATGTAAAAAAGTAAATGAACTTTACAATCCAACAATACTCAATTTACATAGGTATATAATACGAACATATGGTACTACTTCAATTAAGTTGTTGACCAACTTATTAGACATTGAAAACTTTTTTAATTTTGAAGAAATTACCAGGTAAAATGTATGTGTGGTATATTTTTTGAATATACCAGATATACATAGCCCTTTATTTGATACCCCACTCGATTGGTTGATAGAGGAAAAAAAATTTAATACAACAAATTGATGACGTTACAATTGAAAAATGTAAGTAAGTATAAAAATATCTAAGCGCCTCTTTCACCATCTGCCAAGTAGGCTAATCGTCATTTAAAGTCACCTGTCACCGGGAATAATTTAGCTGATATACCTTTGTTTGTACGGTAAAAGTCCCAAACATTAAAAAGAAAATAATGAAAAAATTCGCCTATCGAAGGATGCACTAAACCGAGTGCATAATTTAATAAAACATAAAATTATTTCTAAAAGTAACTAATCAACACTTTATTTGTAGTTAGTGAAAGAGGCCCTGAGACTCCTACTAAACTTTCATGAAAAAAAAAACTCCATACGCGAACTTCCCTACAGGACAACTAGTCGTTGCAGTGTGCGATTGCCTTTAACAATATTTCTTTGAAAGGTGGGCGTTATCATGTTTTATGCATTGTGTTGGTGCTAATACCTAATAACGTAGATGGTTACTATAAGTAATGTGTGCTTGACCATAGATCACATTGTGCTGAAAGGGAAAAGTGGTGTGAACATAAACTTCATTTAAATAGTATCAAAATTTACATTTAAATTTTGAGTCCTTTCAGGTTTGAGTAAATGTAAAAAACGTTAATTTTTTTTTATTTCAATATATTTGGGCTAATTAGATTTACTTACATAATTTATATAACTTACAAAGATTAGATGGGCTTTTACTTAAAAGCGGTTCTTAAAGCAAGCAGTTGTAAAAGCAGTTATTCAAAGCAGTTCTCTTTTATTTAATTTTTTTTGTAGAAAATGTTAATATCCAATGCCTGTTCCAATAGATAGGCACAGTAAATTTATCGGTTTATATTATAATACTATAAAGAGAAATTGTATTTTTGTTGTAACAGACAGACAGACAGACAGACAGACGCGGCGGAGGACTTTGTTTTATAATATGTAAGGATTATAGGGATTATAGGGAATTGTAGGGACAAGTAAATCAAAACACACTGATGTTTTGATATTATTAAAACATTTTTTTTAGATAACCTTTCTCACTGCTTGTAAAGTGTTTTATCACTATAATATACATTGCTAAACTAACATATTGAATCAACATGATAATCTCCATATTTTTGGGGTCTCATCCACAAAAATGTATGCTAAAGATCGTATGCAGGCTAATGTATATATTTGGCATCGGCGATTGTTGGTATGAAGAATCTCTCACTCCTCTACCTCCTTACTTGAAGAAGTTAAAGAATATTTTGAATATTTTTGTCCACATATACTTGTTGGTAGTATTAGTTGATGAATACCTTGCATTCTTTCGCACAGATTTAAGTGTGAAAGAGAAAAATGACCTCATTCAGATGGTGATCGGTTTGACTATGATATATATCAAAGTTATCGCTGTTTTATCTCGAAATACACACATCAAACATACTTTGAAGAGAATGGTCGAAGACGACAGAGAAATATATTTCTCTTTAAGCATCGAAAGGAATTCTGTGAAGAAAGCTATGAAGTATAGTGCATGTTTAGCTTTTGTTATATTTGGGTCTTTAACATCGGCTGCAGTGGCTGGACTAAGTGAACACTTAAAGAAAGGTAAAATGTATAAGTTGATAGCGCAAATTACTTATGCTAGGTCGCCATTTTGGTCACGTAATCTTGTGACACACTCAGTAGAAACACAGATCGGCGAGATTTCAGTGGTGGATGACGTCACTTGGTTGTTAATGTGACAAGGTTACAGCCCACTAGCAAATTGCTAATGGGGATTATAATAACCGGAATTCTATAATGTGTGTTACGAAAAACAAAGATTATAAATACCACGATTAAATTTTAAATACCAAGATTATAAAGAATAGCCTCGAAAAATATCAAAACTTTTTTACAAAAAATATTTTTATTTTGTTTTCAGGAGTCGCATATAAATCTGTAGTGATCTACTATCCTACTCCAGAAAACAGTGGCATATTTGTAAATATTCTCCGATTCTTCATAGAATGTCATTGGTGGTACTTCGGTGCGATATTGATAATTGTGGACACACTTTCTTACTGCACATTGATATTTGTTGAGCATAAATTCAAACTGCTTCAAGAGTACTTTAAACGAATTAGCAAAGAGTATGTGGACAACATTGAAACTAAAAGTGAAGAGGAATTGGTAAATACAATGAAGAAACAATTTACTGACGGAATTAAACTACATCAAAACGCTCTGTGGTAATTTTTTTTAAATGTTAGCACCTAGTTTGTGCTTAGTTCAAATACTTTTATCGTCCGACCGATATATCGGAACTGCAATTCCAACTATAAGATATGCGGACAACTGACTGATACCCTTTTAATGCACACCACCGAATGAGTCTGAACGAATGAACACCTCTTTTGTGAACGCCACAGAGCACTTTTAATCAACTTCTGTCGACATAAATAGCAGACGTTAAGAGCTGGTACAAACTAGGCGTTTTGAAGTGCGACTAAACCGAAACACAACACAGGACATAGGATAGGCTAGTTTCACCAGGCGGGCGAAGTCACGGGCGCCAGCTAGTATGTAATAAATATCTATCTGTGGACACGCTTGTGAAATATGTGTTATTTTTTTCTTCTATTTTATTATATTTTTATTTTTGTTTGTGTCCTAAAATTTAATAAAATTAAAATTAAAATTTTTATTGCCGTTTGGTTTCAGGTGTGCATCGAATGTTCAATCTTCTTTAGGCAATGTCTACAGCTTGCAAATATTGCATTGTGTCACCATAATAGTGAACACTCTTATTAAATTAACAGTAAGTTACAATTGTATTTTGAATTCATGAAGATACCAAAAGCAATAATTATGTTTCGTTGTCTCCGTCATAAGAAACAAATCAACTTGTAACCGGGCCAAATGTCTCTCCTATGTAGAAACAGCAAAAATAAGTTATTTAGATTAACAAAACTGCTGACGAAAAAACAGCTCTCACACCCTTAATTTTAAGGTTATTATTTATTAAATGAGTCTTGATTTAAGCCATTAAAAATATATTTGAAGCTTATGCGAGGAATGGACTTTATAATGTACTAGCTGGTGCCCGCGACTTCATCCGCATTGAAAAAGCAATATATCGCCTGACATTGTTTTTGCTATTACACTTAGCCAGGAGTTAGTTTCCTTAATTTTAGATAATCCCTCGGGAGCAGTACTTTTTTCTGGATGAAAGGTACCCTATGTCCTTTCTGGTGTCCCTGACAACGTGTATGCAAAATTTCATTGAAATTGAAAGAGTTACAAACATCCATACATCTATCCATACATACATAAAAACTTTCGCATTTATAATATTTAGTACTACGGATTAGTTCACTGATATTGCACTGCTTATTATGCGTAGATTTCTCTGAAAGTTATTAGTAGGAATACCCGGCCTATTAGAATTTTCATGGAAACATGGCTTTGGTTCCTGCAACCACTCTTATATTACAAAATTTTTATTTAGACAGAAGATCACAGTACACCATTAGTTGTAGCTACCGTGACGCTTCTAATTACAATGGCGTTCTTGATCGGCTCCTACATGATGAACGCTGGAGACATATCTTGGGAGGTAAGAATTATATTTACGGAGGATTGTCAAGCTGTAAATTTTCATACAAAAAGCGATAACGCTTTCCCCCCAGTAAACATAGTCTAATTTTTATAATTTTTGGAAATGTTGTAGAGATAATGAAAAACTAGGTCCGTACGTTTTTATTTTTAAGAAATATTTCTTACGATAGAAGTTATTAGCATCTAAAAATCTATATTTTTTACTTAAAAACTTCCTCTAGCGTTTTTATTTTTTTTAATTAAATTAAACTGAATTACTAAAAAATAAAAACGTACAGACTTAGATTAAGGTGTACCGAATCCAATGATATCAAAATTTTTTTATTATCTTATTTTGTAAAAGTTGAGGGGGGTAAAAGCGTTATCGCCCGAAAGCATATTACACTAAGGAAATGTAGGCAATTTACTACAGGACTTGCAACTCTCTCTATCGCACGATACGGGTCGGAGGCAGAGCGATGTGAAACAGATAGCATTTTTGAAAATACCTACTCGCGCCGCGTATCGGCACCTCACAATCCTCTTAAATTTTTTGTCGTCATTTTTACATTCACAATAGTTAGTCCGTCAATATCAGAATATGCCCGCTACTTCGTCCGCGTTCTGTATGAAAGGTAACCTATGTCCTTTCTGGTGTCCCAGACAACGTGTATGCAAAATTTCATGGTGATCGGTTCAGTAGTTTTTGCGTGAAAGAGTTACAAACATCCATACATCCATACAAACTTTCGCATTTATAATAGCTGGTGCCCGCGACTTCGTCCGCGTTGAAAAAGCAATATATCGCTTGACATCGTTATTGCTATTATATTTAGACAGGAGTTAGTTTCCTTAATTTTACATAATCCCTCGGGAGCAGTACTTTTTTTCTGGATGAAAGGTACCCTATGTCTTTTCTGGTGTCCCAGACAACGTGTATGCAAAATTTCATGGTGATCGGTTCAGTAGTTTTTGCGTGAAAGAGTTACAAACATCCATACATCCATTCAAACTGTCGCATTTATAATATTAGTACGGATTAGTAGGCGGATTCTATTCAGTGGTGCGAAATATCTTACCTTTCTTCTTACCTTTCTTTCTTTCTTTTTGCATCCATCTACGAAATAAATTAATATTGTTAAAGGAATGAACAGCTTTACACTTTCATTTTTGTAGGCAGATGAACTCTCTCCGGCAATATACGATTGCGGCTGGGAGCTAATTAGAGGACAATACAGTCGTCAGATTCGAACATTAGTAGTCATTACAATAATGCGCAGTCAAGTGCCGGTGTATATGACGGCTTTTGGAATTGTGCCTCTTTCATATGCTAACTTTGTAGCGGTAACTATTGTACAAATTTATTTTTAACATAGTATAATAAAAAGTGGCTTTAATTTATACCAAATATAAAATTAAACCTGCCGGAAGAAGGACGCAGATAGTTAATTAAAATAATTAACTGGCTGCGTCCTTTTGTTTTTCTGCTTACTACTTCTGTAATTGGATTAGAAGTAGTTAGCAGAGAAACAGAAGGACGGAGACAGTTAATGGATTACAGAAGTAGTTAGCAGAAAAACAGAAGGACGCAGACAGTTAATTCTTTAACGTTTTTATGCTTATGTACAATATGGAATATATTACGATATTGTTATTGAGTTTAACGTTTTGTTTCAGGTGCTGCGCCTATCCTATTCATTTTTTGCCGTTTTGTATTAAGTTAACAGACACAGTAGGTAATAGTTTTTTCTCGCAATTATATGGCATAAATACGACTCTATTAAGCATACAAATAAAAACTCAAGAAAAAACTACCTATGATTTTCAATACTACCTATAATCTACATAATTATCCTATTCAAATTCTCAATATAAAAAAAAATCAAATAAAGGCCGTAAATTCTTTCAAAACTATGAAGTTTCGCCGAACAATAATTTTCCAATAAGACCGGCCAGAAGCAGCCCTGATCTACCGTCGACCCGCAGCCTTTATTAAGTCTTCTGTCTACTGCGCAGCGCTTGACGGTTTGTGGCGTGGCCTCCACTCGAGAACCTGCTGGCCCCAGCGGCCGTCGGCTCTCCGTACTATGGTGTCCTGCTCACTGCCCTTCAACCACTTCAACATACTTTTCCGCAGGCTTATGCAGATACAGTTGTAAATTATTGTATTTGTAATACAAATCTTTATTCTGATTATTCAGGTAATAAGTGAACAAGGTAGCAAAAAAAACAAGAACAACAAAAAAAGACAATTTATTAAATTAAACTATAACTATATTTTAATTTTATTTCAATACAGTTCCTCTAAAGGTTTTTGGATTAATTAAAGCGATTTCTAATTAGTATATAATTATAAGTTGTCTGCAAGTTGCTTCGAAATAGCTAAAAATAGGGCCGACAAAAAATACCCAAACAATTAATAATTTAGAACATTTGTAATTTAATACAGAACTGCAAAGAACGAATATGATATACGCAGCACCTGAAAAAATAATAAAGAAAGCCTTTATTGTCATTTTAATATTAAAGTAAAAAATATATAATTTATTAAAAAAACGACTATTACCGCTACAAAGTTGGCATACGATAGAGGAACTATTCCAAATGCTGTCATGATCACTGGAACTTGACTTCGCATCATAATAACAAACACTAATGTTCGAATTCGACGGCTCTGATTACCTCTTGTTAACTCCCAACCGCAATCATAGATCGCTGAACATAGTTCATCTGCCTAAAAAAATTAAAAGTTAGTCGCGAAAATATTTCACTAAAGAAATAATACATGTTTGTATACTTAAGATGAAAGTATTTAATAAGCATTTTTATCATAGATGAATGATTGTTCTCGCTGCGTTCGACTAGATACCGCAGTTGTTCTTCTAAAATGCGGCAAAAAATTCTACGCCGAATTCGGCGTACCCGAGCCAGTCACACTGCAAACTGTCTGTGATGTGTACGTGCCGAATGTTTTATTGAATTTTGAGCATAATAAAATGCCAGTTTGCGTAGTGAAACTGTGTAAAAATATAATAAAACTTTGTAAAAAGTGATAAAAAGTGACGATGTTTTACACACACTACAATAAAAAGTTGCCGCATTCATAGAGCTATCGCTTTTGTATAGCGCTCTATCTAGTCGAGCGCAGCGAGACCAATCAATTATCTTTGCATTTTTATATTTTTTATAAGAAAAATCGGTGAAACATAGTAAAAAATGGTATGAAAACGCAAGCGCTCTTATGTTACACCTATCACAGGATACAGTCACTTACCTCCCAAGTCACATCTCCAGCTGTCATCATATAAGTACCGCACAAGAATATGACTGTAAGTATAATCGAAATACTGGCCAAGATTAAAGGTGTGCTGTGTTCCTCTGTCTGAAAATTAACTAATGTTAGTAAAATATCGTGTGCACAATGCACGAAGTTATAGAAAATTGAGGAAAAACTTTTAGGAATAAATTGTGATTGAGGCAAAGTATCGAAAAAGAATATAAATAATACAAATGGCGCGAGAAAAGTACCCATAGTATGCATACGCTTAAGACGCTCTAAGACTTCTTCTTACGTTGTCATCATCATCATCATCATCTCAGAAGTAGGACGTCCACTGCTGGACATAGGCCTCCCCATAATTTTCCAATAGAACCGGTCAGAAGCAGCCTGGATCCACCGCTGACCCGCGGCCTTTATTAGGTCTTCTGTCCACCCTGTGGGTGGACGTCCTACGCTGCGCTTGCTGGTCCGTGGCCTCCACTTGAGAACCTTCCCCAGCGGCCGTCGGCTCTCTGTACTATATGCCCTGCCCACTGCCACTTCAACTTACTAATCCGCCGGCTTATGTCGGTAACTTTCGTACGTCTGCGGATCTCCTCATTTCTGATTCGATAACCCCAAGCATAGCCCTTTCCATAGCTCGCTGAGCGACATTGAGCGACATTGAGCGACTTCTTACGTTGACACCTTACTAAATGCACAGAAATTTAAATTTGTAATGTTTCCGAAGGAGTTATAATGCAACCCTAAATTGATTAAAAATGACAAGGGCTTTACAGGCAAATTATTCAGGAATAGCTGATGCCCGAAACATCGGACGCGCTATAGTTCTTTTTTACACGGGAATCTAACATTTTTCCTTCTATAGTTTAATACAGGCAATCATCAATACCATCAGTGAAAACTGCATTCAAATCGGTTATTCCGTTTCTGAGATTCTGAGCACAGAAAGACAAAAATTTAAAAACAATTTTTTTGACATCGGTAATTTTTTTTAAATATAATAATATAATGAACAGACACGGCTTGCCCAAATGGGCGAATTATCATGATTGATTTTACTTAAGCTGTAGTGATCGCATCAGATAATATGTTAAGTAAATCAAAACAAAAATATTACTTACGGTCAATTTGATTAGTGTATTGACTAATAGAAGAGTACTTTGGAATATTTGTAAACTGTAGAGGTTACTTAAAGAAAATTGCCCATTCGTCGCGCACCTGTAATATTAGCTTTGATTTAATGAAATTTCTTACTTGTTTTCCCAACATATACTTGTCTGGCAGGTACTTTCAATCGCCAGAGTAGGCTGTCTCTTTGTATAAACTTTTTATACTATTGATAGAATATACCCTTAAAATTTCAGCCTTGTGCGAGAAGGTTTTAAAAGTTTTTTTTTACATTTTCAAAAATTTATTTGATAACGACGCAACCGCGAGATGCCTGCCAGACCGGTATTTTCTTAATTGACCGATAATAAAACATCAATAAATAAGTCCCTAGCCTTGTGCCACGCGGGTTAGTCGGATGGTTCAGTAGCTCTTAGAACATATAGAAAGCTACGCTATCAGCACCATAAGCTATATTTTATAAAGTTACGTGGGCGTACTTTATACCACCTGCCTTCCAATAAACAAAATATAAGAGATTCATAATAATAAATACCATAAAGCATTTTGGTGTAATTTTATGCCGTTAATTAATAGTTTTCCCATTTTATTCGCCAGTTCATCTTCACTATAACCTTTCATATTATATTTTATTTCCTTTCTAATTCGTTTAAAGTATTCTTGTAGTACTTTGAATTTGTGCTCGATAAATATTAATGTGCAATAAGAGAGTGTGTCGATGCTTATTGTAATTGCACCGAAGTACCACCAATGACATTCTATGAAGAATCGGAGAATATTTATAAAAGTTCCAGTACTTTGAGAAGTAGGATAGTAGGTTACGACAGTTTTAAATGGCACACCTGAAAATAATAATAATAAATCTACAATAAAGGATTGGGTTACAACCGTAGATGGAAGCGAAAAGGAAGATTAGTGACTCACTATTTTGTGGAAAAAAAATTGAAAACTTTTGTCGACTCTATTATTATTACACATGTTCGTTGTTGGAATTGTAATTATGAGGATGGGTTTAGGCATTTAGGTATTTAGTTTTATGTAGCCCATTTATCGATTACGTAATGTAAGAATGGACTGTATCTTTCTTTTTGCTTCCATGTATGTACGGTTTCAAAAGTAATTTACTTATTCATATGTGTACTTAAATGTGTTCATAAAAATTGAGATAATATTTTAATTTTGAGAGATATTGTTACTGTGAAATTATTTGTAAATATTAAATACAATTTATGAATTTATTTTAAAATTAGTCTCTTTCACAAACTACAACTAAAGTGTTGATTAGTTACTTTTAGAAATAATTTTATGTTTTATTAAATTATGCACTCGGCATCCTTCGATAGGCAAATTTATTTTATTATTTTCTTTTTAATTTTTGGGACTTTTACCGTACAAACAAAGGTATATCAGCTCAATTATTCCCGGTGACAGGTGACTTTAAATGACGGTTAGCCTACTTGACAGATGGTGAAAGAGGCCCTTAAACTTAGTAGTTAGTAAAACTCGTTTCAACAATTAGTGGCCAATCATGCGATATAAAATAAAGTATAACTTTCCAGCGTCTGTGTTTCCTAGCTCATATAAACCAAATATTTTCAAAGTTCGAGTGAACAGGCATTTTCTGGGTTAGCTTGCTTCATCGTCGGCTTCGTCTTTGCTGCACGGCTAGATGCTGGCCAAGAGCACGCCCATTTTTATTAATAAAGAAAAAAAATATTGCAAACTTTTTCTTACCTTTCGTCAAGTGATCGGTTATTCCTACTACTGTAGCTGACGAAATAGACCCAATTATAAAGAGAGCCAAACATCCGCTGTACTTCATTACTTTCTTCACAGATGCTCTATCGATTGTCAAAGAGCTATAAATTCTCCTGTCATCCTCCAGCATTCTCTTCAGTGTATATTTTATGGAAATCTTTTGAATTCCAAAAGCGATTACTTTGAAATATATAACCGATAAACCAACTATCATCTGTATCAAATCGTTTTTGTCTTTCACACTTAAGTCAGCGCGGAAGAATGCCAAATATTCGTCAATCAACACTGCCAATATGTATATATGTATAAAAATATTCCATATGTTCTTTATCTTCTTTATAAGCCATGGTTTCGGTGATTCCTCGTACCAACAATCGCCGAGGCAAAGTAGATAGATTATCTTGCATACTGCCTTCAGCATATACTTTTGTGGATGAGGACCCATTTTACAAAATATATTCATCATGTTTCAATGTGTTCTTTGCGTTAAATGAAAAATCCTGTGTAAGTACTTTCTTTGCAGATATTTCTTGTGTCCACCAGCAGATTCTTGAAAGATTTATAAGTATTTTTTTTTAAATTGTCATAAATGAAATCAAGTCACTTATTTCTCAAAAAACAGGACAACACTGTCACTTTTTTGAAGTCAAAAATAAAAACCGTTTCGGAAATAAAAAGGCGTTCTGAAAGAGAAAAATCCTTATCCTTACTAATTATATAAATGCGAAAATAACTCTGTCTGTCTGTCTGTTTGTCTGTCGCGCTTTCATGCTAAAACTACTGAACCGATCATCATGAAATTATGCATACACGTTGTCAGGGATACGTGTTCAGTAGTTTTGGCGTGAAAGCGTGACAGACAGACAGACAGAGTTACTTTCGCATTTATAATATTAAAAATATATAAAGTAAGGGCATTAATTTATTCATATATTTTGATAATTATATTTTATAATTTTTTTAGTGTTGTGTAATTTTCAAAACCAATCCATAAGAATCGTAGCATAAGTTTTTAATAGGCAATGTTTGAGTTCTGTACTTACATAGTATATATTATGTTATGATCACTGACGTACTTATGATTAAAATTACGCTCGTAAAATTCGAAGTTACAATAAATATGTTGGCATAAAAATTTAAATAAGTTGCAATTATATTGTTGCGTGGTTAACCAAATTAAGTAAAAGGTTCATTTTAATTCTTTTACAAGTTAGCACCGATTATACTTCTTCATTACAACTGTTTCGCTCTCAACCAATTACATTTTTCGTGTATATCTAATTGAGGTGATGGGGTGTGTGGTCGTTCGCAACGCTTGTACGAATTTCATTTTATAAGTTCATGAATTAAATCAAACGAAAAAATGGTAAGCTTAAAAAAATATCTTTTATTATAAGAATCGGGGTAAATATATGATATATCACCCTCCATTTAAGAATCATATATAAGAAACGGAATAAAGCCTCCATTCCGTTGCAATCATATCATATCATATCATATCATATCATATCATATCGGTTCACATCTATACTAATATTATAAAGCTAAAGAGTTTGTTTGTTTGAACGCGTTAATCTCAGGAACTACTGGTTCGAATTGAAAAATTCTTTTTGTGTTGGATAGTCCATTTATCGAGGAAGGCTTTAGGCTATATAACATTTTGAACGAAGTCGCGGGCAACAGCTAGTATAATATAAGGGACCAAAAAACTACTAATAATTTTAGAAATAAATAAAATAATAATATTTACGAACACCAATAAAACCAGACCGGTTAGTCCATGGAATCGTACCAAACATCAGCTGGTGTCCTTACATTAGTTCTGTTTTTTTTTTTTTTTTTTTTTTTTTTGTTGGTAGTGATGAAATGGCAATGATAAATCCAAGTTTTCCACCCGAAAGCCTTTCGTATCATTGTTAAATCCATTAAATTTTAGAACTTTGCGGTGTGTAGACGTCACTATGCACACCGTTTAATTAGATTTTTAATTCCACTCTCATACAGCGCACCTTAACGATGGTAACTAATCACAATACAAAATTAAACTCAAAATATCGAGAAGTAAGTGCTTACATTTTTTATTTTTCCTCTCACCAGTATTACTGAGGGATAAAAGTTAATTTCTTTTATTTTTATTTTTTTAAGTTATATTAAGTACGTGATATATGATGAAGTCACGTTTATTAGATAATAATATATTTTTTTCACAGCTATTTTAAATACTCTCAAAGGTTTTATATTAAATCTTTTTTATAGGAAAGAAATATAGGTAAGCTAACGTTTCATTTGATAGGTTATTTCATTAGGTGTCTTTAATGTAATGTAAAACGCAATTAAGACTCTGGATAAGGAGATAATTATGATGAGGTAATTACAATAATTTTATTTAGTTAATTTATTTATAATTCATTTAAAACATGAACCGTTCTCTCTTTATCAGGTTCAAAGCTTACTTCAAAGGCGTTGCGGTAGTCATATTTCTAAACTTCAGCAATATGTGTAAAGATCACACAGCCAAACAATTTTATTAAGGTTTTATTAAAAATGCCTCCCGAGGCGCGTGTGGTGTAAGTTGGGTTCTGTTTTGAAAAAATATTTTAACATAACGATAATATGCTCTGTTATAGTTATAGCACAGCATACTAATTTCATATTAGTATGCTGTGGTTATAGTATAGGTATTCATTTGGTGCTGAAAAAAGACATTACTTGAAAAGGTTTCCGGGAGTTTAGGGGATTTTATAGATTTCGGTGTTCTCTTTTCGAATTTCTACTTTGCCATCATCGATGTTTGCCATTTCTTATTATATTTAATTATTGTTATTTTAAAAAAAAATATAGTCTTGTATGTAATTTATATGTATATGACTGTATACATTTAAGATCTTATATGTAATCAATTGTTAAATATAACATGGTGGTTGTTATTTTAATTTTTATATTATTTTAAATTATTTAGCATAGAGTAGGATATGCTTTATACTCAAAAATATTTTCCATTTGTTTTAATGTTTTAGTTTTTTAAATATAAAGCCGTTTTTAAATATACATTTTTTTAAATACAGCCTACAACCCGTGAGGGTGATGTAACTCCTGAGGGGAATAATAAAAAAATGTATAAGTTTACTTACTACCCCATGGAACCTTGACCAGCAGCTTTGCTTCAGAATTTAAACAGAATTTTAAAATACCTCCAAATGTGACATACGAGTAAGTTTAAACTTATACCTCTTTTGATTCCAACATCTTGCTAAAATGTTGTTTCTGAGTAGTTTCTGAGTATTATGACAACTTGAAAATATGTCGCTTATCTATTAGAGGGAAAATTATTATAGCGTTAATATTGCATCGTGTGATTTATGGAAAATTGTAGCTTGCATATTGGACATTGATATTGGGCGACCGTTCTCAAAGTTTCTATATATTATGAAATACTAGCTGGTGCCCGCGACCTCGTCCGCGTTCTGGATGAAAGATGAATGTCCTTTCTGGTGTCCCAGATAACGTGTATGCAAAATTTCATGGTGATCGGTTCCGTAGTTTTTGCATGAAAGAGTTACAAACATCCATACATCCATCCAATACAAACTTTCGAATTTATAATATTAGTACGGATGTTATGAAAAACTTTTATTTTATGAACCATTTTGATTTAAAATAAAAAATAATAATTTAGTACTCTGTTGCATTCTATACGTATGTACATCAGAACTTCTAAAAATGCGTTTATTCTTTCATTTACAGTCTGTCCCTAGAATTTTACGTACGTAGGTAATAGTAGAGACAGGTAGAATGGGCGTTTTATATTAGTAGAATAAGGATAATAATGTTATCAAATGAAAAGTTTAAAAACTATGTAGTTTTGAAAAGCAGTTTGAGAATCTCAAAAACATGCCGCAATTTGTAAAATTATGAATTGTTAAAGCATAATAGCGTGTTATATAATCAATATATTCATGAGGCATTATGTTTCAATTTTAATATCGAAAGTACTATATAAGTACATTTCAAAGTATTTTTGCTCCATAATTTTCTTTATTACTAATCTACTATAATAATATGCATGACCGTTTAATTGTATTGATTCATGTTAATGACATGCAATTACGTGCTGGTAGTTGATTAATATATATATAGAGTCGGATTCTTCATTGCTGAAGGTCGTGCCCGCTCTGAATTGTCTTGGTGGCATCGACCACCAGCTGTTTCCACTGCACCCTGTCCTCAGCCTTTCGCAGAGCCTTTGCGACTGTAAGACCTGTGAGTTGGACAACTTGGTCTGTCCATCGGCTAGGAGATCGACCTCGAGACCTCTTGCCATCCACTTTTCCAACCACCACCAGCTTCTTCAAGTTTTCTGGTTCTCTGCGGGCTAGGTGCCCAAAGTAGTTGAGAACTCTTTGATAGCAGGTGGCGGATAGTCTTGTCTGAATCGCAAGCTGTTTGAGGATCGAGCTGTTTGTCCTCTTTGCTGTCCATGGAATGTGCAACATCCGTCTCCAGCACCACACAGCAGCAGCACACAGTTGATTAATAATTCTTTTTATTATCATCCTGAAAACTATGATTGACATACACGCATGATCGTATATCGATTCCTAGACGATCATGCGGTATGACCTCTTTACTTTAGATAATACGATTAAGACATATTTTAAGATCTTTGCATCTAAGACAGAGGTTTTCTTTGCAATGAGAGACGTATTTGCTATTTATTTCTGGGTTTACTGTTTCAAGAGGCCTAACGAAATGCGGAACAGACCACAATCCAACCGCACGCTTTCAAACCTCTCCTCTCTCTTCATTTACCCGACACTTGCAAATTAGAAATTAACTATGCAAGCTACGTACTACTTAGGAGTGGTCGTTCTTGAATGAATGCTTGAGTTATAAAAAAATATTTATTTCCTTACAGGAAACTAAAGATTACTACTTAGGGCCCTCTTCACCATCTCTGAGTAAAGTATCAAATAGGCCAACCGCCATTTAAAGTCACCGGAAAGAAAGCGTACGAGTTTCACCATTTCAATAAAATTGACACAAGATACTCATAACATTTACTCGCCAATTAGCGTTACTTGAAAAGTAACTAATCAACACATTACTTGTAGTTGATGAAAGAGGCCCTTAGATTAAGCTGAAGATTAAGATAGGCGTTTTTTTTTTACGAACAAAGGCATATCAGCATCATCATCCCCGGTGATGAAAAATAAAATCTATTTTCAATAATAAGTTTGAACTTTTTATACTTTTTATTCGCCGTAGACATTATCAGGAATTAAATAAGGAGACTACATACTTACATATTCGCCTGTAAGTTACCAACGTTTCACAAACTCATTATAAAATCACATTTTGCCATATGAAATAAGAGCGCTTATACATTGATTTAACTATTTTTTATTCTGAACTACGTGTCCTTATTTTTTTTTTTTTTTTTTTTTTAATCTAATTTTAGTTCACTATTGCAAATGAGGTATTTTTTAAGTATTTTGATTTTGTATGCAATTTATTTTTAAAATTAATTTTGAAAAATATAAAAATACTCTGTCTTAATTTTTCCTATAGCTTAAATAAAATACACATATTTTTTATGAATATATTTAGTTCTACTCAAAGCCATTGGATAGTTGTTTAATCCATATTAACATTATAAATGTGAAAGTAAATCTGTCTGTCTGTCTGTTACCTTTTCACGCCTTTACTACTCAAGCGATTATTGTGAAATTTTGCATACATGTTGTCAGGGATACAGGAAAAGACTCAAACCTTTAATCCAGATAAAAAGTACCGTTCCCAAGGGATCGTCTAAAAATATAAAAAAATGTGGCAGCGCCACTGTCGTCATAGCAATAAATACGTCAGACGTTATATTACTCATATATATTTTATCAGGTTTTTTATTTTGCAACGCAGACGAAGTCGCGGTCACCAGCTAGTATTGAAAAATTTTAATTATAAAATCTTTTACAAATCCTATAACACATATAAAATGTGTTATAGGAAAGTTGTTATTGTGAACGGTTCCTAAGGTTATAAATTTGCGTTTCATAAGCGTTCCGCGGCGGCCTCAATAAGAGAAATTCAACTTATAAAATCAATTTGTCTACTACACAAACTCGTACCAACTTGGGAAATAAGTGAAGCTGTCACCGTCTCGGAATCTGGGACTTAAGTTTTGGCCTTTCACTTGAGCGGTGTTCGTGAACTTTGTTGTAACTTGGCGCCGGCAGTCGGCTTTAGCAAGTTTATTGTGTATGCCTTTTTGGAGCGATAGGTGTCGCGAGCTACGATGAAATTTTTATTAATTAATTATTCAACTATTTATTTTCTTTCTCAATGTTATTTCGTACGAACGAACGAAATTACGTTGTATTTTTTATGTAAATGTTCAATCAGGTTGACGCTCTATAGGTCGCCATTTAGCGACTTTATTTTATAAAATAGGAATGAAAAGATAGATTAAAAAGATTTTTTAAATTATTTTAAAAATGAGCTGGACGTGGGAATTTTCAGGTTATATTTAAAAATAACCGAAATATAATATATATCTCGGGCATTTGATTTTAAGTATATTATTATACTGATTTTAAGTATATTATTATAGTCGACTTGTAACAATGATTTTAGTAATTGTTTTTTGTCAAATTCAAATCAATCAATTAAGGCGTTTAGATATTAAATTAAGATATTCAACTTGATTCGTAACTCCTCGTTCAAAGTTGGAAGTTATGATTTAAGTTAAGTCATTAAGAGAATTGTTACGTGACCTTATTGAAGTCGCGTTTCACTTTCGTTGGCGGAATGTTATTATATGTTATGTTATTATTTAATTAATACATTCGAACAATTTCAGTATATAATTAGATAATTAATACTGAATAAAATGTACATAATAATAATTATTATTATGGTAAAGCAGACAAGAAAAGTGCTTTATCAGTTTCGATTACAAATTCCATTCATTTCAATATTTCGCTAAGGCTTAGATTTGAAATAGGTATTGATTAATGATTGACATAATTTTTTATCGCTAATAAAGCCAGCAATACAAATTGTCACCTTGAATTTTCATAGGAAAACAGACCTTATCATTCTACAACATACAAAGAAAGTTCAATCTTGATTTGATAAGGGTGATAAAGCACTTTATTTATCGAGTTTACATGATAAATTTTAAAAATTCGAAACAATGAAATAAAAAGAAAATTAAATATAAACAAAATTCATTACAAACAAAACATTTGAATACTACAATTTGTTAAATACAAAGTTAAAATTTATTTTAAAGCATAAATGGACTGAAATCAATTGTTATCTCTTATGAGTTTAACTTTAAATGTATAAAAATTTTCAATATGCGTAATAAAATAAGTGAATAGTTAAATAAAATGGTTTTACCACAGCATACTTATTTCATACAATACGTCTAGACAGAGCAATCGTGCGGGGCGTGAGGGGTGAGGCGCGAGTGGGACGTGCCCAAGCTGCATACTTCGTCGTTCTTAGTAGCTTGGGATATATATTCCAGGGCTATCGCGTCTTTCAGATTTTAATTTATTATATAAATCAAAATGGTGCATACGGCATGTGCTGTAAGTGCGTGCAAATCTTTATCTCGCATAAATAAAGAACTAAGCTTTCATCAATTTCCGCACGATGAAGAAAGGTACTTAAGCACGTTTTATATTACTTAATTTGTGTCAACCCTTTCGTAATTTTTAAATAGGTACCTATACAGGCGGCGGTATCGCCCAACATCAAAAGCGTCGGCCTACTGTAGGAAATAAGTATGCTGTGGTTTTACAATGTAAATATTCCCAAAGGGTCGTCGTACCAAAATACATAAAATTTTATTGCAAGCTATCATCACAGCGTTCATTTACTAGCTCCATGTCATGTTAACACACCCAAGCGTAATTATCATTTATCATGCTTCATTAAAACGTACAAGTAATGGATACTGATATTTTTGCCAGAACGTTGATACCCTGAATTCATTCGGACAAAAGATGAATTCACTCGATAACAAATCGTACGATTTTTACCAACATCTGTGGTCAGAATACATACAAATAGGGACAGAGAAAATCAACCTTTTCACATGAAAATATTAAAAAAAAATCGTCAATAAAAGGAATAATGAAGAAGTAACCTTTATATTTTTTCTTGAAATTACTTGTTTGATTGCTCACGAATACACTTTTATACATCTATCTAATATATAAAATTCTCGTGTCGCAGTGTTTGTTGCCAAACTCCTCTGAAACGGCTGGACTGATTTTGCTGAAATTTTATGTACTTATCGGGTAGGTTTGAGAATCGGCCAACATCTATTTTTCATGCCCCTAAATGTTAAGGGTGGTCCACCCCAAATTTTTATTTTTAATTTTTTGGCAAAACAACGGTTGCCGGTTCAGCTAGAGTATATTATAAAGAGGGAAGATTTGTATGTTTGTAATGAATCAACTCAAAAACTACTAGACCTATTTTAAAAATTCTTTCACCTATAGAAAGCTACGTTATCAGCGAGTAATATTAGGTTATATTTTATAAAGTTACGCGGGAAAAATCACGTGCAAACCGCTACTATAACCCGTCTGCCGCTGTCTTTTTTTTAAACTGCATAAAATATACATATTTTGTAGATAACAAATATATATATCGACCCGGGCTTCAGAGGTATGCTTTTTTTGAACTACTATATACTTTAACTGTCTTTGTTTATAGCTCTTTCCATTATCAAAAACTGCATCGAAATCTGTTACGTGAGTTGGAAGAAGTTAGGAGAGAAAAATACAGAACTCACAAGTTCTCATTATGTCAATGGAAAATGTGTGTGTTTAATTATATGCGCTTCTAATTTATTCTTGTACTGCTATCATATTGGACATTTTGTATCTAGAAATATTTGCCGATATTTGAACTAAAATTTTTTTTGGACCCTAGTGTACAAATAATATTCTTTATTGGAAAACCGCGTGGTCTATCGGGAGTTCGGATGTAATGTGAAAAGTTTTCGTCCAGTGCCCCGTTGACCGGTTACCAAACTTTTAAACATTGATCACGGATTACATTTTTACGGAACTTTGTCAATTATCCTAGCGTTGAACTTTATACTACGTTATAAATGTTAGCGTTTTAAACTGAATTAGTATTTTTGAAATGGTGAATTCTACAGTTATAAACTGAGCAGCTCACCTGCCGTAGGGTGTGGCCCTTACGGAAGAGCAGCATGAAAAACAACATTTTGTTATTTTGTTCCTTTTGTTTCGGAACATTAGTAAGGTACGCATTTTTGGAGTTCACTCCTTAAGAATCGATTTGCATATAGGTACTATATAATATATATAAGGCCGTGGTATGAAAATTTATAGGAGTAAAATCAAAATTGTTACACGAATTGCGAGCACGAATTATGAGCACGGATTGCGAGCACGAATTGCGAGCACGAATGCGTTATAGTTACGTTCTAATTATTTTAATATTTTAGAATATCTGAAGTTTTATAAATATTGCGCCATCTACAGAATATTATTTTAAAAAAAGAACAATGTTGTTCTTTCGGCGTGTTCGAATTGTGAAAATTTAAATTTTATAATCGTTCGTAAGGAGTCTTCGAATAAATTAAGGAGTAAACCCCAGTCGTGTGTCGGAGCTGACCTGGAGCTGACAACACACATTTTACTTGTACTTTCAGTAGAATAAATGACCGACCAGCCAATCATAATTACAGTAGTCGCCTATCCTATATCCCTTTGCCTATCTCCATCAATTGCCATACCTTCTCCATTTTCATATCCCTTCCCCAATACCATTACATAGGGGTATGTTAATCCTTTTCAACTGTTGGTTCAGTTTCTTCTAGTGTCAGAGGGGAAATATTATCATAATATTTTACAACGTAATTAGTTTCTCAATGAAACATTAATTAAGGCTGGTTAAACAAGCTTCTACTACGGCATTAATATTAGACTGTAATTATAAATGTATAAAGGGTATAATATTAATAACATTTTCTCTGAGTTAAATATTATTGTTAGGTGCCCCCGGAATCACCCGGAAATTCTAATTTTAGTTAAGAATACAATTTTTTTTGAGTTCGCATTTGATTAAAAAAGAAGGAAATGAGTGAATTTATTTTATTGGATGATAACTGTGAGATAGCTTCGCTGTGAGAATTTCGGTAATGTTCGTTGTAAAAATTTCAATTACACCTTTATTACTTTTCAGCAAGATCGACACGAACTGTTAAAAACCGAAAGGTCATGGTGTTCGACATTGTTCATATTGGTTCAAGCCATACAGGCAAGTTAAATATAAGAAATATATCCTTTTTAAGTAATAATAAATAAGAGAAATAAACAGGAGAAAAATTAAATCGTAAAAAGTGCTTACATTTTAAATAAATGGAATCCCATTGTTCAAAATGAGATATTTGTGTAGATTATGCCGTAACTTTGTGTTCAAAGTCGTTAAAGCTTGAATTCTTAATGTCTTTTAGATTAGACGACACGACGCATCAGCGACAATGATTTCCCTTTAAAAAGACACAACTTAAATCAAAATATACTAGTGATCCGCCTCTGGCTTCGCTTAGATTTAATTTTTTCTTCATACACACAACAAAATATATGCAATTGTCATATTGCTCAATATTTATTAAAAATCGTATCAGAATCAATTGAGTGGTTTAGAATAAGTTAGCGGAAAAGAAGATAGAAGCGGACTGCGATTTCATCTTATAACTAGCTGCTGCACGCGACTTCGTCCGCGTAACTTTGTAAAATATAGCCTAGATAAAATCGGTCCAGTAGTTTTTGAGTTTATTTATTACAAAAATACAAATCTTTATCTATACTAATACTTGCTACACGCTCCCGTCCTTAACCCGGGTTCAAATTAAAAACTACCTTATTTACACATAGTTACGAAATACGAAGTTTTATGAAAATTAGTTGAGTAGTAGTTTAGGAGTTTAGAGTTTAGGTTAGTTCTTTCATCATTGTATTTACATCATTTAATTAATTTAATTTCACTAAATAAATAAAAAAAACCCGGTTGGTATTTTTTGAAGTTATAAAGTCGCTTAGTATAAACGTCCTTTTGAAGTTAACTAGCCGTGAGTCTTGTTTGTGATGAACAAGATACAAACAATAAACAATCTTAATAAATACGTTAAATAATTGCCAACTCACAAAATAATATTTTTCTTCTTTAAGTATGTGTGTGTGTTTTTTATTTAATATTAAGTAATGTACGATTTCTTCTTTATTTGCAGACGAATTTACATCAATAGCTTTACAAATATTCTGCTTGTTAGTTACCTGGTAAGGAATATAAGGTTATTCTAGTCATAGGACCCCTCGCAGTATGTTAGGGCTTGTTAGGGCTTCCGAGAATAGGATTAGGCGCTTAAAAGGGCCTAATCCTAGTACTATTCTCGGGCGATTGTGGGCTTGTATACTTAGGTATGGCGGATTATAAAATACTAGCTGGTGCTCGCGACTTCGTCCGCGTTCTGGATGAAAGGTCCTTATGTCCTTTCTGGTGTCGCAGACAACGTGTGTGCAAAATTTCATGCTGATCGGTTCAGTAGTATTTGCGTGAAAGAGTTACAAACATCCATACATACATCCATACATCCATACAAACTTTCGCATTTATAATATTAAATAGGATGATCTAACTTAGGTGGTTTGAAGTTATTTACGAGCAAAAGCCATGACAGCAAAGCAAAGCAAATCATGAAACAAAATTGTCTGTATTTTTGTTTTTTTTTTATTTCGACGAGGCTTCGTGGCCTTTTATAACTGCAAAATATTCAGTCACCTGTGAATTGGCAGGAAATATCGAAAGCGAATGAAAGACGGAAGGAGGAGTGTAGCCACGTGATGGACTGACACCGATATATTGTATTGACTGTATATATATCGGACTCTCCATCCATCTGAAAAGGAGATAGTCTTACACACAGAGAGAGGAATATTTGCAGAGTGGTCAACTAGGTAGAGAATCACATAGCTTTTTTATGTTTTTCTTTATTGGAAAACCCACATAGATATTCAAAGATTTTATTTATTTGCTAGTTATTGCATGCGACTTCGTCCGCGTAACTTTATTAAATATTAATTATTAAATATGTTACTCGCTGATATTGTACTTACCTATTACGGTTGGTCTAGTTGTTTTTGAGTTTATTCATTACAAACAAAAATACAAAACTTTTCTCTTTATGATATTACTATAGATTTATTTGGACATAATTATCTTTGATAAAAACACTTAAAATTGGTAATGTAATATTGTAAATCAAAGTAATGTATATATTATAATCATATTGTAATAATAATAATAGTGATGTAATATAATCATATTGTAAATATTGTAAACTTGAATATTATAACTTGTTGTAAATATTATAACGTGAAGGCATTTTAGCTTTCTTTAATGTGTTTTTACATTTAAATATTCTTAAATATTAATAAAATGAATACGCTGATTTTTATTTGACAATGATATACGTGAAACTACTAAACTACTGAACCGATTTATATAAAACTACGTAAAACTATAAAACTATAAACTTCATAACTATGTGTAATTTATTCCAACTTAAAAGATAGGATAGTTTCTATTTTAACCCGGGCGAAGCCGGGAGCGTGTATCTAGTAATAATATATAAAATAACTCAATTGTATGTTCAAAAAATTATAAAATTAATTTTAGATAATAAATAATCTTTGTCGTCGCAAGATCTTTTTTGGGTGCTTTTAGCTGATAGTTTTGCGAGGTTTCAATTTGATCACATTTGTTCTGGACTAGAAAAATCTATGCGGAGGTGATGGAATGAGATAAAAGGAAATATTATACAACACCAATTTTCATTTATTGTTGGGAACTCAGTTAAATGAATGTTCAATACCTAGTTTTTATTTTATTTTTATTTATTTTACTAGCAATTACTATTATCAATTACGATTAAAGCCTGGTTGTACGAATGCTCGGCTGCCGAAAAGGCAGACGTACTCGTATGTTCACATCCCAGTCGATCCTGCTACTCTGAGTCTTAATTTCATATATGGACTGGATGTGGTGTTTCCTTAACATCAATTTCAGTGCAAGCAACCATACTTAATGAAAGATAACATCGTGGGAAAACTTAGAAAACTAATATTTAAATTAGTTAGTATTATCAAAACAATTTTAATTAAGGAATTAAGTAATTAAAAGCCAGTTAACTTAATAAACGTACCTAACTTAATAACTTACTGTAAAATTCTTGCTCAAAAGAGTTTTCAAAATGTTAATCATAATGAAAACGATTCTGAACCATTATTATTGTACGAGTTCCAATTAAATACGGTCTGCCGCGTAGCTCGTAGCGTTCGTAGCTCTCGTGGCGTTCGTAGCGTTCGTAGCACTGGCTACGCGGAACACAGCACTTCTTGTTTTTTGAACTGATTGAGAGTCTTGAGTTAATTGTTTCAAAAAGTGATTTTGTTTGGGGTTTATTAAAAATTTAAATGCTACACTTATAAAAGTGTATTGCTGTTTAAAAGTTTAGAAACAATCCAAATAAATGCGAAAGTTAGTTTGTTTGTTTTCTCCCACGCCTTAATTACATCGATTGAGTAATTGCAAAACAAACAAAGTCATGAATCACTATTTTTTCTGCAAAACCTTCCTAGTTTAACGCTCTTTCCATTAGTGATTAAAATCTTCATTAAAATCCATTGCGTAGTTTAAAAGATCTAAGCGTACATACAGAGGGACAAATGGCGGACTTTTTGATTTATAATATTTTAATACTAGCTCGTTCCCGCGACTTCGTCCGCGTTCTGGATGAAAGGTACTTCATCCTTTCTGTCCTTCTGGTCCTTTCTGGTGTCCCAAACAACGTGTATGCAAAATTTCATGTTGATCGATTTCAGTAGTTTTTGCGTAACAGAGGTACAAACATCCATAAGTACATCCATTCATCCATACAAACTTTCGCATTTATAATATTAGTAAGGATCTCAAAATGTAAAATGATCGAACGGTGCTGTTTTCATTATTAAGATAAAATACTTGTGTTGCCCGGTTAAATATGCTCAATATTTTTGTTAAATTATGTTCACGCGGATTGACTACTAAACACATATTATGGTGATTCAAAATTACACACCACACAAATAATCAGAATGCATAGTTAAAAAACTATTCAAAACTTTGAAAAAACCGTCGAGAACCACACCCGGTAATCCTGGAACAGAACCCTAAGTCAAGGAATATGATTTCAATTTATACTATGTAAGGGCTATACACGTGTTAGCGTTTGCTATTTCTTATGTCGACTGAAGTTAAAGTATAGTATGTAGTATAGTAGGTACTCTGTGGTGTTACAATATAAAGTACTCTGTGGAAAGAGGTAATCTGACCGTGAAACGAACGCATCTCGTACGCGTCTCGTCCGCGACTCTTAGGGCCTCTTTCACCAACCACTATGTCCGCGACTCTGTCACCAACTACCGGTAAAGTGTTTATTAGTTACTTTTAGAAATAATTTTATGTTTTATTAAATTATGCACTCGGTTTAGTGCATCCTTCGATAGGCGAATTTTATTATTATTTTATTTTTAATGTTTGGGACTTTTACCGTACTAACAAAGGTATATCAGCTAAATTATTCCCGGTGACAGGTGTCTTTAAATGACGGTTAGCTTACTTGACAGATAGTGAAAGAGACCCTTATAGTAGTAGTTATTGGGACTAAACATAAAGTGGTTTTAATTAATGTAACCGAAGTAAAGAGTGATAATACATGATATCATATTTTGATCAAATTTTGATTGATAGTTAAGTATAAGTGATAACACGAGGCACGTTCAAATTATTACCGCTCATTTGGGGCCATTACGTAAATCGGGAGTTTAGGCATCTGTAATCTGTGTTAATGGCCAAGCGTAGCCTAGACCGAGACGATTCGAAACTCATCATGTGTGAATATGATAGCATTCACGCGTAGCTACGAGTATTTAGCGTAGGTGTTTGTGAATATAATCGACGATGAAAGTTCGCTCCTGCTCTATTTAACTAAATATTAGAACCAAGATAAATATTATATAATATTTAAAAAAATAACAATAAACAAATGGGATTGTTATGTTTCGTTTTCGCGCGTTTTCGGTACCTACTACCAATAGGATGAGTTTTATTTTCTAATTTGCCTTGCGCGATTCTAAGGATGCCTGCAAATTAGACGCTTGAAGAAGCACTACTGTGGCGCCACTGTCGCGCGATACACTTGCTTCAGTATTGTTCTATGTATACTACCTTACTCTAGTTCAGCTTCTAGAAATTTTTATTCACACACACACACATTCACACATTCCACACAGCACCATCTAGTTCCAAAGTAAGCAACTTAATGCTTGTATTATGGATACCAGACAGTTGATATAAATACCAGTTGATATATTGCATGAAAAGACGTAGTCGCGTCTCAGCAGCGCCACAGTACCACTTCTTCAAGCGTCTAATTTGAAGGCACCTTTAAAGTTAAAGCAGTTATTACGCACATAAAGATAAACTTAAACATAATTAACATAACATAACCTATTAAAAGCTTCATTGATGTATAAACATATCACATAAGTCATTTGCCGCATCACATTAAGTTATATATAGGTTATATATATACAGGTTATATATATCTTATATTTAATTTGATAATGAACACTTGCTAGATCTGGATATTTTCAGTAGTCCTATAGGAGCCTATAAGTGAAACCTTAAACAAGCCCTCGATATAGCTGTGTAGTCTTCTTTTTGTAGCGGCCTTTTTGTATTTTGTATGTTATATGTTATTTTATTTTTATTTGCTTCTTACCTTTTGTATGTTTTCTCCCAGCTCCGATTTTCTGTAGTGACTTATAAATTATAATATGTTTTTGTAATTTCATGGAAACTTTGCTTATCTTTTCATTGATTTGATTTGATGGTTTTTCTTGAATGTATGTGTATAATGTGTATCGCGATATTGTATGTTTCCCCAATATAAATAAATAAATATTTCATTTTGATATCATTATTACTAATTTAATAAGTTTATACATAAAAATTTTTCTTTGTTTTGTGATTAAATCAAAAGGGCACTTATAAAATTTACAGGCTCCGATGTTAAGGCACGACATAATATTGAATCCCGTCAGACCTAAAGTAATCAATTTAGTGAAAGAATTCTTTTTTATTAAATCAGTAGAACACGGCTTTGTTTAAGTTCCGTAAATCTTTTCGGTGGACTTTTTTTTCCCAGAGCGGTGGGGTAATTTTCTTGCATTTATAAAAGTTTTTTTTTTAATTAAACCTTTCGGTTTATAATTTAATTTGTGTTTTAGTAACCGTTTTATGATTTTATTTAAATAGACAAGCAGAAGGATTTCCCAAACCTTTATATTTCATCGTGGTCTTCTATAAGTTTCATTACTTGCACCAGACGGGCAGCCAGTTTTTTTTTAGCCGCTTGATTTTGTGGAGTGGAGCAACGCAATGATTTATACAAGTAGAGGAATTTGTTGTATATATACGGCTCTGGCGAAATGGATACGAAAATAATTGTCGGATAAATCCGACTCTGGCGGCTAAAGGATTAATAGACCAACCAATATTGCAGAACAGTTTAACAAGACGGACTGCGGAATACCCTGCCATTGGATACTAAACTCTATAATTCTGTTTTCCTTGTATAAATAACTCTATACCATTACGCGAGGCTCTTAAATAATGATATTATTATGGTGTAAGAATCACTTAAGTACTATATAAGCAGTTGAACGTTAACAGCCAGCGACAGCTCGATCGGTGTTTCTGACAAGTTAAATTACGAATTCCAGCAATATGCTTCGCGTCGTTTCTAATACACCAAGTATAAATGCGAACTTACTTTCAAATATACATTGACAGGAGTGCATCCTTTATTGGAATTGTTTTGCATAGTTTAGTTACATTTTAGAATAGAATTAGTGATTTTAAATTGCCATTTTAAAAATCGTATAAAAAGTATTATAAAGAGTATTATAGGAGTATTATAAAGAGTATTATAAGAGTGTTATAAGAGTATTATTAGAGTATTATAAGAGTATTAAAGGAGTGTTATAAGAGTATTATTAAAAAGTAATAAGGATAATACTTTTTTTACAAGGGGAAATCCATCATGGATAGCCACTGGCCTGGGGCGGCCGGTGGGTTATTTCGGATTCCTACCGACTAAAATTGCCTTGGCGTTCCTACGCGTTGCCTATGATGATGGCAACTGGAGAAATGAAGTGACCTCCATCCGAGACCCCCAACGGCAGTAAGTTGCGGAGAGCTCCGCTCTCTTATTTGTATGACTTAACGGCGTACCTGAAACAGCCACAAGTACGCCGTGAATTCGCGGGTCCTCAAACGGGCGGTATATGTTCCAGCCGACAAGGGCTTGCAATTATTGGGTTTATTTGTGTAATTTGTTGTTTTTTTAAAATCTATACTAATATATAAAGCTGAAGAGTTTGTTTGTTAGTTTGAACGCGTTAATCTCAGGAACTACTGATTCGAATTGACAAATTCTTTTTGTGTTGGATAGTCCATTTATCGAGGAAGGCTTTAGGCTATATAACATTTTGAACGCGAACGAAGTCGCGGGCAACAGCTAGTTAATTATAATTTTATTTACAGGACATACTTAGTTACAAAAAAATATTAAGTGACTAAATATTTTAAGTAGTTAAGTAACTCTATTCTTTTTTCTTTGTATATTTGTATTGTGTTGATCCGAGGAATAAACATTTCTTAGTATTCTTCTCTAAGAAGATTCTCCTTTTTTATTTCTCTAAAAAGATTTAGATGTATAAGTCAAAGCAAAATAAATAAGCCTCTTTCTTTTCTCTAAAAAAATATCTCTAGAAAAGATCTCTAAAAAGATCTCTAGAGAATCTTCTCTAAAAATAAAAAAATAAAGTTGTCTCTAAAGAGGATTCTTTTTTTATTTTTCTAAAATATTCAGATGTGTGAGCTTAAGCAATATAGATGACTTAGAAAAGCAATTACTACCGACCTTAAATATTAAAGTGGCGAAGAAGAGCGACGCAACCAACGAACACAACATATAATACCTAAATGAAAAAGCGATGTAGCTTGAGTTCGTTTTCATTACCTCGTCCTACGGGAGTAGTCGAATTAGATGTAAAACAATTTAATTTATTGCAAGGCACTGTAACATTCCCGTCTCTTGGGATAACTGTACCGAATACGATGCGAAGTAGCATTTATATATAAAAAAAGATTTTTCAAATTCAATTTACTTTTCACTGTAAAATTATTTTTCGAAAAGAAAAGTAAGTACTCGAATTATATTATACTAAGTAGGGCCTCTTTCACAAACTACAAGTAAAGTGTTGATTAGTTACTTTTAGAAATAATTTTATGTTTTGCTAGCTGGTGCTTGCGACTTCGTCCGCGTGGAATAGTTATTTTGGGAATCATTTGGGTATCTCAACGGTTTTCGCAGCGCACGCAACGGAAGCCCTCAAAGATGAATAATTTTCTCTGTTTTTTTCCACATTTTCGACCGTTTCTTCGCTCCTATTAGTCGCAACGTGATGTTATATAGCCTAAAGCCTTCCTCGATAAATGATCTATCCAACACAAAAATATTTTTTCAATTCGAACTAGTAGTTCCTGAGATTAGCGTGTTCAAACAAACAAACAAACAAACAAACTCTTCAGCTTTATAATATTAGTATAGATTTATTAAATTATACACTCGGTTTAGTGCATCCTTCGGTTTAGGCGAATTTTTTTTGGGACTTTTACCGTACAAACAAAGGTAAATCAGCTAAATTATTCCCGGTGACAGGTGACTTTAAATGACCTACTTGACAGATGGTGAAAGAGGCCCTTACTGTTATACGCGACTTCGCTTTATAAAATATACTTAGTCTATGTTACTCGCTTCGTAACACTGTTTTTTTTTTTAATGTTAAGCTTGACAGACAGCCCAGCCATTTAACTTATTTCACTTAATTCTTTTGAAATGGTCATTAAATATTTCATAGTAACTGGAACTAAAAAAAAACCAGTTCGAATGCAAGACCAATAATAAATTTTATAAAATCTGCATCTTATTAGTTTCTTAGCGTTTGATCACTTGTCATATTTAAACACTGGACGGATACCCTTTTACAACAATAGCCACTAACAATAAACATCACTCTTTTCCATAGAGAATTATTGACGCCGACACCGACACTTTCTTGACGCGGGAACGTTCCAGGAGGATGATTTATGTATATACAATTGCTGGATGCCGTGTTACATTAGGAGGCAGCGATAACCCGAAATGACGTTAATTAGTGTAATAGAGTGTTGTATTACGGGAAGCATCTGATATTGAGTAACAAAAACGGGTGTTTGTATAACAAGGCAATTATGCTAGAGCTTGAAAATTGTAAGGGTCTACGCATACTATTTAAGGGCCGAGCCGCACGGCGCAGTGCGGCAGCGGCACGGCGCCTGAGCGTAGCCGTTGCGGCGTTATACATAGAAATATCCACGAGTCGGCCTTTTGGGCAATTTTTTTTTTTCACTTTTTATACTTTTCGATAAGTTTAGACGATTATCTACCGTTTGGTGAAGGAATAACGACTATTATCAAACTAAAAAGGTGAAAAATTTCATAAATGAACTGCTTTCTGACTAATAGCAAATCTTTACATCCAGTTTTGTATTGATAATGTCGCTCATTTCATAATGCCTGATGCGACGCACAACATTTTGTTATTTAATTTTTTCTTCCTCCTGAAAACTATGCAAAATGTGACTTACCAGGTACGAGTTAGGTCTTTATTTCATAGAGTAGTCATAGTCAAGTACTTTTTAAGAAATTGAAGATTTTATAACCTATCCTTTTTCTTTGCGGTCCAGTGTATTAGCTTTCATAATAACAGTGCACTTTGTGCACTTTCAAAGCACACGATTACTTTTATTCAACAAACTTGGGAAATGTTTTCCGTAATAAAATTAAAGTGGATCTTCTGAGCGAATCTTAAAATCTGTCTGAAACATTAGTCTATTAAAAAAGCTTCCAGCGGATACTTGTCTTATCGTAACAATGAATTCCGTTAGTAGCAACTCTACCAAAGGCGGTTCATAATTGAAGTTAGTTGAATAGAAGCTTGCGGTAGGTCTCGGAGTGCAATTTAATCCTTCAGTTATCAGCTTAATTGCATTTCTCTTTATGTACTAGCGTAAAGAACAGTCGGGAGTATAGTTTTAAAACTGTTTTATTGGCTGTTTAGAAACGTATTATTCTGTGTGGGAAATATTACAAATAAAATGTATATTATATTAGATTCACACAAACTTATTATTTTGGGTGAGCACAAATTTCAGCTTATCTATACTTAATATTATAAAAGTAAAGATGACGACACGTTTGGTCTAGTGGCTAGTAACCCTAGCTGTTAACCAAACGGTCGCGGGTTCGAATCCCGCTAGGGGCAAATGTTTATGTGTTAACATTTATCTTTGTACCTGAGTCATGGATGTTTGTATTTATAAGTATGTATTTACAAAAAAAAAGTAATCTATGTAGTATATCATATGTCTGGTATCCATAATACAAGCATTAGTTGCTTACTGTGAAACCAGATGGTGCTGTGTGGAATGTGTGAAGATATTTATTTATTTATGTATAAGCATAAGCAAAGGTTACCTCTTAATAAACGACTGGCATCAGTATATTGCAATCATTTAAGCAAAAAAAATACTTAAATGATTGCAAAAAACTCGTTAAAAATCCATGCGTAGTTTAAAAGAACCAAGCAGACAAACCAGCAGACGTGAAGAGCTTTGTTTCATACTATTAAGAGAGCTTTTTTAAAAAGAAATTGTAAAGAGCTTCCACTTTGTAAGTTGTTTTATTCATCGTTTGTTAGGTTGCTTGGGTGTCGTTCAGGCGTAATTCACTGTCTCTTTATGTGTGCCTAGCTCTACTCTTTCTTCTGAAAACTGTTGCGTTATCTTTCTAATTCTAAAAAATGAATTCACACAGTAATTTTATGCTAACTCTATAAAATTAAATTTGTTATTTTCTAAGGTGCCTTTTTTGTGTAGCTACTTACAAAGTAAATTTTGTAATTTTTCTTCAATTAGTTTCATTCATTAAACATAGAAACGCTTAAAAATAAGTAAGTTTATTTATTTATTTGAAAATGCTTACCAATTAAAGTCATACTTAATCACAATATACAACCCTCCCAGCAAGTAACATTACAAGTATGAATTTAAATTATAGGAAATTTAAGTTAAGCAATAAACTCTGAATATTTCGTTGAATGTGATTAACCTATATGAAAATGCATATCTATTTTTTTATTAATATACTATTAATTATTAAGTATACATTTGGTCGCTTATTATAAGGTTTTTTTTCAGTAAGTAGTATTTTTTAAAACCTCTGAGTAAAGTGTCAAGTAGGCTAACCGCCATTTAAAGTCACCAGTAAGAAAGCGTAAGAGTTCCACCATCTTCGAGTAGCATTACTCAAGGGTAATTTCAATGAAATTTTAACAAGATACTAGCGTAACATTTACTCACCAATTAGGGTTACTTGAAAAGTAACTAATCAACACTTTACTTGTAGTTGATGAAAGAGGCCCTTAGTATATTATAGTGCTGTATTTATTTTAAGAACTACGCGGTCGAACCACGACGTCTCAGCCGAAAAGTGAATAAGCAATATTTATTGTTTTTCTTCTGACTATCGTACTCTATAAAAACTTTAAAATGATTTGAATTATAATTAACTTATTGTCCCTCGTAATCGCGTGAAAGCTAAAATAATAATTATAAAAGGAAAAGTTAAAACAAATGTAATAATAAATTCATTAGAGGATAAAGAAGTGCTGAGAGAAATGTTATTGCGGTACATTTTATAAGAGAAAATGTTTGTACAGTTTGTCCCATGTAAGAATACATTTAGGTATAGCTTTTTCCTGCGGTTTAATTCGTTAGAGAATTCATTCAGCATATTTTTTTTAAATATGCCTGCATTGGTTGAATGCATTATGAAATTTTAAAGAATCTTTACATTAATATTCTATATATTTATATATAGATTCAAAACACTCCCTAACTTATGTTAGGACCAAATTTTATTTTTATGTATTTTTTTAATTGTCATTGAATAGATTACATAAAAATAAAAAAAGCATAAAAATGAAAAAAAAATTGCAAATGAATAAATACAAATCCATAATTTTCAGTCACTTATATGTAATAATTATATGTTATATATTAAATCACGAAACATACCCCAGACAACAAGGATTTCAAAGTCGTGCAAATTTATTAAAATGTAAATTAGTTAAAATTTGTAACAAGCTTTTCATATTATTTAGCGTTTATTAAATTCCAATCTGTTTTTCAAACAAAAAAGTTATACCGAAATACCAAGCGTACGAAAACCACGCGTACGAAGTTGTTGGCAAAGCTACATAGTTACCTACTATGAGCGTTATAAGTGGCACAATTTTTCCGCGCCGAGTGTACGAAGCGAGTAAAGCATGACAAACAAACGTTATTACATTTAATATCAGCTTTATAATAGAACGAAGCCTTTTCACCTTTTTCTTTCTTTGTTTTAGCTTAATGCGTGTGTTAAAGAATTTATTGCCCGTACTTAGATTGGAGTGACGAGAAAATTAGGGTGTTATTTGCCGTTTTTTCCTTTAGGAAAAATTTCACGTTTTTATACTTTTTAATAACAAGAGTGATTTAGATTTTTACCAAGACATATTAATTTGGTTGTAACACGTTTTCCGCAGTTATTACAAAATGTCAATGTCGATCGTCGATTCAATAATATTCTCACTTTTCAAATAAATGTATTTTCCATATTTTCATTTTCCCAATTTTTTAAATTTTGATATTTTAAATGTTCTACATTCGCATTTAATAATTGCTTGATAAAAATGTTTTGTACCTATATGTACTTATTTATATAATAATAATTTCAAAGGTGAGATGGAAATATGTATATTTTTCATATTAAGGGCCTCTTTCACCAACTACAAGTAAAATGTTGAATAGTTATTTTTCAAGTAACGCTAATTGGCGAGTAAATGTTACGAGTATCTTAGGTAAATTTCATTGAACTCGTACGCTTTCTTAACGGTGACTTTAAATGCCGGTTAGCCTACTTGACAATTTACTCAGAGATGGTGAAAGAGGCCCTAAGGATAATACAAAATCTAATTAAAAATAACTAAGAAAAAAAATTAACACAAATTCGTTTCACAAACTAATGAAGAAGAAACCTAAAAACTCACTATTGCATTTATACATATCATTAGTTAGGATAACTATTATGAGTTCTTTCACGTTGAGTATGAAGAGTTCACCATACCATTTGTACTATCAAAGGAAATACATATAATAATTTAATCCTACTGGAGCTGTAAAATAATAAATCAAACGCGAAGACATGGTAACGATGGCTCTATCATCACGTTTCAAGGGGAGTCCCCTGTCACAGGAGAGCCTGTACGCATTCCAAGGGGAATCAAGTCACCTTGACACCGAAAGCGTGACGTAAATTTAGATAACGATGGCTTCACATTTTGACATTCATTGTTTGCACAAATTGTATGAAAATCATTTCAAAAATTCATGAATAGAATTCAATTTTTTTAAAGTTATATGTGTTAAAGATTACATGACATACATGAGGATTTTCCTTATTTAATGCGACATAAATGGTGTATATGTATAAAAAAATAAGGATAATGCAAAAAAGATCGCTTTAGGGTTTAGAATAATATATATAATAGATAATTCAATCCTACTATAGATAAATAATATCTATAGTACAATTGAAGGTTCATTCATTAGTGTTTCATTCATTAGTTCAATTATATAGTTGGCGTGAAATAAAATGTCTAGTAGACAAATTTAACAATGGTTTACAGACATTGTCATTATACTGTGTATAAACACGTGTTAGATAATAAATAAATAAATTCAAATTAAAAATTAAAAAAATGATTAAGAATACTTAATAAAGACTAGCTATTGTACGCGACTTCGCCCGCGAAACTTTATAAAATATAGCCTTTGTTACTTACTCTCCGTTCATGTAGCTTTCTATAGGTAGGTGAAAGTATTTTCAAAATAGGTCTTTGAAAATAGGTTTTTGAGTTTATTCATTACAAACATACAAAAATACAAATCTTCTCTCTTTATAATATTAGTAAAGATATATAATATGATGTATGAGAATATCTGTTATTTCTTACCCTTTACTCCTTTATTTATTTTGCAGCGTACATAAAATATGCATAATCCTAGTATTGCTTGAGTTTCTATGCCGACGGTCCTCAAATGGTTAATTAAATGGAGTAGTTACATACGTAACTATCTTTTTTTTCAATAGCCCTGTACTTTAAAAGATAGGGAGTTAATGTGACAAGGTTGGTAGTAATCGTCCCTGCCGAACTGCCCTAGACCCAATGAACCCTTGTCAAACGATCAAACGTCCGTCTCTTTTCACTCAACTGTAAAATTGGAGCTCTCTTTATTACGTGTCTTTTGTGGATTTGAAGTGAGCAGAAAACCTGTCGGATGTTAAGGTGGAAAATATAACGTGTAGATCTTTGTTTTATCTTTTAATAAGAAAAAAATGTGTACTGGAGTGAAAACTGCCGTGAAAGCAGAATAAGGTTCGGTTTTCGATTTCGAGTGTGGATTATAGTGGCCCGCGACTTCGTTCGCGTTGAAAAAGAAATTCAAATTCAATTTCAAATTCAAAATATTTTATTCGAAATAGGATTAATTAACAAACCGCTTTTCGACGTCAGAGAGTGGCACGTTCACTACCAAAGTGTGCATTCCTCTGTGGAGAAGAACACCCAAAGAAACTCCACAGGAATCGCATCTTAAGAAAATTTATGTAAGTGAGTAATATAACGCCTGACATCGTTATCGCTGTGACGACGGTGGCGCCGCCACGCGCAGTGGTGCCCAATTCTTTATATTTTTTGACCATCACTCGGGAACAGTACTTTTTTTCTAGATGAAAGGTACGCTATGTCCTTTCTTGTATCCTCGTAACGCATTCGTGTGACAATTCTGATTTTACTCCCATAAGTGTTCATACCACATATATTCATATATGAGGAGTGTCATTTCAAAAGGACTTATTTCCACTTATGAATAAAAATGAAGTAATGATTGGAATCCATTTTTCGTATTCGTTTGCACCTCTATACCAAATTATTTGTAACAATAATGTTTAATTCCTTTACATTTGACTTTCATTTCACGTGTCCAGAACAAATACGCTTATTTCCACGTAATTTGCTCACACCATCTAAGGCACAAAAGATTCTTTTACAAACCGACTTAATTCCTATACATAATTCGATTTATTGAAATTTCAAAAGGAAATAAGTCCTTTTGAAATGACACTCCTCATATATATGCAAAACGATTCTTTAGGAGTAAACTCCAAAAATTTTTCATATACTATTTTTTTTTGCCCTAAAGCGAGTTTTTTATTTACAGACTTGATTATTCCTTCGAAATTATTCGCTATTTTCTCCCACGCTGTCCTATATTCGCAACTACTAGCGACCGAGCTTAGTGACGTCGTTGACACCGGCGTTGGATATAACACGTACGACGACCTCTTTCCAAGATCTTAGAAAGATTATGTATACATGCACAATACTGGAAACTGGTATGTTTTCATTTAGCCTCAGTAAGTTGTTATACAAACATCATAATGGTTTATTATGAAGAAAAAATAAGTATCCGCCGTACTAATATTATAAATGCGAAAGTTTGTTAGGATGGATGTATGGATAGAAATTTGTTACTCTTTCACGCAAGATAGTTTATTACCTGAATTAACATATAAGATATTTTTTATTATGTAAAAATGTTAGCCACGACCCCGCCCATCAACTGCCGCGATAGATAGAAAGCCGTTGGGTTTTAGCCGGTAGGAATCCGGGATAACCCCGCAGTGTCCCCTTCACTGCCGGGTATCCAAGAGGATTTCCCAACGTTAAAAATAAAAATAAAAAAAGGTTCTCTAAGGAATCGTTTAAAAATAAAAATTGGGCGCCACTCGTCACAGCGATAAGGATGTCAGATATTTTCTCACGAGTTATATTTTTCAACTCAGACGAAGTCACGGGCACGAGCTAGTTGCGAATATTTTTTTCGTGGATTTATCCGCAAATAATCTCAGTATCGATATTACTATTTCTTATTACCAATATAAGTTATCTAAAGTTTCATTTCTGTATGTTTAATTTATGGTGCCCCAAGAAAATACAGAGAAAGGTCTCCGTGGTTCAAATAATGGACATTAATCGTAACAGGGCGAACAATTCGTTCTCATACCTAACCGTGTTTGTTACAATCAGATTAATCAATTTTGAGGATAATTTATATTCACTGAACACGAGATTTTGTCTCAACCTCTTCGAGATCGTAATAGATGATCATTCATTTTGATTTCGTTACAAAACTCTTTTTTTACGAGCCTGGGCCCTGATTCTGTATCGCAATTACGATTCCACACTCTTGTCTTACTTTATCAAACCACGTCAATGTCTTGCCTTGTCTTTTCAGAGACATTTAAATCAATTGACAATTTGTTTGTTTCGAAAAATCTTACCACATGTCGCCTTCATATTTAATTAAATGGTTGTTTAATACTTACGTCTTTGCCCGCGTAACTTTGTAAATTATATACTAAAACCTTTCTCGAAAACCACTCTATCCAGTAGTGAAAACCGCATTAAAATCCGTTGCGTAGTTTTAAAGGTCTAAGCATACATATGGACAGACAGACAGACAGACAGCGGGAAGCGACTTTGTTTTATACTATGTGTCAATATGACATTCATAATTTTTTGTGTTTTTTTCTTTTTAGTTTATGTTAGGCAACAGTAGGCTACCTAAAATATATTAAGAAAAAAAAAAAACAATATCAAGTGGTCTAGCTTACATTGAAATGCTGTTCTTAACTCTAATAGATGGCTGAACATAATAACTCATTTTACTAATAGAAATGCTAGAAAAAGTTCAAGAACAAATATGCTTTCGGGCCGATAATGTGGTCACTGTTATTAAAGAAATCAAACAGCGCCAGTAATAATGTATTGTACAATCATGACATTGGAAATATCTACTCAAGTTGTAAATAAGTAAATAAAGGCACATTCACACATAACATAAATAAACAATTGAAACACGTTCCCTAAGAACTCCTCCGAGATAACATCACAGAAATAATGTGTAATATATCAACAACTGTCAACACATTTTTAGGATTTCGTGAGTAAAAGGAAAAAAAATGGGAAATTTGTAAGATCACTCGTGAAGTCGTGACGCTTCTAAACATAGATAAATTCTAACGTAGAACTTATATCTGAAAACTATGCGAGTTTGAAAATAGAATAATGTAAAATAATTTGACATACTTTTGTTAACTGCTAACTGACCTAACCTTTTTGTTGTAGTAACTAACTAACTTAAGTTAAGTTAGTTACTTAACTTAGTACTGAGATTCTTAAAAATCTTTTAAGATTTTTTCTGTTTATTTTAAATTAATTTCTTTGCCATTCACCCATTGTTCTTTGTAAAAACACATTTTTAAAGTATCCTTTAAGTATGTATCTCTAGCCTGTTTTGTAACTTTTTCCCTCTTACTGTTCTAACACTTTTTAAACATCAACGCAAAAACTGGGTGCTATAATTTTGACGTGTGTGTCTGTGTTTCTGTTTGTGGAATTTTAGCTCCCGACGGATGGACTGATTTTGATTCGGCTTTTTTGTTTAAAGCTGACGTAATCGGAATATTTCTTACCTATAATAATTTTATGAAGATCTATTTAAGCTTTTGCAGACAATCCGCCTATTCCTTAGTTGACGAAGGGATTTCACTAACTTCCACTTGTTCAATTGATGTGAAATTTGGTATACTGTTTGTTTGTTTGTTTGTAGTTTGGTATAAATTTGTTATGTACTTCGGTGGCATTTCTATGACATGGTAACCTAGTAGTATGCGGTATATCTTTTTTTTTTTTTGAGGAGGAGTAATCTGCTTACAGATTCCCCGCTGGTCGCCCAGCACCTGATCATAGCGGCACTGGGAATACCCACTAAAACTCCCCGATGCCTCCTTGCCCTGTGAGCGGGGTGAACCGGGCTCTGCCGAAGCAACAACTCCGATCCACCCCAGGGCAGCCTAGCCTTTGCCGGCTAGACTAACGCCAACGGTGGATTGCCCGGAGACACCCAGGCAATCCCCAGACGGTGGGACCTTGTGCAGGCAGACACAGGTAGTCAACCATGTACGCAGGTCCCCTAGGACAATTGAAAACGAGCTAGATATGCCCGCCTTCTCCTGCCTGCGTCTGAGGGAAGCGAAATACCTGCCTCTTCCTCTCGCACCCTCTCAGCTGCTTCCTTCTGCGACATTACAGAACAAGTATGCAAGTAAGTATGCAAGTAGTATGCAGACAAGTATGCGGTATATCTAGCAACTTAAAGCAGATATAGCAGATAAGCAGAATGTCAGGACTTAATTTCCTGACATTCCTGACATTTAATTTCAAATTCAGAAAAACCAAAAACACTTATTTTAATTAACGTAAGTACTTGTTTTGGTGATTTTATCGTAAACACCAAACAAACCAAAGTTTAACTGTTGCAAATTTAACAAACTGTCGCAAAATTTGTCACATAGCGGGTTCTACCGTTCTACCGCAGTCACCGATATTATGGAAGTTATCTCGAAAATGGAGTCTGATCGAGGGTTCGTAAAGGAAATAATACGTTTAATTTTCAACTAGAGATTAATTCAAATATCTACTAAAGTTGAACATCTAGGTTTGCTCTTAAATTAGCCCAAGATTATAAAACCATTTCCTATTACGGGAGTCGTTAGGTTTGTTGACTGTAAAACGCCAGCGGGCTGACTGTGGATTCAGGCTGCTTCTGACTGGTTCTATTGGAAAATTTTGGGGGATGCCCATAATATGTCCAGCAGTGGACGTCTTATGGTTGATAAGATGATGATGAATATTTTGCAAATATTTCGAGATAAGAACTATCCGTACTTTTTATTTTATATTTTATTTTATTAATATTATAAATGCGAAAGTTTGTATGTATGGATGTTTGTAACTATTTCACACAAAGACTACTGAACAGATCACCATGAAATTTTGCATACACGTTGTCTGGGACACCAGAAAGGACATAGGGTACCTTTCATCCAGAACACGGACGAAGTCGCGGGCAGCAGCTAGTTTAAATATATATTAGGGTGAGACTATTCTGCCCAAAATATCATAGGATATGTTCAAACAAAAATTTAAATTTTAAGATGTGCTCCATTGAACCTGAAGTTTTCCCATTTAAATAATACGGAAAACATTATCTACTTTTTTATGTTATTTATCTACGCAAACCATGAAGATTTTATTTTCCTCTTTATAATGTTAGTGTAGATAAAATTAAAAGAGAAAACCTTTTTAATATACTAAACATAGTGTTTTATTCTCAAAAAGTATCATTCACATACTGTTTGTTGTCTTCCTTTTTAGAAAAAAAGCTTTGGTTTTGAATACCTGTTGTTTTACAATGTTTTTTCAAAGGCACCGAAAAAAGGTCGTCCGTTTGTACAATTCTTGTTGGCGGGTTTTATTTTTTCAACTGTGTCATCTAAACTGTGCATGTTTTAGCATATATTCCACAAACATTTTTATGTAACTGCGCCTTTTATTAAAAGTGCCCGGTGTATCGTGTTAAAGATTTACGTATCAGAGTGATTTGTTTAGCAATACGCCTTTGGTAAGCAATCACTCTTTGAATCGGAGACAACACCACAATGGTGTACCATTGTTTTTCAAACTTTTTAGTGTCGTGACCCAGTAAACTGGCAAAAGTTAACAAAAAAAAAAAAATAGCTGACCCGGCAAACGTTGTTTAAAAAAAAATTTTTTTTTGGTGTTGGCCACCTTATTACTTAGAATAGGTATAAACCTATTGTCAGACCTATTGTCAGACCCACCGAATATACACAAAAAAAGGATATTCGGATCCTTTTTTGTGTGTACGAGTCAAACTCCGTATGAAATCATGAAAACGAAGCTTATCTCATATTCGAGTGCGAAATGCCCTGCAGGGGACTTCAATATTCCATTGAATGTTGAAAACAAACTCTACAGTTTATATGTGAAAAATTGACAATCTTACTCTGGTTATAATAAAAGTCATATTTGATTGGCCCTGTGCGGCTGTAACTTCTTAAGCCGCCATCTCCGCAAAACATCTCTTGAATTGAATAGAGCTTTTGACGTACTCGCACAGAATTTTGAAGTGCAGTAAAAAGTTCTAATGATGCCAACAGGTAAGTATGGTGAGACTCGCTACTTATGATAACGGAAAAGAGTTGGACCAATTTTCTGCACTTTTTTATATTAATATAAAGGTCGACAAACAGGTTGAAGGCTACGGTCACTCTGAAGTAGGCAATGCTATATATGTGCTGAAAGAGCGCTGCCAACCTTATGAAATCTACGCGCAGAATAATAATGAGAAACATTTGAAGAAATAATTATTAAATTTAATGTAAGTATTTACTTTTAACTTAATGGAAAGTAGGTGATTACATAATAAACACTATTATTTTTATGAATTGTTATCTTAAAAATAGGTTTCGTGATTTTTATTTGGAGAATCCATAATTTTTTAATAAATGCATTTTTTTATGTACAGGTAATTTTTTATATAGAACATTTTCATAAATGTACATTGTTTAATAAATTAAAATTAGAATTTTTTGAATAATATATCTGCCTGATTCTTTTTTTTTTAAATATAGTCTATTAAGCACTGTATTTTTAGCGCAAATACAACAACTTGTGGCGTTGCTTGTGTTATAGGCGACAGTAGCCATCTACCATCAAGTGAACCGTCAGTTTGTCTATCGACCTTAACTTAAAAAAATGCCCCATGAAAAGACACTACATGCCAATTATCATGAAATTGATCGAAAATACAAATCTATACTAATATTATAAAGCTGAAGAGTTTGTTTGTTTGTTTGAACGCGCTAATCTCAGGAACTATTGGTTCGAATTGAAAAATTCTTTTTGTGTTGGATAGATCATTTATTGAGGAAGGCTATATAGCATCACGTTGCGACTAATAGGAGCGAAGAAACAGTCGAAAATGTGGAAAAAACGGGGAAAATTATTCATCTTTGAGGGCTTCCGTTGCGTGCGCTGCGAAAACCGTTCGAGATACCCAAATGATTCCCAAATTAACTAAGTATTCCACGCGGACGAAGTCGCGAGCACCAGCTAGTATAAAATATTTTTGGTCGAATTGGTATTCCACCGAAAGGGCTGTTTCGTGAAATCTTGTAAAAAATTCAATGCTGGAAAAGACTCATACTCACGTCAGCACCTACGCTTATTACTTGAACAACTTCTAAGACAACTTTACACTTGAGAATTTGTTGTAATTTAGAGTTATTACTCAAAGTCGTTTGAACGTCTCGTATGAAAGTTATTCTTTTAATTAGCTGCCTCATAATTAAGTCACATTTCGTAAGACAACAGCGAACAACTTAAGCTGTTAGCGTAAGTCTTATTCAAGTAAATGATACTTAATTTTTGGAGTGAATTTTGTTTTCGTAATTCAGTAGACTAATAACAGTGTTTATTTTTTTATACGATAGTAACTATTATTTAATCTGTGGTTTTACTCTCTTATAGAGTAGTTTACTATTTATATACAATGTTGTATATTAAAGTTTATATTCATTAGCTGGTGCCCGCGACTTCGTCCGCGTTCTGAATGAAAGGAATGAATGTCCTTTCTGGTGTCCCAGACAACATGTATGCAAAATTTCATGGTGATCGGTTTAGTAGTTTTTGCGTGAAAGAGTTACAAACATCCATACATACATCTATACATCCATACAAACTTCCGCATTAGTACGGACTAGCGACCCTCTCCTGGCTTTGCCCAGGATTTTATATACGCAAACCTTCCGCGTTTAACGCTCGCTTTCCATTGGTGAAAACCGCATTAAAATCTGTTGCGTAGTTTAAAAGATCTAAGCGTACATACAGAAGGACAGAGATGGTGGGAAACGACTTTATTTTATACTAGCTGGCGCCCGCGACTTCGTCCGCGTGAAAAAAGTAGCCAATCCTGTGTACCATACGTTTAAATATTTATCTACCAAGTTTCATGAAAATCAGTGAATTCGTTTAAGAGTTATGGAGGAACATACATATATACATACATACCCACATACATACATACATACATACATACAGAAAAAATCTAAAAATCTTCAATTTAGTTTCAGTGTCATATATAGAGTCTATAAACACGATATCTCTGAAAACAAAGTAACTTACTCCATGACCAACCCTTACAGATTTATTATTAGTATTGACTAGCTGTTGCACGCGACTTCGCCCGCGTTTATAAAATCCAGCCTATGTTACTCGGTTATAATGTAGCTTTCTATTGGTGAAATAATTTTTAAAACGTCCGCGTTGAAAAAGCAATACCTATATCGCCTCACATCGTTATTGCTATTACACTTAGCCGGGAGTTAGTTTCCTTAATTTTAGATGATCCCTCGGGAGCAGTACTTTTTTTCTGGATGAAAGGTACCCTATGTCCTTTCTGGTGTCCGTGACAACGTGTATGCAAAATTTCATGGCGATCGGTTCAGTAGTTTTAACGTGAAGGATGTACAAACATACAAATCATCTCTCCTTATAATTTTGGCTCTATGCTTGGCTTCGACATGAAAATTGCCTTTCAAAGCTGCTGTTGACTTAACAATTAATGAATTCTTGTCAAAAACGCCAACTTTTCAATTACACCGCAACAATTTTACGGTCGATCAGTCAATGGGGCAGAATATTAAAAAGTAATGCCTCATTAGTGCCCTTTAAGTAGACCGGAAAATCAGGACTTAAGTTATTATGAATTTTTGATGAAGTCTTCAAATATTTCGTTTTTTCTTCTTCCTTATTATACGAATCGCGAGACGAATTTTTAGAACTCAATTTTGGAAATTTGTATTTTTGGGTTTTAAAAAAAATGTACTAATAAAGCATAAAAAGGCGTAGGTTCATAGAATCGTTCATATGAAATTTATATATATAACATATCGTCGTTGTCAAACCACTATCATTATTACGTATAACGTATTTACTTTACTTACTTTAATTAGTGAAATAATCATTTGAAACTCTCTCTCTGAATATTTTTCTCTCTGAATTATTTTGACTAGCTCATGACTCATGAATATCTACAGGTTGATTATAATGAAGCCTTGCATGCATAACTGTTAGGCGAGTTATTACTAAATGTTTATTCAGAATATTATTTGATGAATGAATAGGATTGTAGCGCTAACAAGCTGCATCTAATTTACAACTTTGCTAGATATTGCACAGTTTAATTATAAGAGTAATTCATTTACAATTCCACGCAGGAATTGCTGCTATAATATTATGCATCACTTAAATTATTACTGCTCTCTATTCAAAGCTTGGATGTGTTTTAAATGTTGGATGTTATTGTTACAGTCATGTCATGTAATTTTACATACACGTTATCAGGGATTCAGAATTAGGCTATCTTTTCTGATGCACAATTCTTTTCTAATCTTCCTGACCTTTTCTGATAAGACGTTCTTGACGCAATCTGCCTCCAAACTTACTGTGCTCGTCGTCGTATTCAAGTTTCCGTATGAATACATTTATTTATTTTATTTTTATTTTATTTTATTTCAACATAAATTCTACAGCAAAACAAAATAACATACAATAGATACAATTTATTAATCTACCTACATTGCCTAACATTTCATCCAGAAAAAAGTACTTCTCCCGAGGGCTCATCTAAAATCAAGGAAACTAACTCCCGGCTAAGTGTAATAGCAATAACAATGTCAGGCGATATATTGCTTTTTCAACGCGGACGAAGTCGCGGTGACCAGCTAGTATAAAGGGGTGAAAGACTTTGAGAATATAAGAGTTTGTAAACAGTTAAAATATATAAAAATAATTATCAGAAATATGATCAAAACATAATGTTTTAGTGAAATACGTTTCACATAAATTGTTTTAAAAACTGCTCCACTCCAATTTGCATAAAATAAAACGAGTTTAGTCCAGTCGACTTTTCACCCTCGCTAGTAACGGAGTGATGTTGTTAATATTCACAAAAGGATACTGTACTCCCGTAACTAGGGGTAGTAATTTGGATTACTTACTGCGTGTGAATTTGATTAACTTCGTGGGCGCTTTGGCCCTACCTTAAAAACAAGAAAAATATTTAATAAAAACACATTTTTGTATATTGTTATGAAAATCTCGATAGCGAAATATAACCGAAGGAAATAATAATATTTGCAAATTTTTTTAACCTAAATATGACTGTCGCCAGACTCGCAGAGATGCTGTCAGTTACGGGAAAAATGATCCCAGTAGTTCCGTTGAAGTAGTTCCGTGGCGGAACTAGTGAGTATTTTTTCACAATAGTTCCGCTACAATTACCCGCGGGACGCGGGCCGTGTGTTTTATACGAATACATGTACGTTACGAGAAATATTTCCTTTGAGCGTATTATATCATTATACGCTCGAATAAAGAATTCGAATATATACTATATATACCAAAAAATAGTTTGATCTTTTAGCTATCCAATGGTGTAAATAAATTTTGAATGTAGATGATAGGTATGTAGCTACACCACCAAATTCTATTCCTCGTTAAAATAATTAATTTTGTCTCTGTTCTAAAAATATTTGCGTATATTATGATTTCTCGGTTTAATCCGAATTACTGTTGAATGAATTGAATTACAATTAGGGTGAGTGTCAAAACACATTCCCTCGAATTGGGAAAAGAGGTTAATGTTTTTTTAATATAAATACTAACTGACCCGGCAAACGTTGTTTTGTCATATAAAAAACTTTTTGGGGTGATCCACCCTTATCACTTAGGGGTATAAATTCTCAGACCTACCGAATTTACCCAAAAAAAAAAAAAACATAAAAATCGGTCAAGTCGTTTCGGAGGAGTACTATCACTTTTGACATGAGAATTTTGTATATTAACTATATATATGTACTAGCTGGTGCCCTCAACTTCGTCCGCGTTGAAAAAGCAATATAACGCCTGACATCGTTATTGCTATTATATTTATCCAGGAGTTAGTTTTCTTAATTTTAGATAATCTCTCGGGAGCAGTACTTTTTTTCCGGATGAAAGGTACTCTATGTCCTTTCTGGTGTCCCAGACAACGTGTATGCAAAATTTCATGGTGATCGGTTCAGTAGTTTTTGCGTGAAAGAGTTATAAATATCCATACATACATCCATACAAACTTTCGCATTTATAATATTAGTACGGACTAGTACGGATATATAAATTAGGTTGAACATACTTTATACTGTAACTGTAGTAGATATATGAATTAAGATCCTGTAGATATTGTGTTAAGATTTATTTTATTAATGACTTTGAAAACAATAGTACTGATCAAGGTCCAAACATCCATCATGGCCACTCGGCTCCATATTATGTAGACTTTATCAGATTAAGAAGGTTATGACGCATTATTTTATTAAATAGTCCTAGAAACATGTAAGGTATACTTTGACATTAGTGAACATATTTCATTTTTAAATGAATAATGCAAATTTAAAAGAAAGGACAGAGCATAGTGTTGGGACAGTCGATCTGTTAAAATTATCAGTATATAACATCAGAGATAAAATTTTGAATTTGTGATATCTATATCTAAACATATTAGGTATAAATTACTAGCTGAACCCGGCCACACTTTGCTGTGGCTCAGTCAGCAATATTCCACGGTTGCCATAACAACGGTCAACGTATTAAAATTATGTTATTTTCATAAAAATATATAAGTAATGCCTCAGATTATAAGTTACATGAAAATTTATTCACAAAGTAAAATATATTAATTAAATCATCTCGGATACTTTTTGAGAACCTTGTAACCTTAGATTAATTATTAGTCTCGCTGCGCTCGACTAGATACTGCACTATCTAAAAACAATAGCTCCGTGAATGCGGCAACTTTTTAATGTAGTGTGTGTAAGACATCGTCACTTTCTATAACTTTTTACTCAGTTTCATTATATTTTAACACAGTTTCACTACGCAAACTGGCATTTTATTATGCCCAAAATTTAATAAAATATTCGGCACGTACACATCACAGACAGCTTGTAGTGTGACTGGCTCGGGTACGCCGAAATCGGCGTAGTATTTGTTGCCGCATTTGACAAGTACGCCGGCGGTATCTAGTCGAGCGCAGGAGACCAATTTTATTAATTTTTAAAGAAGCACATCCATCAAGTGACGAGAGAACGTCGGTCGAATCAATCATTGCTTCAATTACATTAACAAGAATCCACAATTTCGTTATGAGTTTTAATTTATGGAAATTTTCTACTTGGAGGAAAAGAGACGGCTTAATAGCACACTTCATGAGTGAAAATACTACTCGGAATTTTTTTATGCACTCTAAAAAGCTAGCTCTCTAAAGCTAGTATATTATAAACTAGCTGGTGCTCGCGACTTCGTCCGCGTGGAATAGTTATTTTGGGAATCATTTGGGTATCTCGAAAGGTTTTCGCAGCGCACGCAACGGAAGCCCTCAAAGATGAATAATTTTCCCCAACTTTTTCACATTTTCGACTGTTTTTTCGCTCCTATTAGTCTAAAGCCTTCCTCGATAAATGATCTATCCAACACAAAAATAATTTTTCGATTCGAACTAGTAGTTCCTGAGATTAGCGCGTTCAAACAAACAACAAATATTATAAATATATACTAGCTGAAGTTCCTTTTTTTTTGAAAACCCACAGGAAACCATTTTTTAGGATAAAAAGTATCTTACAGTTTTAATCCAGGTGATTATTACTACATCAATTATTAATATAACCGCATTCAAATCGGTTAAGCCGTTTCTGAGACAAACAGACAAAAATTTTGTTTAAAAAAAGCAAACGGCTTGCTTACGAATTTATTATATGTAGGTAAAGATATTTAAATTTATGCATCTAGTGCAGGTTGCACTAACAAATAACGCACTTAAGGATCATATAATAATATTTAATGAGTTGGTAATATTATCATATAATAATATTTACTTGTTTAAAAATTATATTTTTTATATTTGTTTAAAATATTAAAAAAAAAATTATAATATTATTTATAATTAATTTATATTATAAATCACTCACTAGGATAAATGTGAATGTGAATTTGTTTGTTTGTTACGCATTCACGCAAAACTAAATCACTCACTAGAATAAATGTGAATGTGAGTTTGTTTGTTTGTTACGCATTCACGCAAAAACTACTGAACCGATCACCATGAAATTTTGCATACACGTTGTCTGGGACACCAGAAAGAACATAGGGTACCTTTTATCCAGAACGCGGATGAAGTCGCGGGCATCAGCTACAGTTAATATAAAATCGAAAAAAATTAAAGAAAAAGTAATATTTTTAAAGGCGTGAAAGCCGAACAAATACAATGCGGAAGTGAGCTTTATTTATCTCCCTTTGGCATTTATAATATTAATTAAAAAAGTTACCTGCAATAGATCCTAAACAAAAACAAATTGAAACATAATAACATCCAATTCATTAGGTTATGAAGGAAAACAAAGCGAACCAGTGGGAGGGCTGAAAATCCAGTGAAATAAGAACGGATTCGCCCGAAGCCAACAATTTACCCTCAACGTTTCAAAAATATTCTCACGTTCAAAAACTCTTTGTAAATATCCTATTATTATCATTTACAATTGCCGCAGATCTCGTTACTCGTTTACTTGTTGCTGTTTGAGTTTTGATTTCATTTTATTGTTAACATTTTATTAGAATGATGAAAACTATAGTGCATTAGCAGAAAGTATAAAAAGAGCGGATTTTTGGAGTTTAGTCCTTAAGAATCTATTTGCATATATCTATACTCATATTATAAAGCTGAAGAGTTTGTTTGTTTATTTGTTTGAATGCGCTAATCTCAGGAACTACTGGTTCGAATTGAAAAATTCTTTTTGTGTTGGATAGATCATTTATTGAGGAAGGCTATATAGCATCACGTTGCGACTAATAGGAGCGAAGAAACAGTCGAAAATGTGGAAAAAACGGGGAAAAAAAATATATTCATATTTGAGGGCTTCCGTTGCGTGCGCTGCCAAAACCGTTCAAGATATCCAAATGATTCCCAAAATAACTAATCCACGCGGACGAAGTCGCGAGCACCAGCTAGTATTATATATATTAAGCCCGTGGTATGAACATTTATTTATAGTTTAATTTTTTTGAATATTTTAGATTATCTGAAGTTTCATAAATATTGCGCCATCTACTTAATATTACTTAAAAAAAAAACGATTCTTTCGGCGTGTTCGAATTGTGGAAATTTAAATTTTATAATCGTTCGTACAGTCGTGTCGGAGCTGACACACATTTTGTGGCTCTGGTCTGGATTTGAAAGTAGTGGCAGGGCACACTGCATTTCGCAGTCATTCGGGCAGCCCGTCTGACGACAGTAATTACTCCTTTACTACTACCGTGAAATAATAGCATAATTATGTGCTTTTGTGTTCCGAGAGTGAGTAAGGGATGCCAGAGTCCATTGCCCCATCCCTTTCGTTTTCCCCTTACCCTCAATCGTTCTATGATCGGCACAGTACTTGGAGCACGTGTGGCGTTGCTTGTGTTCTAGGCGACGGTAGTCACCTACCATCAAGTGGACCGTCAGCCTGTCTGTCGATCTTAACATAAAAAAAAGTGAGCTGCACCTATATAGACATCAATTGTACTTGGTTCAATTCAATCTATTAGATTCTTCCCTCGTCGTTTGCAGTGCACCACTTCATTACCCTTAATGTGGGGTAAATCCATCAAACTGCGTCGACATAATCAATCACATTGTCATTCCTTTTTAATTTCCTTGACCCAGTTCGCAGAGACGACATCATTTTCGCATTAATTTTACTCTAAATGTTGATTGATTTCACCTGAAATCATTGCTGTATCGCCGTATTAGATATTTACACTGGCTTCCAACAGTATTTGAAATTTATTAAATGCGAAATTTAAAGTATACATGTAAAAGATTTTTAGAATTTTGCGAAAGTTTATAATTTGTGAATAGAAGATGAAGGGATGGCTAGAAATTAACAGTTTGCTACATTATGTATGTGCTACATGCTATGTGCTACATATGTAGTGGTCAAATGTATGAAATACAAATCTGTATAAAATACTAATATTATAATAAATCCTTACTTTATTACAAAGATAACAAAAACAATTTTACAGTATACAAGTTTATCTATGTACTGTAAATTAAGGATTAAAAAAAAATTGTAGTTTGGTATATGTAGCGGCTTCAATGTCAAACCCAAGCAATTTCGCTGCAGGCTTGAATCGGTGTCGCGTTCCTGGAATACACATACTGGTGGCTCGAATTATTGCGGTAGGTACTTGTTTTAGTTCTAAGCCAACCTAGTATTATAACCAACATAGTAGATCCATATGAAAGTTACCTACTTAAGCCAGCGGATCAGAAAGTTGGAGTGGCAGTGGGCAGGATACATGGAACTATGAAACCATGGAACTATAGAACTATCGAACTATGTCGGAGAGCCAACGGTCGCTGGGGCCGGAAAGTTGTCGGAGGACCAGTAAGTGCAGCGCAGGACGTCCATTCTCAAGGTGGACAGACGACCAGATGCGGGTCGACGGTAGATCCAGGCTGCTTCTGACTGATCCTATTGGAAAATTATAGGGGGGCCTAGGTCCAGCAGTGGACCTCCTGGGGCGGAGATGATGATGACATAAAATAAACGCAACTTATAACTTAAAATACGTGTATTTTAGGTGCTAAGAAAGAATTTTTGAAAATTTTAACTATTGCGAAACTTGAGGCGTGTCGCTAGTATTTTATATTTTTAAATTTTTGTTTAGTTAGTTTTAGATTACAATGTATTTATTCATTTGTATACAGAAATACATGAAAAACATTAAATCAAACAGTTAATAGAGAAAATGTAAGTGTTCATAAAATGCTGTGTTGACGGCTTTATCAAAAAAAGTTTAACAATTCAGCTAGCGTATCACAGTAAAATAAATTTAGACGGAGCGCGCTTTTCGTACACATTCAAGGGGAAGTGAAGCGACGTAACTTAAATTTTTACGAGGTTTAAAAAAAATAGGTACGTTCAAAAATATTTTCCTATTTCGAGTGCTTTAGCAAATTTACATACTAAATTATTTATGCTTTTTAAATAATTAATGTAAATATTTAAAAATATCTGGATTTCTCGTACGCCAGTAAACGGATTTGGTTGAAAATTTGATATACAGATGTATTTTTTATTATTTTTAAAGTTTGTTCTTGCCCAACAACCAGCTGTGTAACGAAGAAGATGCCTATTCACTCGAAACTTGAAAATATCTGGGTTATATGAGCTCGGAATTACAGACGGCGGTAGGAAGTTCCAAACCTTAGAAGTGCGCATTATAAAGGATGTTAAAGCGCTTGGTTTTGACTATTCCCTGTGTCGCCACATTAAAAAGTTTGAGAAACGATAGTCTGTGGTATGTGGAATCAGAAATTGCTAATTATTGCGTTTGGACATAAAATCTTATATCTTCTATAAAATTCTCGTGTCCCAGTGTTTGTAACCAAACTCCTCCGGAACGGTTTTATATATTTTTGTGAAATTTTTGTGTATATTCGGTACATCTGAGAATAGGGTGTGAACTATTTTTTATACCCCTAAGTGATAAGTGAGTGGCCCACCTCAATTTTTTTTTTTTTGGTAAAAGAACGTTTACCTTGTCAGTTAGTAAAGTAAAAAATATTCCGTTTATTCCATTCAATAGTCTTAAATGCGTCCACAACTCTTACAATGCTTACAACTCTTTTGTAGATGTGCTTTGAATGTTAGCCGTCCGTTAACACCGGGGATTTGATTTGTCAACCCGCTGTCAAAATAAATCCAATCGTCCAATACGTTGTGTAGCGTGAACAAAATTGATGATAGTTGGAATTCAAATTTTAAATGGTTTTAAATTTTCCTATTATGAACAGAGAAGGTTTATTTGGCTTTGTAGTGTTCAAACTTTCGAATATAAAAATTTGAACAAAACAAAAATTTTAACGTTTGAAATGTTTTCGTGCATGATTTTTCAACAAAGTTCTTAAATATCACGGTCAAGGACATTTAAGTACTGTCAATTCTGACAGACTGACTAGCAGACTGACGATCCGCTCGAGTAGGTACTAATGTCAATAAATACTTATATTATCATTTAAAATTAAAATACTCAATATCAATTTAAAATTGAATGTTTTGATGAAAAATATATAAGTATAGAAGGCCTAACATAGATAAGAAAGTGTAAACATCGCTTGCATATCGCGTGCGTAAGTCACATGTCGAACGATTTAAATCGACATGTTCCCATTCGCTTACAGACTTAACGAGCGGAAATCCTGTGACGTCACAGCAAGACCTCAGTCTGTGCACCAGAAACTAAATTCCGTCGAATGTTTCCACAAACTCATTTTAAAATCCATTTCCTTTGCATAAACGTTGTTGAGCTGCACACTGTAAAGCTGACACGGCTGTCACAAGTGCGTTCTGTGGAAAGTTTCAAATCCATCACGAAAACTACACATAGTCGGGAACCACGATAAACGCAGCCAGTAGAAGCCTATTGAAAAAAAATTTCTTCTTTCTACGAAACCAGTTTAGTAGAAAGAAAAAAATCTTTGTACGTAACTGGTTTCGTAGAAAGAAAAACAATTCTTGTCACGTAACTGGTTACGTAGCGTTGGTTTCGTAGGCGGCCGAAGCAAATTATATGTACCTATGACCTATATATCTTCTTATATATAAAATTCTCGTGTCGCAGTATTTGTAACAAAACTCCTATGAACCGGCTTGACCGATTTTTATGAATTTTTTGTGAATATTGGTCTGAAAATAGGTTGTAAACTATTTTTTATACTTACCACAAAAAAATTTTTTTTGGCAAAACAACGTTTGCAGGGTCAGCTAGTACTTTATGTACTTGTTTATTTTAAGGTCGACAGACAGGCTGACACAACAGCACATCTGTTATTTCATAATTGTATTCTGTAAGGGGGTGTTTACTGCCGTCGGAAGGGCTAATGACTGCAAAATGCAGTGTTGCCACTAATTGTCACATCAAGTTTACGCCCATTTTTTTAAATATATTTAGACGATTCCTCGGAAAAAAACTTTTTTCCAGGATAAATAGTTCCATATATGCTAATCCAGGTAATAAATTATCTGTGTGTCAAACTTCATCCAAATTCGTTGAGCAGTTATTGTGGTATAGAGTATGCTATACGTTTGAACAGAATTTTCGAATTTTAGTAATCTTACCCAATGCGGTACGCGTTATTTCGCACCGTATTTTAGCGGACGACATAAGAAAGGTTGCAGTGTCATATGTGCCCAGTGAAGTCAGCTAAATATTGCATACGACATAGAATATTTGCGTATGGGCACATCTTGAGCTTATCCCCTTGTGTCGTATTAAATTATACATATTTTTGTAATACTGCCTTTATTTTGAAAATATTTTTCATTTTTCTATAAATTCAATGTACATTGTTACATGTGTTTTTAATAATAAGAGTATTAGAATATAAATAAATCATAATATAGACCTATATTTTTTAAATTCGATATTTTTGCTGACTAGGTACAAAAATTAACGAAGTCAAGTTGATCTAAAATTTTTAATAATTATGATAGATAAAATCAATAATTGTTATGAAACATCGTTTTGGTAAAAGTACAGGAAAAGTCAGATAGAAAATGTTATAGTTCAGAAATAACAGTATCAACACAGTCAAACAACTTTTCTGTTGAAAAATTAATAAGGAACGATTTAATAGTTTGAGTTACAACCTTTAGTAATGGAGAGGCACTGAAAAAAGAAAAATAATTTGTCATTTTCTTTTGACATTTTGACGACACGTTTGGTCTTGTGGCTAGTAATCCTAGCTGTAAACAAGGCAGTCGCGGGTTCGAATCCCGCTAGGGGCAAATGTTTATGTGTTAACATTTACCTTTGTACCTGAGTCATGGATGTTTTGTATTTATAATATGTATGTATGTATTTACAAAAAAAAGTATTATATGTATATCAACTATCTGGTATCCATATCATACAATCATTAAGTTGCTTACTTCGGAACTAGATGGTGCTGTGTGGAATGTGTGAATATATTTATTATTTATTTATTATTATTATTATTATTTTCTAGAAATCGACATAGGATTCAAAATTTAGGACACCGGCATAGGACATAGGATTTTACATAAAAAAACAAGGGATTTAATAATTCAATATATGTTTTATTAAATGTAGTGTCAACAAAGAAACATTAAGTTCCAATTATACAGATTTTTTTTTATTTGGAACAAAGATTAGCACAAATGGCCTAAGGGAGAAAAGTCATTACTTCGCCGACCTTAGACAATACACTGTTGCGGTATTTCCTTTTTGTAAGGAAAAATTTAACAAAGTTAATTATAACACAACATTAGCATGTTCTCTTTTCAAACAGTTCTCTAACGAACCTTCGCTTTTGATTTTCCCGGGACTTTCTCTAGTAAGTCAGCCACGATACGAATAACGAGGCTTTATTGTCGTGTAATGAAAATTTACAATCCTAACTAATATTATTAATGCGAAAGTGAGTTTGTCTGTTTTTTGTACTTTACGCCTTAAGTAGTCAATCGATTATTTTGAAATTTCGTATACACGTTTTTAGAGATACAGAAAAGGAGGTACCATACCTTTTATCTAGAAAGTTGAGCGTTCTTACGAGGCCCATAGTTGACTCAAAATACATTGGCTTTCCGTACTATGTGCCTTGCTTATTGTCTCTTCAACTTCTGCATTATAAATTTCACAATAGACATTAAAAAAAATTATTATCACATTTCTTCCCTTTCTTCCATCGGACACACAGACGGCTGGGTTACCATCCTCATTTTGTCGAAATCCCAATTTTTCGGACCAAGCGCTTTAAAACATCCTTTATAATGCGCACTACCAAGGTTTGGAATTCCCTGCCGATAACCTAAATCTTTTCAATTTTGGACTGAATATTAGGCATCTTCTGGGTGAGCTCGCTCCATTATAGGCTTCATTCTTGCTACACAGTTGGTTGTTGGCCAAAATCAAACCTTCGTGGTTGAAGTTCCTCGGTCATCTGCACCTTACATCAAGTGAGATCGCGGCCAAGCGCTACCTTAACCTTTATAAAAAAAATCAAAATTATAACTTTCTTAATAGGATTTTTTAAAAAAATAGACAACAAATATTCTGAATTCGCATTTACCAACTCACGTACGCAGCCGGCCCTCTATCCGCTGTCCATCCGAAAAGGTGCCTCATAAATTCACCGAAATTGTTCAATTTCGCCTGTCGCAAAAATTAATGACGTCATTTCGTGCCGTGTTTCGTTTGGAATGTTTGCCTACTTGTATATCTTCAGATGAATGGTCACACGATTGTGTATAAATAGGATTTGCAGACGTATCCGAGGTTCACACAAAATTGGAAAACTAATTTCGCCCGGTCATCTGTCTCCCACTACGAGTATATTCAGCTGGCTGTGAGTCTGGACGAAATTAAATCGGACAAAGAACTGACTTGAGACTCTGACGTTAAGCTGATTCGACACCTGAGTAATATTTTGAAAGAGAAAGGAATATAAGTAATCAAAGTCAATTTTACAAAAGTTGATTTCTAAAGAAATTTATTTTAAGACTAAATTTTGCCCACGAAGAACCGCATTTCTCAATTCATTTCTAAAGTTAACCCAATCGGGAATCAAACCCCGAGCACCCAAACCACTCGTCCAACGGGCTCGTCAAGCATTGTTGAAAAAAAAAACATAATTTATTCAACATCGCCAGTTTTAGATAGATATAAATAGATATAAAGCTGTGTTTGTCCAAAAATGAACCCTTATATGAATAAGCTGTTCTTCGGCGAAAATTTTACGAACGGTCTGAAAGAGAGTAATGCCTAAAATATACAGGTTGATATTTTTATTCTGCTATATTCCGCTCGCTACATGAAAAGATGACAAATGCGAAGGACGAGTGATGATGGCAGTCGATTATTTACATTTTTAAGTTGAGCTCGTGATAATGCGAGGGTTGCGTTTCATTGCTTCCAATTTGTTTTTACATGTCTCTTAACGGGGTTAATTTGAAGTAATATAATATCAATTTTCTCAACAAAAATATTATTTTTATTTCCATTTTAAAAAATATCATAAATAAATCCACGTGGGAAGAATTGGATTTATTTATGACGCTATGTATCCATGTAATCTATGGATCTATGTAAACACTATAGTTCCATGTAAAGCGTACTTTAATATACTTAGTACGCCATCATAGTTCTAAAATAAATTTTATTGAGGTTATTCTCAAGAATAAGAATAAGCACATACTTACTAAACATTTTCGGCAGTCTATCTATCACTAAAAAGATGTACAGATTGAATGGAATTAAATGAAAAACGATATTTTTTCGGAACTGATACCAAGCTAGTGAGGTGAATAAAGAATAAAACTTCAGGGAGAAATAAGACGTAAGTAGTGCTATTCTGAGGGATGCCATGCGAGAATAATTCCCGGGGGAAATAGAAAGTTTATTCCAGTGATTAACTCTCTGAGAGTTCTTTGATATGTGAGACCTGTAATGTTCAAGGAATTATAAGTACAAGCAATATTACCTACTTCAAATTTCTTTATGATTTTTTTAAACATTATATACACATTGGAACCAGAAAAATTGGAGAAGATGGTGGTGCTTGAAATAATGGATGGCAAAGACCAAGTTGTGCATCTTACAGGCTTTACAGTTGGCCTGTACAGAACAGGGCCCTGATTCTGTATGGCAACTACTCTTGACAAGACAAGGCAAGATACGTTAATGTCATTCCTTGTCTTGTCGTGAAATTCTTATGTCTTATGCCCCAAGACAATTATCTATGGCACAATATGATTTCACAGAAACCAGAGTATACTATTGTATTTATTTGACATTTCCACTGACAACACAGATAATATTATGTTATCTCAGCTATTATGTTATGTCATAAGACATAAGAATTTCATGACAAGACAATGAATGACATTAACGTATCTTGCCTTGTCTTATCAAGAGTTTTGCCATACAGAATCAGGGCCCAGGGTGGAGTGGAAACAGCTAGTGGTCGACGCCACCATGGCATTTCAGAGCAGGCACGACCTTCAGCAATGAAGAAGCCTACTCTATCTATCTATACACATTACAAATTGAAATTTTCAGATTTCTTAAACAGTATTTTGTCATGATATTGTGGGGAGAGAGGAAAAACGGGGCAGAGAGAGCACACAGATCCTTATACGCGCGGTGTTTGAACACGGTACGCTCGAATCAACCGGCACATTTACACAATCTCACATTCAGAGCGGCTCAGATTCACATCTGTTTATTCTAATGTAAGGAAAATATCTGATTTCAACACCGCTCCTTGAATATTAATAATTCATTTTTGTACCTCAACGTTGAGTTTTATAATAACATTTCAGTTATTAATGTCACTATTTACTTTAGAAAGGAGTAATCTCAAAGGCCGCGATCTCACTTGTTGTAAGGTGCAGATGCGGCCGAAGGTGGACCACGCTTACCTAGTAAGTAATGCACAATTTTATAAAATAATTATAAATTTAATGCTTTTCAAAAGCATATTCCAGGATATTGGATACCGTCGGTGGAGTTGCGGAAGACTGTTCGTCCGCAACTTCGCCTGTAGCATACGTGGAGGACGCCAAGAGGTCCGACACAACCATGATGGCTTCCTCTTAAAAAAAAAAGAATATTGGATACCTTGAGTACTAAATAATCTTTAATATTGGATAACACGTTTTTATTACGTAAAAATCGTCAGGCAGGCTACCTTGATTGTACCTATAAAAAAGTAACAGCACATAATGTGCTCTAAGTGAACTGCTGACCTTAGTAGGTTTAAGGGGGGGATAGGGAAATTGCCTCTAAAACGTTTAAAAGTATAGATTCTATGTCTATATACAGTATAAAAATAAAAAAGTCAAACATCAGTACTTAAGTAGGTAACGAATCAAAAGTTTTCATATCAACGTCTCATAGCCCAATACTCAAAGCCCAGTATATTCTCTCAAATGAAGTGAAGCAAACTCTTGTTCCCCTTACAAATTATTTCCAAGTTCATCTACATCATATATGTGTCCGTGCAAATCCGTCAATTATCCTAAACATCTATCTTGAAAGTTGGCGAGTTTTGTGAGAAGCGACATGCGTTGAAAGCGTTGAGACAGCGGCGTCACCTGAGTTCAAAGGAAGATTAATGATCCACTATGAAGGCCGAGCGTACCTCGTCTGAAGAAATACTTTATGAATGAAGATCTAATTAGCAAATGGTTGAATATATTGTGGCTAAACAAACATAATTTTTTTAGGTTATATTTTGTTTAGGTTAATATTGGTAAAATTACAAATAAAGTTGAAGCGGTGATTTGAAGAAGGGCCCTAACGGCACTCTAGGCCCTAAACATTTTTACTTTTTTTAAAAATTATTATTTAAACTGCGCTTGATTCTTTGGCGTAAAAAATCCTAATTTAATACTTGCTTATTAAAAAATTAATTAAATAATTAATTTAACTAATTAATTTTATCAAAATCAAATTAATTGCAAGTTTAGAAATTTCTGTATTATGCTTTGTAGCGATTGCTTTCTCTTGTAATGTAAGTAATAAGAATATCTTAACATTAGATGTTTTTAAAATGCTTTGTATAGAGGCGAGTGACTATATTGAGAAGAATTAATATTCTTTATCCTATACCTTAATCTATTCAATGTTCGAGTGAATAGGCATCTTCTGGTTGAGCTCGCTCCATCTTAGGCCTCATCCTTGCCACATGGCTGGTTTTTGGCCAAGAGCAAACCCATCTCTTATAAAAAAAACCTACTTAATTTTTTTTAAATTCTGAGTGAGGTTCAATTATTTTATGTGTATCCTTTGAGAGACATTTAAAATGTATATTTTGTTACTAAGTCAGGGCGTATAGAGGGCGAGGGAGGTAATGTGACGAGGCAAATCCCACTAAGCCTCAACCCGCAAGATTTTACAGTATTACAGGCTAAATCCGCGATTTGCTTGCTCGGAAGATCGGCTTACCTGGTGGTGGATAGACAATACAGTCGGGGAACACGATAAAATTTGATTATAAGTATGTATATTTTTATTTTGGATATATTGTTCCGATTAAAAAAAAATTTGAAATTTTTCGTCCAATATTTGGTCTAGTGGCTAGTGACCCTAGCTGTTAACCAAACGGTCGCGGGTTCGAATCCCGCTAGGGGCAAATGTTTATGTGTTAACATTTTACCTTTGTACCTGAGTCATGAATCTTTTGTATTTATAACAAGTATGTATTTACAAAAAAAAAAGTATTGTATGTAGTATATAGTAGGACCAACTGTTTGGTCCCCCCCTGGGTACGCCGGGACCTTGTCGCAGTGGGGGGCTCACCCTTGGCCTTGCCCTGGCCTCGGGTGCTAAGGAGGCGTACAACCGAGCGTTCCGAGCGGGCTCCCAAGCGGGAGTCCGTAGCGGAACAAGAATTTTCAAAACAGGTCCAGTAGTTTTTGAGTTTATTCATTACAAACATACATATATTCTCTCTTTATAATATTATAGTATAGATATCATGTCATAGGTATATAGAAAAAAAAAACCGAAGTTCACTAACTACTTGTTCCCTTTACTGCGACTTAACTTTGTTAGTGTAATTTAAATGATTTAATGGAAGGTAATGATTTCGTTGCAAAATTCGCTAAGAACTCTCGCACTTTGAAACGTGAAACCGTCTGGTAACATTTAGGGGTTAATTTCGCTGAGCTTAAGGCTAAAGTTTCCTTGTTGTTCATATTCTAATTTGTAGCAATTAGCTGTGTAAAAATAGTCTTTATTCGAATTTCAAACGTGGTAGAAGGCATAAACTTATCTACACAAATTGATGATATGATCTTTGATTTGTTGAATTCTTTGTCTCCGCCCCGAATAACTAAAAAATATTCACGTAAAAAATATGATGAAAATACATTTTCTCATACATTTTGTATGGATCAGGCGGTACGAAGTTCGCCGGGTAAGCTAGTAGTTTTATAATTAAAAAATTAATCAATAATTACATTTATAATCAACTTATTAACGTTGATTATTAATAATTAATTAACGTACCTACTCGTACATGTAATTTTTTTCGAATCGGACCCTTTTTTGAGAAGTTATGACGGGTATAAAAATTCTAAAAGTAACAAAATGCCCTCGGCATGTTAGCGAACAGCCTTCGCTTAGTCACATTTTTTTAGAAAATTATATACCTATTGATAAAATCCACGTGAATGAAGTCGCGGGCATCGACTAGTGTAATATATTTACAAAATATCGACTCGAACAAGTGAGTTCTTTAAAATAAATCTAATGTAGCTGCAAAATTGATCTATTAACATAAATGCTCAACAAGAATCGAATGTAAAGCAAATATACTCAGGACTGATGTGTTTGCTGAGTCTTTTGTGACTGCGTGAACGGAATAATCAGAAATTACGAGTGCCGAAGGGTGTTTGTACAAAAGCAAACAACATAATTAAATTTTAAATTAACTTTATAAAAGCTTAGAATAGTATGTTAAAATTATTTGCATAAAGGATTTATTTAAATATCATTTTTTTTAAATAAGTGGGTACTTTATACTAAATTACTTAGTTAATATGTTAATACTAATATTTGTTTTAGATTGCCCAAATTTAATTCGAAATTCAAATTTAAACAATTCTAATGTCATGGCAGATATATTAAGTAAGCACATTAATTTAAAACAGATGAAGCGCGAAGGCAAATACAAATAGGGATCTTTGTTAGGGGTCGAGTTCAATTAATGTCGGTAGAGGTCGTTTAATAACATTTTATTAAGCGAAATGAAAATTTGTAAACATATAACATACTAGCGACCCGCCACCGGCTTTACACGCGTGCAATATTTTATGTGAATTACCATCAAAGCGGCACGTAAAAAGTAGGCCTAAAACATAAGTAGGTACGTAGGCGGAGTCAATGGTGAAAGGTAGTAACGACCAACTTCTACTATTCATTTTAAACTTTGATGTTTGGATGTAAAGTCACATTTTCTTTAAATGACAGATGACAGAGTTCATTCTCTACGCATATGTCATTTTTAAAGTTTGGAGTGTTTTGTATGGCATGCGAAATCCATAGTTGTAGTAGATTGATGCAAATTACACAACTAATTATGACGACTCCATTGGGTGAGTGGTTAACGCTCAGTCTCAGGGGACCTGGGTTCGATTCCTGACAGTTCTTTTCAAATCAACTTTGGGGAAGAACTTTTCAAAGTTGGATTTAGTCTATATCTGAATTGTAAAGTGCTTTTCAGACTTATGGGCAGACTGTCTGGAGGCAGTAACTACTGCCTTACAGAAGAGTACTGTAATATAAAAGCACGTCTTAAAAAATGAAAAATAAAAACATAAATTTTTATGTTAACATAAAAAAATATGTGTGTGGCCCATAGGTGGTTATGCTTAATAGGCCTCACCATATCCAGCATAGCCAGCATTAAATTGGATATGGACATATAGAGCAGTGGACGTCCTATGGCTGGACTGATGCAGATGATGACGAAGAGGTAACGAAAAGTGTAAGTTTTTTCTATAATATATTTGTTAAATATATTATGCTGTTAGATTTGCTTTATAAATATAAAAGAAATAAAAAAAAAGTTTAAATATTCCATAAATTTTTAGTACTAGTCTATATCTACTTGCGAGTATACATAAATTTTAATAGTGTTCTGTGGTATACTGTATACAAATAAAATATAACACACAGTTCATTGTTGCAGATTATCAGCTCTAACATCTGCCTACAACAATAGCCCTTGTGTTATCTTCACACATCGGAAATGGACTATTTTTGTAACGAAATCATTGGACCGAAAAAGTATTACTTATATGAGTACAAAACATAAAGGGTTCCTGTATAAAGAAACTTACACAATGCTGTCATTGTCGAATTCCTTCAGTCCTTTCTGCGGCCATCAAAATTGTTTTGTCGCATGTGAAATGTTAAGGTTACGATCATGGTGAAGAGGGAAATTCGACAAAAATATTTTAAAAGAGTAGCATAATCATAGAAAGAAAGAAAGAAAGAGAGAAAGAATTTTATTCACGCAACACAAACATAATACAAAAACCACAAAACAGAAATTAGTAAACAGGTAAATAAAATATTTTAATCATAAAAAAAAGAAAAAAAGATAGAAAGAAATAATTTTATTAACGCAACACAAAGACACAAACATAAAACAAAAACAACAAAATAGAAATTAATAAACAGGTAAAACATGTAAAGATGTAAAAGAGGTAAAAGATAAGTACGAGTATACTATACTAATATAAAAAGAAAATATAAAAAAGAGAGAAAAAAAAATAAAGAAAAGAAAAAAAGAGAAAAATAAAAATAAAAACAATGAAAAGAGATAAAGATATATAAAGAGAGGAGATTTGTATGTTTGTAATGAATAAACACAAAAAATACTGGTCCGATTTTAAAAATTGTTTCATCTATAGAAAGCTATGTTATCAGCGATTTATTTTATAAAGTTACGCTCGCGAAGTGGCGACTATTATAAATGCGAAGGTTTGTGAGGTTGAATGGGTGTTTGTTAATCTTTCACGCAAAAACGGCTTAACGTATTCAGATAAAATTTAGCACACAAATAGTTTATTACATGGATTAATATATAGTATACTTTTTATTCTGAAAAAATGTTTTATCGTCTAAAAATATTAAAAATTGAGCGCCACTGTCGTCGAATGATAAAGATGTCAGATATTTTTTCAGATGTTACATGTTTTTTTTTTGTTTGTGATTGGATCTGAGGTGGGTCTTGATATATTCGGTAGTAGGTTCCCTTTATTGAAATCTAGATTGGGGCTAATATTTAAGTAGGCTTATGTTTTATTTATTATTGTTAATTAGGTGTTAGTTATTTGTTAGTTACTTAATTGTTATCATTAGTGTTTAGTTAGAATTAAGTTAATCATGAAATGCACACAATTTAAGACTGCAATTTGGCTGATTGTTACACTCACGTATTTTTGCTTTCACGAATTTGATTGTATTCTGTCTGTGTGATTTGTTAAATAAATAAAATTTTGGGGGAAGTCGCGGACAAAGCTAGTAAATGTATAATTTCAACTTACAAAAGCATAGAAGTGTCTCAAGTGATAATTTTCAAAAACATCAAAGTTTTGTATAATAAAGTGAGTTGAACATTGTGGTCGCGGCGTTAATACGCCCGGTGACACTTCTCTATTCACTATAGAATTTAAGGGAGCGCTTTCAGCCGCAAGGGAGAGTTTCAATGGTCACCAGTAACAGTGTCGGGGGGCAAGCTTTCACATTATTATGTATAATTCGGTATTCATTTAATGACAATTATAGACATTAATTATTTTTTTAATGTTAAGGTTATCAGACAGGTGGTTACAGTCGCCAGTCAGGCTGCTCAAAGGATTGAGAATTATACCCAGAGAAAATTATTCTGCTAAGCAGAAGTACTACTAAAGAGTGTCACTTGTACTACCAGTACTACTAGTGATACAACGTTGTGGCATTTGTACTAAGTAAGTAATACTTCTTGGTAGTACTACTGTAACAGAGCGACCTAAACAGCAATTTTCCAATCCATAGTGTATATATTTACTTAGAAAAATAGATACTTACATACTTAGATATAAAATTTCTCATAATTTGGTTGGTAAACCACCAAACCTTCCTCGTTAATACTTTGCAAGTAATAATTGAAGGAATTTCGTTAAGGCAAAGCACCAACTTTGATTCGAGTTTTGCAAAAACCTTTGAGTGATAATGAAGTCGGTACGCGGAATGTAAGAGTCCAAAGTCAATTATTAAGGCTTTGTAAAAGTTGTCAGAGACGTAACCGTTTTATGGGAACTCCGAGGGTTACGCCCTTAATGGAATTAATTCTAAAGTTGTTGAGCCTTAAGTCAAGTGTACCAATTGAAACTTGATTACTCTTATATCTCTCCATTTATTATGGTAAGAGGTTAGACCACAGATTATTATGTTATTATACAGTTAGAATAATAACATAATAATCTGACGTAATATGACGTATCTGATAAAATTTATCTTACGTAATATGACAAATAGATATTTGACACGTGGTCCCACTGATCTAGTCACATCAGGACTAGATCATATGATTTTGTTCGGTTTAGATTTTTATTTACTTAGATGGTGCCGGCGACTTCGTCCGCGTTGTAAAATGGAAAAAATAAAACCTGAGAAAATATCTGCAATCTATTATATCCACAGACTACCAGGTAGGTGGGGCCACCATATTTATATTATGCTCGGCACATGTGGTATTGCTAGTCTACTAAATTCATAACAATAAAATAATTATTATTTTAATTTAACCCCATTACAAGCAAAAGATATATTATTTGGATGATTACAAGATATATGTGTGAAATTGTAGCTCATTGTGTTGTATTTCGGTGAATTACTTGGTTAATGCTATAGTCATCTAGACCATCGGTCAAGTAGGAATCCACGATGCGACGTAGGTAGCACGGCACACCGTGGTATAAAAAAATAATATTAACAAAAATTTAAAAAAATGGTCACCTAGACCATAGGCACTTACTTAAAAGTGGACTTTTGTTTTAACCTGTCTGGCGATCTTTACATTAAAAAGGCGTCATTACTGAAAACTCGTTAACCACTCCAGTTTTAAAGGAACAAATGTGAACACAAAAAAGTAAAGATTTTAAAAACAATATTCACATTTTCCCCTCATTCTATTATCGTCGAATTGTCCTGAAGTACACTCGAGAACACAATTCACAATTGTAAGGGTGCTTAGAATAAAACAAGCCGTACTTCTTACAAGCACATCTCGAAACACATCTTCTGTTTTTTTCCCGGAGTCAATTGTGGTCCAAGTGTAGAGAGACCGAGTATTGTGATAGCTAATTTAGAGTTTCATCATCAACACTTAACTTATAAAGATAATTCTACTTCACATACACATTCTTACACACATAAACTTTATTATCTATTCGATAGTTTTTCTATTCTAAATTAGCCTAAGATTTAATTAAGTATAACTTTTTTGTACCAAGGCTTAAGAATATTAATAAATTATTTTGTATTTTGTATCGTTATCATCATCAGACTGTGTTTCTCCACTGCTGGACGTAGACCTCTCCCAATGCTTCTCTCCGTTGCATTCAGTCGCTTCCTGCGAAGTTTTCAGCTGGCCGCAGGTCATCCCACGCTGCGCTCTTAGTATGCAGAAGATTTTTTTAATATTTGCATAATATGTAAGCATTTCTAATACAATCAAATAATTGATTTTTTACTCAAATTTACGCCCACATTTGTGTTATCGTAAAAGATTTTTATAGTGTTTAACATTAAAATATTTGATACTTTGTAATATTATTTGTAATACTTTGTAATCTAGATTTCACACATCTAAAACAAAAACCTGCTTGAGTAAAATATATTAAGTAAGTTTAGTAAACTTAATTTGTCTAATATACTTGTACCACCGTCTTTTAAATTGTCCTGAGGACACGACTCGTGTACGGAATTTAGTATTTGTAATACGCATTTTTGGTTTTATTGCTTCTAGGCATTTGTGGCTATACATTTGTAGCTGTTGAATGACAATCCGTACTAATGTTATAAATGCGAAAGTTTATATGGATGTATGGATGTTTGTAACTCTTTCACGCAAAAACTACTGAACCGATTACCATGAAATTTCGCATACACGTTGTCTGGGACATCAGAAAGGACATAGGGTACCTTTCATCCAGAACGCAGACGAAGTAGTGGGCACCAGCTAGTAATATATAATCTACGAGTGTTTTTCGTATATTTGTGATTGTTTTTTTTATCTGTAATTATACCAGCCTATTGAACTAGAGTATTACTTTCATAGATATCACCGTCACTAATAAAACTGACCACTGAGTTGGCTAATGAGTTCATTGATCTAATGATGTCAATGACATCATGGCAAAAATGGAATCCATGATCAATATTTATTCCATTTTTGTATATTATATTAAATTTTGTATATTTCTTGTGATACTTGTGTATTCTTGTCTGTGCTCCTTCTACAGAGCAAAGGGAGAATGAATACAGGATTTGTTTTTGGGATTTAGCTCACACGTAAAAGAGCAAATCTCGCGACTCTTGTGGGATATATCTGAAATAAGTTTTTACATTCCCACTGTAAAATATCTCTACCGATTTAATGCTTACACGAGAATAAATTGATTTCTCTTTTATTTTTATTCTAGCAAAATTACTTTTCATCTAGAAAAAAATATAATAAAATCTAGAAATAAATAAGCAACGTCTTAGATAAATAAATCAACAATAAACATGGAATAAACGTTTCTTCCTAATTTATCTATGACGCGAACATAGATAAATTAGGAAATCGCCAGGATAGTCGCCAGGATAAGTTATTTTTTATGTTAAGGTCGCGCTGACATGCTGACAGTCCACTTGATGGTAAGTGGCTACCGTTGCCTGTAACACAAGTAACACCACAGCTACTGCAAGGTCTGCAAGTGTGTTGCCGATTTTGAATATCGAAACGGCTGCAAAACTCAGTGTCCTGCAACTACTTGCCAGATCTAGACTATTTTAAAAAGTTCCTTTCGAATAGCAGCTTCAACTTTCGAAAGTTGGCCCTTCCAGGAATCGAACAGAGGATTTAAGCAAGCATGTTCACCGTCAAAAAAAAAAAGAAAATTAAGCAAAGTAAAATCTCAATGTGCTAAAAGATGAGCTTGAATCATTATGAATTTTGCAGTTAAAGTGTGAAACGGTCGAACTTTACGGTCGAAGTTTACAAGTGCGCTATCACTCAAAGTGTTTGAGTGGTCTAGAGTTGAGCAGTTCAAGAGTACTCCGAGCATGTTTCAGTTGTTCCACTAAAGATATTTCAAACGAATGCTTATAGATTGGGATTTAGCAGTTTATGTATTTAAGTAACACTAGACACAAATTCGCCATTACACTGATAGTTGTCTCTTGTCTCAACAAGAGACTTGATGAGTGATTAAAAATTTTATTAAGAGATGTTTAGGTTAGATAGGCCTATAGGTAGACATTGGCAGCCTAGCAGGTAAACTACCAGACTAAATTTTTATGAAGTACCTACTCTAACTCATTTGAAAATCAGAAAGCATCGTGTCACACTCCGCGACGTTTATTATCTGTAACCCTAACGCACGCGTTTAGGGTAATTCTCTATAGAATTTCACCTATAATCTGATACGTTACGCATAAGCTGTTAGTCGTTAACGCTTTCAGTTGCCATTCATGAAACGCGTTCACATAAATCAAGCTGTTATCTTGCTACAAATACGATGTGGCGGCAATTTGGCGTAACACGTACGTCTTATATAATGAGGAAATATGGTGTTTGTTAGACGTAATGTATGAGTAATGTAGACGCGTTTACATTCATGGTAAACGATGTATCTGCGTCTCTCGTATTGTGTTGCCTAAAATTGATTAGAACGTCTGCAATTTACCCCAAAGTATTATTTTCTGTAGATCCTGCAATACGTGTACATATTAGTAGCTAATAGTATTTTTATTTTTAATTATCGTGTTCTGAAATTTATTCTTATATATATGTTGTAGTTTTAGTAATTTTTTTTGCAAAAGTTATTTTCTTATAAAACTAATAATTTTTTATTATAAACATAACAAAAAGAATATTACAGTATTTACAAACTAATATCTAAAGTGTATACAAAAAGAAGGTATAAAGTTAAATGTACAGTATAAATAAGATTGAAAAAAATAATTAAAAAAAAAACATTCATACATGTTGACGTAAGGTAATAAAAATTTATAAGTATATGAAAATGTTTATATTTTCTAAATTATCAAATAATATAATAATTAATTAATTAAATGAATGAATGAATTGAGGCCACGGACTGGTAAGCGCAGCATAGGACGTCCACCCACAAGGTGGAAAGACGACCGGATAAAGCTCAAGCCAAGGGTCGACGGTGGATCGAGGCTGCTTCTCACCGTTCCTATTAGAAAACTATGGGGGAGGCCTATGGCCTGTGGTCCATACGTCATGTGGCTTATATATGAAGATGTAATAGGTATACACGTTACTCTAAATGATGCATTTATTTGTGTTGAGTGGTTCAGACGTGCTAAGTGGACGTGCAAACAGACGACTTACTTTTATATTATTTAGTAAAGCGACAAGAGATTTCAACGTTGATTACAGAAATAAAAATGTTTCGTTAAAGCTTCACTGAAAGCGCTTACAAGAACAACAATCTACTCCAGTTATTCACCATTTGAGTGTCTCGTTATTTTATTTGATTTTATAACGACGGATGTTATAAAAGATAAAATAATAGCTTTTAAAAATGTCTAGACCGTTTGTACTACAGATTCACTATTAGGATCTCTGAATAGCCATAAACATATAAACATAAATATATGAGAAAAGAGAGCGTGTCTGATACCTTTTGAATACCATGTCACCGAATGAATCTGAATGAATGAGCACCTCTTTTGCAATGTCAACTTCGGTCGACATATAGCAGACGCTAACTCAATATATAATGTTTTTAGACAATTAAAGAGCAAATTAAACGTTTTTAAATTAATTTAAACAAGGTTTTTTATTGTTCATCGAACCGAAGCAAATCCGTTTTACAATTCTATTGTACAGAACTAAAGTAACAAATTTGGAATGTAAATTCCACTGCGAACCAGTTTAAAATTTAATCGTTTATTCATCAACTCAATGTGCTCATCGCGATTCGCTGAATTCAAAATTTCAAGTTCCCAAAATAGTATTGGAATCGCTCGATAAGTATGGCTTGATTTGATCATCTTTAGTTACCCAACCAATTAGTTTGAGATAAATTTGTGTTGAATGAATGACAGTTTCCAAAATTTATTTTACGACACGTTTGGTCGGGTGGCTAGTAACCCTAGCTGTTAATCAAGCGGTCGCGGGTTCGAATCCCACCTGAGTCATGGATGTTTTGTATTTATAATATGTATGTATTTACAAAAAAAAGTATTGTATGTAATATATCAACTGTCTGGTATCCATAATACAAGCATTAAGTTGCTTACTTTGGAACTAGATGGTGCTGTGTGGAATGCATAAATATTTATTTATTTATTTATATTTATATTTTCTAATTAAATTCTCCTATATATTATTTTAATAAAAGTAAACTAAGAGTATAGCTTCGCGATCCATACTAATATTATTTAATGTGAAAGTAACTCTGTCTGACTGTCTGTTCTCTTTTCACGCCTTAACTGTGTAGGTACTCAACTAATCATCATGAAATTTTGCATACTCATTGTCAGGGATACAGGAAAGGACATAGGTTACCTTTTTATACAGAATGTACAATATTTATCTTCATTACATGAAGGTTACTAATTTATGTATTAATTAAAACTCAGCAGTTTCTTCTATGGAAAATCGCTAATACTCGATTTATGAATTATTGATCTAGCTTGGTCAATAATACACATCTAGTTTGTAGAAAGCTATTGTTATTATCGTAACAGAGCTGAGTACAGCAACTATTTCAATATATATATATATATAAGCTCTTTTAGCTGTATAATGTATTTGATGTTACTTAGAAGTGTTACTATGATTTAGATGATGATGATTTTAATTTTAATGATACGTTGGAGGTCTTGTGATAATAAATAAGTAGGTACTAAACTAAAAATAGAAAATATTATCTAAAACCTAATAAAACTGGACGATTTTTAGGTTCTTACAATGCTAAGTATTAACAAGTCTTTTGTTTAGACAATAAACGACAGCTATAAATCTGGAAGTAAAATAAACCTCGAAACTTTCCTATAAAATTTAACGCCACTAAAGTTAAGTAGGTGGTGTAGCGCTGATATCGCGATCCCCTTCGTCCCACCGCCATTCATCTCAATAAAAGTCTACACCTGGGCTACTTGTGGCAACGATGATAAAAATTCAGCAGAAACGACACATGATTACAAATTGACAATCCGTACTAATATTATAAATGCGAAAAATTTTATGGATGTATGGATGTTTGTAACTCTTTCACGCAAAAACTACTGAACCGATCGCCATGAAATTTTGCATACACCTTGTCTGGGACACCGGAAAGGACATAGGGTACCTACCTTTCATCCAGAACGCGGACGAAGTCGCGAGCACCAGCATAAAATTAGTTTTTTAAAGTGTAAGTAAATAATTTTTTCTATATTTTTTGACTCATTCTTCCAACAGGAAATTAATTCATGCTAAATTAGTCTACTATAAGTGGAGTATACAAATAAAAGAATGTTTAATCGTGAATGAATATGTATAAGAATGGTTGTATACTGTGTTGGCTTTCTAATAAATAAGTAACAGGAAGGCTGCAAAATTTACCAGTATGAAATAATTGGCTACTGAATAGAGCTGAGGTGTCGCAAATAGATCTGTTAAACCAGACGATTTCTGAGGCATTGTAAATCACTGAGAAATGTACAAGAAAGAAATAGAACACTGATGCTTTAAGCAATGTAGCTGAAGTTACAACTCTTTCATAAAAAATCTTATACTAAACATGAGTAAATACCTACTTGTCTCATCTACATACCTTCATCTTTGATAATGCCGGGCGAGTATGGAAAACTTATGGCTTTCAGGACAGGGTCAGATAAAAAAAAGCTATTGCTTGAACCTGAGTATTCTTCAGTCTCAGGTGATCACTTACAGGTGTTTAAAAGACGATGTAACAGATTCTGATCTGCGAATCAGATCAGCGATCAGCGAATCAGGGAAAAAGCCAATTTGCCTTATTAAATTTGTTCTTATTTTTTGATTCTATTCAGTATTATTTTGTTATTGATACAGCAGTTTCATGATGTAGTATCGTAAGCTAAGAAAAATTGCGACAATTTTCCCAAAGCGAAGAGACCTTTTTTTTACAAGAGGAATCCATCATGGATACCCACCGGCCTGGGGACAGACCGGTGGTTTATGTCGGACTCCTGCCCCGAGATGGTATTGGGGAAGACCTAAGTACCGACTAAACCTCTTGGCGTCCTCCGCGTCCGCTATAAGGCGAAGTTGCGAGGTCGGACGAACACTCTTCCGCAACTCCGCCGCGGTGGTCCGTAACGGACACTGCTCATTAAAGTGAAGAGACCTACGAATTATCTTTTAGGCAATCTTACACAAGGGTAAACTCACCTAATCTTGAACTTTATCTGGATTAGGAAAAATTGCATTCTTGCGAAGCCAGGGGCCGGTCGCTTATTATTATAATAACCTCTTACATAAAAGCCTTCCAAATTTTTTAAGGTTACACAATTTTTGAGTTTCATTCGTAGGCAACAATGATTTTATTTTCAACGTGAATTTCTATTGTTCCCGTTGTGAGACTGTTGTCCGCTGTTTTGTAGTTATTATACTTAGTGGGTCAAGTTTAGTTGAGTTCCACCAGCCGCGTTCCAGGTGTTGCGAGACAAATGGAAAAATATCGAAAAATTTTATTTTGACGAAACCATTTTTCTTTTTAAACTACTTAACTTTCAAAAAAATGGCTTACTGTATCAGATTCTAAATTTGAATATTTTCTCAATTATAAGTGAGTGATTATAACAAATGAATCATAACTTACTTCATAACTTTGATTTGTTTGGTTGGTTATTGGTGTATGACTTAGCCAGGATTTCTTGCCGTATGATCTCTTTCGTAACTTGTAATCAATATACAAATTTTCACATTTATAATATTTATAGGATAAAACTGTTTATTAAGCAAAGCACAAAGAAACCCGTGTCCAGTTCTTTCAATGTACTTAATACTAGAAATAAACATTCTCATTCAGCGAAACCGGGTTTCATAACACTCTAATTGCGTTTTCGCTTCGCATAGCAGAGAGCATGTAAGCGCGCATTGTTTGCGGTCCGAGAGAAATGTTAATATTCAACCTTCTACACTTTTTAATGAAACTTTACAAATACACGTCAAGTTTCATGTTACCATTTCACATATATTACCTACTTTTCCTGACTGTAATATTGAAAAAAAGAAATGAAATGAGTGGCGGTAAGTAATATTATGTAAGCGTTGACAGAAAACCTTTGAGTAAAAAGGATCCTCACAAAAATATCGAGATATGCAGGTCCAATAGTTCTAGTAGTAAGAGCATTACAATCTAGACAGTTCATAGCAAAAATTCCACTGCATGGTTTATTGCTTCACATTTCAAAATTGTCTTTAAATTTAAATGCAAGTGAAAGTAACCGCTTAAAAGGGTTGCATTGACAAGATTTCGACAAAAATAAAAAGCAATATTCATCATTTTGAGTGAAAATTTTGTATGTCATGTCTCTGCCACTTCAACTTACCAATGCGCCGGATTTCAAGTAACTTTCGTTCATCTACGGATCTCCTCATTTCTGATTCGATCTCGCCGTGTAATCCCGAGAATAGCCCTCTTCATAACTCACTGAGCGACGTTATGCTTTCTTACGAGGTCCATATTTAAAGACAACGTTTCAGCGCCATAATATACAGGGCGTCTCAAGACTATGCGACATTGAAAGGAAAGTACCTACCTTAAATATCGTAGATAGGATATTTTACTGAAAGAAGACCTTATGTTATTTTTAAAAGTTAGTAATATTGCATTCAAAGATTTTCTAAAAATTACGTCGTCGGTAATAAATAATAATATTCATGAAATTTGAATCAAATATTTTACGTTATCCCTTTCTTTTGAGTTACAATGTTACTTAAGAATTATTATTATTTTCGGTCCATTATTTCGATTGGCATCATAAATATACGGGTGATTTTTTTTCACATTTAAGTCGGTTCGATTCCCAGACGAAGCAAGTAATTTTTAGAAAAATCTTGAGACTCCCTGTATATCATCAGTATTAAATTTCAAAAGTACATATTAGGTAGGCATTTTTCAATTCCGTCCTTCTTTATGATAAAAAAGGAATTATTATTAATATGATTATGATTATTATTTATAAGGAATATTCTGTAAGCAACATGTTGGTTTTGACAATAGATGTAAGCGATCAATTTATAATTAAAGCGATTTTGGTAAACGTTATTAAATTTCAGTTTGAACGGAGGATGTATCAAACGAAGCCTTCCTTTGTGCGACGTTTGGAGTAAATGCCCCTTTTGGTTCAGAAACGTCTATTAGACGACGTTACAACTAAATTCGAACATGCTAGGGCTGAAAATTTATTTTGTGCCAGTATAATTTTTAAATTCTAATTAAAACTCTGTAAAGTTTATATTATGTTATAATTTGAGTTAGGTCACTTAATTATAAAGAAAACGTATTAATTCTGGCTGTCTGCCGAACTTGACAAAAAAAAAATACACGTAGTTATATTCATTTAAAATTGACTCGCAAAAAAATAATGTATTATTAAAATAATTATTTTAAAAATAAATATAAAAAAAAAAATTGCCAGCTTGGACTATATTATGTTCTCGAATTTTGCGATTACTTAGTAACACATTTAGCGATTAATTTTTATTTACTGCTTAAAATCTTTGATGCAATGATATTTAAAAACCTAACCAGGCAGGCTGACAGTTCAAGTGAACTGTCAGCCTGCCTATTCGACCTTAACATAAAAACAAAACATCTGTATTTAAATTTTTATCGACGAATGGATTATGATAAAAAGTACAAATTACTTTTTAGAACTAGTGTGACATTATATTGAAGATTTTTGAAAAGTTAAACATGTATATTACTTACCACTATGTTGGCTGTTTATTTTTCATTGCTTTTGTGACCAATAGTAAACAAGCTGGGAAATTGTTATAAAAGGTCAACACAGCTGTGGGCGCCCGCAGTTACCTGGATAAACAATTTCTTTGGATAACTACATCATTTTTTTTTGTAAAAAAGTTCCAGTTTCCATTATACCCACATTTTTGTTGACAGTTGCCAGACGTTCATCAGTATTCATATTATCTTATGTACATTTATTGACAAGCCCATTATTATAGTGGTAAAGTTCCTAAACGCTCTGTTTCAGGAGTCCGATTCCAGGGAGGACCAACTTTGAAAACGAACTTTTCAAAGTTGGCTCTAGTTCGGATCTTGCTAGTACTAGTAGAGCATATTCCGTTTTCTAGTCAGCCTGTCTGACGGCTATAGCTACCGCCCCAGCTCGTATCGTGAAATAATAGCATTTATACCTTTTTTTTTTTTTTTTTTTTTTTTACGTTGGGAAATCCTCTTGGATACCCGGCAGTAAAGGGGACACTGCGGGGTTATGCCGGATTCCTATCGGCTAAAATCCAATGACTTTCTTTCTATCGCGGCCGTTGATAGGCGGGGTCGTGGGGACGTTATTAAACGACTTCGGTACCCCGCCACGGCTATCCCACGCGGGGAGGTCCCTGTCAGATCCTCGGCTTACCCGAAAGTGGAGGTACGCCTACTACTACGCCTACGCCGGCCTACTCGGGGGACCTTAATAGCATTTATACCTACATGCTGTTCTATTTCGGTTAGTAAGGGATGGCAGAGCCCATCGCCGTATCTTCCTGATCCTTGAAGGTCATGCCTTGAAGGTGTATGGGACACTGCTGGGTTATGCCGGATTCGTCCGCCTAAAGCAAAGCGAATTTCTATCGCGCCCGTTGATGGGCGGGGTCGCGCGGACTATCGGAACTTCGGCGTACCCGGAAGTGGAGGTACGCCGGCCATCTCGAAGACCTTACGAAGGGCGGCAGTCTCCTCCATGCACATTTTGTTAATACAACTGATGTTAACTTGATACACATCAAGGTGGACTTGTCCTTTCCATGGAAAGTACTTTCATTCTAATGGAGATGGTAGTCCATTCCCATCAAATGTGTCTGCCTGTCTGTCGACCTTTACGTAAAAGTTTCTGCGACTATAGGTGATGCCAGAAAAAGAATATATTATAACTTACAAGTGCTCTGAGACCTTAAAATAAAATAAGGATAAAATGCTCTTAATGTATTGTCAATTTTGAAATGGAATTAAAATGGTACTATCCATATACTTACTCGTACATCTTAATCCGTTATATCTTTATGGCATCATATAATCTTTGGTAACCTACAATAATCTAAAACTGTCGCTATCCGTTACCTAACCCAAGGCATTTCTAGCACCCCAGGGAATAAGCATACTCGTGTACGACAGCGTTCCTTGTTGTTAAACTTGATCACTGGTTCGATTCCCAGATGAGTTGAAACATGAGATCCTATTTTATTCTGCAACTATCCAATATCTGCGTTTTTGTGTAAGAATGGTTTATAAATTTATAAGCAAATGTCGTAGGTAATATAAAATGACTTATAACTAACTTAAAAGAATGCTTAATAACAACTAAATTGATATATTTCAATATTAAATAATGTCATCTCAACTTTTCATTTATTTCAAGTAAATATTTCTTTGAAGTCTTAGTTAATTATGGATTTGCGCATAATTATTTACTAGTAAAAGATAAATGTATTCCAGAATATATTAACAAATCTAAATTTTAAATCTTTTGGGGAATTTTTGATATGTTTCTAGAATATAATAATCCAACTTGTAGATGGGGTGGAAAAAAATATTATATCAAATTATGCAAAAAATAGTTTCAGACAAACATTGTAGAGAATTTATATTTTTATGTAATTAAAATTAACAGAGTTAGGGAGTCAAATTTTGATTTTGATTAAATTTTGATTAAACATTTATAAGAACCGGTGCGTCTTTCGAATAAAAAATGTATAAAGTGTGCGTTCCTTATACACGTTTGTTAGGATAGATGGGAACGTTTAATACACGTTTCTTCTTATCTATTGGTTTGATCCCCACTTCGTAACTGCTTTAGGACGATATCAATAACACCCAACTTGATGAACAGACAAACTAGTGTGAACGTGCCTTAACCAGCCGCAAACAACCGTATTCATAGTCAAACCGCAACTATAGTTCTAAGTTATTCATAGTTCAAGATGCTACATGGTATAAGAGAACGTAGAGTTTATTCTCAATTAAACAAAAAAAACAAGAAAATATTAACAACGCCTTAGTTTATCACTACCCGGCACGCTTCGTCGTGGCTCGTTTTTTTTTTTTTCATTTCTTATATAATTTCGGAATAAAATGTATATTATGAAAATACTATTAAATTAAAGTTTATTTTATAAGTGATAAACAACATTAAAGTACAAATAAACTTTAAATTATTTTTTTTATTAATGTTCCATAGTATTTATTAAGTAATGTTACAAGAGAGACAACCCTTAACAAAATCATAAGTATCTTAATTTATTTATTGTACCTACTTATTTATTTATTTATAATAAAAAAAAATTAAAGCTAATATAATATTATAATATAATACATGTAAAATGATATCACTAAAAACCATCGAGGTTTAATCTTGTGTTATAATTTGTAATTATTACTAAAATGGATTTAAGTGCTACTCTGTAGCCCTGGAAACGTCAATATTCTTCTTGATGATCAATTGAATAGTAAAGGCGTGAAAAGGTAACAGCACACAGACAGACATACAGATAGAGTTATTCACATTTATAATCACATTATAATTATGATAATATAATATAATTATAATAATATAATATACACGCACATTTAACACACACCCATTATGGTTGTTGGCCAAGAGCAACCCCATCTCTTATAAAAAAATGTATGGAATATTAATGATTGACAGTTTATACTACACATTATTGTCATTTATTACGTACGATAATCGACAACCCTGTGTCTCATGTCACTCCACAATTTCATTTTCATATTATGACGTGTTGTCCCCTACTGCTGTTACGGTGTACTGTTCTTGTGAAGTTATTGGAAATGCATAGCTGCGCCTGGCTACGCTGAGTTATAGCGGGGGGACGTATTTGAATTAGCGTTTAGGATTTGGAGTCAGGCTGGCTTGAGTTAAGTTGGAATGTGTCTTATAACTTACCATAACACCTTCGAAACACATGTTGGGATAAATAACGTTTGACAATGCAAAAGCTTGTGAGAATGCATCTTTGTTTCTCTTTCACGCAAAAACGGATCAACGGATAACATTAAAAAAGGATTTTTTCCGAATCCAGGATTCCGAAGGATCGTTTAAAAATATTCAAAAAAATGGCGCCACCGTCGTCACAGCAATAAAGATGTCAATTGTTATGTTATCAATAGTAATAATAAATCTGTAAGTGTAGGTATGATATGTATGTATGTATGTATGTATGTGTGTATGTTGTGTTTATGTGTGTATGTTCCTCCATAACTCTTTAAACGAATGAAACTTGGTAGAATAAACATTTAAACGTACGGGACACAGGATAAGCTACTTTTTTCACGCGGGCGAAGTCGCGGGCGCCGCTAGTACATATTTTTCATTTTCAACGCAACTAATTTTAATAATTTATCGCTTTTAAACTTTAAGTTTAGGTATGTTATGAACTTTACTGGGTAATTACAACTCAGCGTAATTTATGGTTTAAAAAAATCGGAACTGGATAATTACAGCCAAAAGCTGTTCTACGCAACGGAAGGCACGTTACGGTTATCGGTTTAATTAATTAATAATTAATTAGTAGTTTCAATAAACCAAGCGATTATTGAAATATTACACTACACACGCACCCATACAAATCCATTTACAACCACTTCTTAATTTTATTAAGTTTTAGACTTAAATTTAAAATAATAAATAATTATGTACCTACTGCATACTATATGATGAGAGCGGAACTTCCTTACACAGACTTTTTAAGCTTAAAAGAAGCTCCTGTCTATTTAAATAAAATATACTTAATCTTGTAATATATAAAATTCTCGTGTCGCGGTGTTTGTTGCCAAACTCCTCCGAAACGGCTGGACCGATTTTGATGAAATATTGTGTGCTTATCGGGTAGGTCTGAGAATCGGCCAACATCTATTTTTCATACTCCTAAATTTTAAGGGTGGTCTACCCGTCATACCCCTAAATGTACGGGTCAGCTAGTTGTATATAATATCATTTCTTATATATTTTTTTATTATCAGAATCAGAATAATATTGAGTTTGTTATAAATAATTTGGGTTATATAAGATCGACTAATAACTAAATGTCTTTCGTAATAGTTTTCACAGAATTATCTGTGTCGCCATGTTGTCTAGAGGAAGCCGATCGCCGCAGTCTCGGTTGCCATGCGGATAAATTCGGGAAATATCCGGTTATTTCAATACAATGTTCGGTTGCGGTTACATACCTAAATACAAGCTCAACGTCCGGCAACAGCTGTACTGTTTTTAGTTTAGAATGCAAATGTACACGACATTTGCATGCAAATTTTTAAAAACGTTCGACTGCAAAGAGAATTTAACATGTGCATTTTTGTATGATGATAATAAAATATTTTGTTACAGTTTATGTTGGTTTTTCGACGTATGGACTCGCGAAGAATTAAAAAAAAAAAAAACAAAAAAAATCTTTACAACAAAATTAAATTAAAATTAAAATTAAATTAAAATTAAAATTAAATTAAAATTAGGCACATATTAAAATTTATCTCTCCTATAACTATATTCGCTGTCCGCGTCTGCTTTCTCCTTCTTCTAAAGCACGCTACAAATTTTGATACGGTTTCCAGTAGTAGAAAGAGATATCAAAGAGGAAGGTTTATTTACCTATATATAATTTGCAGAAAAAAATACATCTGTGCGAAGCCAGGGGCGGACCGCTTGTTAATTATAACATTATTGCTAAATAGTATCTACTTACTATATTAAAATACACGATAGTGTATTACTAAGTATTTAATTTTTAAAACCAATAAAACCAACAACCAAGCTTTATGTTACATATAATTCAGCAAACTTTATATTGCGTAAGGATTGCGTCCGTAATTAAAGATTAAATATTAAGAATTAAAGATAAATCATTACGTATAAATAGTCTTGGAAAGTACTAAGTTTCTTTTTTAAGAGTAACACAAATTTTAGTCGTACTAACCAAATTTTTAAAGACGACGAAGGTTTATTAATAATTGCAAATTATCAAATAATTTTCATTTACATTATCACTTATTCGAATACAACGGATAGCACGGTCCAAGGGTCTATTCTTCATTTGCTTAATATTGGCGTTATTAACATTCGACAAATTGTGTAAATTAAGGCCGGAGGTACTAATAACAAGCCTCCATTGTAAACGCAACACTGAATATTTACAGTAATCATAGTGTCAAGTAACGTAATGAAAGCACATGTTTTGTCTGTCATTAAGATTCCTGAATAATTTTGATTGTCTTTTAACTTCAAAGTGTGTTTGTATATTTTCAATAATTAAATGAAACCTTAAAATTCTGCTTGCAGTAGAAGAAGTCGCCTATATATTTGTACTAACCGCTAGCCGATGCTCGCGACTTAGTTTGCGTGGAGTTCATCTTAAGATACATATGAATATAAATATCCTAACTCTAATCTATACTATTATAAAGAGAAAAAAAAATTGTATTTTTGTTTGTAATGAATAAACTCAAAAACTATTAGACCGATTTTAAAAATTCTTTCACCTATAGAAAGAGCTACATTATAAGCGAGTAACATAGGCTATTTATATGTATAAAATCGTTATTATAAAGCATTTTAACAAATAAAATTTAATTTTAAATAAATTTAAATATTTAAATATCATTTAATACTAAAATTATTATTTCTATACAAGAATTCGCTAACAAAATTTGTGTTGTGCGAGGTTATTTGCATGTAGTGTCTGCATAAAAAGTACACTTTTTTTTCAACTAAATTATTTTCCCTTTTAACCATTCGTTAATTAATTTATAATATTTAAATTTTATGATATTCAAGAATCTCCCTGCAGAAAAAGTAGTTGACATATCTTGATTCCCTTAGCCAATGTTACACAAATACTGGAAGAGGCCTTAATATTGTTAATAATAATGAAATGGCTGAAATTGACTGCACATTACAAAGGTGTTCGAATTATAAAAACTATAGTTACTTAGGAAATTCTGTTTGTCCCAAATGATATTATAAATTCCAAATGAGTCTATTTGTTTTTTTTTTTTGCTACGCTTTCAGGCCTCAATTACTTATTTGATCATCATGAAATTTTGAATCACGAGGAATATAGAAGAGAAAATATCCTTAATCCATAAAAAGTCCAGTTCTTGAGGGATCATCTAAAAATAAAAAAAGCAATAACTGTTTTAACACCCAAGAAAAAGGGGTACAGACTGAATCGCGGTCATAAGTTAGTGTTGTATAAAGCAAATAAAAGCATAATAATAATTGCCAATGGCCAATGCCAATGCGTTTAAATATTATTTTTATTATTAGTTATTCTATTTTTTATATGATTTGCTTTAAAGTACTCTTTAACCCTTTATGTACAATTTTTTATTCTACTTGCATTTTATTGCATTCATTGTTTTGCTGACTGTACTCTTTTAGTTCACCTCCGTATCTCGTTTTATGTTCGACATCACCAGAATACTGCATATTGGTAACACATTTTGTTAAACAAATAACCATTGAAAATACGACTTTATTATGCTTCCAACGGAGAATCACCTAGCTGAGATATTGTGGTTAGCTTCCATCAGGATTTTGTGGAATAAGCCCTAATATGGGGAGGTTATTCTCGGCAATTTATTGCTGCATCTGCATTCATGATGATATACGGATTGTAATCACATACTTGGAGTTTTATCAGAGAGTTTAAAAAGACATGCGTTGCGTCTAGACGACATTCAAAAGTTAAACTATTCTTTGGCAAGCAATACGTTTTGATTTAGTGATTTTTCATCATGTGTGGACTCATAGTATTTATCCATTGTTGAGTAGTTAAAGAGCTTGCGTTGACGCTCTATCTCAGGGGACTAGGATTCGAGTCCCGGCAGGGTTGACTTTGGAAATTTCAGAGTTAGTTCTGGTTTAGATCTGTAAAATAGTGGCACGGCAGTCATTTGGGCTACATTTCTGGTGGACTAGTCTAACCCCCATAGACTTTATTATTATTGTTTTATTTTTATTATTTTTTATAGACCCCTTGCTATTATTTCATGGACCACCGTGAAATGGACCACCGCGTGAAGAAGCGCCCGGCCCTTACAGAAAAGAATGAAATGACTAAAGTTTTTCTTTTATACCATAAGGGTGGCAGACAGGCTGACGGTGCACTTGATGGTAGATGGTTACCGTCTCCTAACCAGGAGTTATGATACCAGGAGGTGATGATGCCAACTCTGCAAGATCAACTTTTGACCATTAGTTTGTATAAAAAATATGATAGCCACAATAATACTCTAAATAAATATAAATAAATAAATATCTTCACACATTCCACACAGAACCATCTATTTCCACAGTAAGCAACTGATGCTTGTGGATACCAGACAGTTGATATACTACATAGATTTTTTTGTAAATACATACATTATTATAAAACATCCATGACTCAGGTACAAAGGTAAAATGTTAACACATAAACATTTGTCCCTAGCGGGGTTCGAACCCACGACCGTTTGGTTAACAGCTAGGGTACTAGACCAAACGTGTCGTCAAATAATAGTCTAGAATTAGACTGGGTGTGGTATATTTAGATTAATCACTAAGATATCATAAGATTAGCATTCATGACGTGATTAATTCTGAAATAATCACAACATTATTCGAACTTGACAAAATAATCTTACATTGTGTACCTTCGCGTTTCGCAAATATTTCTCCAAGAAACCACGAGATATCGAAATATTTACAGCTCGTAGGTACATTGCGGAGACATGCTTTGAGAATCTGAGATCAAAGGGGATCATACATGCGCAATATAACCTCTTCTTGTCTCTTGTTACTAAATGTTAGGCAATAGAGTCTTAAACTGTTTAACATTTTCAACAGTATGTTGTAACATTCTTAACCAGGTCAACCCTTTTTGATTGTTTATAAAAAATATACAAAAAAAAAACAAATCTTTTTCTATTTATGTAAAATCGACAAATAAAGTGCTTTATTGAACATTGTTTGTATGTTGTAGAATGATAAGGTCTGTTTTCCTTTGAAAATTCATAGTGACAATTTCTATTGCTATTTTTATTGGTGATGGATGACAAATTATGTCAATCAGTAAGTAATCAATGCCTATTATTTATTAGCGAATTTTGAAATGAATGGAATTTGTAATCGAAACTGATAAAGCACTTTTCTTGTCTGCTTTACCTAGCTACATACAGTTTCTTTAAAAATTTTCTTACACCCAATACAATAACAAAAAAAACTAAATCTAAATAACAACCAATTACTTTTGAAATATATTAACGCGTCATTCCAATCGTTGCTGAAAAACAGAATGGTTTATCTTCTATCAGCGTGTTGTCATGTAGTATTGACGGCGTCGATAGATGTCGGCAATATCGAAATGTATATTGGGTCACGGTAAAGAATTCGCTCCAATTAGACTCCCGTTGCCCGCCGGCGGGTCCAATTAACTGTGTTCGTCCCTGGCGAACCGGCCCACTCTATTAGTCGGCTGAACGGTTTGGGCCCAGTCCGCCCCCGGGTTTGCTCGTGAAGCGTCTCGTGGGTTTTCTATCACAATTTTCCCGCAAATGATTAATCGCTTCGCACATTTCAAAATACTATCGAAGGTCTACTGACCCGTTTAACTGAGCGGTTTGGCCTGCTGACCGGCTGACTTAACCGTTCGTGATTTAAAAAATAATATCTGATAATATTTTTCCACAGATGTTTTATCGTAAAAGCCAATAAAAGCTATAAATGACTATAGCTGTTCTAACTCTCTTATATATGCCTCTCTTATATATCTTATAAGATGCCCGCGACTTCGTCCGCGTTCTGGATGAAAGGTACCCTATGTCTTTTCTGGTGTCATCGTTTTTCATCGTGTATGCAAAATTTCATGGTGATCGGTTCAGTAGTTTTTGCATGAAAGTGTTACAAACATCCATACATCCATACAAACTTTTGCATTTATAATATTAGTACGGATTTAAAACTTTTTACTCGTATCAGAGAAACTTTTTTATATAAAGTTAACACCTCTTATGTTTATACAGTAAAATTAATTCTGCTACACTAACAAAAAGGTTGCTGTAAAACCTTACTGTTTTATGGAATACAACGAATTTTAACTTAATGCCCGTTAGTACGTTTACTGTAACAAAATTCGGCTAATGAGCTAGTTGGTTTTTCGCATGTAGGAATCGCAACACAAAAGTAATACAGTAAGTATTTATTGAATATGTATACCTACTTAATTAAAGTGGGTACGATAATAAAATATATTGTGATGACTACCTGTAAAGAAAACTGTCCCTTAAAAAATGTGCGTGCACATACGACTGGAGTTTACTCCTTACGAACGATTATAAAATTTAAATTTTTACAATTCGAATAAGCCGAAAGAACAACATTGTTCTTTTTAAAATAATATTGTGTAGATGGCCCAGTATCTCTGAAACTTCAAAGATATTCTAAAATATTCAAAAAATAGAACGTAACTATAACGCATAACATAACATAACGCATTCGTGTGACAATTCTGATTTTTACTCCCATCAATTTTCACGTGTCGGCGATTAGTTCCCAATTCTTAATTTTCCACCTGCGAAATTTTGAAAATTATTATTGGGATGTATTCTTCTTTATGAAAACTCTTAATTATACTAATTCTTAATTTTCCGAATGCTTCATTTTTCTTGTTATAGTTAGTATGAATTCTATTTTTTCATAGAAGAAAGTACAGTTAGATATATTTTTGAAATTCATAATAATACGCGATGGAATAAATTCGTTTAGTATGAAGAACGTAAGTTTACTATATCGCCTATTTACTTAGAAACTCATTGCGTTATAAATAATAATCAATTAAATAAAAAAAAATAAAAACATCAAAAATAAGCATATAAAAACACTATATCATTGTTAACAACATTAAATGTGACTTACCCTGTTATAGATTTTGACAAAAAAAATGTGTAAAAAGATAAAAATATCTTTATGAATTAAATATATTATGACTGTACTCTTGTTAAAAAAAACCGAATTCGTACTTTATATAATTGGGAAAATGAGGCATTCGGAAAATTAAGAATCAGTAAAATTAAGAGTTTTCACAAAGAAGAATTCGTACTAATAATAGTTTGCAAAATTACTCATTTTGAAAAATAAGAATTAGGAATTGATCGCCGACACCAATTTTCATACCACGGGCTTATAATATAAGGGCTAACTATTTAAAGTAAATACTAAAAATACTTATTATTATTAAAATTATTTAAAATACTTACTGAGTATTTAATAGATAAATAAAAAAAATGTGTTCTTAATCAGTTTCGGTTTACTTTTGTCAAACTGAGTTTTAGAAAGAAATATAAAATCTTTCATAGAATAAAATAGAAATAACACAATTTTTTTTTAGAGAAACAGTTCTACTTAGTTTTTGTACTGCGAACGCAGTACTTAGCATAATTCTAAAGTAGCTAATTAGAACTCTGTATGCCTTAACTTAATCCAGATTTTTCGTACACAGACATTTTGAGTTGAGACCTCTAAATGGACGGTTTTGTGTGGATTATTCAAACTGGTTTACGTAAATTTATGAATTTGTGTAAATAATAATTTAAAGAAGATATAACTGGATTGTTTTTGCATTAAAGTAGTGGGTACGGTTTCACATCAAGTGTAAACAGCTCCCTAGATATATTGCAGCTCGTAATATTGCAGTTATTATATTATAAGTAATTTATTATAATATGATCTTTTTTCAAAAAAAAAAAAGACAATATGTATGCAATTGTGACTAGTTGAGACTTATTACGAACAAACTGAACAATAAAACCGACATTTTTGTAATGTAGTAATTTAGAAGTAAGTGTATTATGATTAATATTTGTTCATTAAGTTGTTTATATAAATATACTAGCTGTCCCGGCAAACGTTGTTTTGTGAAAAAATGAAAAGTAAATTTTTGGGGTGGACCACCCCAAACATAGAATATATAGATATAGAATAGTCTCAGACCTTTTTTTTTTTTTTTTTTTTTTTTTTTATATATATATAAGAGATGGGTTTGCTCTTGGCGTTGGCGATGGGTAGCGATGGAGCGAGCTCACTCAGAAGATGCCTATTCACTCGAACCTTGAAAAGATTGGGTAAGCACCTACTAACACACTACAATTAACAACAACTAACTAACTACATCTACCGCTAACCTACCCGATAAGCACACAAAATTTCATCAAAATCGGTCCAGCCGTTTCGGAGGAGTTTGGCAACAAACACCGCGACACGAGAATTTTATATTTTAATTTTATCCAATAAACCTGGCCATCGTCAAACCCGAATAAAAGAGATTCGTTCAAATTTTTCTTTTACTGTGAAATAAGTCGCTAGTCTTACAGGAACCTTTAGTGAGTCATTTGATAGCCGATAACACAAGCCATAAACCCATTTTAGCTAAGATTGGCAAAAAGTTCTCAATCAGGTCAAAGCCCTTTCAACGACTTTTGTCCATTCGAGGTCAACAAACTAAATTCAGTTCGATCATGTTGAAATAACAGACAAACACACGTTTCAAAGACTTGTGGGACGAAATGAATAACTCCACATTATTATTTACATATTTATAATGATACGTACATATTACACATAATCACATATTTACAATTGAATAAATAGTGATGACGAGTGGCGAGAAAGCGCGTGCTTTCTGTAGCTGTTCTGCAGGCCGACTGTCTGGATTCTGTGCCTCTTCTTTTAAATGAAGAATGACACGGAAATTCCAAATAGGTCATCAAAAGGAGGTCGCCACAGACTGTTTTCAATATGTCCACTCTTTAAAAAGAGTATAAATGTAAAATTTCAGAGTGGTAATACGAAAGAAAACTTTTTAAAGTTCTACGGTCTTACTACAAAAGATTCAGTAAGCACTGTTCAAACACATGCTTAGTTAGACAAGCATTAAGCATTTAAGCATTGGTCAGCGAGCGTTTAAAATGTCCCTACCACAAAACCTTATTTAGCGCTTGTTTCGGTAGACAGTGTTAAAGTACGTGAATGTTATTGAATTATGGCAACCTTGGCAAACATTCATTCAGTCACTCGCCCTGCATTCATGTCGTTTTCATTTTACGCAGATCTGATAGGCGTATAATGATGAATTTTGGTTTTCACAAGCTATTATTACGGACTATATTAATGATATCAGCAAATTATAAGATTGGAATAAGTAATAAATTACAACAAATACGTTAGATTATTTATAAAATTTCGTAATACCAAAAAATATTGAGCATAATGGAACGTAACTAACACTGACGTAATTGTCAAATGTGGTCAAATGTAAAGTTTGATTTGTTAAAATTGTTAAATAAAATTTTTATTTGAGGATCCACCTCTAGCATCACATGGTAGATCATCCTTTATTAAATAAATAATCTTGTTACCAAAGTTATATATTCGAATGGATTAATTCTCTCACGATGTATTCTATCTCAAAAATTATACATGTAATCCATATCCTCCATGTCATTATACTCATTTATAAAATCAAAAGAAATCTTTAATATTAACTATTAAGTATACGCAAAACGAAATTTGACACAATACGTCAGAGAAGAGAGGCCGTTAACTAGAGAGACACTCGTTAAACTAGCATATGGCGGTGGTTAAATTTAAATAATGCTCAAGCATTGTTAAACCCTAAACAATGCCTAGACACTCTTTTGTAGTAAAGTTTTTTTTTAACACGTGTTTTAAGCCTGATTAAAGTGTGTTTAATGTTTTTGTAGTAAGACCGCTAATGTCTTTACAGACTTTTATGCGGAATGGTTTTAATTTAAAAAAATCTGATTTTAATCTAAATTCATTTCCTCTTTTAATCACACAGTCATTCGGTTGAGTAGTTAAGGCGTGAAAGTAACAAACAAACAAACAAACAAACAAAAACAAAATTTTGCATTTATAATATTAGTTAGGATAAACAAGATCATAATATATAAGCTAGTAGATTACGTTATTATTACTTTAAATATACTAAGTCGAAACCACGTTACTTCCCCTTTAAACGTTAATCTAATTTCATTATAAGTACCTATTTTTTGAATTTTCACGTGGAATTATTCTGAATACATATAGAATTTGATTTTAAATGGTTTAATAAAAACCAAGAAGACCTTATTCAAACCGCAACGGGATCCGCTGTCGTGGCGGATAGTAACATGGTCTTGACAGGGATCGGCATGACCCAGAAAGCCTAGCAATTAGTGCGAACCGAAGGCTTAACGGTCGAAGGGATTAATGCTACCTTTGAATTTACAAATAATAAATATTTTGATTTAAATTAAACTCAAATAGAGCTTAAAATTCAAGATTAATAATACACATTGTATTATTACATAACTAGCTGGCGCCCGCGACTTCTTCCGCGTGAAAAAAGTAGCCTATCCTGTGTCCCGTACGTCTAAATGTTTATCTACCAAGTTTCATGAAAATCAGTTAATTCGTTTAAGAGTTATGGAGGAACATACATACATGCATGCATACATACATACAATACCTTCACTTACAGATTTATTATTAACGTTAACACATAAACATTTGCCCTTAACGGGATTCGAACCTGCGACCGTTTGGTTAACAGCTAAGGTTACTAACTATTAGACCAAATGTGTCGTCAAATTACTACTACTAATAATAATTAATAACAATAATTAATAATTATTATTATAATTAATAATAATTGCGACCATCATCGTCCCGATAGTAGTGTCGGCGGTCTTATAGCGAAGAGTCTCGACCAACATCTTGAGTCTCTTGCTAAATAGATGGATCAAGGGTCATATACAGAAGACGGTACGGTACTTCTTGACACGGCACGAATTGTCAGGAGGTTCCTCACTCTGCAGCCCTAACCACCGGGGGCAAGGCCCAAGCTAGCTTGCAGCACTCTAGTTTTAAGTTTTTTTTTATAATGTTTATTGTTTTTTATATAATATATTATATTGTAAAAAAAATATAATAAAGAATTAAAATAAATATATGTGATTAATAATAATAATATTAATAAGGGTATTAACTTACCGGAAAACAACAGCATACATGCTGGTATTACACGGTGATCTTCTGTAAGTGGATGGTTACTACTTACCGTCAGATGGGATGCATTTGTGAATTTTTATATACATAATATAATCACTAATACGTGTTCACACTTGTTCGGGACAGCCACATAGAATAGTTATTTGTATATTTGTTTTGTATAGAATCATTTTTGAATAAATAAAGGCAACATAAGTTAGAATGAAATAGACAACATTAAAAACAGAGACAACACATGATAGAGACAGGAATAATATTAGACAGAGATAGATATAAGATAGAGATAGCATGTAATAGATAGGAATGTGTAACATATCGTAGCATAGTCACTAGTTGTATAAGCTACATTTGTAATATAGATAGGCTTTTTTTAATAAAAAATCAGTCTTCTTCTTGCTCCGGCTTGATAAAGACCATTAGTACCAGTACAAAACTTGTTTTGGAAAATACGACCCTCTCCTCCTCGACTAACCGTCGAACGGCTGACCAGCGCACCCTCCTTAGCCGGAGGCTCTGCCCACTCAGTAAGCCATAACAGCCAGGCCATATCAAATGAGCAGGTGCTACAGGCCCGCACATTTTATGGTCCAAACGAGCCGGATATAGCCGTTTGTTAGTTGCTGTCTGTCGAGGAGAGAGGGTATAGGTTGACATCATGCCGGTTACAAGGAGTAACTCTGCTCGAGGTGACGGGCAATTAATCGCACCCGCACCCAGTGTTCGGGACGACGGGGAATTAATCGCCCCCGCGTCCGCTGTTCGGGACGACGAGAGATCAATCGCTCACGCGTCCAGTGTTCGGGACGGCGGGAGACCAATCGCTCCCGCGTCCGCCCTCGCCACCACGTCGTCACCCGACACGTGGTCCGCGGGGTCAATAGTAACGACGTCACAAGCGACGGCCACGACGACAACTTCGACGTCGACGGCTGCGACGATCGCTTCGGCACCGGCGGGAGAGGGACAGCAATCGGTCCCCACGCTCGGTGCACCTCCTTCGGACGTACGCTCTAGAATGAGAGCCTCGTCACATCGGTCCAAGAAGAGGGCCCAAATAGAAAAAGCTAGAATAAAGCTACTGGAACTACAAGTGAAGCTTGCTGCCGCAAAACTTAAAGAATTGGAATACGATTCGGACGCCGACACAATCAACGACGACACCGTTGAAGATGAAGAAACTACGAAGGAGAGAGTCGACACCTGGGTCCATAGTCAAGCGCTTTTAGCGCCGGGAGCGCCACCAATAGAGACCTGCATAATAGAGCAGGCCCAGGTGCTACCCACCACGACCACGCCGGCTCCAATCCCCGTACATATAGAAGATCGGCCCCCGAGTGGAAGCAAGCCCGCGATAGACGTAGTACCTGCTGCAGCGCCCCCTAACCAGTATATAGGGCTAACGGATTTGGCTGCAGCAATCACCATGGCCGCAAGATCGGGCCAACAAGCTCCGCGCCATTTCATGGAGCTACCACCTTATAGCGGGTCACACCAAGAATGGCTAACGTTCAAAGCGGCCTACGAAGAATCTCACCAAAACTACAGCAATAGTGAAAATATAGCGCGATTGAGGAAAAGTCTACATGGAAGAGCAAAGGAGACAGTCGAAACCCTCCTCGTCCACAACATAAACATTCCGGAAGTGATGAAGACGCTGGAAAACCGGTTCGGCCGACCGGATTACATCGCCTTATCCGAACTGGAAAGACTGAGGACGCTTCCCCGACTGACAGACTCACCTCGTGACATCTGTAACTTCGCCATGCGGGTCACCAGCATCGTGAGGACTCTACAAACGCTGGAGAAGTCGCACTTTCTCTTCAATCCAGCCATCTTGAGCGAAACAATACAGAAGTTTTCCCCTACAATCAAGAACAACTGGGTCACCTTCATCAGAGATCAACCGAAGGAACAACCGGACCTGTTGAAATTAGCGAGATTCTTCGAAACCCAGGCGGAGCTCTACGATCCTATAACACTACCGGAGTTCGTGGCACCCAAAGAAGCAACCCACGCGCCCCGACGGATTCAAAAGACTTACGCCGCAACAGAGATAGATGTGTCTGCCTGTCCGGTATGCCAAAATACCGAACACAAAATAGAAAAATGCCCAACATTTATAGAAGCAGACACGAAAACGCGGTGGAACATAGCCAAGGACAAGCAATTGTGCTTCCGATGCTTGAAGAATAGAACAAGGATACACAAGTGTCACACATCGGAGTGCAAAGTGAACAAATGCCCGCGTTTTCACCATAGACTGCTCCACTTCGAAAAAACAGAGAATAGTGATCGAAAAGAGGTGGTCACTTCAACTTGGCAACCGTCAGAAACACAATCATTTTTGAAGTTTGTTCCTGTTCGCGTCTCCGGCCCCCAAGGAAGTGTCCAGACATACGCCCTGCTCGACGATGGATCGACGGTGACCCTAATAGATAGTGATTTGGCGCAACAAATAGGCGCAAAAGGGCCCGTCGATCCTCTACATATAGAGGCAATATCAAACACCGAAGTGGAAGTAAATAGATCACGCCGTGTAAAAGTAACTTTACACGGCGATAGAAACACCTGCAACATTCGAGCGAGAACGATTGATAATCTACAGCTCTCCGCTCAATCCGTATCGGAGCGAGACCTGTCGAACTGCAAGCATCTCCACAACATAAGAGAAAAGCTCAAATATCCTCGCGTCCAGCCGAAACTTCTCATCGGGCAGGACAATTGGGACTTGCTGCTTGCCAAACACATCAGAAAGGGACACCGACATCAGCCGGTCGCGTCTCTCACTGCGCTCGGATGGGTGTTACACGGGTCACACGCGCGCATGCTCGGTCGCCGTGTGGACTCCATCAACAACATCGTCCACAAAACAGAAGATAGCATGGACGAACAGTTGAAACAATACTTCTCTCTGGAGTCGCTGATGATCACCCCAAAGAGACCATCAAACGATATAGAAGAAAGAGCCATCAAGACGCTTGCCGAAACCACTCAACGGAATAGCGACGGACATTACGAGACATCGTTATTATGGAAATCGGACGAGTTTCAAATGCCCGCCAATTACGACAACGCGCTTAGACGGCTCCACACGACAGAGAAGAAGATTGATAGAGATCCACAACTTCGGGATCGCTATGAGGAGCAGATGAACGCACTCATAGACAAGGGATACGCAGAGAAGGCGCCTCCCCATAGAACGCCAGGAAAGACCTGGTACCTGCCACACTTTCCTGTGCTCAACCCCACCAAACCGGGAAAGGTCCGCATAGTGCATGACGCAGCAGCCAAGACGTTGGGGCGTTCGCTCAACGACTACCTGTTAACCGGACCCGACCTCATACAGTCGCTACCAGGGGTTTTGATGAGGTTGCGACAACATAGATTCGCCGTGTCTGCAGATATAGCAGAAATGTTTATGCAGGTGAAAGTACGACAGCAAGATAGAGATGCGCTCCGATACTTGTGGAGAGGAAGACAACGAGGCAATGAGCCTCCGATAGAATATAGGATGACCTCCCTCATCTTCGGAGCCACGTCGTCGCCTGCATCGGCTATATTTGTGAAGAACAGAAACGCCGAAAGATACAGAAATAGGTATCCCGAAGCGTACACGGCGATTGTTCGAAACCACTACGTAGATGATTATCTACAAAGCTTCAACAGCGAAGAAGAAGCCATAGATGTAGCCCTTCGAGTACGTCAAATTAATAGAGAAGCCCACTACGAACTACGCCAGTGGACATCGAATTCAAAGAAGATACTCGAAGCGCTAAACGAAGACTCCACAATAGAAACAAGAAACATAGATCTCGACAATAGCATGAAAATAGAACGTCTCCTGGGAGTCATATGGAGACCTGCTACTGACGAGCTGACCTTCGATCTCAACTTGGCTCGACTGCCACCTGGCGCCATAGACAACACTCAACCGACGAAGCGGGAAACCTTGAAAATAATTATGTCCCTGTTCGATCCGCTTGGACTCGCATCGCCTGTGACCACACGAGCCAAGCAAATATTTCAAGAGTTATGGCGCAGAGGTATAGACTGGGATCAAAAGATAGACAACGATCTGACTAGCCAATGGACAGTGTGGCTAGAACATTTGAAGAGATTACGCGACATAAACATACCTCGCTGTTACCACAACTATAGCGATGCTTCGAAAATAGAACTACACGTGTTCGTGGATGCGAGCGAGAATGCATACGCCGCAGCCCTATACTGGCGCATCACTAGGCCAGACGGACAAGTGTCGTTGGCATTTGTAACAGCGAAGGCGCGAGTCTCACCACTCAAATTGATGTCGATCCCGCGACTCGAACTGATGGCTGCAGTAATGGGAAGCAGGATGGCGACAACAGTAATAGAAGAGCACGACAGGAAACCTGACAAGAAGGTCTTCTGGACAGATAGCAAAACTGTGCTCACATGGCTGCAAACAGGCGCTAGGTCCTACAAACCTTTCGTCGCTCATCGCATTGCAGCAATAGAAGAACACAGCAAAATAGGCGAGTGGCGCTGGGTGCCTACCAAATTGAACGTTGCGGACGATGCAACCCGGGATGTACCCATCGACTTCAACTCGCAACATAGGTGGTTCAACGGGCCGAGCTTCCTGCTGGAAGCACCCGATAGATGGCCACGAGAGAGAGTTGCAACCACAACACAAACCGGAGAAGAAAAGGTGCACGTGACCGTCATAATAGGAAGGTCAAAATTGGAGCAGTGCATCCCCGATAGCAACAGGTTCTCCAAGTGGGAGAAACTAGTTAGAAGCACTGCACGTGTGCTACACTTCATCCGACTTTGTAAACAGAAAAAGGAACGTGTGAATTACAAGAGGACGACAAAACGACCTGAAACCGATCCTGTATGGCGGGAGCATAAAATGACACGGAAACAACAGAAGAAACTTCCGAAAGCTCCTCAACAACAGAAGTCATACACTCCAATACCTACGGACCTTCTACACGAAGCGGAGAAAATCCTCGTTAGAAGCAGTCAGGAAAAGGCGTTCTCCGAAGATTTACACAACCTGAGAAACGATAGAAGAATAACTCCAAATAGCCGTCTACGCCATTTAGCGGTGAAGATAGAAAACGACGTCATCACACTGAAGACTCGTATTGGCGCCACGCAAGACGTTCCTGATAGTTTGAAGAGCCCTGCAGTCCTCGATGGCAATGACCAAGTCTGCAAGCTCTACATAGAACACGTCCATAGGCAATTACATCACGCTGGCGTCGAATTGACGATAAATGAGTGTAGACAACACTATTGGATTCTTCGGCTACGCCCGGTCACACGCATGATAGTGAATAGATGTCTCCCATGTAGGATTCGTAGATCGCAGCCACCAGTGCCACCTACAGGAGACTTACCACCATGCCGGCTAGCACATCATAGACGTGCGTTTACCTACACAGGCCTCGACTACTTCGGGCCACTTGCAGTCGCTGTGGGACGCACCACACAGAAAAGGTACGTCGCGCTGTTTACTTGCTTGACGACGCGCGCCGTACACCTAGAGATCGCCGCATCCTTGACAACGGATTCTGCCGTCATGGCACTGCGACGCATGATAGCGCGTCGCGGCTGCCCGACAGAAATTTGGTCGGACAACGGCACGAACCTTCATGGCGCAGAACGTGAACTACGGCGAGCTTCAGACCAACTGCTTCAAGAGGAAGCAAATAGGAAGAGGATCAATTGGCGCTTCATCCCTCCTGGTGCCCCCTTTATGGGTGGGGCCTGGGAACGTCTCGTGCGAAGTGTCAAGACATCCCTCAACAGTGTGCTACATGAGCGGCGCCCTACAGAAGAAGTACTCGCCACCTTAATAGCGGAGGCTGAGTACACAGTCAACAGCCGACCGCTCACACACGTCTCGGTCGATCCTGACGATCCCGAGGCGCTCACACCGAACCACTTCATCATGATGGGGTCGGGCCGAGATCCGCCCATAGGAGCCTTTGCAGAGGAGGACACCATCGGACGCACACACTGGCGTGCATCACAACGTCTCGCCGATTTGTTCTGGCGGCGCTGGCTTCGGGAATACCTCCCTGAGCTTCAGCACCGGCGGGAGCCCCAAGGACGGGGACAGCAGATCGTAATAGGAGACGTCGTACTCATCGCGGACAACACCCTACCTCGCAACACATGGCCGCGAGGAAGGGTCATAGCGGCTTACCCCGGACCCGACGGAGCTGTGAGGACGGTCGACGTCAGAACGAAGGCTGGCACTCTACGGAGGCCTACCAAGAAGTTGGTGGTCCTGTCAACGGAGCCGGCTGCCCTCCAGCAGATAGAAGATGCATCGCCCTGAGGACGACGCACGGCGGGAGAATGTTCGGGACAGCCACATAGAATAGTTATTTGTATATTTGTTTTGTATAGAATCATTTTTGAATAAATAAAGGCAACATAAGTTAGAATGAAATAGACAACATTAAAAACAGAGACAACACATGATAGAGACAGGAATAATATTAGACAGAGATAGATATAAGATAGAGATAGCATGTAATAGATAGGAATGTGTAACATATCGTAGCATAGTCACTAGTTGTATAAGCTACATTTGTAATATAGATAGGCTTTTTTTAATAAAAAATCAGTCTTCTTCTTGCTCCGGCTTGATAAAGACCATTAGTACCAGTACAAAACTTGTTTTGGAAAATACGACCCTCTCCTCCTCGACTAACCGTCGAACGGCTGACCAGCGCACCCTCCTTAGCCGGAGGCTCTGCCCACTCAGTAAGCCATAACAGCCAGGCCATATCAAATGAGCAGGTGCTACAGGCCCGCACAACACTTATGTAGAAGGCCACTGTTAGACATATTCTGCAGTGTTAATATATATTTATTCGCGTTGGCTCATACGATGCGTACTCTGAATTACTATTTTTTTTTTAATTATTGTGAAACTGTAAAAAATATGCATGCCGCAGATATTACGATAAAAGCCTGTCAGAAAGACAGATATACAAAAATGATCCCGCCTCAATCGTATTTTCCCTATCCGTACAGTTGTTTTAAATAAATCTGGAAATTTATTTTTTGTCACGTCCCACCTTTTTGTGGAAATAATGAATTTTATTTATGAATTTAGCTTGCCAGGATTTGATGTTCCCTTTACAAGCCGCTATATTAAATCATCTTTTCAATCTTCAATCACATTTTATTAATTTTATTTTCCTTGTATTAGTGCAGATTGATCGATTTAATGTCACAGTGTTAAATTGTTCAATATTTAAGTGATTTATTAAATATAGTACGCTTACGTATTATAGTAGGTATTGATACAATACATTAATATTTTAGGAGTTATCGTAATTTCAAACTGTGTGCTGAAAATCGGGAGCAGAGTTACTTTCTTAATAAAGTAATAATGGCTCTGTAAGTAATACTTACAAACGTTCGGCTTGTCATACATTACGACGTATATCTACGTACGCGTGTTAGAATCCCGATCGCGTCGTTTTTTCTAAAAAAAATTTCGATGTCATTGGCTCAAATTGCAAAGGAAAACATCAAAACATTACAATATAATTTTCAATAAATTTTACTAAATCTTAATGTAGTGCGAGGCTGCCCACGCGATAAGAAGACAAAGTCCTTCAAACACTCAAATGTCAGAACTAATCTCGGTTGGTTCCCCAATAGTTCGATTGTACAAACAATATAATTAATTTCACAGCCTTATTGAAGACTTAGATTTTTGATGACGCCCTGAAAAGTTTTAAGACAAAATATGTCCTTTTTTGCAGTATTTTTAATAAGAAAATTTCGTCGGCTTTTTTTTTTACAAGATGTCTGGTTGATGAAGGTTATCAAGAATAACAAAAAATGGCTTCAATTTGAAACATAAGTAATGTATAATAATAAACCTTATTTTCATTACATGTAAACATCAAATTACATGCATATAATGGACTTGAATAAATTATGTAATATTGATGCAGCTTACCCAATTGGAATAATTTATAATACACACATAAATTCATAACCAAGAGTGTATAACAAATATTATTACAATATGGCGTCAGTCATTTGAAGCTGTCGCCCTTGAAGTTAATTGTAATTACAATACTCAATTACATTCTCATTATAAAAAAAATACAATTACAATTAAAAATACAAAAATAGTACCTAATTAATTAATTTTAGAATATCTGGGGGCTTGGGGGTTGTTTAATGTGTTATTTTTAATAATATTTTTTTCCTAATTTTGCTCATTAGTTTCAGATTTATTAGTTCCACTGTGCTGTCCTTCATTTTATTAATTTAAATACATATAAAACACATAATTACTATTCTACTAGAACAAAGTCAAATGCTAATGTTAGTGTGCAGGGATGAAATACTAACAATGAGATTTTTGAAGGTACAAATCCATCGGAAGGTATAATCCCTATTCAGTCAACCTTTCGTTTATGGATTCTAACACAATGGCAGTGGACATCTACACATAAAACATTCCATCTGTCTTCCTATCGACACTCTTGACAGGAGGATCACTGTGGTGTCCGATAGATTGATTATACTCCACTCCTATTGATGTCCTACTTTAATTGCGGATTTTATTACTTAGGGTTAAGGTTCAAATTGGAATGAAATGCTTTTGAGTTTCAAACAGCGTTCTCGAAGCAATATTCTGTTGATTTGTAGGTATATTCGTCAAATCCTTTTGTTAGGTCGTGTGACGCTGTTATATTATGTGGTTATAAATTATAATTATTTATTTATTATGTTACCGGCTTATCCCAGTTGAGTCCGCTTAGAATGAACTCTCTCTGTTATCCCGTGGGTATCGTAAAATGAGACTGCTAGATAAATCTAACAAGTAACAAACGTTGTTCTCTAAAATAAAAGTACTTTAAAGTAAATTACTTTAACTGTAAAGTACTTTAAAGTACTGCAAAACTGATAAAAGTTTACAAAGTAAGCTTTGAACTTTTCATAGTAGGCTCTGGTCTAGATTTGGATAAGTAGTAGGAGGTAAGGCATAATAAGTTTCGCAATAACCTGGGAAGCTCGTCTGGCGACAGTAACCACACCCTACAGAAGATCGCCGGTATTTTAGTGAGTGGGTAAGGGATGCCAGAGTCCATTTCTCTATCTCTTATCCTTATCCCTATCCTTATCATTATCCTTATCCTTATCCTTAAATCCACTGCAGCACCTATGGCGTTGCATGTAGAACAGGCGACGGTAGCCACCTACCATCAAGCCCAAGGTTTATTTTTACTGAGCTAAAAGCTACATTTCTCATTTCAGCTTGCCAATGGTTATGTCGGCAAGCAGTGACCTTATTTTTCCTGCAGATTTTTAGCTATAAATCTTGATACCTACTTAGTGAAACATCGAGAAAAAATATAGTCTGTTTAAAATGCCTTCACATTGGAAACATTGTTAGGTTTTCTATGTTACTATTATATTGTTAGTCATTACTCATTCAAAAACAAACAAAAAGTTTTCGTATCAGAATTGGAAAAATGATTCTATCAGGAACGAATCAAATCAGTTTTATACTTTGCGTGATATTTCCGCAGCTTATTGGACGATGTGGATTCAGTGCTGTCTCTGGAGAAATAAAATACAATCTATATAATATACCGTAGCCGATATTAATCTGAATCTAATCATGGAAAGAGAAAATAAATGTTTTTATACTTGTGATGATAACGCCACAAACATATATATAGAGAGAGCTTAGTCTTTTCAGTCATAACGCTTATAGTACCTACTCTTATTAAGAGATTGGGAATGAAAATGAAAATATATAGTCTTTCAATTATTATGAAGAATATACGTTACCACTTCCATTGCAGTAGAAGCATCAGGACATGTGTCTTTGTCTTTCTGTCTTCTGTCTTTGTGTGTCTTTCTGCTCCTATCAGTAAGAGAATTTAGTACGAGCGCGTAACCGAAGCGCTAAAAAGTTAAAGACAACGTCTTCAAATATATTGGTAAATGTGTATCTAGGTTTACTGAAAGAACATGAGATTTTAATTTGCGCATATAGGAATTATAACTTATTTTCACAAATACATATTATTTGAATTGAACGAAGGATAGATTCCTGAATAAAATACTGTATAAAAAAATTATTAGAAACAACGTAAATAAATTGCTTATTTATGTAGGAATAGCAGGTGTCGATGTTATTTATGAACCTTATTTTATTAGAGGCATACCTAGAGAGGTGTAATATCAATTTTCATCATCAATCATATTAATATATATCGTATTAGTAACGTTCGCTGACGTCTGCGTATAGTGGATGAATTTATTAATCTAAATCTCGTGCTTTCGTATAATTTATATGTTTATTTCAGTGCACATTTTTGTATCATTTATAATCACTATCATTAGGGTTGTACCTCATAATTTGTTAAATAGACACTTGCTTACTACTACCTAATCTTTCAGTGTATATTGAAGGTTGATGATTGAAGGTATAAGGCAGCCTGCACATTGGCTACTGTAGATAGCGATAGAATCTGAAGCGATCATCAGCACAGACACTGTTCTGTCGGACACGATAGATCCCACATAAAAGTGACTATTATGTCGCTAGAACTATCATAGGCTTAGCTTAGCGACATAGGCTTAGCCACATAATTTTCCAATAGGACCGGTCAGAAGCAGTACACCTGAATCGTCAAGTGAATTGATGTTATTTATATACACTTATTAAATTTTACTTACATAATGAAAGAAATTTATGGAAGTTTATTGTGAAATCGGTTGAAACAAGTAAGCATTTGTAATATGATTCGTACTTGTCACAAACAGTCTTCCAAGTACGACAGTACGCCACATCAATAGACCTAAGAATTCGCGTGTGGCACGCCATACCTTCCAGATAGGGAATGTACACGGGCGCATATTGCGTTTACAAGCGCAGCGATTATTTTCTCTCGCTGCCTGTGTCAGTATGTGGGTATACATCCAGTATTTGTGGATTAAATAGCAATTTTGACACATATATTCAGCTTTAGATAGAAAAAAAGGCGATTTTGTGATTACTGCAATTATTTTCTATTGATAAGTTACAATATTCTATGTTTATTATTATTATATTATTTTTTTGTCACCCATTCAATATTAGAAATTATAGTAAAAAAAAAAAAAAAACGAAATTAAATTTTAATCTAGTTATTCTATATTTCATTTTATTCACTGTAAATAAATAAAAGTATGACTTTTCCCTTCTGATCTTTATTGAAAATACACTTTATTAATTCCAATTTGATATACAAAGTAACAACGAAATAAAAACAAATAATGCAATATAAAATATAAATTTTATGAGAGAATTTAAACAATAACTGTCCGACGAAAAATATGTTCCCGTGTGTTTTCGCGCAAACGCGTGCATGTGAAAGGAATTTAGCAGAGTAAACTTCACTTGTACGCTTTTATGAGTGGTGCTTTTGTGTACACACGTGGGCGGGGTCACGAAACTCCTCCATATTAACTGGGATAATGTTACTTCTAGAAGTCGTTTAGAGTTTACCCTTACCTGGGGTGAATATTAGACGGAGAACTGGCTGCGTTTGATGCCAAACTTGTATATTTTGTGGGATAGTGTTATTATATATTTTTTTGAAGTTGAAACTTCTCAAGGCGCGTTGGGCATTTTTGAGATGGGATAAAAACATTAAACTCGCGACAGTGTCATTTTACGTAATGTAGTAACCGGAATTAAAAAAAAAAAATTTTAGATAGGATAAAATCATTGTACTAGCGATAGTGTCATGTTACTTAATGTAAGCGTTGATGTAGCGGATATTAATTTAAAATATTTTAAAAAAGGACAATAAGCAGACAACTGCATATGAAAGTAAACTTACTACATATGATAAGAAGGATCAATATGGTACATACTCGTCTGACCAATAATCTAGTTTCATATCAACATCAAACCTTTGTTAAATAATTATGTTCTATTTTGTTGGATTACTACTCAGCAGGTGGGTGTTGGCAATGAAGGTAGGCGTGTATCTTCCATATAGTTTATTATTATACTTCACAGGAACTATATATATAAAATACAAGAGCAGCAATACATATATAAACTCTGACTGCCTTAAGCATCTTTTCCAGAAGCCATAAGCTTCCACGTTGACAGCCTAAACCAGAATGCCGCTCCCCGATTGCACACTTCCCGCCGAGCACGTGTGTTTTCTTTTTCTCCATAGACAAGCGGAAATATCCGGTTCAGGTTTGCCAGTATCAAATAAAGTGCTTTTATAATAATCCAAAATGTAGTAAAATTCAAATAAAATACTTTTAAATTAATGAAACCTAACACTCGACCATCCTGACTCCGTGCATGTCCCCATGCACGCAGTTAGAATGTCCCTAATACATAACCTAACACTCGTGCTCGAGTCGTGACAGAAATTTGCGGGTGCACTCTGACTTAACTTGTCAATTACGTCAATGGGTAACAAATAATTAGACCATATTTAGTAAAATTTAAAAAAAAAATGATTAGCATACATAAGTCACGGTAACAGTGCAGACAACATTTTTTTCCCCGAATTGGTAAACTAATTCTGTACAGAGGCGATTAATAACCATTTTATACATAACCAAAAAGAATACATCATAAAGACAAAAAAAATAACAATAACAAAGAGACGTTTGCATCAAGTACCTATTTCACAAAGGTAGGAAATTATTGCCTAAGAGTAAATAATAATCCACTTTGTTTGCCTAAAACATGCCAGTTAAGGTGTTTCAAAGAAGTTAAAATGAACATCATGTTACGCCTATATATCAAGGCATACAAAAACATTAACAACGTGATTACAATATTAAGAATAGTGGGATGCCAATAATAATTATTTGCCACTACATTACTTGTTAACCCATTACATAGCTACACTGTTATGAAAAGATAAAAATTTACACCCGAAAACAAAAACAGAACTGTTTAAATGTCATTTAAAATGCAGAAATTCGTCAATACTATACTTAATTGTAAATTTCTATTCATACATGAATTACATACAGACAGTTATAATTTATAACATTATTATGTCTTGAGAGTTATAGTTAGTTTCTCGCAGAATAACCAATACTTAATATGAGCTATCTATGAACCCCTTCCTTCTCATAGATATATACTCATCCGAAAATATGAGCTATCTATGAACCCTTCCTTCTCATAGATATATACTCATCCAGAATATATAAGATCGTTGCTGAACTATTCCTCCTCACCAACAATCCTATCCGAAAATATGAGCTATATATAAAGTTAAATTTTAAACCAAGAACTTTATAACATCGGCAACAATATATCTGCAGGTTACATATAATTTTGGGCGAGTACTTACGTTTTAATTGTTTTTCCACTTCTGAAATGTTGGATTACTACTCAGCAGGTGGGTGTTGGCAATGAAGGTAGGCGTGTATCTTCCATATAGTTTATTATTATACTTCACAGGAACTATATATATAAAATACAAGAGCAGCAATACATATATAAACTCTGACTGCCTTAAGCATCTTTTCCAGAAGCCATAAGCTTCCACGTTGACAGCCTAAACCAGAGTGCCGCTCCCCGATTGCACACTTCCCGCCGAGCACGTGTGTTTTCTTTTTCTCCATAGACAAGCGGAAATATCCGGTTCAGGTTTGCCAGTATCAAATAAAGTGCTTTTATAATAATCCAAAATGTAGTAAAATTCAAATAAAATACTTTTAAATTAATGAAACCTAACAATTTATTGTCTTTGTGTATCAGTGTCACATATTTTCTCTTGTATTTCTCGCGATCAATAATAATCGTATTATTGATCGCATCTATTTAAATTCCTTGGCACCTTTCGATAATGCCAAGGAATTTAAATATCATACAATTGCAATCTGCATTTTGCGACCTGCACGTTCCAATTGCAATCTGTTTGTGTACTACATCAAATAAATAAATGAATAAAACTAAAGATATAGATAGTTATAGCAGATGCAACAATTTTTTATTCATATTATAGTTTTGAAATCCTATTAATCCTATTAATCCTTCCTATTTTTTATAATATTATAAATGTGAAGTTTGTTTGGATGTATGGATGTATGTATGGATGTTTGGAACTCTTTCACGCAAAAATTACTGAACCGATCACCATGAAATTTTGCATACACGTTGTCTGGGACACCAGAAAAGACGTAGAACGAATAACCTTTCATTCGTTAGTTAGTTAATCTATAATTATAGGTTAAAAAATATTTTATCACAGGATTTTAATCTGACTAAAAAATTACCCTCGAAGCTATATTTCAAATTCCATCGCCCCATAAAACTGTTTACTGCTACGAACCAATTACGTTGGATTTTAAAAACCAAGCCGGAATGTTTATACTGTCGTCAAATCATGTTTTAAAGCCGGTTCAACGATAAAATGGAGAGATGAGGGCTTGTTTACATAGATGGAACCTTGCTTAAAATGATATTGCTTGTATGAAAAAGTGACTCTTCACATACCTATATCACATTATTATATGTAACTATACAATATGGCGCTGTTATACATAATAACGATATCTTAAGGCTTTAAGGGTCTTAACCCTTTTCATCTTACTTTCATTTTGAAAATGGTACCAGATGACCTTTCATCAATTGAGTGGTTAAGGCGTAACACTGTAGGTTACATTTTTACGCTTTTTACAGACATATAGAGAGGCTTTCATATTTATAATATTAGTAGATATGAATAGTTAATTGGATGAATATAATCGAGTGCCTTAATGCTCTCACTCAGGGATTCCAGGTTCGATTCCCGGAAAGCAAAACTTTTTATCTAGGTTTTAAGATATAGCCTAAAGCCTTTCTCGATAAATGGACTATCCAACACAAAGAGAATTTTTCAATTCGACTACTGGTTCCCGAGTTAACAAACTCTTCAGCTTTATAATATTAGTAAGTAAAGATTAAACAATAATATTTTTACTACAGTTACCTACTTATAATCTACTCCAAAATACATTATGTTTTCACATCAATTTATCTATGGACAGCAGGTGTCTACTTTTATAAGTTAATAATTAATTTACACAGCTCACCCAAGCCACATGGGACGTCTAAATATAATTTCGCATTTAGACGAAAAACCTTTTCACTTCACGTTTCAGCAACGAGCTTCTTCAAACAAATTTTACTTATTAATATTAGAAAGTCGCGAACACTGGGCACTCTTAACAAACACAATATTTAACCCTCGACGTCCTTCGCAAAAAGGGGTGTTGTAAGTTTTACGTGTGTGTCTGTGTATGTCTGTGGAACCTAAAATATTTGACGACACGTTTCTAGTGGCTAGTAACCCTAGCTGCGATCCTAACGAAATGGGTATTTAGGAAAACACGTCATGCTATCCGCTCGTGCGCTCTTGCCCCGGAGCATCGTGCGATAGAGAGCGTTGCCGCTTGCGACAGACAATAGGTACTTTTTTTGATGAAATTTCCATTTCGGTAGAAAACAGTTTCCGCTAACTTAACTTAACAAATCACTTTGATTTTCATGTCGATCGTTTCAAAATAATATATTCTAGGTATATAGGTTTTGCTTTTTATAAAACGGTTTAATTCGACAAAGTTTTAATCACAAAAATTAAGTTATTTGAGGTGCTTATAAGTTTGAATCTATTGCAAATTTTGAAAAAAGGAAAACCTATAAAACCTAATCTTTTATTGTGTCAATAACATACATAACGTGGAAAAACATTTTCTCTTTTTGTATGGACGAGTACGTACTATTCTTTCCTCTTAACCAAAAGGTCGCGGGTTCGAATCCCGCTAGGGGCGCCAATGTTTATTTTTTAACATTTTACCTTTGTACCTGAGTCATTGATGCTTTGTATTTATAATATGTATGTATTTACGAAAAAAAAGTAATCTATGTAGTATATCAACTGTCTGGTAGCCACAATACAAGCGTTAGTTGCTTAGTGTGGAACTAGATGGTGCTGTGTGGAATGTATGAAGGAAGAATATTTATTTTTTATATTTTATACATTTTTACACTAAAGATTTTAATGTAAAATGTGTTATAATATATTTTAAAATATAAATTCTGATACTGCATGATATGGTGTTGTGTTGTCTATATTTTCATTAAGTAAATACTAGCACTCCATGATAATGCTGACAACGTTCGCAGTCACCGTTTTAAGAGCATACTTTTTATGCTATATTTTAAGAGTGAATATTTTTCAACCAAATATTAGTTATCTGTATAAAATATCCAAATAGGTAACTGTTGAATGTTAAGTAGGTACTGGCATGTTGTACTTAAGTACTTAACTTACTACGTAACTCACATATAATATTGAGTTAAAAATAGAATTAGTTATTTGTAAATTAATACCCATTTTGCAATGGACGAACATAAATAGGAATAACAGGAAATTGGTGTTCGAATAATAAGCGCAAAATTGCAGGTAAATAGATTTCAGCTATCCGTGATTAAAAACGTTTTCGTTTCAACTGTTAATTGATTTCAGTATACGTTTCGGAAACGAAAAACATGTATTGACTGAAAGAAAATAAATTTGGAATGAAATAAAAATAAAAACTTCTGCTAACTACTACATTAATGAATAATATGGGTTATTATAATAAAGTTCACGCTTTTTCAAAACTTTTGCTAACTATAATTGAATATACTTCCTTATAATACTAAACGCAACAATTAAAAGATATAAAAAAAATTCCAAATTTTTAGGTGGTTTTCAACAGACTGTAACTTCTATGAAAATGGTCGTACTTACAGTGACCATTAAAAAAGGAAATTGTAGTTTCAAGTCTCTAGTTTATGAATCCGAGCTTTAAATTTTTTCCTCCTTAGTGGTTTATGAGTAATCGTCAGAAAACCAACGAAAAAATTTTTTTTGCTGGTACTCTAGCAGACAGAAATAGCTACAAAGCAGATAATGATAATAATAATGGCTGTAGAGAAAATTAAAGTAGGGTTTTGTAAACTGCAAAACATTTCCCACAAGGTGCTTAAATCGGATTTTAATAAAAACAAAATTCAAACTGAAAATTTAAGGATATTTGGATAACTTACAATAATTTTGAAAATAATGGAGATACGAAAAATATTTTCTATAGCTTTTCAACCTCAATATGTCCTAAAAAAAAACCTTGAAAGTTTCAAGGTGCTGCGATTTATTTTTCTTTTTGTCCGGAATGTTTAAAATTATCGTTTTTGGTGAAAATCAAGATAACGGGAAATTTTTCATTTTTATCCCTTAACAAATTATTGCCAAAAAAACTCAAAAGTTTAAACGGTTTTATTAGCAATAATCCATATTTTTTTCATTATAAGCCTTTACTCGTTAAAAAATAAAAAATAAATTGAAATTTCTTTTTAAAATTTTTTTCCAATGCTTTCCTGTTGTATAGAAAAAAAATGAAAAAGACATTTCAATTTTATTTTTTTATTTTTTAATGATTAAAACCTGCGCTGGTCTTCCGTTAGAGCTAGCTTCCGATGGTGAGGTTACGCACATACTAAACAAAATATAATACATAAAAACTCCAAAACCAAATGAGGATCTATGTTCAGCAACAGACGTACTGCGGCTGAGATGAAATGTTACTGAAAGTCCTAAGTGTCTTTTTCGCTCAAAACAAGTCAGATTGCCCTAATACTTACACTCTGCTCAACGTCTCTTTCATCTTCGATAAATAGTAATTTATATTTTAGGAGTGTAGTAAAAATAAAATTTATTCAATAAGTACAAGTATCTACGTCATAAATAGGTTGGAGACGAAATACAGTCGGGAACACAATTGATTTATCTGAACATTAACAAATGCTAAAATTTTATCGAGAATATTTTTTACTTTTCCTTTTCCCTCGTAATTCCTTAACCTTTATCCTACTGAGGTCGGCAGCTCACTTGCGGTATATGTGATAGTTGCCACCTACTATCAAGTGGATCCACAGACTTTGATAAATATCTAGGTCTGTGAGTGGACCCTTAACCAGTCTGTCGATCTTAAAAAAGTATAGCGTTTCTTGTGTTTTTAGGTACAACCAAGTCGGTAACAACCAAGTCCGTCATTTACATTAAAAAGTCATTGCCGAAATTCTCATTCATTTTCAAGAAACAATTTTGCTAATAACTTTTGTTTGCGACTGTACAGTTTAAGATCTGACGTCTCTCCGTAAGCAGCATGACTTGAATACAAATTGTAGCATAAACGTATTAGAGATAACGCACGCAATCCAATTTCAGAATTTGTTACCAGTTTCTTGATTTCTAGAATTATCTTTGTGTGCGGTAACAAACTTAGTTTCTGGTTTTGATGTAGACATTTATATTATTACGTGTTCACAAAATTAAGGTTGAAATTTAACAAATCTCAAGTAAGTAATATTATAAATGTGAACATCAGTTTGTTTCTTTGTTACATTTCTACGCCTTAATCGATCATCATGTAATTTAGCACACACGTTGTGAGGGATACAGAAAAGGACATAGTAGTGTATTTTTTACCCAGTAAAAGTACATCATATAAAAATGAAAACTCATTGGCGACGACTCTTGTTAAGTCTCAACTTCAAAGCCTGCAGCATCGCCTAAAAGTAGCATGCCTATCGATTTTGCGTCCATTCTTTACGATTTAATCCAACTGGAACCGTTCCACTTGCGGACCACGAGGCGCGGGCGGGGGTTTCATCCCTTCGTGGTTGAAGTTCCTCGGTCACGCACGAAGCGCTACACCTTCCTTGTCCGAACTGCGTCTGTGTTTCCCCCAAATTACAACCTCGTGGTCTTCAAACGTAGGGTAAATGAGCACTTACTAGGTAAGCGTGGTTCACCTTCGGCCGCATCTGCACCTTACATCAAGTGAGATCGCGGCCAAGCGCTGCCTTGACTTTCATAAAAAAAAAATTAACGCCTGACAATAAAGATTAAATAAGTGTTTTAACATTTAAGAAAAAAGAGTCTCGGCCAAATATGGCTAAAAGCTACTCTTTAATATTTTACATAATTATATAATATTATATGTCCATTGATATATTTAAATAAGGTTGTATTTAATAAGAAAGATAGTAAAAAAATTGAGGAAATATGGAGGTTTTTACTGGTTAGTTTTATTATAGAAGAAGAACTTCTTTCATACTTAGTACATAATACAAGATTAGCATATCTAACGACAAAAAACTCAAAATGCGAGCAACTTTCAAAGCAAACTTATGCGAGCTCATTTGGTAGGTACCTACTTAATGCAAAATTTCAGGCTGAGTAGTAAAGAAGTGAAGGAGTAACATACAAACAAACTCACTTGAGTATTTATAATATTAGTGAGGATTTATATGTATTATAATAGCAGTTCTGTGTACAGATTCAAATGGTAGAAGGCGTACATTTGCCACGAATAGATTATGCATAATTAATTTTGTAAACGTCTTTGTCGTAGGTACACAAACATTACAATTATAGGTACTTCTAAGTAACCCTCCGTTCACTGACATTGTTCTATTTATTCGTGGTTTAAAGTGCTTACCTAAATATTTTATTTCCAATCAATACGCCTGAGTAGAGACTTGACATATTCTAAACCTAATTCACAGAAACGAGCTAATAGAGCGCTTTCTCTTTCACTCAATTCCATACAAAAGACAAGGACAGCAAATCTTGAGTGGGCGTTTACAATAATAGGTCAACGTTCATTTTACGCTACTTTTAGGTTTGTAAAAATATTATAGTAATACCTACATACTTACCCACAACCCTACACTTTTTATTTTGTATAAACAATACTAGCTATTAAGTCGTGAATTATTTATTAATTACTTAAGATAATAGACATTTTGGTTCCTGATATAAAAATAAAATGAAAAAAAAAAATAAGTTATTTAATATACTTTAAATGTTAAATAAAATTCAAACCATAAAATAACAATAATACAATGATTTACAATAAAACAAGATCAAAAATATTTTACCGTAAAATATCATAACTATTTAAGTAAAACCGATTTTAGTACAGCACTACGGAAAAAACGCTGGTACTTAACATTATTTCAAAATTTGATATTAGGACCTGTCAAATTACTCCTTCGAATTAAAAAACGCATTATAATATTATAATAACAGTGAGAGCGTCTGAACAGTTCTACGAACAGACTAAAAAGTATCGTGTACACTCACATTGTCGAACGCTTTATCTCCCTATAAGCTTGTTTCTGGGAACCTGGTTTACGTCCGGATTAGGTACATTGATTACTTACTATGCAAACTTGAAGAAAGCGAATCATGTAAATGAAATAGCAGAAAAGCGTTATTTTCGTCGTCTAATTTGACTTCAGAGTAAAATTAAATCTTATCAAAAATACATAATTGACTATATTTAAAAAATATTAAATTGTGCAAATTTATTAAAAAAAAAATTTTTTTTGATAAAATAAATAGTATATTTCTGCAAAAAAAATCTTTCCCGTCACAGTAATAAAAAATTTCAGCTACAACTATGTTCGTTTTTAAGCTTATTAATTATATCTTAAGTTCTGTACTAAAGATTTAATGGCCTACTTTTATTTCTTTTTTCATATTTAACAAAATATACTCGCGGACTAAGAATACGGGTCGGTACGAAAAACTAGAATATCTCCTAAAATAATAGAGCTAGCGGCATGATTCAAACTGTATGTTGTAGATGATTTTATAGTTAACAAAAGAACAGCAAATGTTGGAAAAGCTATTTGTTTATTTATTAAAATTACATAAGAAACAAAAAATCAACGATTTTTGCGTTGAAAAATTAAAAGGCGTTACCTTACATACCACATAAAAACGAACTTTAAAGCCAAATTGATACTTCGTATTGCCTCCGCAGGCTCTTCTTACAGCTGGCAGATAATTGTGAATATGTTTATTAAGTTTCTTATGCGATGATGGTGGATATTGGTCCATTCTTCCATTAACGCATGTTTTAGGTCTCTAAGAGTAGCTGGGGCTATGTTCCGATTTCTTACAAACCTCCCAAGCTTGTCCCAAATATGTTCAATCCGATTTAAGTCCAAGATCCTCGAGGGCCAGTCCATGCAATTTATGCCATCGACATAAAAATACTCATTTACAATTTGAGCTGTATGTGGCCTAGCGTTGCCATACATAAATATGAAATTTTCCTCCAAATTAAATAAGTACGGGCCAACATGGTCATTAGGGATCTCTTCTACATACCTTACACTAGTTAGTGGACCATTTTCTATTAGCACTAACTCCGTGTGACTCTCTGAAGAGATTTCAGCCCAAGCCATAACAGATCCACCGCCGAACGATACTTTTTCCTCAAAACAAGCTGGAATAAAACCTTCCCCTGGCTGTCGGTAAACTCTTGGCCGCCCATTATGACCATAGAGTATATTCTAGATTCGTCAGAAGACAATACTCTTACTCTTTCTTCGTTTTCCCAAAGTGCATGTTCGCGGGCGTAACGTAATCTTGCTACTCGAGGTTCTCTTTCAAGTTTTGGGCCGTTTGCAGGTATATATAGGGTAAAATTAGCTTCTTGGAGCCGTCGCCTTACAGTACGTTCGCTTACGTCATCTCTTTGGGTCTCTCGAAGTTGATTTGTTACTTCAACAGCCGTGAGGTGCCGATTTCGGAGCATGATCCTAACAATAAATCGATCCTCTCGAGCCGTAGTACATCTTGGTCTGCCAGTTCCTGGTCTTTATTGTTCTACCTAGTTTCTCGGAAACGTTGGACGACTCTCTGCACCGTAGAAAGTGACACGCATGCTACTTTCGCTTTACTTCTATGACTCCTGCCTTCTTCTAGCATAGTGACGATATGTGTACCTTCATCGGTTGTTAACGACATGGTAGTAATTCAATAATGACCGTGAAAGACGACAATGACTGCCTTTTATCATTTTGATTTCACTTATTGAAAACAAAAGTGAGAAAACAAGTAAAATGAAACCAGCGTGTGTTGAATTTATTACCAAATTCGGGCATTTTTAAATTTATTTATTTTCCAATTACGTTGTATAACGTTTAAGCTTTTATATTATATTATAATAAAATTCTCTTTAATATAAAGTTAGTTTCATGCATGTACCATTATTAATTTGCAAGATACAGAGTATTTTGTCATCGACCCGTATTCTTAGTCCGCGAGTGTATTTAAGAAAAATCTTCCAATTTTAAATCTGTTCAAATATGTCCGAGAACAAATGTTGTGCAAATTTGTTGCATGCACCTCATGCATTGTTTAGGTTTTTATTAAAAATTTTGACTCGCAATTTTTAAAAGCTAAAAATTGTATTTAAGTAATTACAACTTGTAACCCCTCTGGTGCGCTTGGCTTCTTTCTCACCTAGCTGCCCCAGATCGTTACCACCGACTAGGGTTCAGCAGGCAGAGGCTCGAGACTATGGGCACCTTTGCTGGAGAGAAGAAAGAGGCTTTCCTATCAAATTAAACACGAGACTTCCCACAACACAAGTTTATTATATAATTATAGGTTGAGATACAATTATATGTGCAGATGCTAAATTGTACTAGTTAATTACAATATCAATAGGAGGTAGGATGCACTTGATCCGCCTTGTAGAATGAATGTAGACAAAATAGCACAGTTAGCACTTGTGCTATTCTACAGATTAAATGGCACGTTGAAGACGTGCGTGATGACGAGTCGGACGTAGACGTTATGATGCCCCGAGGGTGGCTGATAGAACAGAAATAAATAAATCTACTCAGCTTTGATGGCGCTCCACGGGATCAGCAGAGACGGTCCTCAGCGTGGAGACGTGGCGCAGACTCAATAAAGCACGAAGGACGTGTAGACATGCGTCGGCGTGACGAAGGGTCCGGGAACCGGAGACAGGTGCTACCAACTAGGAGGTAGCCACTGGAGCCTTCCGACGTCAGTGGTACAATCGCCCGCGCAAGAGTTGTGCGTGGACCTCGGCGATCTACTTCTACACACAGGCGAAGCTCGGATCGTGTCGCAGTATCTTTTCTGTCGCAGAGGGTAGGAGAGCGGATAGGCAAACGTCGTTAATTGAGTAAAAATATAAATAGTATGGAAGCGTCCGAATGCGTAGCCCGCCGGCTTGCGCTCGCGCTTTTATTACCTCGGTACTCCCTCCACTTTCACGTTTCCTACCCCCGCCGACAGATGGCAGATGCATGTGACACACAGACCATTATATATTACACAGACCAACGTAAGTGGTCTGTGCAAATTTTACATGTTACAAACTTGTGATATGATACACCAAAATTTTCATTATTCGCTTCACTTTGATTATTACACCAAATCACAGCACATTTCTAGTATCGCTTTTTTTTATATAACATGTAAATAGAAACTAGCGTCCAAATGCGCCCTGAGTTGCGTTCAGCGCAATTGCGCAGCACTTGTTTATTCCTATTATTATTGCCGTCTCTAGCCATTCTTTACTCTGTGGTCTATTCTGGTGTCTAATTTGAAATTTTAAACGGCCAACTTATTAAAGATTTAATAAAAGATATATTGTTAAAATGAAAACTCAGAACACACATTTTTTTATAATGAAACTTTATTTCTCAATATAATCTATATATTGTATTTATAATTTACCTTATATCTTTCTTATGGTATTTACATTAGAACATACTATATCACGTAGGTAACAATACGATAAATTGTTCATTGAGGCCGTGGGCCGTTAAAATATTCACTAGTGCCGCGACAAAAATCACAGGTAAATATAACAGTGATTGTTCAGTAAACATTAGTGTTACTAGTGATGTAACTATTACTGCCGACAGGGGTTGGATCGATCTTGCAGATGCGTGGAGTTCAGCAAGGCTTTCTTCTGAAACAAAGGCCATGTGTTAATTTTTTTAATTTAACAAACAGTTGTCTGGAATTAGTATTGAGTAATAAGTTAATTTCGCAACTGTGAAACAGAAATGATCATCGTAACTGGTTGTGACGATGACAGAGCAGCGCGCTGCTCTGGCCATTCGGGGCGGTGAGACTGCGGTGAGACTGCTGGTGAGGCGGGGGCAGTGTCAACCATTGTCAGTCACGTGACCACAGTGAGATTTTTTTTTGGCGCAGACAGAACAAATCACAAAGTAAAATTTCTAAAGCTCTTTGTATAAAAGTAATAACCTATGTTAATGTTTTTAAGCGTGAAGGAGAAAGGCTCTCAAATCTCTATTTGTCAAAGTGGGACAGATTTATTTTGATGTATTTCAACATGTATATAAATCATCTGTTTAATTTGATCGTCCCAAATGATACTTGATTAAATAGTCATATTATTTTAATATATCAAATGCATAAATATATATTAAGTACAACCTTTCATTTTATAATACTTCAGTTCCAAAAATGAAATGACACGATAGCACTGTATTGGCAATCATGAAAATTGGGCTACTGAAACCTTTTTGATTTTTTTTTGTGATTCTCAATAATTATAAAATGTTGACTGTCAATTTGGAATATGCAATCGTATTTTTTGGCGAAGCGTAAAAGCTCTAAAGCGAAGTAATTAATTAAATTTATTGGTCAGATTTCAAAACTATATTTTTGTAATCTAAACTCATCCTTTTACTGGAATGGGGTTGTTGCCTTTTAGCTACTCCGTTATTAATAAGAAATAATAATTTAAGAAATTAAGATTCAAATTTAAGTTCATTTCAGGTGTTGCCAGTGGCGCTGAAACGTGGTCTCTGACTATGGGCCTCGTAAGAAAACTCAACGTCGCTCAACGAGCTATGAATAGTCCGTAGTCGTACGAAAGTTACCCACATAAGCCGGCAGATCAGTAAGTTGAAGTGGCAGTGGACAGGACACATAGTACAGAGCCGACGGTCGCTGGGGCCGGAAGGTTCTCGAGTGGGAGATATGACCCAGCAAGCGCAGCGTAGGACGTCCACTCACAAGGATACTCGTAGACTATCTTATAAGGGCCCCGGGTTATAGGCCGGGTGTTTTTGACCCGGTCTATTTGGAAAATTATGGTGGAGGGTTACGTCCAGCAGTGAACTTCCCACGGCTGAGATCATGATGATGTAATATTTTATACCCTTTAATAGCGACACATTAATATGGTGAATTAGGTCTCAAATAAAAATAAAATAAACTGCTCAACTGCTCAACTGAGAAGACTTCTGAATATTTCAGAAATCCTTTCCTTTACGCGGTAAAAATTTCAATATTATTGAGTAGAAAACCATGTATAAGCAAAAGAAGGCCAATCACCTTTATGACATCTCCCTTTCTCCCTATAGAGGGTCGTAAAGAGACGGCTAACTCTCACAGCATTTATTTTGCAAGGAACACAATTGTCGTATATGCAATGGGTATCAAGATTGGTGCAGCTATAGTCTGCATAGATAATATGCTAATTTACACCAATTCTGCTCCAATGAAATCGTTGGCAGTAAAGTTTTTTAGGTTTCAAACTAGTAGTTACAGGATTGTAATAGTCTATAACAAGTCTTATCAAGTCTCGAATTCAAATTCACAACTCGGCACGTATACGGTTTAGCGGTTAGCAAAACGTGTTAATGTAGAAGCGTTCAAAATGGTTTGTGGAGCCATTTTGAATTCAAACTACAGAGACTTAAGCATTTGTTGCTGTTACGACTTTTGTTTAGAAAATTGTTGTTTTCAAAAGCGTAGATATAATTTATTTTGTTCGTTGTAATGGCATCAAAATTTATTTTACTAGCTGGTGCCCGTGACTTCGTCCGCGTTCTGGATGAAAGGTACCCTATGTTTTTTCTGGTGTCCCAGACAACGTGTATGCAAAATTTCATGGTTATCGGTTCAGTAGTTTTTGCGTCACTTGTATGAACTTAGCGTTCAAATTTAATCATAGAGGATTATTTAGGATTTATATAAAATATGCAAAATGCAATCTAGTTTAGAAACTAAATTGTGTTATCTCATTGGAAACTTAGTTAACAGAGAAAAAAAAAGAAAAATAATCTTGGACTATCTGTCTGTGTGTGTCAACTATCAAGTCAGTTGTAAATGTTTAATATACTTCTTATATAATACTAGCTATATATATATATATATATATACTCTTATATTTATATATAATACTAGCTAAACTGGAAAACGTTGTTTTGCTATATAATTTTTTTTTGGGGTGGGTATGAAAAATAGATGTTGGCCGATTCTGAGACCTACCCGATAAGCACACAAAATGTCATCAATATCGGTCCAGCCGTTTTGGAGGAGTTTGGCAAACACCGCGACACGAGAATTTTATATATTAGATAATAAGATATTTATTGTACACACACAAGACTGTATAAAAATGAGAAATAATACGGCAGTAGATGGCGCTGATTAATTTAAAGTACCTACTTAGATCCACGTTACAGTTTATGAGTATTGATATAACCAAGTTATTCATCACAAAATATTTATCTTTAAAATGGCAATATCAAGGGAATATTGTTTTGAGAGTCAAAAGTGACCTTTTTGCTTAACATTGTTGCCAGCCAGTATTAATCAAATAAGTACATAATGAAGAAAGTTTTCAATTTACTTAATTCTTCAAATGGATTTGTAGATGGCCATAAATTTGTCGAAATCATTTAGGGATTGTTCTGCCGAACAATTATAAAGAGTCATCATTTTAAGTTATTGTATAATCGAGGAAATGTTTTCAAAATTCTCTCTATCAATTCTATTTTGTTATAATATCATATTAATTTCCTTATACTTTTTAAATTAATGTTATATTAACTGCAAGTACAAAATTTATTCATTTTATAACCTGTTTCGATATTTTAACTGTTAGATAAGTCCAAAAATATCGTTCCAAAAATATTTATTTCAGCCTATTTTTAATACTCACATCATTATATTATTTATACTTATGCTTATATATTATAATTCTTATAAGTATCAGTAAAATACTTATGCTGTAGAATTTTTCTCATTCATATGCATGGATGTTGATTTAAATCATTGTATATAAGTAGGTACTCAAAATTATTTATTTATTGTTGTATGTGAAGCTAATTAAAAATTAAGTCAATTTGCCATTCAGTCTATTTAGGATACAGCTGATTTAGTATCTAGTCTATTTGGGTTCTAGTTGTATTGATTTATGTATCAGGCAATCTAGACTTTCTGTGATATCAGGTTCCAACTGTGTGCAAACGAAGTCGCGATCAATTCGTAGTCTATATCTATACTAATATTATAAAGAGGGAAAATTTGTATTTTTGTATGTTTGTAATGAATTAACTCAAAAACTACTAGACAGATAATGAAATTTTTTTCTGTTTTAGAAAGCTTCATTACCATCGAGTAATATAGGAGTAATATAAAAGGAAATAACAATATCGTACCATTGAGCACATGCACAGAGACAGTATGTGATCTGGCTCCTCTGACAGCGCACGTATAGTTGCCAGCATCGCTGCTGTTCACTCGAGCCAACCTCAATAGACTGTCTGCGCCTCCTGGCACTTGCTCTGTTTTCACACTGAAACAAATTCTTAGCTTTAACCACCTTTAACTAAGAAAGTGGATAACAATCAATCAAGGGACAAGCTACATATATTTTATATTATTATGTACTTTCATGATTTATCTGCTACCGAATTTCAGAAAAAAAAAAAAAAAAAACTAAAAATATCCTTTAAAAAAGATTGATGACACACTGTATTAAATTAGTTTTCTCAAAAGTTCGATTCTCCAAAAACGTGACCAAGTTATGAACACATGTTTCCAAGTTGACGAATAACTTGAAAAGTTTCTGGAAAACTTCACACTACATTCTCAAATGGATTCGTGTCGACATTACAACTTTCATAAACTTATAGATTCCAAAAGCAGGTGGTGGTGATTTTGTTGACCTTGTTTTTGTAAAAAGCTCTTTTAGAATTAAGTTTATATATGCAACAATCTTTCTTATTATTGGTAGGCAACGCCACAGGTTTTTCAAGATGCCTATCGATTCTTTATCTTAAGGATAAAGGATTAGCGAACTCATTAATTGAATTTTAAAAAATTCATAATATTTTAATACCTGTAACTTTTATTTGTCATAAATCACAAATTACAATCGACATATCAACCAAACACCAAATATTGTGAATGGTAATATTTTACAGTAATATGAATAATTACTTACTTGATTCCTCCTCTACTCGTGTCTGAATTAAGAGCTCTCCCTTCATGAAGCCATGTAAGAACTACCGGTGTCTCCACGTCCCTGGCTCTGCAGACCAGGGCGAGTGTTGATTCTGCTTCATAATACTTTTCGAGAAGCGGCGCACCTGCTTCATCTACCACCCACACTTGCGGTGCTAAAATTTACATCATAAAAATTATTAATTTCCTTTGAAACTAGCCTGCCAATAACTGTATACCAATAACAGAAGTAAGCACAGGGAGTCTTATCTTACAGAAGACCAACATAAAATATCAGTAAGTATTCTGTTGTAAATAAGTAAGTAAAGCTTGCCACAGACGTTTACCCCTATTCCAGAAATACCAGGGGGAACAGAAAACTTTCTTCCCCTGTGTGTTAGGTTACCTAAAATTGAATGTACTGTCTGCCTCCTTTTTTAAACGTTGGGTAATCTTCTTGGATACCCGGCAGTTTAGGGCACACTGCGGGGTTATGCCGGATTCGTACGGCCCTGATTCTGTATGGCAACTACTCTTGAAATTCATGAATTCTTATGTCATGAAATTCTTATGTCTTATGCCCCAAGATAATTATCTAAGGCACGATATGATTTCACAGAAACTACAGTATATACCTACTATTCTATTTATTTTACAATTCCACTGACAACACAGATAATTTTATGTTATCTCAGCTGGGGGCGTAAGACATAAGAATTTCATGACAAGACAAGGCAAGACATTAACGTATCTTGCCTTGTCTTGTCAAGAGTAGTTGCCATAACCCAACGAATTAGTAATCACGGTTAACCACGGTTCGGTTGTAGCACGAATATCTAAACACATTTTCGAATTTTCAAAAGATTAATTTGGTTGAAGTACCTATATAAAGTCACAGATAAAAATGAAAAGTAGTCTAAAACACTTACTATTTACATGCAACAAAGTTCGGCTAACTCTAGGCGGGTGTGTTGATATCTGACACTCATACATTCCTTCATCTTCAGGCTTCACCTCTTTGATGAGTAATCTCCAATTGCCAGGATACCTCCTGGCCACAGTTATTCTGTCGTCGGCAGCATACGTTACCGCTCCAACAGTGAGAAGTTCTATGTCTTCTCTTCCTTTGCGTCGCACCCATGAAACCTGAAAATACATCAACATTTAGAGATAGCTTATAGTTTTATAATATTTATAGTAGTTTATAATATAGTTTCATCATGATCGGTTGAGTAATTAAGGCGTGAAACCGTAACAAACAAACAAACTCACGCATCTTTACTAAAATTATAAATGTGAATGTGAGTTTGTTTGTTTGTTCCGCTTTCACGCAAAAACTACTGAACCGATCACCATGAAATATTGCATACACGTTGTCTGGGACACCAGAAAGGACTTTCATCCAGAACGCGGACGAAGTCGCGGGCTAGTTTATAATAAATATTAGTTAAAATATACAAAAATACTCGTTGTAGGAGGACGGAAACAAATCACTAGGGAAAATCTTGCAAAAAAAATCTCACATATTAAATTCGATAGAACTGACGAATTAGAGGAGCAAAAAAAGGTACCTACGTCCAAAATAGTCAAAATTTAATTTGACAAATGAATATTGTAACAAGCTCAACCAATTCACAAGTTTCGTACAAGACGATTACAACAATGGGCATTTATAATTCCGGCAATTACCATAACAAATGACGGAGGAGCCTTTTCGAAACAATAAACGCCTTTGGAGTTGTTAGCGAATTTTAAGCTAGTCTTATAAAGGTCTTATAGCGATTGTTCTAAAAACGGGGGACACAGAAACTTTTGGTTAAATCCCAAATATTAACCATTGTTAGTGAAATAATTGCACATATTGTGGTTCGTTTAGGGCTTGTTAAAACTTCACTAATGGTTACACTAAATATTTGAGTTCATAACGAAGAGTTGAAGAGGAGTCCGTCTCTGCCGTTAGCTATTATTACGGCTTTGTTTGGCGTCATGGCAACGTTTAAATATTGACTTTTCCGAGACCTCGCACAGAGATATCAGAGGGATTTTGTTTTCGTATCCGTCCAACAAAGTCAACGCTTCTTCTGAAGTTTATCCCCAGATGCCTACGTTGCGAAGTATTTCACATTGTTTCAATTTTCAACTCCTCATCAATCAATCATTGTTCATTTCGCGTATCGTCTTTAAATTGATTGATTTATTTTTATGCAAACAATATTATTATTACGACTGCAAAAAATGATAATAATAATAGGTTATGTAATAACAGTTACAGATTTTAATAAAGTAAAGCAGTAAGGCTGACTGTGTCTCTTAATAGTATGTGGTCACTGTCGACCATAGAAATCAACGACACACTAGCGATACCTGAAGATGTGAAAGTTATTATTACATCTGCAAATAAAAATAATATGTTAATACATGGGTAAGTATACGTTTTTTTAGTTGTGTAATAATAGTTACAGATTTTAATAAAGTAAAGCAGTAAGGCTGACTGTGTCTCTTAATGGTATGTGATGGTCACCGTCAACCATAGCGACACCAGGGGACGTGAAAATGCACGATGTAATTGTAAATAAAATTATTATTTTTCCTTTCAATTCTTTAGATTAATTTTTTGATCTCTTATTTGGTAGATATTCACTATTTGTTATGAAGCTAATAATAACATATAAGCTATATTCTCGGTATCACTTTAACTCATAATTGTAATAATAATAATAATTTGCTTGGCGCCACCTATCGTCGACTATTAGTAAAACAATTGAAATTGAGCAAAATAGCAAAAAAAAACTGTTTTGTTGAAGGTAACTGAGAAATGTTAATATATTTAATTACCGTCGATATACTTATTTTTTTGGCAAACACATTTTATGGAAAAAAAATTAGGGTATGATAGATTTTTTTTAGTAAGATTAAGGTAACTGCTTTATAACTGTCTACAAAGTTTTGTTTCTGTATTTTAGTGTAAAGTGGTATCATGTCTTCAAGTAAGTTTAATAAATCAATATTTTGTATTGATTAGATTCCTCGTTATACAGTCAATCGGGGTAACTTTGATAGATCACCACTCTATTTTTTTAATTAACTTTTACTACGTTAAATATGAGATGAAAGAATTTACTTAATCTGTGTTCTCGGGTTGATTTTTATGCTTTGAAGTTATTTAAAGTCTATAAAAATAATAGAATATATCAAAAACTGTCAATTTTGTTGTGTGTCAAAGTTATAACCCCTATGTGGGTAACTTTGACGCAGATGAGATTTGCCGCAGAAATCATAACTTTAATACATTTTATAGCTTCAGGGTAACATTAGCTTCATTATTAACAAATATCAGAGGCAGTGGAGTCATAGACAAGTCAATAAAACCATAAAATTGTAGTTCTATCTTCATTTAAACTCTTTGGTAATCACAATTGAAATCAACATTTGAACATAGCTTTGGAAAGATATTTTATGAGCAATTGTATCACTTAAAAGCTTAACATATTTAGGCTGCTTAAGGGTCTATTCACCCCACTCCATATAGAGCAAGTTATCTTCGAAATAATAAACTCCATGAGCTTTGATTTTGGCTTTGATATCCATAGTTGATACTATGTCATCAAACTTAATTTTGACAATCTCGCTTTTATCTGGCCACTTCCAAACACCATCTAATGACTTGGACATAGCATTTTTAAAACTTTTTTAAGCATTTTTCTAAAACTGAAGGGTGTAATTGGATTTTGATCCATATCTGCCTGTGCCAGGCTCTGGAACTTTCTTTTTTCTGGCTTGTGGCTTATATGAGCTGAAAAATTATGAGTATGTCATTTATACATAATGTACATATGCTTCAAATATATTTACATTGTCAAGTGGATACGATTTACACTTCTATGTCCAAGCTAGCCACATTACAAATGAAGACAAGGTATGTCAATGTTACCCCGAATTTGTTCAAAATATGACCGATCAGAATTTTTAGTAATTATTATAAAGATGCAATGTAAAAACAACAAAAATGGCTTGTGTATCCATAATTAGACATATTAAATGTTATATCACGACTTTTACATACCTTGATAACATCGATATTCACAAGTTATTTGAAAAGTTTACCACTGAAAAAAATACAACAGTTGCGCCAGATACTTTAGAAAAGTTTTTCAAATTAACTTCGTTTGAAAGCTTCTTTTTTTTTTAGATAGTTCGTTTACGAAGATTGTTAAGTACAAGAATTGTATAAATTTATTGTTATGTACTAAATATTTCCCATGTAAAAAATAAAAAAGTATTTTGGGACGTGACTGTCAAAGTTACCTTTGTTAATCAAAGTTACCCCGATTGACTGTACTTATTATATATTTTATTAATGACATGTTAATTTTATATTATTATGTGACATTATTATTTTGATTATGTATTATTCCTCTAATACAACATTATAATATTTATCTATATGTATGCTAATACTACAAAGAGAGTAGTTTTGTATGTTTGTAATGAATAATGATTTTGGTACTGTCTATATTTTATGAAATTCTATCATGGTATAGGCACAAAACATTTCATGTATGTATGTTCCTTCATAAACGAATTAACTGATTTTCATAAAACTTGGTAGATAAACATTTAGACGTACGGGACACAGGATAGCCTACTTTTTTACGCGGGCAAAGTCGCGTGCAACTAGTATTTTATATATTAAACTTCATTTATTTGTAAAAGTGTTGTCTTGCTGCCAGTGTTTTAGTTCCTAGTTTTTCAATATATTTTTTTAATGACAGAATCCATTGATGTCAGTGAAGATAGTGATGTTGATAACGATGATGATAATATATCCAGCGGTGCAGATGATTCCATTGAATTGGTGAGATTTCAAATCGCCTAAGAAAGAAATATTATTACAAAACTGATGACTCCTCGCCGTTGACGGAACTATAAGGAAAAAAGTTCTCACTAGTTCCGCCACGGAACTACTTCACCGGAACTAGTGGGAATGAACCATTTTATTTGCTCTGCTAATTTGTAAAGTTTTTAACCCCTGACACCCGACTCAAAAACGGAGTGTTATAAGTTTGGCGTTTGTGTCTGTAATTTTACCTTACCATTTTGATAATTTCTAACAGAAAGAAAAATCGTTTCTTTTCTTATATTTCATAACATTTTTTTTTATAAATCAAGTAAGAGATTTTCGCAAAATTACAGAAGGATGAAGATACTGGAATTAAAGACGAAAATAATAATAATGAAAATGTTATTAGACATGATGAAGAATGTCTTTTAAAATATTCCATTGAGCCTCCAAAGGTTGAAATAAATTTGGAAGTTTTCAAATGCCACTTATGTGCTTTTAATACAAACAGAAGGTGAGTTGTTTTCTTTGTTTTATATGCTATGACGGTACTTATGCCGACGAAACTCTCGGTGAGATTTGGCTAACTTTGGTTAAAAATAAACTCTGGGAGTGAGTGCAAAGGATAAGATAGGGATTGCCATCCCTTACTTAAGCACCGAATACATTTTAAGGTGGACATCGTAACCTTACTTTAGGACTATGGACGTGTCCTTAAGTAAGGTTACGAGACTAAAGTAAGGTACGGACTATGGACGTACCTTACTTTGGTAAAGAAAGATTAAAATTTGTATTTTTGTACATTTGTAATGAATAATCTCAAAAACTACTGGGCGGATTTTTAAACTTCTTTCACGTATAGAAAGCTATATTATCGCCGAGTAACATAGGCTATATTTTATAAATGTATGCGGACGAAATTGCGTGCAACAGCTAGTTATTTCATTGAATGCTATTTTTACAGATACAAATTAATTCGTCACTACAAACACCATTCCAAAAAGTTACCGTTCGAATGTAAATATTGCGAAAAGGGTTTTAGAGCACAAAATGCTTTGGAGAATCATTTGAACCATCACAACGGTGTAAAACCATATAATTGTCAATTTTGTAGCATGAGTTTCGCATCTCCAGGTATTCATTAACTATTGATCTCATTTCAACTTAAGATTGCCATTTCTTTTTCTAAGTTAAGGTCGCCAGATAGGCTGACGGTCCACATGTTGGTAAGTGGCTATACAGTACCGCTTATAGGGCTTAGTATCATATCATAATGATTAGATCGGCAAAATGACTTAATCAAATGCACATAACACGCAACGCCTATGGCGTGTAAGTTCTTTGATTTTTTTTCTCTTCATAAGTACCATTTTCGGATCTCAACAGACTCGGACCAGCCGTTCTCGAGTCTTTTTGATTTATAACACACTAGCTGGTGCCCGCAACTTCGTCTGCGTTTTGGATGAAAGGTACCCTATGTCCTTTCTGGTGTCCCAGACAACGTGTATGCAAAAATTCATGGTGATCGGTTCAGTATTTTTTGCGTGAAAGAGTTACAAACATCCAATACATCCATCCATTCATACAAACTTTCGCATTTATAATATTAGTACGGATTAGTACGGATATTAATTACATTCCTGAATTGCTGCTTCAATGAACCGTGGAATTAAAATGGCTGCCGAATGTTATTAATATTGTTAAAATGACTTGTCTATTTCTTAGGTGAAGTGATACGCCACTCACGCTACCGCCACACTCATGAGAAGCCTCACAAATGCAAAGAATGTGATTATGCTACGGTTGAATTGTCTAAGTTGCGTCGCCACTTTAGAATACATACGGGAGAAAGGCCATATCAGGTAGGTACTTTTTTTTAATGTTTAGGTCGACAGACTAGTTGACGGTTCATTGATGGTTAAAACAGAAGCAACGCCATGGGTACTGCAATTGCGCTGCTGACGATAGAAGGATAAGAAAACTACAAGTAAAGTGTTGATTAGATACTTTTAGAAATAATTTTATGTTTTATTAAATTATGCACTCGGTTTAGTGCATCCTTCGATAGGCGATTTTTTTTTTATTTTCTTTTTAATGTTTGGAACTTTTACCTTACAAACAAAGGTATATCAGGTAAATTATTCCGTGACAGGTGACTTTAAATGGCGGTTAGTCTACTTGACAGATGGAGAAAGAGGCCCTTACGGAAGCATTTAACAGTTGCTGATTGAGATGAATCTGTTTGAGCCTGGATTTTTTATTTGTGACCATTTCATGTATGATTAAGTAATTACAATATCTGGTGGATTTATGAGAAATTTTCTTATTATTCGTGGTCCCGCTTACAAACTGTATAAATCTAAATTTAGAATTAAGATTTAAAAGACTTGTTCGTGACTATGGAAAAAAAATTAAAGACGTAAAAATTAAAACACGTCAAAATTTAAACACGTCAAAATTTCAGTGTCCACACTGCACATATGCTGCCTGTGAACGGTTCAATCTAAAACGTCACATTAAACAGCACTTTGGAGAAAAGCCATACAAGTGTGAAAAATGCCAAACGAAATTCACGCAGTCGAATTCGCTTAAGTCACATTTAAAACTGCACAGTGGTTTGTATAGTTTCTTTTTTAAATAAAAACCTTTATACAGTGGTTTCTTAAGGGTAATTTGATAAAAAGTAGCCTACTATATACGTAGATGGAAGCAAAAAGAAAGATACAATACTTACATAATCGATCCAGTAAGAATCTGATCTGAAGAATTACGAATCTGTTCGAAAACTAACCGGTAAATGAGCTATATAAAATATATTAACAAAAAATATATGACATAATTCATACATTATAACATAATTAAAATATCTAACACGTGTAAAAATGGAAAGAGTCGATAAAATGTATTTAAAATTTTCCAAAATTCCAAATACTCTGTCCGTATTTTTGACGTATCATGTGAATCCATTGAATGATAGTGAGTTCGTTGGGCTCAGTTTATAATGTCCATGGGCGAATAGTGAGTCGCTCATCTTTCGTTTTGCTTCCATCTACGCCTATATAATTTATCTTATGTTTTCTAAAACTACCCCAACATTTCACTCGTCTCATTTAAGTTCTAAATATATGCAGAATAATCTAAATTTACTTTAAATTAATTTTATTCCTTTTAGATTTTAGAATAATGTATAAATGCAAAATGTGCCCATCAACATTCAAGTATGTTTCTTATCTGAATAAACATATGAGAATACAACATTCCTTTTGTGTTATGTATTGCAATCTATGCGAAATTTCATATCCAGATCGATACTCTTACAAGGCTCATAAAAAGGTAATTTATCAATTCTTTCTTCTAATAAATAAAATTCTCGTGTCGCAGTGTTTGTTGCCAAACTCCTCCGAAACGGCTGGACCGATTTTGATGAAATTTTGTGTGCTTATCGGGCAGGTCTGAGAATCGGCCAACATCTATTTTTTATACCCCTAAATGTTAAGGGTGGTCCACCCCAAAAAATCATTTTTTAATTTTTCGCAAAACAACGTTTGCCGGGTCAGCTAGTATTATTATAAAAATATTTAACATAGGAGTATAAGTAACTAATTTTTCGATATGTTACTGAAGAAGTCAATGGTTAAGAGATAACTATTGAGAATCATATAAATGTACATTTTCGTTTAATGTTTTGATTAATCATAATGCAATTTTGGTTTAATAATTTTTGTTAAATACTTTTTTACCTTCACATTTCAATAATACGCATTTTTATATTTATCAAATAGAAAGTCTAGTTGGACAAATCACACAGAATGAATAATAATAAAAAAATATTTATGATTTCGAAAGACATTTATTTAACAATTATGTTTTTCTGCACAGATTCATATAGCACAAAAGCGCTTTAAATGCGATTTTTGCTCCCATGAATATACACGTATGCAACTCTTAATAAGACATATGAATCGGCATGTTGAGAAGGAATTAGAACGCGAACAACATTCTTCCTCATTTAGGTACTGAATAAAAAAAATTAATTAAAAAACAAAAAATTAAACTTCACATGGCGTCTGAATCAAGAGCTATATACTGATTCTTTAGTTTACTTAAATACTTACTGCTCAACACTTACTTGCAATTTTGTAGAAGATATAGGACATATCATATAGGATAGTATAGCATATAGGACATAAACTTAAGCCCAATAGTAGGAACCTTATTAGAATATTATAATACCTAGCCATAAATATATTTATACGCGTGTCAGCCGAAATATCGAAAGAAAAACTTATTTTTCCCATAACTAAATGTATTTCATTGAATAAACAAATGAATTACTCAGAAAATTACATTAAATTTTAGATATTTATTTACGTTTTTTATGGTCACTTGTTTTAATTACAGGTTTAGAAATGAAAAAAATGCTGATAATTTAAGTAACAAACAAAAGAAGAAGCACTTATGCGACTTTTGTCACCGTTCTTACACTTACAAAGGAAATTTGATTAAGCATCTTGTTATGCATCAACGAGATACTCATGAGTCAGTAAATGTGAAAAAGGAAGACGAAACTTGTGAGGTACTTCACGAAGATAATAATCCTACTTTACTAATACATGACTAATACACTATCTTAATGACGACACGTTTGGTCTATAGTGGCTATATTAACTGTTAACCAAACGGTCGCGGGTTCGAATCCCGCTAGGGGCAAATGTTTACGTGTTAACATTTTACCTTTGTACTTGAGTCATGGATGTTTGTATTTATAATACGTATGTATTTACAAAAAAACGTAATCTATGTAGTATATCAACTGTCTGGTATCCATAATACGAGCCACTACAGGCTCGTATTATGCTTACTGTGGAACTAGATGGTGCTGTGTGGAATGTGTGAAGATATTTATTTCTTATAAATGGGAATTTTGTTGTATTTGTGAGGATGTACGTATGTTTGTTACTCTTTCATGCAAAAGCGGGTGAACGGATTTGTATGAAATTTCACACAGAGATAGTTTTTATTACCTACCTGGATTAAAATATAGAATACATTTTTATCCTGATAATGTAGCTTTCTATAGATGAAAGAATCATCCAGTAGTTTTGGAGTTTGTTCATTACAAACAAACATACATTTTTTTCTCATTACACATAATAAAATTTAGATAATTGTATCTATCGAGGTACCTATTGTAGTACCTATTGAGGTATTACATAATATTAATATTTCCATAAAATTAGTTTTATTTCAATTTAATTATAAAAATAAGATAATTGACTCAGTAAACATATCTAAGCAATTTAATATATTATGAAATATCATATTATAAATAACTTTTCAGAACACTTGCTTCTTAGAAGCAGATCATACCAATAAGTCTACTGGGTATTGGACACCGCTTGAAAATGTAATTATCAAGGAAGTAAATGGAAATGAAGAATATTACATAGTTAATTTACTTTACGTCGCCACAGACGTTCATGAAACTGATGTTATACAGCAAATAACTACACATTGACACATTTGGTCTAGTGGCTAGTAACCCTAGCTGTTAACCAAGCGGTTGCGGGTTCGAATCCCGCTATGGGGAAATGTTTATGTGTTAACATTTACCTTTGTACCTGAGTCATGCATGTTTTTTATTTATAATATGTATGTATTTACTTCCACGGGTTTTTATGCTTTTAATGTTTTTATTGATTTTTTAAACATGAAATAAGTTTTCACATGCTGTCTAAATATGTCTGATGAAATTTTTTTTTTTTTGTTATTTTATTCAGTAATTTGAGATGACTATAAATAAATAAATATAAGTCAACTCTGGAATGTTTTTGTATAACTTATGTTTTTCAAATGTTTTTTTTTTTCATATATTATATGTTTTTATTATTTAATAAAATATACATGTTTGTAGTGTAGTTATTCTGCCTTTTACACGTACGAGTATTTCAGGGTTATTTTTAAGAAATAAATATTAATCGGTAGTTTAATATCTACACATTTTAAAATTATTTTGTTTGTTTCTTTAGTATTAAAATACATTATAATTTTCAGTAAGTTAAAGAGCTTACAGTTAATTTTAATCTTTTTTTCATAGATGAATGATTGGTCGCGCTGCGCTGGACTAGATACCGCCGTTGTACTTGTAAAATGCGGCAAAAATACTACGCCGAATTCGACGTACCCGAGCCAGTCACACTGCAAACTGTCTGTGATGTGTACGTGCCGAATGTTTTATTAAATTTTGAGCATAACAAAATGCCAGTTTGCGTAGTGAAACTGTGTAAAAATATAATAAAACCGTGTAAAAAGTGATAAAAAGTGAATATATTTTACACACACTACAACAAAAAACTGCCGCATTTACGGAGCTCTATCATTTTTGTATAGTACTCTATCTAGTCGAGCGTAGCGAGACCAATGTAATAATCATTGCTTTTTTTATTATTATTCATGGTATTAATCACTCACTCAGTCTGGGATTTCATTCATTTATTCTTGCAATAAACTACGTACAGTTTTAATAACAAAGTTGTTTTATTTTAATGCTGACGTCTACTATTTCACAAGCTAAAAGCTTTTAAGTGTTCGTTATCTTTGATTTGTCTTTCAAATTCCAGTTGAAATGTATTTAATAGTTATATACTGCATGAATATAAATATAGTATACATACTCTATAGTATCATGTACAACTGTATATTTTATTCATCAATAAATGGTCTTTTGGTGCATTGCTGCTCATCCTAATCATATTATTCCTTTTATAATTAAATAGTTTCATAATCAAGTTTTTTTTTAACATTAGAGATGGGTTTGCTCTTAGCTAACATCCAGCTGTGTAGCCAAGATGAGGCTTATGATGGAGCGAGTTCACCCAGAACCAGAACGCAGTCGCGGGCATCGGTTAGTATCTAATGTCTCAAATTCATAATTTATTAAAAATGATTATGATTTATCTAACTTCTTTGAGTCCTGAGGGCCTATTGCCACTATCAAACTCGTCGAACGCGTAAAAGTCAATTTGTATGGGAATGAAGCAGCGCTACCTGGTGTGGCTAACGCCACCAGGTAAAACTCGCACTAGGCACCCTCTGTTACCTGCACCTAATATTGATAATGTCTTTGGTAATTCGTCGACTATATTTTATGGAATTTGATGGAAAGGTAATATATTTTGTGTAGTAAGTCTTCCAGTTACACCCATGCTATGTCGGGGCGTGTCAGAAGTTCTTTTTTTATGTGAAGGTCTGCAGACAGGCTGACGGTCCACTTGGTGGCCAATATTAAACTATACACACAAACCTTCCTCTTGAATCACTCTATCTACGATAAAAACCGCATTAAAATCCATTGCTTAATTTAAAAGAAAGCGTACATGCGTTGAGAAAGACAGAAAGACGGCGGGGAACGAACTTATTTTATACTACGTAAAGTTATGTAGGTATGAACCATATATTATAACATTATACATACATATATTATGTGCACTTATTTCAAGGTGATTTTCTGTAAAGGGTCGAGAAATGCCGCCAGTCGAGCTGCTAAGCTTGCGACAGTCTGCCTTTTTTTTTAACGTTGGGAAATCCTCTTGGATACCCGGCAGTGAAGGGGACACTGCGGGGTTATCCCGGATTCCTACCGGCTAAAACCCAACAACTTTCTTTCTATCGCGGCGGGGTCGTGGGGACGTTGTTACACGACTTCGGTGCCCCGCCACGCCACGGCTATCCCACGCAGGGACGCCCTGTCAGATCCTCGGCGTACCCAAAAGTGGAGGTACGCCGGCCTACTCGGGGGACCTTACGACGGGCGACAGTCTGCCTGCCCTGCCATTAGAAATGTCGGAAAATGTGACGGCTTCTTGCAAAACCACAAGAATTGTCGTCTTTAAAAAATTGCACTTTTACTCCAGTGCATGCTAACCGGACCTGGATTGATCGAGAATAGTGCTATTGCCTACAACGATCTTTATTATATCGAGTTTATTTTTATAAAGGCGACATCTAGTAACAAAGGCGCATAAGAGCGTAATTGTTGAAAAATCATGATTTTAACGAAATTTTAACAAAATATGCTTTTCAATACTTAGACTATAAACAAATTTATTTTGCAGAATTGATTTTGATGTGGTTTTCACTAATGGAAATAGCACTGAACGGGGAAGGTTTTATAATTATGTAATTTGCAGAAAAAAAATCAAGGCGCGAAGGTCAGGCGCGGATCTCTAGTATAATAAAAATTAAAAAAATATATAAAATACTTGTTGACTAAAGTCTCACAGTGTTGAAATCTAGTTGAAATGCATATTCGGTTCGTAAATTTGTAATGTGATTTTTCATCAATAACTTTTCTCTTATACTTTGCTACTAGATGTCGCCTTTATCAAAATAAACTCGATATCATAAAGATCGCTTTAGGCAATAGCGCTATTCTCGATCAATCCATGATCAGAGGTCGTAGGTCAACACTGATAATAGTGTAATTTTTTAAAGACGACAATTCTTGTGATTTTGCAAGGAGCCGTCACATTTTATATTATTGAATATTATAATAATTCATTATATTATGTAAAGCTATTAATTGATAATATCTATTATATTATTATTAATGTACATTATATTCTTATTTTGTAGTAGAATAAAGATGTCCGTTATTGGCAGGCAATATGATTTAAACATACATTATGTATTTATTATTATATTATTCTTGTATTGAGTGCTGTGTTACAATAAAATCAAAAACTTACCGTCTTATCCTGCAGAAGACTGATCCTGCAGTTCAAATGAGCATCATCACCCAACTGCACAGTTATTTTGGTGACGTTACCATCAGGGGTATCTTCAAAGGTTGGTCCATACCGCCTGTCGTGGTCGAAGTAAGTGTTTCTTGACACGGACACCACATGTGGTACCATATCTAACTTGGGCTTTACCCGTTCCGGTCTGATTGTGGTTAGCGGTGCGGTCGATGGCTCTGGTGATGGTTGCGGTACTTTGAATGACTTTGTGCTGTCAATGGTTGAATTTCCGAGCCTCAACATGACAGGTGCCGGCGATGGGATTGAACTGAGAGCGTAGAAGGTCGTTACTGTTTGATCTTCTGTTGATACGGTGGATGTGTTTTCTGAAAGAAAGAAATCTTTTATAATTTTTCTTTGGCTTATAAATTAGTTGAAATTGGTACTAGTGCTTTTTAGGTAAAGAGTCCCTGAGTCACTGGCAAAGATGTGAATAATTTGAAATTGCGAGATGCATTATGTGCCTTTCTTGTCTTAGCTTTTCTATTATTATAAAAATTATATTACATAATCACTTCTATTAAATTATACTTTTTATATACCAATTTCAACTTTGAATAAATGGTAAATAATAAACAAAATTATCCGAGTGAATTACATTAGTTTCAAATGCTATTTTTGTTAAGTACTCATTATGTATGAAGACTCCTACGAGCCCCCTCGTTCCAGAGTATACTGTGATAGTGTGAACGTGGATTTAGGGATTAAAGTAAATGTTTAAAAATATATATAAATTGTTACATACCTGTTACCAAATGGCACATGACAAATTGTGTGAAAAGAAACACGCAAGCACTCCACATATCGCCCGAATGAGGCTGTGCCCCACACAGGCCTTCATAATCTGGAACAATACATTCGAACGGTTATTATAGAATTTAACATCCTTACTAATATTATAAATGTGAATGTGAGTGTGTTTGTTACGCTTTATAATTTAATTTTAATTTTGTGACCATAGGTAATTTTCATAAATTGTAGAAATTTAAATTTTCAGGCTGCCTATATTAATGAAAGATATATATCATTTAACAAATTTGAAGCCATTACATTACAAATTCAATAATAGCCAATAATCCAATAAATAAAATTAAATGCAATGTCAGAGTAAAATTAATTAAACTTAAAATGCCTGCTTGCGAATACATATGTAATACTTATAATTTATGTTAATCCAAGACATTATCTACTACATATGTACAAGATATGTTCAACAGCTTAGTAAAGAAACATCCAAACTTCCGAATCAATACTATAATAATATCATAAAGACGAAAGATTTGATTGTTTGTTTGTTTGCATTGAATAGGCTCCGAAACTACTGGATCGATTTGAAAAATTCTTTTACTGTTGGGAAGCTACGTAGGTATATTTACCAGCGAGTAACATAGGCTATACTTTATAAAGTTACGCGGACGATGTCGCGTGCAACAGCTAGTACATTATATAGGTATTCAGAACCTTTCACATTTCAAATTACTAAAAATTTAAGTGAGAAAGTAAAAAGACAAAAACTATGAGCAAAAATGAAAGTAGTAAATATTATTTCACGTATTATTTCAAGTGTGAAATTAGAACTGTTACCGTTTTCATGTATTAAAATTTAGGAGTAACTAATTTAAATCTCTGTGCAGTACGGTAACACAATATTAAGAATAAGCAGTAGACCATTTGTTACTTTAGGTATAATATACTTATTGGAGTTTACTCCTTAAGAATATATACCTACTAATATTATAAATGCGAAAGTTTGTATGTATGTATGGATGGATGTATGGATGTTTGTAACTCTTTCACGCAAAAACTACGCGCGACGAATCATCGCGCGTTCATCCAGAACGCGGACGAAGTCGCGGGCACCGTGGTATGAAAATTTATGGAAATAAAATCAAAATTGTTACTCTAATGGGTTATGTTATGCATTATAGTGACGTTCTATTTTTTGAATATTTTATAATATCTGAAGTTTCACAGATATTGCGCCATCTAAAGAATATTATTTTAAAAAAGAACAAAGAACAAAAAAAGAACTTGTTCTTAGGCGTGTTCGAATTGTGAAATTTTAAATTTTATAATTGTTCGTAAGGCGTAAACTCCAGGGCTCTGATTCTGTATGGCAAATACTCTTGTCTTGACAAGGCAAGATACGTTAATGTCATTCCTTGGCTTGTCATGAAATTCTTATATCTTATGCCCCGAGACAATTATCTATGGCACGATATGATTTCACAAAAACTGCAGTATACTATTGTATTTATTTGACTATTCCACTGAAAACACAGATAATATTATGTTGTCTCAGCTGGGGGCAAAAGACATAAGAATTTCATGACAAGACAAGGAATGACATTAACGTATCTTGCCTTGTCAAGACAAGAGTTTTATCATACAGAATCAGGGCCCAGTTGTGTAACCGATACACGCACAGCTGACACGCACAATTTTTTTAATTTAAATAACTTGACATACTGTTTTATATATACTGATAAAGCGTTCCGACCGTCTAAATAATTCAGGCTTGTGTGAAACTACACGTGGAAAAATACAGGTCGGTTGCCGCGCCTATCTTGAACCTTCATAGCATTATTTGTTCATTAGAAGCACGTGCGTAGGGGCTTATAGTGGCCACTTTTACAATATATTCTTCTTGTATATTCTTATGACTAATAAAAAAATAATGACTAATAAACTTATGACTAATAAACTTTTTTTGTTTTGATCTAAGTATTTGAATTTGTTTTTTTTATTTTTTTACGTTCACGAAAAATGTGAATAGGTACATTCGAGTATTAAAAGATGGTCGGACTGAAATTAACCAAAGATACTAAATGATGGAAAACAGTGGAAAACAATTAAAGAGACTTGATTTCCGAACTCATATAACCCAAAACTTTTTTTTTTAAATCGGCACACTAGTTTTTGTGTTTATTCATTGATAAATAAATAATTATACAAAAATACAAATCTTCTCTCTTGATAATATAAGTAAGTACGAGTATATAGAATAGATAGTGTATTAATTCATTAATAAATAGTTTTATTAATTCCTGAAATGTAATAAAATGTGTATTTTTATTGATAGGTATATTTTTTTTTATAAGAGATGGGATTGCTCTTGGCCTGTAACAACCAACTGTGTAGCAAGGGTGAGGCCTATGACGGAGCGAGCTCACCCAGAAGATGCCTATTGTTGAACTTTGAAAACCTTTGAACTCATAAAAACATTGAAAACATTAAAAACAGTTATAACATATATTAACATTATATTAACATAAAACATATTATGAGTTAATTAATTAATTATGAGCTCCTAGTATAAAACAGACATATTATCTTCCTATTTGTAATATACTTAGGTGTACTTAGGTAAAATGTACTTGTAATGAAAATTGTACATCTTACCAAAATAATTTCCCATTTATATCAGTTTCTCTAAAGAACTACATAATTTGAAGAAGTGCTGAAATAATGTTCTCAACGAAACCGTATCAGCAGAGATGTCTTGATCGCATTCAAAGCGTCGCTTCTAACATTTAAAAGCAGATTGCGAAACCTCTGTCGCGTTTTAAAACAAACTGTGTTCACGCGAAGTGGCAAGACCATTACGTAGAGTGGCAATATGCCGTCCTTTCCTGTGTACCATTTGGTAAGCTTTGAGTTTTTAAAGTCACTATCTGCATTACCTTTGAAATGTCAGGACAGGACGGAGTCCATTCGGTACGTGTACCGACATGTAGTTCGTGTATGGCCACTAAGCGGGAGATTTTTATTTCCTTTTTTTTTTGTTGACGCTAGGAAATGCGTTTCGCATACACACACCGTCTGGGGGGACGGTGTGGCTATGTGGGACTCCCCTCCCCCTGATGAGGGAGTTATACCCACTAAAACCAAGCGGCGGTCTTCCACAGCAGCAGGAGAATCCTGGGCTCGCATTAGCGCCACCAGGGCCCTCCCCTGCTATGCCCCCCATTTTACGGGAGGGCACCTCCCACCCCGACCGCTCGGGGAGTTTTTTTATTTCCTAGTATATATTTATTCTTCACTAGCTGGTGCCCGCGAGTTTTCCCGCGTTAAAAATTAAAAAATAAATTTATAACGCTTGATATCTTTATTGCTATTACATTTATGCCAGGAGTTAGTTTTCTTAATTTTAGATGATATTTCTTGAACAATATTTTTTTCTGGACGAAAGTTACCCTGTCCTTTCCTGTATCTTTTCCCTACTTAGTTATATTTAAAACGTAGTTAACTAGGTACTAGAAGTTTTATGGCCCTCCCATATAAAGTCAAAGCAAACGACACGACATATTATCTTTTATTCGAGCAGACACTTTTACATTAAGCTCGACAATATAAATGGTATTAAACTGCGGTTTATATATTGCAGCTGTATTATTAACTTGATGAATGGAAGTGATGTTGTTTTAGAAATAATCTGTTTATTAAGTACTCTTGTGGTGTGGTATGTGGTATACCATGTGGTATTTCAATGTGGTATAGGTACAATATGTTATCTAGTATTTGGTAGTTTGAAATTCGAAGACAAAATAATATGAGCAATAAATATATAAAAACAAGCAGCACAATCGATGTCGCGGACAAAGTCTAGTAAAAATAAAAGGAATGAAGGCATTGAAAGAAAGAAAGAAAGAAAAAGTTTTATTCACCATTACAAAGACACACACATAATAAAAAAACAACAAAACAGAAATTAATAGTCAGGTAAAAGATGTGTGTGTCCTCGCAGCAGTGAAACGGACACTGGCTCAGCATTGTGCTGAGATGCAAGCACCTGCAGCGCTGATTTTCAGCCAGCACCGTTTCGGACTTACACAACAACGACGCTACACAAACGTAATTACAACACAGTTATTCTAAACAATATACAAACATATTTTATACAAAATATTTAATTAATTACTTAGATATGAGATACTAGATAATTAGAAATTACTCAGATGAAAAATAAATAATGATAAATTGCATAATATATAAAATATCATTGACTATGTTTCTGTCTACAATATAAGTTTTAAAAATGTTCCCCAAAATATAAACGCCAAATCCTCAAAATACAACTTTAACTTTAAAACTAAGATTGAAACTTATCGAATAATAAATTTTGACAATCTGTTCACTGTTTAACATCTTACAAAACGTTCTCAAATAGAAACAATATATCAAAGTTTCTCGTTTAAACAATGTACTTAACATACAAATATAAAGTTAGCGCCAAACTTATGCGGAGTACCGTTTTAAGTAAAATTTACACTCAAATTCATAAGAGAAAGACGTTTCATCGTTTGACTTATATTAATTACATACAAACTATTTAAAGTGTGTTGCTGTTCGGGTAATTAAAATTCGTTGCGTGTAACTTATCACGCAATAACTACTGAACCGATCACCATGAAATTTTGCATACACGTTGTCTGGGACACCAGGAAGGACATAGGGTACCTTTCATCCAGAAAGCGGACGAAGTCGCGGGCACCAGCTAGTATTATAAATTCGAAAGTTCGTATGGATGGATGTATGTATGGATGTTTGTAACTCTTTTATGCAAAAACTACTGAACCGATCACCATAAATTTTGTATACACGTTGTCTGGGAGATCAGAAAGGACAAGGGTACCTTTCATCCAGTACGCGCTAGTAACTTAATAAACTTAATAAAATTTACTATATACTTGTTATAATTCTAGTACGACCTACTTACATCGTACTTATTACCAATAAAAGCGCTATTCGAATTAACATTAGTACTTCCTATTAATTGCTATCAGACCGTAATAATACTACTCTCTAACTAATAGGTACGTTCTTTTCAGTTGGAACGAGCGAGATAAGGATATTCCTATTTCCAGCGTAATGACCTACGCCGATAAATGCCACGGCGATAATCGAGTATGGACCTGTTAAAAGCAGTTTCACGGAATATTAACGCATTTTATTGCTTGTGCCACCGGTTACGTGAAATCATTCGTTCGTTCCAATAATTGAAGCAGGAAACAGTTTAGGTTAGTCAATCGAAGGTTACAGTCTCCTGCATGATTGGTTTGTACCAGAGTATCTCAAACTTATGGCTCTGCGTACCTCTAATTAGGCTTTCTAGAAAAAAAAAACTATCGATAGAACAAATGAGGTATTTAATTAAAAAAGAAGGTGCTATATAATTAAAAAAGAGCTATAGAGAAATATTATTCCTATTATTTAGTCACTAAAGTTTAGTGTGATGGGTGAGCCTGTTCTATTCTATTCTAATTCTCTTCAATGTAAGGTTTCTCTAGAAATAAATATAATTTTATATTAAAAAAATAAACTTGTATTCGTACCATTACTAGATTAAATTGAGAAATATATAATATTATTTCAGTTAGCACTTGACAGTCCTCAACAGAATTCCAATGAATTAATTACAAATTTGACCGCCATCTGCCTTTCAACAGACTCATTACCATTCCTTCGAAACCTTTCAGCGAAATTAAAATTAATAACTTGTCATCTACGTGTACTTAGTATAACAAAAGAAACACTCAGTGTATTACATTAATATTTGTAAAGATTTATATATGTTTTAAAAGACCTATTTCAAGCGATAAAGAGAGGTAGACAGGCTGATGTTTCAGTTAATGGTACGTGGACTCTGTTGGACATTTTTATATTACTCTTAATCAGCATATAGCCGAGTAGTGAAGATGAGGCCTAAGATGGAGCGAGCTCACCAAGAAGATGCCTATTCACTCGAACTTTGAAAATATTTGGGTTATATGAGCTCGGAAATACAGACGCCGGTAAGGAGTTGCAAACCTTGGCAGTGCACATTGTTAAGGACTAGCTGGTTCGGTTCGCGACTTCGTCCGCGTTCTGAACGAAAGGTAACCTATATCCTTTCTGGTGTCCCATAAAACGTGTATGCAAAATTTCATGGTAATCGGTTCAGTAGTTTTGCGTGAAAGAGTTACAAACATCCATACATCCTTACAAACTTTCGTATTTATAATATTAGTACGGAAATACGAATGTTTCAAAGCTCTTGGTCCGAAAAAGTTGTGTGTAAGTCCGAAACGGCGCTGGCTGAAAATCAGCGCTGCAGGTGCTTGCATCTCAGCACAATGCTGAGCCAGTGTCCGTTTCACTGCTACGAGGACACACACATCTTTAACCTGACTATTAATTTCTGTTTTGTTGTTTTTTTATTATTTTTGTGTCTTTGTAATGGTGAATAAAATTCTTTCTTTCTTTCTTTAAAAAGAGGGATTTCAACCAGACCAGCCGTACGTCTGAATTTGCTTCCGTGCGAACCCAGACGTAGACCGCTATATACTATTTACCTAAAGTCTAAATGCCTGCCTGAGTAAATTAAAACGAATCTACGTTTGTATGTTTAGTCGAGCGTCCCAGAGGACCCTTTTTGTTTTAAGTTCTTTTGTATGGTTGGGGAAATAAAGTCTCCTTTCTTTATGAACGCTGTGTAGAAATTAATCCAATTTCACCCTTCTGCTTTGATGTTTTCTTTAGCATTAATCGTTCTATGTTAAACTAGCTAATCCCTATCTTTATTACATAGTATAAAATAAAGTCGCTTCCGGCCGTCTGTATGTATGTATGCTTAAATATCTATACAAATATAGTACTATAATATATCTATACTAATATTATAAAGAGGAAAGATTTGTTTCTATGTTTGTTTGCATTGAATAGGCTCCGAAACTACTGGACCGATTTTGATGAAAAAAATCAATATATTCGAGGTTTGACTTTAAAAATGAAATTTGCGGGTATTTTGCTCATGATATTCGTAATCAGCGAGTCTAAATACAGGTGTATACCTACGAAAATTCAGATTGATTGGAGGTATGGGCTTTTCGGAACTACACACATACACACACCGCCTTTTATAATTATATTAAGATCCATATAACTATTATTATTCTGTAACAAACCTACAAAGGTCCTGAATAGAATATTTTACTATTAATGTTACTATGTATCATTAGTAAACATAAAAAAAACGAACATAATATTTTTAAGGAAAAGGCAGTTTCGTTGCCAAAAATCCGCAGGACACAGAACACAGAATATAATACATAACTTCACAGTATGAATTCATAACTAAATCTGAGAAATAAAAATGTGATTCTAGACAAGGACAATATTTTAAAGAGTCAATTCATCGTACGGTTGGGTTTATTAATCGTTAAAAACATCCATTTACGTGCCACAGAGTAGGAATCTTGTTTTGAACTGCAACTCCAGTATAAGCGGAAGCGGGAACGATTTAAGTGTTGATGTTATTACAATTTTCATTGAAAATTTCTATTTTATCATAATACTGAAATCATCAATCATAATTTTTATTTTAGTACTTTCGTTAAAGCTGATACAGTTGACATTGTTTTTTTATTTAATATTTGAAAAAAAAATTGTAGCCGTTTTATGGCCTTTTCGCTCTTTACACCCAATACCAAGGTTCATTTAGAAGCATTTTTGTACGTAGTATATTGGTATCGGCGTTGATTAAAACGATAAAATATGTCTTCCTGTGTACAAGTTTCATGAATGAATCTTTTACATTTATATTAATTCGTTAATTAGTATTCAAATAACGAATTTTGATTACTAGATATGAAATTTAAATGAAATAAAGATATTAATATCATTAATGTGTCCGCACCCTTAGAGGAAATACGGCGGCAGACAGCGGAACACGCTTCGGGGATGACAAAGAATATATCTCTGTGCTTCGCGAGATAAGAGACGTTTTCAAAGTCTGGTAAAAGAGAGATCTTTGCCTCAGACATCTGGGTTTGCGTAGCGTTTTGAACTGCAGATATAATTTGCTTCTACCTTTTGAATTATAATTTCATAAATCATCGTCGCAATTGTTAGATGGCAATGGAACAAATTTCGCCTCCATTTTAAATTCAATTAACCCAATGTTTTGTTCAGTGATTGTGTAAGGAAATTGTAATAGGAGATTTGAATGCGTTGAATTATTCAGATCCGACTCGAAGGACCAAAAATATATTTCATTATTAAAACCTCTTGTTATTTGATAATAAGTATTGGAATAAAATTAAATATAAATACATAAGGCGTCGTTAACATAATTTTTTGCTGTATTCTTAAAAGATATCCTGTTTAAACAAGTGTTTATTTTGCGTCAAGAAGTAACAAGCGGTTACCGCGAAACCCCGAGGCGCACTAGGTGGGGCGATTTCGTCTGAATTTATGTGCGATTTAGCAAGTAATCTCACCGTGAGTTGTCGCCACAGGCGCTAGAAGAGTAGTAGATTAACTTGTAATAGTATAGGATTACAAGTTAATCAGCGCAATAGTACAGGATCCGAAGATCTTTAAGGTGTTTATCATACCATTTTTATTTTTATTTTTTTATTTTTTTTTTGACGAGGAGAAATCCGCTTATAGATTCCCTACCGCTGGCTAGGCGATAGGGATATGTGGGGGTCGCCCAGCACCTGATGTGTTAGGATGTTAGCGGCACTGGGAATACCCACTAAAACTCCCCGGTGACTCCTTGCCCTGTGAGCGGAGTGGACCGGGCTCTGCCGAGGCACCTAACTCCGATCCACCCCCAGGGCAGCCTAGCCATTGCTGGATAGGCTATCGCCAAAGAAAGGGATTGCCCGGAGGCACCCAGGCAATACCCACGCGAAGGGGGGGACCTTGTGCAGGCACACACAGCTAGCCAACCATGTGCGCAAGGTCCCCCTAGACCATCTGCAGAAGGCGGGCAGCCTTCTCCAGACAGCCAGGCTCTCAAGTGGAAGCACTCGAGTGCGGACAACACCAATGACGGGAGGGAGCCCGCCACTCGTAATCCGCACACATACCTCGTGTGCGGAACAAACAATAACATAAGGCCGCACTCCTTGAGTGCGGCCGACCTCCAACTGAGAGACCCGCGAGGGTACTTCCCGCGAGCGCTCCGCTACGGACTCCCGCTTGGGAGCCCGCTCGGAACGCTCGATTGTACGCCTCCTTAGCACCCGAGGCCGGCCCAAGGCCAAGGGTGAGCCCCCCCACCGCGACAAGGTCCCGGCGTACCCAGGGAGGGAGGTGTTTACCATACCATGGTATATGGTATCGTAAACAGCTGGATATCAGATCCGCAACGATAACCATCATAAGGACCTCAATCTTAAAAAAATGCACTTTTCTAGATACACTCTTAAATAATAATAAAAAAACTGTTTACCAGACGATAGTATATAAGTATGAATTATTAAAATATATAAGAAAATTAATCGCGATTGGGTTGCCTATTAAAATTTGCTCATGGATATTCTTAGTAAATCAAATCAAATCAAATCAAATTCATAAAGGATTAATTTGTTGTTTTTTGTTATTTTTTTATTGTTCTTCACTATCATCTTTATTTTTTTTTATAAAACTAATTTAACAACATCTAATAACGTAAATTCAACTTAGTTTCAGTCATTATGTATTAATTACGTCACATATTCTGAATGTTTTATAATATATTAATTATACATAAAACTTGACACGTGTCCACACTGTGCGATGTTCTGTGTACGGTGCTGCTATTGCTATCTAGGGAGACTCGTAATGGCAGATGAGACACGGATTTTCTGTGCCTACACATTTTATTTATTTCTATATTTCGCTAGGTACTTTTACGTGCTATTTGTCAACGGAATGTGGGTAACAAATTGAGTTATATAGAAAATTAACAACTTCGTTTTATTATAAGAATTAAATGAAAAAAAAAAAACGTAAAAAAATATTGTCTCAATTGCATGTTCGTATTTTCTCTAATATTGCTAAAAGGTTTTTGTTCAAAAATAAAATAATAAAATATGTTAACTCAAAAGTTCTAGCAAGAGAGACTTTTTTAAATGTATAAAACCAAAGATAAAGTGATATTTTTATAAAAAAATTATCGAAATTTTCAATTTATTTTATTTTTTTAAAATACCTTCCAGTCTACTAAATATATAAAAATAAGTAGCTGCTGCCCGCGACTTCGCCCGCGTAACTTTGTAAATTATATACTAAAACCTTCCTCGAGAACTCTAACCATTGGTGAAAACAGCATTAAAAACGGGGCAGTAGTTTTTGAGATGATTGCAAACAGACAGACAGGCGCAGCGGAAGACTTTGTTTTATAATACATATTATGTACCTAGTGATATAATAAAAATAACCCTATTAACATTAATTTGTGAAAGCTGGCGAGCGCGACTTCGCCCGCGTAAAAAAAGTAGCTTATCCTGTGTCCCGTACGTCTAAATGTTTATCTACCAAGTTTCATGAAAATCAGTTTAAGAGTTATGGAGGACACATATCCATACATACTTACATACATACATACCATATTTATTATTAGTGTTGACTAGTCTTGTGTATGTCTACTACTACTAGAACTGCCTATAATAAGTTAGAAGCAAAACATTAGTGCCTTATTATCCACTAACCTTGTACTAATCAATCTTATCAAATGTACAATATTTTGATTTGTTTATTTCTTTAAGATCTAAAAATTATCCATAACCTATTATTACGTTTTGCCATCGCTAAATTGTTTGTAGGAGAAAAGACTGAAGTGCTAATTCTTCTTAAACTGGTTGTAGAGTAGTTTTATTTTCTTAATATAATAAAGAGTATCAAAAATATGAACTAAAACAATATTAAACTCTTCTCTCAGAGTTGCTTAACAGAGACAATATTTGAAATAAGCAGAGTGTATTGGATATAAAGCAATTGAAAAATATCCAAGTGGCTATCCAAGTTAAGTTACAAAGTGTACTGTCTAAACAATTTTCTAAAACCAACTTTCTAAGATCGCTCCTTGAAGTTATCGAACGAATATAATATGTGAAAGCTCTCGCTTAAATGGATTTCGGATGGAAAATTTAAAACGGTTTGCAATATTTTAAACATTACTACGCCGAACGTTTGAAGAGCGCTTCAAGTAAGTACTACGTACCATAGACATAATTTTCATTTAAATTGTGATAATTATCTGACTCATGTTACTCCATCTAATGTGTAGGAATTTTTGTGAAAATCTCACTTATTTTTTTCAGCTTTTAAAGAGTAGATAAGTAAAACCATACTGTATGAATTTTGTATACAAACAATTAATGGTTAATCTACACATTGACATATTATTTTGTAAGGCTTTGAAGAAAAATTATAAGGCGAATCAATCGCACCTATTTTAATGTCTTCCCTATACATTCTTAACGTTGTTTGCATTATAGGCGACGGTGGTTATCTGAGTCGTATAGAATCAAAAACAGCAATCTGTCAGTTTTACGCAATTCGAGTTATGAATATGAACTGTCTTTTTAAAATACTTTTTACTTATTTAGCCATATCGTATCAAAAACAGCAATATTCCACCAAAAACCTGAATGTAAAACCCATATTGGTATCAAATACAGCAATAGCAGCATTTGTAATAATGAAACTACTTTTCCTAATTACCATTAATAAGTCAAAGTTCAGATTGCTGTTTTTGATTCTATATGACTCATCTACCAATAGGCCTGAAACACATGACCGCGCGGTACCGCGCGGATTAAACTGAACTGTTGTAGAACTTGTACCGCGCGGTTATTTAGACAAGGAACACTGTTTAGTTTGATCTTGTACCGCGCGGTCATGTGAACCTAGCCTTAAGTCGACCGTCAGCCTGTCATACTACATTAAAATATAGCTCTAATGTTATCAAATACGTAAGTAACATACATTTTAGATTTTGCTTTTTCCGTGACTTCATGTCCCTGACTTCAAACAGGTACACAAAGGTTTTAATGTACACAATATAAAAACACTCTTGAAGCTTACTTGAATTGCCTGCCAGTTATTGTAATCCTTTTGAAGTAAGCTTTGTGGAGTAAAAGGTACCTTTATTAAAAAGAGTTGTTCATACATAATTTGTCTGCGTCGACTAGGTATTTGTGTATTTGTTTTATGTTCGTTTATATCTGTAGTTTAATTTACTTGGTAGCAAAGCGAAGCGGGAGAAAAATTGGTTCAAAGTGGCCTCCATAAATATTGCACCAGCCAAGTAATACCGAGTCGCAGTCGGTATAAGACACATTAGACTCAGACGACTGTGTTTCGCACAGTATTTGCAACTTTAATATAGTATAAGACCGGACATTATCAAGAGGCAGTTAATGGCGTTCACACGATTAAATAATTAAGTCCTAAGACGCAACACACTAGTTCTATCAATCGTCAAGTGTATTAAGGACTTTCCCTTAAGTACTATGAAAAGATCCCTCACCATCTTTATTCAAATGTACAATGTACATGAATGATGTTAATGATATTCTTTTACATTTTTGGAGGAAACTCAGAAATACCGAGTATCTTGCTGGAATTCTAGACTGTAGAAATCCAGACAACATGAGCGACCGACATCTAGGTCATCTAGATATAGTCAAAAGAAGAGAAATCCCTTCTTCTTGCGGTGCCTCTGCATAGTTGACTAGTCTTCTCTGTATATTGTCCGTCGGAACAGCTCAACTGCTTTAGCTATCCCGGTCCACTGTCTGATGTTCTTCTAGTGTTCATTCATATTTGCATTGTATGAGAAACTATATTCCGCAATCATCTACTAAGAATTGTGATCACCCCTAAGCACGCATGTTCTGTTATTCTATTAGTAATTGATCAATGCAGCCGGCCCGATTGTTTATGACTTCGGAAGGTATCATTTTCGGGTTCTATCACATAAAAGATCAATAAGTGAAAAAAATATCGAAGCAATCTACAAAATGCCTCTTGCACTAGAGGAATCGAGGTCAATTTTTATTTTTGGGAATTTTGAAAAGTGGCGAACGTCGTTCGTGTAATTTCCCAGTTGGTGTGCAAGGAAGTAGGTAATCATTCGCGACGAGGGAAATCAGCCGGAATAAATATACAAGTGACACGAACGCTTTCGAGTGTTGGGCGCGCTTAATCTCGAATGGTGGGTCATAATGGACCCCGTTTCGGGGGTGAAAAATATCTACGATGGAACTCGTCGGAGTGGCAAAATGTCCTACATATTTATTTCTTTTTCACCAAGTCATTTTTTTTCTTGTTTGGTCTATTTTTTACACTATGGGCCCCTATTTTGAATGAAAAATCAGCTGAATTACTTACAATGTCTCTTAAAGTTTCCTCATTTTTAAATTATTTAAGTACAGCAATATGTTTACATAGAAATCAACTCCCGGAACACAGTAAATATATGACTCGAATAATCAACACTACACAAATCCTACTAACATTTTATAAATGCGAAAGTTTGTGACGATGCACTAAAGCGAGTGCATAATTTAATAAAACATAAAATTATTTCTAAAAGTAACTAATCAACACTTTACTTGTAGTTGGTGAAAGAGGCCCTTAGTGTAAAAAAATGGTGTGTGTCAGCTCCGATACACGACTGGAGTTTACTCCTTACGAACGATTATAAAATTTAATTTTCACAATATCGAACACTCCGAAAGAAATATTTTGTTCTTTTTAAAATAATATAGTGTAGATGGCGCAATATCTCTGAAACTTCAGATATTCTAAAATATTCAAAATAATAGAACGTAACTATAACGCAGAACATAACCTATTCGTGTAACAATTTTGATTTTACTTCCACGGTCTTTAATCGATTTTTAAGGAATAAACTTCAAAAATATTTATTTTCAGAGCATATACTTATATTATATTACTAGCTGGTGCTCGCGACTTCGTCCGCGTGGAATAATTATTTTGGGAATCATTTGGGTATCTAGAACGATTTTCGCAGCGCACGCAACGGAAGCCCTCAAAGATGAATAATTTTCCCCGTTTTTTTCCACATTTTCGACCGTTTCTGCGCTCCTATTCGTCGCAACGTGATGTTATATGGCCTAAAGCCTTCCTCGATCAATGATCTATCTAACACAAAAAGAATTTTTCAATTCGAACCAGTAGTTCCTGAGATTAGCGCGTTCAAACAAACAAACAAACAAACAAACTCTTCAGCTTTATAATATTAGTATAGATTATATTATGTATGTAATGTCACACATGCCTAATTGATATTTTATCCTTAGAGGCTTATTCACATCTGCATACCTCACATACCTGACCTCGTCTATTCAAATGTATGATGGAAATTTCGCTACAGGCATAATATAATATTATGCCAAAACAAACATCATGAAACGTGTATTCGTCTTGAACCCTTGATAAATACAATAGGTATTATCTTTTATGTGCTTTTCCATTGGGTTGTTATTTCATCGGATATATCGGATACATACATATGTATATTATAATTACGGCATATAATAAAGCTTAAGTATTACTTCAAAATTGTCATGTGTTTGATAAAAAAAAAAACATGAAATATAATTATATTATGACGAATGATTATTTTATCACGAATCACGACATCAATAGTAGTTTTTTTTTTCATAAACTTGGAGTAAGTACTTGTTTGACGCCATTATTGATCTGATTTCCCTGCAAATTGGTTTCATCACTCATTAGGTCAAGAAACGGACTAAAAGAGCGAGAAGCATGTACGACATGGTTTCATTATATTGTACTATTCATTTTCGATTTTACTTAGCCTTAACTGACATTTTTTGGAAGTTAAATAAAAATATTATGTGTTACGTCGTTATATTTTCGTGATAAGATACAAAATTAAATGAACTAATTGTCGAAAAATAAAAATAAAATGAAATATGAAAATTTTGACGAACCCGTTGGATGAATGGTTTGTTGCTTGCCTTAACGCACTGTTCTAGAGTACCCAGGTTCGGTTCCCTCCAGGAACAACTTTAAAAATTTTTGAGTTAACTCTGGTCTGGATCTAAAAAGTTGTGGCAGGGCACACAGCGTCTCTGGCGTCTGGCAGCAATATCTACACTTGCAGGACCTATGGTGTCGCTTTTGTTATAGGCAACGGTAGCCATTTACCATCAAATGGACCGTTCGCTTGTCTGTCAAACTTATCATAAACAAAATAACAAATTTTTCATGTCGACGAAAATATATTACGCTGAAGAAGCAAATGGAAAAGCGCAAAGTCTTTGTTAATGTTCGACCCACGGATATCCAAAACATGATCGTGTCATGTTAGTTTACGTTTCGAATTCCAAATAGAGTTTGTATTTCACACGTAAATATCTGATAATACGTTAAGTCTTCAGTTAGACCACAATAAAGGTATTAAGACATAGATAACCTTACACGTGTATGTGTCGTCGGCACATCGTAGAATTGGGCATATCATGATATCTCTGGGCAAATCATATTTCTGTTAAAACTGAGAGGGTCGCCTGACTCCGTTCCGCTTCGCTCGGCTCCCCAAATTTATTTCCATGTACCTAAACCTAACACGCTCCTCCTCGCTTTGCTTCGCTACGCTCCTCGTCGCACCTATTTTTGACTTTTAGTAAAAGATTTTTGATTTCATACTTTACGATCTGCCCAATTCTACGATCTGACCACGACATATGCAAAATTTCATGGTTTTCGGTACAGTAGTTTATACGTGAAAGAGTTAAGTACATACATCCATACAAACTGTCTCATTTATAATATTAGTATGGATATTGCTACGCTAACACATAAACTTTTATTAAAAAAAACCTTGACTTTGCTTACACAAAATGTTGGCAGATAAAAGAAAAAACAAGGAAGATGTTCCGCTCGCCATTACCGCCATTTTTCATACAAGTGACCAAATGAGCTCTGGGCACGTCATTTTCTCTTTATACAAATGTTATTATTGCGGACAACTAAAGTTAATGACAAAGGTAATATGCCAACGGAGGTCAAATATACCTAATTAAATAAACCTTTTAATAAACCTAATTGTTACGATAGATATAATTTTTGGAATTGCGGTTTCACTGTTTTATCTTAATGAACAGACATCGTTTAGTTATTCGTAGCAATAAAAATAATAAATAACTGCATGGGCCGACTATATACTTCTATAATACTAGCTGTTGCACGCGACTTCGTCCGCATCCGTCCGTACTAATATTATAAATGCGTATGCGATGTATTGTATGGATGTTTGTAACTCTTTCACGCAAAGCTACTGAACCGATCACCATGAAATTTTGCATACACGTTGTCTGGGACACCAGAAAGGATACAGGATACCTTTCGTCCAGAATGCGGACTAAGTCGCGGGCACCAGCTAGTCCAAAATATAAGAGTAATCTTTCTATATATATATATATAAAAATTACGTGTCACGTTGCTTGACGCCAATGAACTCCTAAACTACTGAACCCATTTTGTTAAAACTTCGTACTTATGTGTAATTTGGTCTAACTTAAAAGATAGGATATTATATTTATTATATTAATCTATATACTAATATTATAAAGCTGAAGAGTTTGTTTATTTGAACGCGCTAATCTCAGGAACTACTGGTTCTAATTGAAAAAATTATTTTTGTGTTGGATAGATCATATATCGAGGAAGGCTTTAAGCTATATAACATCACGTTGCGACTAATAGGAGCGAAGAAACAGTAGAAAATGTGGAAAAAAACGGGGAAAATTATTCATCTATGAGGGCTTCCGTTGCGTGCGCTGCGAAAACCGTTCGAGATACCCAAATGATTCCCAAAATAACTATTCCACGCGGACGAAGTCGCGAGCACCAGCTAGTAGTATCAGAGAAAGGCGCATGCTCCAATAAAGCGTGTCAAAGTTTTAACAGCTAAAACGCGACAGTCATATAAACGGGTTTTATGGAGTTTATATGAGGTTTCGTGGCCATCATAATTACAGCTCTATATTATTTTTATGTGAACGCAACCCTCATATTGTGTGTATGGCCCTATTAACTTCTCATTTATCACTAACGAACATTTAAAAGCTCATTGGAGATACCCAAAAAATGCCAAAAACGCAACCTCAGAGCGCATGCCTCAGGTCGACCTGAATCATTGTGTTTATTTTTCAACTAAATTCTATTCTTCATAAAATGCTGCTCAAAGTCTCGGTCTCAAGCTATCTTTCTCTCCTAACACATTTAACACTGCACATACACGTCTCATGTAAAGAATTAGTTTCAATTGTATTAAGTTTAATGAATTAAAGTGTCAAAGATATAAAGAAAAACGAACACACTGCATAAAGTGGACAAGTGCATTAGTGCATAAGTGGAGTATCAGTTGTTTGCCGAAGTTTACATAAATAAAAAATAAATAAATACGAATCATCTTGTCAAAATAACTTAAAATAACAATAAATCAGTCGCGAACCCTTCGTATCCTTGGTAGCGAAATGAAGCTAACAAAAACTGATTCATACCTTTCAGATTACAGAGACAATGGCAATAAATTCCAAACAATATTTCAACTTTAAAATTGTCAAATCTCTCCTTATTTATTGCGTTGTCCAACGATTTAATCTTACACACAATTTGTATTTGTTTTGTAAAACAATGCACACAATGAAAATATTTTCAAATCAAACACTGACAAAGGAAAATAGACTCGGAGATATATTTGAAGTACAAATAGGGGTTATTTGACAAATAGAACATTCTGGAAAATTGAGCACACATAAGTGGTGATTCGATTTAGCCGTACGAGGAAAGAGAGAGATGAAAATATTTGTATATAAAATATTACTTTTCAACATAAAAATATGGAACGATTTCCGCTGGATTTCGATTTTTATTTTTGAAACTATAAATCTCTATATTATTTTGAAACGTTTGAAATTTAGTCTTACGCAATAGAAGTTTAGTTTTTGTGTTATGTACAGCTTGTGTGTGTGTGTTTACTTATTAGAAGTTAGATTATTTAGTGGCAAGGTACATTGCATTTCGCAGTCACAAACTGTGGAAAGTACTCATCACTTCTTCAGAGAAGACCAAAAGAAAAAAAAAAAAAAAAAAAAACATGCAGCTAGAACAGCTACGACGAGTGAGTTTCATTCTAGGCCCCGTTTGGCCCCGTCAAGGTCCTCGGTTCACTTGCAACTCCTGTAGCATGGCATGTAATAGGTAATAATGTAGTGCGGGGCAGCTCTAACAAAGTTATTGCAATGATCGCTGATAGGCTAGATTGTTTATATATCCGACATTGTAGTAATAGACTCTTTCATTTTGTATTATATCTTAGTACTGTAATAACTATGTATAAAAATGTAAATAGCTAAAAATGATTACCTATGAATCTAGTATATATTCGTCTGTTTCCCGTTAGTCCGTATATACTCCCCTACAGAACAAGCAAATCCTCTCAGTAATGTTTACCTAATCTATCTTAATAAGATTTGTTCATGAAATTTTAGTGCTAACTTTTATATTATTTTTATCTCCTTTGGGAAACATTTCTATCGAGTTCCTGACTCCAATTTTATGAACACATATTATATATCATATTTCATAATATTAGTGAACGTGAACATTGACATTCGATATCAAAACTCATCCAGCAAAAAGTATACTTAGGCGACCAGTAAAAACGTTCGCCGTACGCAATTTTTTCGCCAGCGAAACATTCTTGGAATGCGAGAATCCGGTGATTTATGAGCAATCGTAATACAAGACAAGACGGTGCCAGCACGAGACGGACACGGATATAATACGGATATGCGGATAAAATGAGGGAATCTATGCGAAATGTATCCGGGCGTAATACGAATTCAAATATTTACCGGATTACAAGTGCCCGGATTGGCGCATCAAAGAGATTTGAATCAATTCATTTAATAAAGAAATCAATATGTTAATGAATATTCAGGAATAAGTTAAATACTTTGATACAGTTTATTTCCTCAAATAATTGAATTCGTCACATTGTTTTTAGGCTTTAATTAAATTAGTGTTAATTTTTGATTTAAGCTTACTTTACTAGCTGTTGCACGCGACTTCGACCGAGTAGCTTTATGAAATAGTATAGCCTATGTTACTCGTTGATTTTATAGCTTCACAACAGTGAAAGAATTTTTCAAATGGGTTCGGAGCCTATTTAATGCAAACAAACAAACAATAAATAAAACAAATTTTTCTTCTTTATAATATTAGTATTATATAAGTTTATATTATATTACTAGCTGACCCGGCAAACGTTGTTTTGCGAAAAAATAAAAAATAAATTTTTGGGGTGGACCACCCTTAACATTTAGGGGTTTAAATAATAGATGTCGGCCGATTCTCAGACCGACCCGATAAGCACACAAAATTTCATCAAAATCGTTCCAGCCGTTTCGGAGGAGTTTGGACACGAGAATTTTATATACCTATTAGATTTACTAAGCTAATCATTTAGACTTAAGTGATATAATCCCATAGACAAACTGCTTTCCAGTTTTATAGGACAATGTAAATATTATTAAAAATACATGCCACAAACTGTTATACTTAATAGGTATAAATAATATAATTTAAAAAACAAAAATGTAGACATTTATATAAAAGAATAGCCCAATTAATCCGTCTTTGTTATAAGTAAGCAATTTTTCATCTTGGCAAACAGATATAAAGTTCAAATTGTAGACATTAATATTCATTTGACGAAGGTAAATTTTTTATATTAAAATTACAATGTTATCGTCTCAGACATCGTGTTATCTTTGTGCTTACTTTAGAGAATTTTTAAAACTGGAGAATTCTTGGATTAAACGGAGCTGATAGCTGTCTTCGTAAAGATAAAGGAAACCGGGAAATTTTGTAAACATAAAAGTATAAGAAAACTGGAAATTATAATTAGAAAAACGTTTTAGAAAAAAAAGATAGGTATTTTAAACAAATATAAATAAGTGGTATATACTAGCTGGTGTTCGCGACTTCGTCCGCGTGGAATAGTTATTTTGCTTGAACCGTTTTCGCAGCGCACGCAACGGAAGCCCTCAAGATGAATAATTTTCCCCATTTTTTCCACATTTTCGACTGTTTCTTCGCTCCTATTATTCGCAACGTGATGTTATATAGCCTAAGGCCTTCCTCAATAAATGATCTATCCAACACAAAAAGAATTTTTCAATTCGAACCAGTAGTTCCTGAGATTAGCGCGTTCAAACAAACAAACAAACTAACTAACAAATAAACAAACAAACAAACTCTTCAGCTTTATAATATTAGTATAGATATATATCAAATATATAAGCAAATATAGAAAGCTAGGCGAGGCTAGACAACAAAATTAAATTACTAAGACATAAAATATGTTCACTTCCAGCTAGGGTTTACAGCTATCTAGACCAAACGTGTCGTCCATTAGAATATAACATTAGAAGTTATAATGCGCACTGCCAAGATTTGGAACTCCCTGCCGGCGTCTGTATTTTGGAGCTCATATAACCCTAATCTTATCAAAGTTCGAGTGAATAGGCATCTTCTGAGTGAGCTCGCTCCATCATAGGCCTCTTCCTTGCTACACAGCTGGTTGTTAGCCAAGAGCAAACCCATCTCTTGCTTGACGACACGTTTGGTCTAGCGGCTAGTAACCCTAGCTGTTAATCAAACGGTCGCGGGTTCGAATCCCGCTAGGGGCAAATGTTTATGTGTTAAAATTTTACCTTTGTACCTGAGTCATGGATGTTTTGTATTTATAATATGTATGTATTTACAAAAAAAATCTATGTAGTATATCAACCATCTGGTACCCATAATACAAGCATTAGTTGCTTACTGTGGAACTAGATGGTGTTGTGTGGAATGTGTAAAGATATTTATTATCTCTTTTAAAAAAATTAAAAAATAAATAAAAATACACCACGTTATTAGATAGCAGAAAAGTAAATATGAAACCCAGTATCGTCGAAATGGTAAGTAATAAGTCGACTGATTGATAGCACCATTAGGTGGAGAGCGAGCGATTGGGGGCCGAAATCGAGACATGACACACGATATAACTGATAAAATGAATCCGGTCAAGTTGCTGAACTAGATTCCGCGGGAATTGTATAACCGAAATACTTTATAACATTGATTTTGTGCCTTATATTTTTTTTTTAACAGGGTATGGTCCAGGGGTGGTCCTGATTCATAACTTAATCACGGTCTTTATTTACCAATTTTTTTTTTTAATTTTTTTTTTATTATTTTTATTACTAGTTTGTTTTATTTAATTTTCTTACTATTTCTCCGATTTTTATTATAAACTTAATAGTTTTTTTTCTCGTGTTACTTGTATTTATTATGATTTTACTTGTGCTTTGCCTTTCTAGTTTCAAGTCTATATCTAATTCCAACTCCAAACGTGCCAGCGCAAACCTAGGGCACTGGAGTAGCAACTATTCCACCGTCTCCCGCACCCCAGGCCCGCAGGGGAAGTCTGGAGTTGGTTTCTTTTTATATTTATATAAATAGTCCGAGAACCCACCGTGACCCGTAAGCATCTGTACCAGGGTTGGCGACATTTGGTTTTTGTGAACCACACTGTACGCCTCATACTATGCCTAATCACTACATAGTATAAAACAAAGTCGCTTTTTCTGTCCCTATGTCCCTTTGTATGCTTAGATCTTTAAAACTACGCAACGGATTTTAATGCGGTTTTCACTAATGGGTAGAGTGGTTCTCGAGGAAGGTTTAAGTACATAATTTACTAAGTTACGCGGGCGAAGTCGCGGGCAGCAGCTTTAATTTTATTAACACGTAATTTTATAAACTATAACTAACATGTAGTGCCATCTGTTAACAGACTTTTTCCATTATTCGAAGTGAGATTAGATGAATTAGAGTACTACATTGCTTCAAACAGAATTCCCTAGATGGCGTTGTAAATTTTGCATACACGTTGTCTAGGACTCCAAAAAGGACATAGGGTACCTTTCATCCAGAACGCGGACGAAGTCGCGGGCACCAGCTAGTATTAGAATATAGTGATATAAATTAAATTAGTTAACATATTCATTTTTTTGTGTTTAGGTTAGGTCCGTGAGTGTGACGATCCAATTGATGGTAGGTAGCTACCATCTTGTGGACCGGTATGATCTCATACCGGTATGAGATCGGTATGTTTACAAAAAGTTATATTAAAAAAAAATAGTAATAATACTATTAGTTTTCATTTCACGTTCTTACTTTTAAAATACTCAAAACAAAATACTTTTGTCTTCAAAGGCTAGCAAAAAAATACTACACAATAATATGAAAGTAATTTTTCTATCAGTAGCCCAAAAGTGGATAATCCTTTAAGAGGGTTTTTACACTTTTCTACACATATATACCAGTACAATCACCTACATGAAAGCTGTTAAAGAAGCAAGTTGTGTGCCCAAAATAGGACAATCCTCGAAGACATTCGACTGTCCGACCCTTTCTCTAGATATTGTACATACCTATATATAATTCCATTTATTTCATCAACTCGTGCGTAACTTTCGTTTTTTCCCCGTCATTTTGGGTCGCTGACCAAAAGGTGCTGACAGGGTTGCCAGATTAAAAATTGAATTACTCCAAAGCAGATTTTCACACTTGGTTAATATCTACAGTATGTTAAGTTAACAGACTTACTCTTTTTATATCAAATATTTTTTTTATATATTTTTTATTAGAGATGGGTTGCTCTTGGCTGACAACTTGCTGTGTAGCAAGGATGAAGGTTTATCTTCTAAATTTATATTAAATCTATCTGTACATCATGTATCTATGTAAAAAAAATTAGTTGGATTGTGAACGCTTCAATAACTCGGGAATGGGTAGACCGATTTTAATTCAGTTTTTACCAAATGGAAAGTTGTAGACAAAGAGAAGGTTTGTATATAAATTATATAAAAATTGCACCCCAGTCGCCTGTAAATAATGCCACAGGTGCTGCAAGTACAAGTTCTCGACTATAGTAGGATTAAGGATAAGGATAAAAAAGAGATTGGAAATAGGCTCCTATTTCTCTATACCTTAAATAATTCACTAAATAAAAATTTACATATAATAATCAAAATGTGACGAGTTTATCTGAACTTTAAACATAGGATTTATATTACATTATTTAAAGTAATTTCATCCTAATTAAGAGAAGATTTTTATTTTTGTATGTTTGTAATGAATAAACTCAAAACTGTTGGACCTATTTTCAAAATTTATATTTCAAAAATATATATACCCTAAAAGGTACATTATCAGCGAGTAACATAGGCTATATTTTATAAAGTTACGCGGACGAAGTCGCGTGTAACAGCTAGTTAAAATTTCAACATAAAATATATAAATATATAAATTCAACATCACAAAAAAATAGAAGATGATAACAATTGAATAAAAATAACAAACAATTTTAAAAGCGATATTAAAAATCTATTTAAAATTGGTATAAGGCAACCCTATAGCTTCGTTAAAATCTTAATGTCATGTGATATATATGTTTATATTCTGAGATTCAAAGTTGTCGAGAAGTTCTTGTTTTCGGGTGTAAGAAGTGAAAAGGAGATGCGTGTGAAACCTTTGCTGAAATAAATCCGAGTAGGTTCTGAATCTCATATATTGGCAGGAGGATTCTGTAGGATTCAAAATAATATCATCTATATCTTTGATATGCATTATCAATCTATATAATTTTGATCTATATTATACATCACTACATAGTATAAAATCTGTCTATCTATCTGTCTATGTATGCTTAGATCTTTAAAACTACGTAACGGATTTTAATGCGGTTTTCACTAATGGATAGAGTGGTCCTCCAGGAAGGTTTAAGTATATAATTTGCAAAGTTACGCGGGCGAAGTCGCGGGCAGCAGCTAGTATATAATAAAATAAGGTCCCTGACCGCCTATGTCATGTTTTTCCACTAAATTCTTCTAAACCATCCAACCGATTTTGATACAGTTTTTACTAATGAAAAGTGTGATAAACAATGAAGGTTTTGCGCATATAAAAATTCATTGCTAGCATTAAATGCTGTTATAATTCAACGATTCTCCTCTACGTACTAACATACAAAGGCTCTGTACAATTAGATTGTTATGAACTGCCAATGAGAGGCAAGTGTATTTGTTGATATTGGTCAAAAACAATGTTGGTACTACGTATAAAATACATGACCACAAATAGTCACTGAAAATTAGATTCTATAACCACGACGTTATGACTCATTTTTACTTAAAGGACGCTGAGGCGTATCTATAATTTTTACGATCGTCGTCACGTACGGTTCTTTATGTCTACCCGTTATCGCTCTAGGGTTTTGTGTTTGTCAAGGCCTTTGGGGAGTAAAAAAATTTGCGTAAGTACTGACAGTAAGGATTATTGACGAGTTGCTAACGTTTCATCATATTTAAACTGATACCCCCCTTTGGGACTCTTAAATAGGAGATTAATAATGTATCCAAAAGATAAATGTATGTTAAAAGAAAATACTCATGATTAATTTGTAGAGTACAAATTAATTAATTATCGTCATTGTTTAATTTGAGACCGAACTTTAACACGGACATTCAATTTGTAAAATGCAAATCAAACATCACAGTTAAAACTACTAATTAGTAATTAGTTAATAATTAATAAAATTAATAAAACGAAACTGTTAATTAACCGTTTCAATAAAACAAATGACTGTGCACATTATTATTTAATTCGTAAATTATTGAGTTTTATCAGCGATCAAATTATGTTGTGGTAATTTCCAACAAATGTTTTCAGAATTCGCCAAATTTCTCGACGCATTCAATAAAAACCTTAATTATGCACGGCCAAAAACGATTTTAACTTTTCAATTTTCGTCGCCATAATAACTTTTGATTGCTTCTGGTCATCGGCTGAAGTATGACGTACGTACCTATACCAAACGACGCTGTATTTACTCGTACACCTATTGTGATGTAAAGTAATTTTTTTATGTTTTTAATTTTTCACTGCATGGTAGTAAATTTAAAGTATAGTTATGGTTTTCCCAAAAGATGGAGACAGCTAAGCTGGCGCTTAACCGCAGCAGGTGGTATACTTAATTTTTTTTTTCAGAAGATAAATTTATTTTTATAATATAATAAAGATGACTAAGTAAAAGAATTTTACAATATTTACACACAAATATCTAAAAGTATATAAAAAAGAAGATAAAAAAGTTATTCTATGTACACTATAACTAAATGAATGAAGGTTTTTTTTGTATATAAGAGATGGGTTACCTCTTGGCCAACAACCAGTCATGTGGCAAGGATGAGCCCTAAGATGGAGCGAGCTCACCCAGAAGATTCCTATTCACTCGAACCTTGAAAAGATTAGGTAAAAAAAATGACAAAAAAATTCTACTGCACAGTATAACAGATTAGTAGTTGTTTGGTATAGTGGCTCCGTTGTCAAATGCAAGCAGTTTCGCTGCGGCTTGAATCGGAGGCGCGATCCTCGAATACTGGTGGCTCAAATTATGCAGTACTAGCGAAAGCAAATTATGCCAAAGTTTGTATGAATGTATGGATGTTTGTAACTCTTTAACGCAAAAAAACTACTGAACCGATCACCGTGAATTTTTGCATACACGTTGTCTGGAACACCAGACAGGACATAGGATGCCTTTCATCCAGAACGCGGACGAAGTCGCGGGCACTAGCTAGTCTAATATGTTTCTAATATGTTTCTTTCTGTATGAATTTCATGAATAGTTAAAACGTGAAATCATAACAAACAAAATAACATCACTTTCGCATTTACAAAATTAATTTGGTTTACATACTTGCTGTTATATTTAATTATAAAATTGGTTCAATGTCGGTCGAACGTTGATCATTTTAGTTTAAATTGTAAATGGAGACCTAAATAATAAATTGAAATTAAATATTTACGGTATTTTGTACAAATTAATAATTCTTTCAATGTTTACGCAATCTATTCATGATTTGAAATTTTCATTTCAATTTGACCGTTCGATGTGATGTCGATTTAGATATTAAACTGGCTATGCACATATTACAGAAGCGCTTTCTATCAATATTCATCGAAATTTTTCTAGTTTTACAATATTCTCCAATGTAAACTCTGTAATGTAACGTAGGTACTATAACATTAATGTAATATGTTATTAAATGTTGGTTTTACTGTTAATCTAATATATAAAAAATATAATACATATATAAAAATTTCGTGTCACGTGTTTGTGCGCGATGAACCGATTTTGGACACTGGACACTGGACACTGGACACTGGACACTGGACACTGGACACTGGACACTGGACACTAGACACTGGACATTGGACACTGGACAGACTGCTGGACACCCCTTTTGGGTGTACGTCCGAGAAACTTCCGGCCCCAATTGCTGTCGGCTCTAAGAGTAAGATTACTATTTTATTTTTTTACTAAAAAATGAACTTTAGTCTTACATCATCAAGGAAAAATTCTACATCACTCAACAGGATAAAGTCGAACGTCCTAAAATATAATTAAATGTACGTGTGAAACGGTCCTTAACATTTTTCCAATTAAATAACAATTCCGATCACGTGACCGAGGGATGGAATTAAGTAATTTTCTCTTACGACCCGTTCTTCTACCAAACCATTACGAAACAAATGGATGATGTTTTGTGTATTTATACAAGATTAAAAGACATCATTCGACACACTTTGGTGAATTTGGTAAAAGTATTTTTTAATTACAGTAATTTCCTGTGAATATTTCAGATTTATAAAATTCAGATTATAAATTGTACAGATTTATGATTTGTATTTGAGAAATGCATGGCACTCGTACTTTAATACTTTCAAACTTAAATATCTATGAAAGTCCATTATCAAATTACAAGATAATAAAGTTAATTTAATTTAATTTTCTGAGATAAAAATTTCAAATTATCTGTCTGGTCTGTCCACTAATTTAATATTGTGCAATAGTAACCACGCTAACACCAATATGAAGTCGTTAGTGAAAGTCTATCTTACGTAAGAACGCCCTTTGGGGATCGATACGGATTGGATACAGAAATTCACTTGGCTTTACTGCCAGATCATATTAACTATTAAATTACTAAGTTACTATTAGTTACGGGGCTCTAACTTAGCTTATCAACTAAGTAACTAAGTGAGATATACACAACATGTTTACCGGGTTAATTTAATATTTTATATTTCTGCTTTCCCGTAGACAAACTAAGTATTTACAGTTTTATGGAACAATAAAATTAAGATAACTTTTATATATAAAAATAAATAAATATATAAAATAAATAAATTTATCATATACCTAATTGAAGTCTTAATAGGATATCGTTTAAAACATAAATCATACAATTAAAAATTAAAAAGATTTTCTTGCACTTCCAAACGTAAATATATATTTATGTTTCTTCTTACCTAACGGTACAAGTTTCAACAGTTAAAACAAAAATTATACAAAAAAACCTGATATCCTGATCTCTATACAAAACTTATTAATCTTCTTTTATTCTTATACTTACAACTTTGATTTCTAATAATCTATGACATCATGACATACCTATATGGCTCAGCTTTGTGTGTTATGAGAAACTCGAATTTATATTCTGTTGAAAAGTTAAACAAATTTTATTTTAATATTACAAACAGTTCTACTATTAGTTCTACGATAGAACTTTTTGGACAAAAAATCCAACTAGTTCTACTCCACAGTATGACAGATTGTACTCGGTTACCTCTCTGTATTGCCAGAGCGATATATTGACAAAAATTATTAAAAATATATATATAACCTTTAATAGGAAAACGTTAAAATATAGTTAAAAACTTGATAGTAGGTGGTGACTGTCGAGTAAGAATACCAAGCAACATCAAGCAAGCAAGCATCACCAAGCAAATAGTAATCAAATAGAAGAATGTTACTTTGAAGAAAATAAATAGGTATTTACTTAATAAAAGCGCGCTAATTAGGAACTATAAAAACCTATGTTAATAGTTCTCGGAATGACTGCACGACAGTCTAGAAGCCGGTGTAGGGTTTTTAATTAGTCCCCCGAGGGTGACGTGCAAACAATACGGACATATCAACGTATTACATTCATTAGTAGACCGTCATTACGACCTGCTACACATCAGAAGATGCTTTTCATTGAGACTACTATATGAGAATTTACAGACGTGATAAATACAAAATTTAAATATATATTTTTATGTATTCTGTGCTCACATAAGCTAACAATATCCAATACAACAAGTAATACACGGTATTTCTTTGTTAATAATTATTAACTAGAGACCCGCTCCCGGCCTCGCGCGGTTTAATTTTTTTTTCTGCAAATTATATATATATATGTCGTAGGCAGATCGTAGAATTGGGCAGATCGTAAGTATGAAATCAAAAATCTTTCACCAAAAGTCAAAAATAGGTTTGACGAGGAGCGGAGCGAAGCAAAGCGAGGAGGAGCGTGTTAGGTTTACACATGGTTTACATGTAAATAAATTTGGGGAACCGAGCGAAGCGAAGCGGAGTGAAGCGACCCTCTAAGTTTTAACAGAAATATGATCTGCCCAGGAATATCATGATATAGCCAATTCTACGATGTGCCGACGACATATATAAACTTTCCTCGTTTAACGCTTTTTCCATTAGTGAAAATCGCACTAAAAATCCGTTGCGTAGTTTATAGTCCATACACAAGGACAAACGGCGGGAAGTGACTTTATTTATACTATGTGGCCACGTGGTTATCAAAAGAGCATTATTTTGAAAATAACCAACCAAAAGATACTTCGGCCTCCGGCCTGAACGAGCTGTGTTTAAAAGATCGTAATAAGAAAAAATAAATATAAATCGTTGGAAATAGCACCTCGCCTCGGAAAGCAATCAGGGTGGAAACCAACCCGAGTATATGAAACTAATGGCCACCTACTGATGCACATTACAGGATAAAAACAGTAGTGATTCTCAAATTCGTGTTCAAAATTTTCGGCAAAAAAATTCGGCAGGCAAGGTGACGTTCCATTTGATGGTAGAGGGCTACCGTCAATTAATAATACAAACAATTTAAAAGTAGGTTGTCAAAGGCTTTTAAATTTTTTTTTCAATGATATTAAAATTCCTGGAGTTTGTTCCTGGAGTGAATCTCTTGGGTCCGATTTTGTCTTCTATCATTGAAGATAAGTAACAGATTCTCTCAAATACCTATTACTGACTTGTACTTGCAGATTGTAGATCATAAGTCAATTATTATGACATTCATTCTAATAAATATAATTCTAATAAAATTGCAGTATAGATACTGTGTCTGATATGTACTGTGGTCACACCAACCGCCAATCAAATCTCGCTCCAACTGATCATTGGCCCAAATGACGGTGGAATGAGCAGTCATTGACTGACGGAACTCAAGAACATTGACCTAGTTTGTTGAATCAGATCTCAAGGTACTATTTTCCTTCGGTAATATAAGGTCTTTTTTCGACCGTGTTATAGACTTCAAAAATATTTCGAGATCATGTCTAAGATGTAGGATCTACGAATATATAATTCATTGTGTAGGATACCTAATGCTAATGATATTAAATAATAAACGAGCTGGTGCCCGCGACTTCGTCTGCGTTATGTCCTTTCTGGTGTCCCAGACAACGTGTATGCAAAATTTCATGGTGATCGGTTCAGTAGTTTTTGCGTGAAAGAGTTACATACATCCATACATCCATACAAACTTTCTCATTTACAATATTTGTACGGATTAATCATATTATTTTAATTGTTATTGCTTGAGTAGTTTTTAAGACATAGGTATTAGGTAGTCTTAAGTCTAGTAGTTTCACTGTAAGAAAATATTCTATTTGTTTAAATGGAACCAATGCCAATTATAAAGGCATACTTTCGCTGTCTGAGTATTACCTACTTTTATTCGCGGTTTTGATGTGAAACTTAATAGCTTTTAAGAAAATTAAAAACTGGTCACTGAACTCTGTCCAGATACTCAATTGAATATTTAATTAAGTAATTAACACTAATGGATCTCAGTATTCAACTCAACAAAATATCACCGTTACAGTACTACAGTCCTTAATACTCTTCGTTCTAGTAATACATTGGGCTGTTAAAGTCTGGCTGGCGTCAGTAACCACCCTCTGATAAAGGATTGCCATAAATAACATGTGTTTGCTTGATTTCGAAACTTCCTTCACCTCTTAAATTATTACAGTATTGCGGAGGAATGTAGGTGCAAATGTAGTTCATATGACGTAAAAATCATTGCAATTGCTATGTTTAGTAGGTACCTGTAACTTGCTTTCATCATTGTAATTATCAGCTTGTGTCTATTGGATATGGGCCCTCTTCCAAAGCTCTATACACTTTACACCCTGATTTGCATTGCTTGTCTGCCCTTTGTATCCAGCCGCTTCTTGCAATACGTGCCTCTGCCTTGCGTGTCTGGCGACACGTTTGGTCTAGTGGCTAGTAACCCTAGCTGTTAATCAAACGGTCACTGGTTCGATCCCGCTAAGGGACAAATGTTTATGTTTGGATGGATGTTAGTCATGGATGTTTGTATTTATATAATATTTTGTATTTACTAAAAAAAAGTAATCTATGAAATGTCTGGTATCCATAATACACATTTTCTTGCTTAGTGTGGAACTAGATTTTGCTGTGTGGAATGTATGATGATATTTATTTATTATTATTAATATAATTCCTATCAGGTTGTCTTTTCATCTGACCGCATAGCGCTTTCGTTGCGTTTTTCAAAATGCGGCCACCATTCGAGAACTTGCCTTAGAAATATAAATTTCTTAATTATTATCATTTTTATTTCACTGTACTTTTCTGAATAGTTGAGTAAATACAATGAGCTCACTAACAAAAGTCATCCCTTTCAACATGGTGGGTAAATCAAACAATGTTAAAATGCTATTATTATACTTTCTTTCATAACTCATAATGGTAAAAGTTTCTCCACAATAGAATACGCAATTACACTGGCTATACGCATTTGCATTCAGGGAACCTTATAATGTTTGTTTGCGTATGGCTTAAGTTAAAGGAGGTCAGCGATCGAACTTATGTATACCCTTATCCTATAAAGCCCTATATACTCTTTTGATCTTGTAAACAGTGGCGACATTGCTGCAGTGACGCATACAACGATATTACAAATATATAATTTTGTGACATTAACTCTATATTTTAATTTTTTGGTGTCTATTTCTTGACCTCTATGTGCTGGCCATTTGGGTAACCCAAACACACACACACGCATAGAGAGAGAGATACGTCAAAATATTAAGCCATTTCTCTATGCGATTTCTATACAGAAAAAAAGCTGAATTGAAAAACAAACGGTAACACGATTTACGGTATCCTATGCCGACATCTAATATGTGGCACATTGTGTATTTTTGAGCGATATTGGTGATATATTTGCCCTGGAAAATATCACGCATGTCACTACCGATTATACAATCATAGAACCACTAGCAGCGACTGTTAAGCGCAGCCTTTTTTGAATTTTTTTAAATAGTTTTATCGTTGCTATAAAAAGTTTGTGTTAAACTTATACCGCTCCTCATTTCGTTTATAACTTGGACCAAAAAACTCATTCGCTTATCTGCCGTGAGTGGGCGAATGTTTCTGAATTCGAGCGTCATGCGTCATCGTTCCTCCGTCATTACCTGCGCATCATGCTCAATGGGAGAAAGTGCGACTACACACGATACGATACAATACAGTACGACACGATAAAATCGATAGTATGAAAACTATCTAAATATTTATTCAATATGAATAGGACACTGGTAGAGAGTCGAAGCTGGGGCCGGAAGGTTCTCGAATGGAGCCTACCGACCGGCAAGCGCTGTGCTCACAAGGTAGAAGGCAACGCACAAACACGAGGCAACGCACAAGGCAGGACGGCACAAGGCAGACGTCCACCCACAAGGTAGACAGACGAGCTAATAAGGGCGGATGCAGACTGCTTCTGACCGGTCCTATTTCTAGTAGTGGAGGTCTGCTACAGCTGAAATGATCCAAATATTTTGGTGAAATTTAAATTTTCCACCGACACATTATATGTATATTACTGTGTGTAGACGCCCTAATTCGTTTTCGTACGTGACAACATTCAAGGAAGGAATATTATTTGTATCTCCACACTCAACCGGTGACAATCGTTGTGATAAATTACAGAGTATGGTAAAGATACGTGGTTACATTAGGCTACTAACTATATATAATATTATGTGTTATGTATTATATAAAAATATACTTCTTATAAATTTTATATTCATCCAATTTGTCAGAAAATTATGTTTTAAATATATTTTCATTATCTTAGATAGAAAAGCTGAAATGCTTCTCGAAAAAGGTTTCTATAGCGCAGACACTGCTATTTAATTTACGACTGTGTCCTATAGTAAAATTAAAGTTCAGAATGGAATGTAAATTTCATCATTTAAACTTTTATTCAATTTAATTCATTTTTTTCATCTTGTATTTTAACAAAATTGTTTTTCTTTTTTATTGCCTACGTAAAATATTACATTTTTATTTTATTTTTAAATAAGAAAATTGTGTTATAATAATAAACATATTTTTAAATAAAAATTACTTTATTTAAAAAATCTTAAAGGCTATTTATGACTTCATTTTTTTATGTTCATTCTAAGTTGGTGTTAATTATTTTTCAAAAAAATTAACCATATTGCTACTGTTATTGAAATTCGTTATAAATGTAAAACGATGAAAATGTAATAAATAAATAAATACGTTTCTTTACTGAGAATTATACACTGTTTTTATGTACTGTGTCAGGAGACATCTTAGCAAATAAAAAATCAAGATTTTGTTTCTTACTTTAGCAAAAACAACTGAAAATTGTTACGACATAGTTTGTTTATTTCCAACAAAACCTCTCTGTTTTGATGTTTATATAAAGCACTTTTATGTAATATTGCTAAATATACTGGCCAGCTATATTATATAAGTAAATATAAATTTCTAGCTGTATCTAAATCTGAAATTTGGAACATAAGTTTATTTCATACTTAAGCATCCGCCAATGAGGAGTGTTTTTGAAAATTAAAACTGCGTACGAAGCCGGGGGCGGATCGCTAGTGTATTATATAAGTCTGTATAATATATTCAAAAGGTTTTGTATCTAATCTACATAAGATTAGGCGCCATCTTGAACAAAAACGTTACTAACAATATGATGAATTTGCCGCAACAGGGACTTTGCCTATTCATGGCCTCCTTTTTTGCAAGAATTAATCTGATACGACATGTCGGACGGTTCGAGTGAATGGGCTGTTTTGTTCTGCACACTGCTCCTTTTTGCTCCACATAAATTGAATAGAAGCGTTCAAAGTAATTATTGTACAGTGTGCACAGAGATTTTGTTTGAGAACCTAGCATCAGCTTCTTGGTAGAGGGATACTGTTTTTAATCATGAAGATCGTTTTTATCCTAATCCGTACTGAGATTTAATAAATGAAATTTTGAGCCCATAGAAACTACTACAAAAAATTCAGGTAGATTTTTTTTTAAAATTAGTGAACAACTTACGCGCTAAACACATAAGCCACCGTACAACATATAAGCGTTAAAAACAGATTTTCAATTTATTTTTTTTACCTAGCATAAAGTGAACCGTCAGACTGTCCGTCGAACTTATCATAAAAAAGCTATTAACAATAAAAAAATCAAATTGAATTAAACGAGAAACCGGTGTGTGTTTACTAAGGGTTGCTATACATATTGTCAGGCCGGCACATTTTATTCGGCAATTTTTGTTGAACAACAAAGCCGACCCGAAGTACCTTCTAAATATGTTCGACTTTCATTCGACTTACCCGATCGGCAAAATCACCCGCGTTTTGCCGATTTCTGCCGAACTTTCATCTACATATATATTCGTGTCTACCGCCCGGCTTTGCCGACACGGCTTTTAGTATAGCAATTTGTCGAAAATTCACCTACACATATTAACTTCTACCTCCCGGCTATGCCGGCCGACTATCCTATTATCCTATTTCCTATTATCATACTTAGTATTATAAATGCGAAAGTTTGTTTGGATGTATGGATGTAAGTATGGATGTTTGTAACTCTTTCACGCAAAAACTACTGAACCGATCACCATGAAACTTTGCATACATGTTGTCTGGAACACCAGAAAGGACATAGGGTACCTTTCATCCAGAACCCGGACGAAGTCGCGGGCACCAGCTAGTATAGCATAGTATAGCAAACCTCACTAATACAAAACAGAACTAAGACTCATAAACAATCAGTTGTCATTACAAGTATTACAACCACGAAAACGGAAGCTGCGAATTAAGGTTGCGTGAGCCTTTGTAAGGCCTTCCCATGACCGTTGAGTCGAAGATTATCTTGGATTAGGTTTGATTAATTCTGCTACCTTTAATACAGTTTTACTATCAAGATAATTATTCGTAAGGGATTCAATAAAATTGGTCCTTTAGATTATCGACTAGTATAAAATACGATTTTGCATGCCCCATAACACTGATCTTTATATATTTTGTAACACCTTTATAAATACATTATGGTATCGCAATAAATGATTGAATTGTATTGAACAATTGACTAGATACAATTGGGTAATTTTGTAGTCTAAAACATCTTAATGTAGTCCAAATGTATAAGACCTTTGTTGTCTATAGTTATAATAATCTATCTTATATATAAAATTCTCGTGTCACAGTGTTTGTAATAACAAAACTCCTCCGAAACGGCTTGACCTATTTTTATGATTTTTTTTTTGTGTATAATTCGGTAGGTTGGTTGTAAACTATTTTTTTACCCCAAAAAATATTTTTGCAAAACAACGTTTGCGGGTGTTATAATTTCTCTTTGCAGTGACATCTAGTGACGAAAACACGAAAAGTTCCAACACTTTAATTTACAAATAAATTAAATTAAATTAACTTCTCTAAACCACCCAACTGATTTTGTTACGGTGTTGACTAATATTTTTTTTATGTTAAGATCGACAGACAGGCTGACGGAAAAAAAAAGGTCCTGCAAGTCCGTTGCCAACATTTGTTGCCGCATTTTGCAAGTACGACGGCGGTATCTAGTCGAGCGCAGCGAGACCAATTTTATTAATCTAAGTTTAAAATCAAAATCCGTCAAACTCTAGTCACAGATTATTGTTAAATGTTTAAAAGGACCAGCAATTAAATAAATAAATTATGAATGGGATGGTTTCACAAAATCGTCTATCAATTAATTATTTAGCAAAATCAACGTCCCGAACAAAAAGTGGGTTGAAGTTTTCAACATGTTTCAACCGATCAAAAACAAGGTCAGCCCCCAAAGCAAACTGCGAAACTTCAAACAAAACACACTCACCAGAAAATATACGCATTCAAACAATCTCCAGGCACTGAACCGGCGTTTTATCTGATACACACGGTTCTGTGATACGTCATACTTTTGAAAAATCAATATTAAATTCTGTAATTTACATGTATTAATGCAAGACTAAACTTCAGTTTTCATTGCTGGTATGGTAACTCATTATCAGTCGGTTACCCGAAGTACGCCCGATTTGTATTACACGGCTAAATTAAGAACAGTGACATGTGGCTTAATATTCCCCAACTCAACAGTCGGGGTAAGAATAGTTTAGTCACCTTTAAGTCGACATGACAAAATTTCATTTCAAACGTCTAACTGTTCTCTTAGTGATTTGGTTTCTAATGGTACTTAAGAGTTTACGATTTTAATAAAGGAATAAATTTGAAAACTGACGAAGGTTTTCGTACCCCAACTTTACAAGTAACAAGAGGGGAATGTTGGTCGAACGATCCAACCGTGTGTCACAACGATGACGCGGCCGTTGAATACAAACATTTGCCCACTCACCGTGCACATTACACTAACGAGAGGTCGTGATAACTTTGAAAACAGACCGCCAACTATCCCCACTGTGAAACTGTAATCGTACTTCCGTTACAACGGGAAATGAGTTGCATTTTGTAAACCATATACTACTAAGTAGTTCTTCATGGTTGAATACGCGAACTAATGACCATTTGTTAATATAATTAATTTAAGGTAATTTTGACAGGCCAAATGTAAATTTGAAAGACACTGGGATTTCTAACATTTAATTCTGAAACTACTTCAAGACAGCTGCTGTAAAAAAGTTGAAGATATTTTCTTGTAATTAAAATGTTCTAGTATAATGCATGTGTGATCCCACAAGTCTATTAAAACTTGATTAAAATTGAGTTTCTGAGCCTGTTTTGAACACAAAACTAGCTCAGAAAACTAACATTTTCTTTTTCCAAATACTTAAGGCTAATTAAGACATTTACGTAACAGTTACAAACAGAATAGTGATACAAGAGAAATGAGCCTTCTTATTTTTGTGGTGCACCAGTTACTGAATGTTGAGCGTCAAATTGAAATATAGTTATTTCTAACGAGGCTGAAAGCACTACGCTCGTACTGTCCAACCATTATCTAATATTGTACAACCAAAGATTCTCGGCCTTTCGTACAGTTCGTTCAGAACTTGTTCATCATTATAAGTTGCAAGAGTTCGTATTCTTTTGTTCGTATTATGTTTCAACTCATGTTACAGAAACGAAAATTTTTTTTGCCTTGAAACCGTGCAAAGCCGGGCACGGGTTGCTAAACTATACTAATATCTTTAGTAATATTATAAATGTAAATGTGAGTTTGTTTGTTTGTTTGTTACGCTTTCACGCAAAAACTATTGAACCGATCACCAGAAAGAACAAGTCGCGGGCACCAGCTAGTAATATAGCAGCTAGTAACCTAATATTTTTACTCATTAGAGAATTTTAAGCATGGTATATTTATTTTGTATTTGTCCGTACTAATATTATAAATGCGAAAGTTTGTATGGATGTTTGTACTTAACTCTTTCACGCAAAAACTACTGAACCATGACATTTTGCATACACGTTGCCTGGGACACCAGAAAGGACATACTTTTCATGCAGAACGCGGACGAAGTCGGGGCACCAGCTAGTATTGAATAAAATTATCTATACTAATATTATAAAGAGGATAGATTTGTTTGTTTGTTTGTTTGTTTGAATTGAATAGGCTCCGAAACTACTGGACCGATTTGAAAACGTCTTTCACCTATAGAGTAACATAGCCTATATTTTATAAAGTAAAGCGAACGAAGTCGCTTGCAACAGCTATTATTGAATAAAAGGAAAATAAGAAGAAGCTAAACGTCTATCTTGTCTCTAAAAGGCGAACTTAAATGTCACTGAAATTTAGATGAAAAGATTTTTTAATGTCCACAATTGAAAATCTTTGTAGACACATTACAAAGGGCGAACGGAGTCGTACTTGTATTCCTTAGAAGATTGGCGTTCAAAGAGACGGGACGGACAGCCCTTAACATTTTCTTTGGCTACTTCAACTTACTGAAACCTCTAATTAGCCTTAGTTGTTATTGTTCTCAGAGAGAATACGAACGGTATACTATGCTACCACTATTGCCTTGTTACTTTGACGGAGCCCATTAGCCCTTTGAAATGTTCTATTTTATGTAATATAGGTAACATAACATATTATTTATTAAGTAAGTCGGTAAAAGGTCGTTTCATAGGTCGGTAAGATCATATAGGTCATTTTTCTCTGTATAAGTAATTAAATGAAACATCTTTGGTTTTATTGTTTACTAACTGTTCCAAGCCTCTTTGTCCGCGTAGGTTTATAAAATATAGCCTATGTTACTCGTTGATAATCTAGTAGCTTTCTAATATTTGAAATAATTCTAATATTTTAATATAGAAAAATATAGAATAATAAATAATAATAATATAGAAAAAATTCTAATATTGAAATAAAATAGTATGGTCCAGTAGTTTTTGAGTTTACAAACAAAAATACAAAAATAAAAATTATTTCTCCATACACTCGAACTTTAAAAATATTTGGGTTATATGAGATAGGAAACACAGACTGTTTTTTTTTTCTTAAACCCAAAAAACTGAACATCTGTATCAAAAAATATAAATAATATATTACTAAATAATAATGCCTTGATTTGATGCCTTGAGAACTTCTAATCTATTTAAAGAAAAATATATTTAAGCAAAATTATCATGAAAACATGCAGTCACAATACCACTCGTTAAACCAGTACGTAAGTGGATGCATATCACAATTAAATAACATATTATATTTAAGTGACAAATAAAATTACAACAAAAATAAAAATCAACTTTAAAACTAAACTCAAAAAGGTCTTATTTGGGAAAGTAATTTCTCAGCATTCCCTGCTTATTTATAAAACAATTTCAATGTGAAGGTAATACTCTCCTTCAATAAGCATCTTGTTGTCTTATGACAGTATCAGAGGCTTTTATAAAACAAAGGGAAGTTAATAATAACCTTTACATTTTTGTTTTTACTTAAGATAAATTCATTTCCGTATAGAAAATTATTTACAAGGAAGCCTACTCACTCATGTTTCCTTGCGATTTATTAAGACGTCATGTATTTAACTGTTAACTTTGAAAACTTTATTTTTTGTAATTGTTTCAGCTTTTACGTTACAAATGTAATCTTCAATGGATTCCAGAGAATATTTCTCTTGAAAGAAATTTACAAACGGAAAATCATCTTATATTATAAACGAGCTGGTGCCCGCGACTTCGTCCGCGTTGAAAAAGAAAATAACATTATTATGTTACTACTAAAAGCTTTATTAAGCTTCGACTGAAATTGTTACAAATAGCACATTTTGAAGCTGCTGCATTCACTTTTTTAAAAATAACTGTGAATCCCCACAATGCGTTGGTCGTCAGAAATGCATTACCAACGAACTAACGACCTGTAAAGTCGTGAAATTGGTTCAATTTATCGTTGCTGACAATGTAATTTACATGAAAAAGCAGACGCTAAAGTAGAAATTGAATTATTTATTTCAGATCACATCTAAGTAATTTAAGCGGATCGAATCGAATAGACTGAAAAAAGAATTCGAAGTCACATCTGTACCTTTACCATGAGATCTAATGACCGGATTCGCTAGCGAGAGCGTAAAATATTTATATGGAGAATAGTCAATTTGACATTGACAGTTGACAGTTTTTCATATAAATGTTTTACGCTCTCGCTAGCGAGTGCGGTAATTATAATGGTAATTATCTAGGTTCGAAATCGGTTGTTCTTGAAATTTCTTGGTTTCTCTGATATTATGTCTAAATTGGAAACATTTTCTAACACTAGCTCTAAAATACATGTTATAAGCAAACTTGTGTGTTTAAGATGACTAGCTTCATTTATTTGAATTTAATTTAATTCAACCTATTCAAAAACACATATCCGAAAATACTATTATCTATTCATCATAGTCATCATCTCAGCCGCAGGACATCCACTGCTCCCTTACAATTTACCAAAAGGTCCGGTCAAAAAGAGCCTATTATTATCTATTACGAGGATCCTATTATTATCTGGATATCCCCTTATTTTGTAACCTTTGCTTATCCTCTCGGTTGGCAGCTCACATACCTGATATATGTGAGATGTTTATTGAGTACATGTCGTGGGCACATCGTAGAATTGGGCAGAGCGTAAAGTATGAAATCAAAAATCTTTCACCAATAGTCAAAAATAGGTGTGACGAGGGGCGGAGCGAAGCAAAGCGAGGAGGAGCGTGTTAGGTTTACATGGAAATGAATTTGGGGAGCCGAGCGAAGCGGAGCGGAGTGAGGCGACCCTATCAGTTTTAACAGAAATATGATCTGCCCAGGAATACCATGATATGCCCAATTCTACGATGTGCCGACGACATATACAATCAAGTCACCATCTTTTCTCATAACAAATCTATGAAAACAATCTATTGTACAATCAATGCCGTTGAAGTATGACAATATTATTGACTACATTGTAAGTATATTCTGCTACAAGTAGAATGCACGCTTATTGTATGTACCCAGACAGCAAATAAGCAAAGGAAATGCGAGCAGGCCAATCGATTTTATGCTAATAATATACCAGACATATATATACGTATGTCTCAACCAGACAATACTTTTAGTTGATCTCTGTCCTACTTATGTTGTTTTCCTTTTGAAGAAGTGTTTTGTATGTAACAATATTTTTATCGCGTCTCCGGTCTTATAGTAGTGTTATATGTAATAAAAAATTCACGGCTACGTTGATTAACTCAAAATATATGGCGAACAAACTGCTATTACAAGTGAGAACTGTTTAAAATACACGTAGTTAATAAAGTAGTATCTTTTTTGAATTAAATTGTAAAATAATTGAAATAATAAGTTATTAGAATTTTAGAATTTTTTTTTAATAATAAAGAAATATTAATAAAATAATTATTATAGAAAGTCAATTACTGATAAATCTAATACCTACCATCAAGTGGACTGTCAGCCTGTCTGCCGACCTTAACACAAAAAAGGCAGAAGAAAGTGCTATTTCAACTCTTACCACTGACAACACAAGTGCTGTTATTTTACAGTAGTTTCATATGAGTTGTATCTATCGACGCTAGATTCACTGCTCTGTTTATGGCAGCAGATTGGAATCGAGTTTAAGTAGCAAAATGTTCCCAACTAGGTTATCCGACGCCAAAGTAACAGTTGCAGGAAATACGTATTTAGGTGCCCTGAAGCTAAGCTATGTACCTACTTCAGTGAGTAAAAGGGGAGGCCTTTGTTGAGCCACAGGCGTATATCGCCTGATAAAGTTGAATTGATTAGGCGAACTATTTGCTTGAATGAAATCGTCGTTATGATCGGGAAGATAGGATTGATAAGGGTATAGACAAAAATGATGATATTCTTCGGTTAAAATTGTTGAAATATAAATAAATAATAAATAAATATAGGACGCAAACTATTTGTAACCAAGCCACTATGTATGTTAAAAATTATCACGTCATACGTAATACGCAAATTATGTTTTGTGTTTTGTTCTCCATCAATCATGTCATTACTGTCATCAAACGTCGCTTCACCTATGACAGACTTTGTCAACATGCCCGGTTGAGGTAATAAAATGGCGGTTCGATATGAAACGAGCCATATCGACACAGATCGTTAGGCAATTGGCAGGTAACGTGAGAAAGGAACAAACTTTTGGTATACTTTCTTTTAGGTACGCCTCAATAAGTAGCAGGGGAATTATTTCAAATAAAAGACGTTTTGCGATGTCATCTAAACGATCCTAATGGCTAACTTTCTATCCAAGACTTCACTTGTTATACAAAATTTTATACTGTTGTCTTCGGTGCGTTCGGTGCGTTCGTTGCGTTCGTTGCCCACAAAATGAACACCGAAGACACCGAAGTATATAATATTTTATTTTAACTTTTTAAAGTTAAAAACAATCTATACAAATATAAAAAAAAATAAAAAAATAAGGAAAAAACGAAAAATAAGAAAATATAATAATATATAATAGAAAATATATATAATTTATATAAAGAGATAAAATTTGGACGTTTGTTTGCTTTATGTTGTTGAATGTTTGAAACTACTCATTTCCAATGATTATTACATTGGTCTCGCTACGCTCGACTAGATAGAGAACTATACAAAAATGATAGAGCTCCGTAAATGCGGCAATTTTTTATTGTAGTGTGTGTAAAACATCGTCACATTTTAGGTATCACTTTTTACACAGTTTTATTATATTTTTACACAGTTTCACTACGCAAACTGGCATTTTATTATGCTCAAAATTTAATAAAACATTCGGCACGTACACATACCAGACAGTTTCAAGTGTGACTGGATCGGGTACGCCGAATTCGGCGTAGTAATTTTTGCCACATTGTACAAGTACAACGGCGGTATCTAGTCTAGCGCAGCGAGATCAATCATTCATCTATGACCTATTTCCTTTATGCAGCGTGCTTTTTAGTTTGATTAGATGGACAAGAAGTTATTATTTTCTTTTTTTTTTCATAGATAAAATACTGTTATGTTACTTTTAAGTTACCCGGTAACATAAACTTTTAAGTTACTTTTAAAACTATACCTATGTCCGTTTCTATGGCCCTGAGAAAAAGACCATGCACAATTTCATGATGATCGGGCGGGCTAACAGCAACATTAAATAATTAAATTAAATTAGACTAAAGCTTACAAATAATTAAAGTTAACAAACAAACAAACTCACTTTCACATTTGTATTATCAGTTAGGATGTGTGTACGAGAAACTAAGCACACAGAACGAGAACAGTTTTAACTTTCATGTTGTCCTCTAGTTAGAGAATTAGCTCCCTTGTGTGATGTTCATGCATCTAAAACAGAAGTTGCTCGTTTCTGTCCCCTTGGCAGGGAAAAACGAGATTGTATTGTTGACTTATCATTAAGTTTATTTCGTAGATTTTTATGCAGAATTATTGGGCAGAAAATAATAGATGCAAGAATAAGAAAAGAGCAGAAGAACATAAAATGTGAGTCAAGTAATTTCCTACATGTTATTTCCTAGGAAATTGCTCCATGAAACCAATGATAAGGAAACTTATTAGTGTACAACGTATAAGACTCGTATATACTAAAATATTTATGATATCATTAATTGTATTTAGTCAACGGAACGGTAATTAAAGATCAAAGATCTAATTTAGTAGTAACCTTTCGGGCATCGCGTTTGACGCCATTTGGCATTAGACACAAGGCTTACTTATATAAAATAAATAAAAGCATGTTTTGTTGCATAGAAAATATTATAAAAATATTAAATTAAATAATAGCTGCTGTTAAATTACATAATTAAACCTTCTTCGAGAACCACTCTATCCATTGGTGAAAACAGCAGTATTTTTTGAGTTTATCGCGAACAGACCGACAGACAGACGCGGCGGAAGACTGTGTTTTATAATATGTAAGGATTTTAGTTTAAATTAGATACTTATACGTGACTAGCTGGTGCCTGCGACTTCATCCGCGTTCAAATGGCGGAGTCTTGCCTTCGCGCGTCAATGGTAAAAAGTAGTAACGACCTAGTTCTACTATTTATTTTAAACTCCAATGCGTTGACGTAAAGTCACATTTTCTTTAAATGATAGATGTTTGGTTGGTTTTAAATGATAGATGACAGAGTTCATGCTCTACGCATATGTCATGATTGTATGTTTGTTTGTATCTATAGTTGTAGTGCACTGACGATTGCACAGCAGTATTGAATTGTGACAGCGTTAAAAAAGTGACTTTTTCAAAATTTCTTCCTACAGAATGTTAGACGAAAATGTCGAGTCAGGCGAAGCCTTAGGTCAGGTGGGTCAGGTATTAAATTAAATCTTACAATGTTCCCGGACGACCACTCACCGAACAAGTTTTCTTGGTACTCCAATTTTTCATCTTCATGAAAATGTAAATTGCAAAGCGCGCTTCCATTTTGTTGTTGCTTTGAAGTTAGTGATTTTCTTTGCATTTTTACTTGATTTAAAAAAATATATATCTTCAACTGCATTTCTTCGAAGAGCTTTAACAGATTCCGTAAAAGATTCCGCTCTCTCTTACATTTAAAATACGTTTGGCTTTTTAAATATTTTTACAGAGTATTATAAAAATTACAATATTTCCCAGACTTCCATACCATATAAAGAGGTAAAGTATGTTTGTTTGTATATGTACTTAAGGCAATCTTCGAATAAAAATCATTTATTTTAATAGGTAAAAGAATATGTTCCAATAGTTACAATAGAATTTCAGGATAAACTTCCACGCGAGCGAATGCAAGCACCAGCTATCAAAACTAAAGGAGTCATTAAACTGCATTAAAATCATTTCTAAGATATATATATATATATACAAACGATATATATAGATACATTATAGAGATACAAACGGCGCGGGCGCGAAGCTAGCTATTGCATGCAACTTCGTTCGCATATTAAACTTTATAAAATTTATACCCTATGTTACTCGCTGATAATATAGATTTCTATTGGTGAAAAAAAAATCGGCTTAATAATTTTTGAGTATTTTCATTACAAACAAACAAATCTTATAATATTAGTATAGATATGGTTAGACATAAGTAAGTAGATTTCTAGGTTCGGCATAACTACCTAATACCTAAATACATTTAGAACGAATTTCAAATAATTTCAAATATGGCCTATGTTAGTACTCTAGTAATAGCTTTCTATAGATGAAAAATTTTAAAAAAATCGGCCTAGTAGCAAAGACTATATAAGTATAATTGGGAGTATAGACACGGCGTAGCCCACAAAAAATGGTAATAGTAAAATTCGTCCACTCGAGCCGAAGTGGACGAATTCGCACAAAGTCGCTCGCTAGTCGTAAGCTAGCTAATATCGTTGTGTAGTATACATTGATGCGTTAGTACAGAAGACTTTTAACTAGTTTCTTTTTACTAAAGCAATATTCATTTGGAATTGCGTGTCAATCACTCAGTAAGTTCGTAAGTATGATTTTAATACTACCACAGATTTCGGGGCTTTTTGCTTGCTACGCCGCATCTATAGTTTAGATCAATGCCTAGTAGTTTTTTATTCATTACAAACATACGAAAATACAAATTTTCTCTCTTTATAATATTTATAAGTACAGACTTTGTGAAGATATGTAGGGATTTAACATCAATTTGCCTACAAGGCTTCGATTTGTGGAGTATCATGTGGGAAACCTGTCGCGAGACAGTAACAAAGCCTCTATCGAAAAAATACCTATATATATTATGTGTGTTGTTGTTTCCGCTGTGTAAATAAGGGATTTGATGTGTTTGTCCCTTGTTATTCATTCAATTTCCTCCCTACACTTTTTTTCGGTTTCGTTACATACTGCGAACAATTTGACGACCACTTCTAATTCTATATTTAGGTCTATATGTAATTTAGGTAAGTATTGTAAACGTACTAAATGTAATAAAAAAAAATTCAAACCTCTATAGTTTTGCATCTCAATGATATTATAAACGCGAAAGTTGCATGTTTGTTCCTCAATAGGCATTTCTAGAATAAACTAAACTAAATAAACTATGCTATAGTATAATAATCCTGGTAATAAGCTATGTATGTGCTAAATTTCATCCAAATCAGTTCAGCCGTTTTTGTGAGATTGAGTAACAAATATTCAAACATACAAACTTTCGTACTTATATCATACTTATACTAGCTGGCGCCCGCGACTTCGTCCGCGTGAAAAAATACATACATAAATACTATTTATAGCTCGAGAACGACTATATTATTTTTTGTGATTTGTTGAATTCGTCTCCATACCGAATAGCAGAATAAATAATAATAAAAGATGGGAAAAATATTCACAAAAAAAATAAGAAGGAAATTTACTATCTCATACATTTTGCATGGAGTGACTTTTTAATCGGTGGTGGAACGAAGTTCGCCGGACCAGCTCGTCAATCAATAAATGATAATGTCTATACTCTCTCAAAAGCCAGTCTAGTCTTTTGACTGGCTTTTGTCAAAAGACTGGCTATTTAAATAATTAAAAATATAATTTTAGCTAATAAAGTTAGCCGTTCCATTTCTTTTAAAATACCTGCACCATTTATAATGTTCTAAATACCTTTCTAAAAGGTATGAAGACATTTTTTGTTGTGAAACATTGTAAGGGAGAAAATAAAGCAACTGTTAAGGCAAAGGTTATTGTCTTTTTAAACCTTTTGTCGCTGACATTAAACGACTTCACTGTATTTATAGAATTTTTTTATATAGGACATTGTTTTTTAAGTAAGTAGGTATAATGGAGAATTAAGTTTACTTGTTAGTACCTTAATATGTACATATAAATGGCGATGTATGTGTGTATGTATGTCTCCTATAGACTCCAGACAATCTTCAGATAAGGCCAGCGGGTGTTCCTGCGAAGTTTGGTATGGGTAAATACTAGTATAATATAAAGTTGTGTAATAAATTAATACACAAAGAATTATTAACAGCATTTGTGCTGATTGTTTTTTTTTTTTTTTCATTTAATAATTTGATTTTTAATATTAAGGATATTTAGTATTAAGGATTTGATTAAAACTTAATAAAATGTGGTGGAAGTACTACAAGGAGTAAACACTAGTAAGGTATATAATATTAATGAACATATTCACTTAATAAATCATTAAAACTGGTTTTTATTGAATCCTTTTTTTCTAAAAACGACATATTTTTAAAATTTACAATTACAAATAAATATTTTTGAGTTAAACAAAATAAGCTGTTTTTTTAAGGTAAAGTCAGCAAGTTAACTGATGGTTAACTATCGATAGTCGATGGTAAGTGAGCTACAGTCACTAAGAGATATTAGGATCCGCACCAGCAGAGTATCATTAACATCAATGTCCTATCTAGCTAATACTTCTCATCCCTTATATTTTATAAGAAAAAATATCTATTTGACAAATTATGTGTCTTTATACTCAATGAGACGCAAACCGTAAAAGTTAACAGTTTTTCGTTATATTATTATAATTTTATATGTACTTAAAAACAATTAACAATACTAAATGCTATAATGAATTTTAAATACAACTAACCTGTAAAATGAGAGGTTAATTCGCTCGTGGTTTTTGTAAGCAAAACAGCGCCGGCCGACGGTCATTATTGAAATTTACACTTAAACACGTTTTAGAATAACCACCACAAAAAATTATAACATTCTAACTTAATTACACTTTAATTACATAATTTATTTTATAATCACTCTCAACACTTTGTTCCAAAGTAAAACTTTTAGTTGCTACGGCGGTTAGCATACGGCACAATCGATCGTAGCGGGTCTACGAGCAAGCGTAGCGGATGGCGTATCGCGACTGAGTGCTACGCGGCGTCTACGGCGCAAACTCGCGCTGTCTTTGCTCCAAAGTTAATCTTGTAAACGAGAAAAAGTTTTCACAAAACATTTCGTCGGAATTGAAACATTAACGAATGCGGTTAATATAAAGTCGCTGTTGGAATGATAGCTGTAATTTTTACATTCCCCGTTGACGGAACGGAAGTGTTATAGTCCGTAGCGTTGTATTTGTTTAGCGAAGCGGCAATCGTCGCGGGAACAAACTTTCGAGACGGTGTTTTGATGCGCTGTCTTTTGTTTTATGCTTTTATGCAACCAAAGTATAATATCTTCTTTAAAATGGCATATACCTTTGTATTCTCTCCAAAAATTTTTGTTACATTGTATTGTAATAATAGCATTTTTTAGGACATAGTACTTTACTAAAAAACATTGGTACAAAAATGTATAATTACAATTCAATTATGAGAATGAAAGATACAGTAGTGGCAAGGTATAATGTATTTCGTAGTCATTTGGGTAACCCGTCTTTTTCTTTTTTTTGACGAGGAGTAATCCGCTTACAGATCCCCTGCCGCTGGCTAGACGGTAGGGATATGTGGGGGTCGCCCAGCACCTGATCATAGCGGCACTGGGAATACCCCGGTGCCTCCTTGCCCTGTAAGCGGAGTGGACCGGGTTCTGCCGAGGCACCAAACTCCGATCCACCCCAGGGCAGCCTAGCTGATACTGGCTAGGCTAACGCCAGCGGAGGATTACCCGGAGACAATTTTGGGTAACCCGTCTGGCGGCAGTAACCACTGCCTTACAGAATACAACAGTGAAATTTCGGTGAGTGAGTAAGGGATGCCAGAGCCCATTTTCCTATCCATTGTTAATGATTTATCCATAATATGGTCTACACCACAATTGCGCCACCTGTGGTGTTGCTTGTGTAACTGTCTACCATCAAATAGACACTCAATTTGTTTTCGGTCTGCCGCTCTCGGAGTCTACCTCTCATTGGCATTTTGAATAATAACCCTTTTATTTACAGGTGATAATAAAGTCGAGAGATCTTTTTCAGGACTTAATGCGTAGGTTTATATCTCAGTCAAATTGAAAAGAAAAAAAACTGTTATAATGTTTAATGGCATGTCTTGAGGAATTTATTTAATAAGCTCACAAAGTTCAATGTTATTTTCTCTCTGAAATAAAAAAGGCTAAAAAGTTTAATGTTTTACTCGCACTAAGATGGCGCTTTAAGAGCTCACTTTTCACTCACTCGCTTCCCCGTACACGAGCGCATTCTTAAACGCAGACTTTTTATTTATTAAAACTAACGAAACGATATTAAATCTATGCATTAAAATTTCTAGTAGTCTGTGTCTTGCTTTTGTGCGAGGAAATCACATTTTATGGATTGTCCTTCGCTGCCTTGTCGACTGCCCTCGGGCCCTAGCCAAGAGCAAACCAATGCAAACGCTCCCTTTGCTTACTTACGAAACGAAAGAAATAAAGCCCAGCGATTGGTTGTTGTAACGCCCACATAAAATATTGACCAATCACAAAGCTTTCTCCCAAGCGTAGCGTAGCCCGAGCTTAGCGTTTATGACTGTACGGTTGCTCTTGGCTAGAACCCCTCGTCAGTCAGCAAAGAGGTACGCATGTGGGACTCGCCCGGCCAAGTGACTTGTCATCGGGAAATACCGCACTAAACCCCACTCCATGTTCCACCATCGGCACCAAATGTGAGACCTGGGATCAAAGCGGGGCGTTATCCCCACCTCCATTCGTCTAGGTCTGTGTTTTGCCTATCCAAACGACTGCAATACGCAATGTTCTCTTGCCCTACTTGTCAGGAACTTGTCATACAGGTAGACCATTTCTAAGATTATAATATAAAAGCCACGTATTATATAACATACAGGAAAATATTAATATAGGTAAACAAAACACTGAGACATATATATTTCCTTTTGAGCAGTAAATTCAAAGTATTTTTGAAGTTAATACAGCGATACGTAATGCGGATAATAAATACGGCGAGGCAAAGTAAATCATGAGATTTCGTGACGGGCACATCCCTAATGTGGTGCGGATTCATACGAGATTTAGACGGCAACCACCCTTTTCATTTTGTAGACATTACACTAAATCACGGACTGTACATACGTGTATGGAAATAATGTATTTTTTGTATGTTTCTCTCGAGTCCCCTTTTAAAGGCACGCTTTGCATTTTAATCACATTTTCTAGTATATGAAGAAAATTTCTCTTTTACTGCTAGGCAGCAATATTTGTTTGTTTTCAAAAAAGATTATTTAAAATTCACTCATTAATTGAAAAACCTTTTCCAAATTCAAACTTAAGTTTTCTGTTTCGGCATTTTAGTGTTCAACCATAATTCATAATTATACATACGTAATATGTCCCTGTGGCAGGGATGTTGACCGCTTGGCACCTCACGGATTTTCTGTGTTAATAGCGCCGGCCGTATTTCAAGGCACGCCTGCATAAATGACATCTTACATCGGTCTCTTGCCACTGTTAATGTACTTTCGATGCTTAAGGTGTAAACACACGCCAATCTTAAAAAATTGCATTTCTAAAAAAATATGTTAGAAGAAACTGTTAATGCAATTGGTTTGAAAAAAATATATGTTATACTTAAACATGTGAAGAACAAATTGTATTGTTTATAAATTCCATCAAAGTAGTAGAAACCCCACAATAAAAGTTAGAACATAAGAAGAATTTGACTTATATTGAAAATTGTTGCGAAAACGGTTTATTGCGCGCAAATGATTCCTACACCGAATAATAAGTCAATATCATTTAAAAAAAATGTATTGATTTGTTTATTTTTTTTAATGAAAAGTACAAAAAACCGCATTTATCAGGCCTGTTGAATTGTTTCCGCCGCCTCAGAACTCTAAATATATTGAGCTACAGTGTCTCAGTGACACTGTAGCTCAGTGACGTTGAGGTGTGGATTACGTTTGTGTTTTTCGTGCGGAATTAGTATGATATATATAAACATTCTAAAGGTCATATCGGTGAATGTCAAATCGTCAATGTCATTCGCCTTTGTGAATCCCGAATAAAATAAACGACTTAAAATAAAAAATAAAAACTTTAAAATTTAAACTTAGCTTAAGTTTAATTTTAACATTTAAAACAAGAGACTTGATGGGATGATGTCTTCGTCCCGCAATTTGGCATCGTCTTATCTTCCTGGAACAGTTGCTACAGCTGGTGCTACTGCAGACGAGGCGAAATCTCTTTTTTCTATTGTCTATAGATAGACAAAGTACGGATTCGATAAGAGATTACTACATTGTATCAATCAATGTTAAAATTTTTAGTTATTAAGAATATAAAAAAAAATATTATGCACTATTTTAATATTCTTCCTGAAATAGATATTTTTAAAATGAGGCTGAAACTACGATACGCTTCAGACACGGTAAGCCCAGTAATGAAATCACCGACATGCGTTCGTTACCGGGTTCATTAACAAGAGTTTCATGTAGAGTATGTTGCTGTCAAAGATTGGGATATGTTTCGCAAATGTAGAGTTCTCTACCTTCATACAAGTATAAGCTTTATGCTCGACAATGTTGTTTGAAACCGATAACTTTGTGAGCTTTGAAGCACCAGTTTATTTGCATATATTTTACTAGCTGCTGCCCGCGACTTCGTCCGCGTTGAAAAAAAAAATATTAAGCAATATAACGCCTGACATCTTTATTGCTATTACACTTTGGCAGGCGTTAAACTTTTTTGAAACCTTTTTCAAAAAAAGTTTAACGCCTTTTTGATTATGTCCTTTCCGGTATCCCTGACTACGTGTATGCAAAATTTCAAGATGATCGGTTGAGTAGTTAGGGCTCAAAAAGGTAACAGACAGAGTCATTTTTCAGACCAAGGTATAAATACGGGTCACCATGAAATTTTGCATACACGTTGTCAAGAATACAGAAAGGGACATAGGATACTTTTATCTAGTTACTCTACTCTTCAAGGTGGATCAATCTTAATATATAAAAGGCGTTGTGTGTCTCCTATGGACTCCAAAACCGCTGAACCGATTTTGATGAAACTTTAAGACAATCTTCAGATTAATCCAGCGAGTAATCCTTTGAAGTTTGGCAACCGGGAGCGGGTCGCTAGTTAAGAATAAAAATAAAAATATATGAGAAATGAAGATTGAATCGGGTGTTAAAATCCAATGAAAAAAATGGGCGCGTACGAAAACGCGGGCAGAACTAGTATGTAAATATTACTATAACCTTAAAACTATATAGCCTTATTGAATTAAAAATAAAAATAAAATACCTATAAGAATAAAACCCATGAAAAAAATGGGCGCGGACGAAGACGCGGGCAGAAGCTAGTGTGTAAATATTACTATAACCTTAAAACTATATAGCCTTATTGAATTAAAAATAAAAATAAAATACCTATAAATATAAAACCCATGAACAAAAATTGGCGCGGACGAAGACGCGGGCAGAAGCTAGTATGTAAATATTACTATAACCTTAAAATTATATAGCCTTATTGAAAACAGAGAATTAATAAAATCCCTTCAACAATCACTGTTACGTTTTATCGTGCAAATATTTGGCGTTTGATTTTAATGGTAGAAATAACCTCATTTGAGATGCCATCTCTGAAATGAAATTTTGACCTTGTCCCAGTGGGCTGACTTTTACTAGTATGCAATCTAAGATGTAGCCAATAAAATTGGGCCAAGCTCCAACTGTACTCTCAATAGGAAAAAGGAATCAGTGCCAGCTGAATAAAATATCCCATCTCGAAAATTAAAATTTTCAAATGGTAACTTGATTTTATTTGTAATTTAAAACACAAATTTTACATTTTGAAGATGTTTATAGACACGAAAACCTTAATTACCTCTTGTGTAATTTGGTCCTACTTAAAAGATATGATTGTTTTTATTTTGAACCCGGGCGAAACCGGGAGCGTGTAGCTAGTAATTTATAATTATTGCAACACAATAGCTACACTAATAACGCTATAATACAACGTAGAATTACATATTCTGATAATATGTAAAGCAGCCAAGAAAAGTGCTTTATCAGTTTCGAATACAAATTCCTTTCATTTCAAAATTCGCTAAGGCTTACATTTGAAATAGGAATTGATTACTGATTGACATAATTTGTCTTCGCTAATAAAAATAGCCAATAGCAATAGAAATTGTCACTTTGAATTTTCAAAGGAAAACAGACCTTATCATTCTACAACATATAAACAATGTTCAATCTTAAGGTGATAAAGCACTTTATTTGTCGAGTTTACTTCACAGTAAGTAGGTACTGCACTTGAATAATTATTTTTCATAGTATTGTGTATTGGCTCACTTCTTACTTTGCTTGTGTAATATCTCGGTTGCACTAAGCAATATGTATGTATTGGCATCCGGGACAGTTATGATACGTTGCGCCTTTTGTTTTAAGCTTCAAACACACTGCTCTACAATCTAACAAGCAAAAAAATAAACCGTCCACAAAAGTTTTGTAAACTATAGTTTAACCGCTAGGATAAATCAATAAGCAGGGGAGTAATCTGTTTCTGTTAGTTAATCTAAAAAATTAGTTTTTATGAGGAATTAAAATCAAATTCAAATTGGACGAATGGCTAAGGTGCTTTCCTTAACACTCTGAGTTAGGGTTTCGGAATAAAAGCACTTACCAAAGAAACCCAACCTGAATATGATGTACAATTATTATATATAATTACAAAATCAATAATAAAATCTTAAAAAATTTGTAGTTTGTTTGCCAAAAGGAAACACTGCATACAATTCAATAGAACTAAAGTTTAATATTTACACACTATAATTACTTTATAAAAACAGATAAAAACTAAAAGAAACATTCCATCAGTAAATTCAAGCCGACAATAATCCTATGTCAATTCTGACACCTTTTTCTTCTTTTTGAACACCCGCACGCAAAGAGTATTGCGTTCGCTACAAATTAATGAAATAAGATGACTTTATTTCACAGTTGTTTCTGGAAAATGTTTTGCATTCGCCACGGCTGTGTGTCAGTAAGAGTTTGAAATGGCCGGCGTTCGGGCGATATCGTAAAAACCGACTCTGTCCAACCGTCATCTCGGAGGCTGCCGAGGGAGAAACCCTTTCTTTATCTGTACCAGGATTTATCGGTACACTCGAGTTGGCCTCCGCTTTTGTTATTAGGATTATTGGCTTTTATTTGTATACAGCTTTGTATAACATTCTGATATGGCCGCGAAAACAATAGACCGTTATTTTAGATGAAAATTATCTTTAAAATCTAGGATTTTTTATATAAGAGATGGTATAGTTTTAACGACACGTTTGGTCTAGTGGCTAGTAACCCTAGCTTTTAACCAAGCGGTCGCGGGTTCGAATCCCGCTAGGGGCAAATGTTTATGTGTTAACATTTACTTTTGTTTGTACCTGAGTCATGAATGTTTTGTATTTATAATATGTATGTATTTACAAAAAAAAGTAATGTATGTAGTATATCAACTTTCTGGTATCCATAATACAAGCATTAAGTTGCATACTTTGGAACTAGATGGTGCTGTGTGGAATATGTGAATATATATATATATATATATATATATATATATTTATTTATTTATTTATTTATTTATTTAAGTATTTATTATTATATTATACTTCATTTTAAAGGGGTTTTAAAATGGACTAAAATGGACGAAATATATTTAATAAACTAGAAATGACATCGCCGCAGTCACACTGACACACAACTTTCGTCATTATGACTTTTCAACATACTCGTTATGGCTTGAAATTATGGTTTAGTAGTGGTTCCGTACAATTTTGTTTTAAGGGCTCTTTAAAAAATCAGCAACATGTTTGCTTAGCTAGTGTAATGTCAGGAATCTATTTCGTAGCCAGTAAAAGGCTGATCGTCCACATATAGTACATTTTCACCTCTGATCACAAAAGTATGGAAGCAATATAAAACCAATATAATATCAATTGTTGAAAATCACACTTTTATCTATCAATAGAGTTCTCTTTTCAAATATTTGAGTTCTAATTTTAAATTTCAGGCTATTATACAAACACTCCGTTCTTCAAAAATCGAAGATTTATAACAGAATTTCTGTTATAAATCCTTTAATTACAATTAAGAAAAATAAACAATGTTATTCTGAGCAGGAATTAAATCAAATATTTGCATGCCCTTCTCGGGGAGAACATACTTTGTACTATAAGAGCTGTATAAGTAGGTATTAAGATCACATAGACTTGGTGTCTATGTTATTATTTGTCAATAAACAGTCAAAATATATGGTTGTCAACACCAGAAGCTTTTGTTATGGCGGTACGGTGGCTTTTTTACATTACAATAACGCATTTAATACAAACTCTAGGCTAACTGAGAGATTTATGGCAGTGTACAGTTCACGTGACCCCATATCTTGTACATAGTTCAACCTCGCCCAAAGCTAAACAATGTGCTATTGTTCACCCATTCGTCTTACCCCAGATGGGTAATAGGAGTCTTGACCGTGACATTGGGAAGGTCGTTTTACTTACGCCTACTCCTCTCCTACAAGCCTACAAGTATATTTTACGACCTGAATGGTGAAATACGATTTCATTAAAGTGTTAATAAAATTATTTTTGCACACTTTTATTACATGATAATCCGGATAAATGGCATAAATGTGAAAGTAATCCGGATAATGAAAAGAAATTTAATAAATGGGTAATTCAATACTGTGACCATACTAATATTATACCTATCCTCGTAAATGCGAAGGTTTGTGAGGATGATGTATGTATGTTTGTTACTCTTTCACATAAAAACTACTGGCGTACAGATAGTTTATTACCTGGATCAACATATAGGACTTTTTATTCTGAAGTCTATAGAATTGAATCACGAGCGTAGCGAGTGATTCTATAATATAGACTACTGAGCGAAGTGAGTAATTTAAAGGCACGCACGAGACATAAAAAAATTTGCTCTTGTGTTAAACATACAACTTTTCATCTCAACAGAGCACCCTTTTCGTGCTGGAGAGGTGAAAAGAGTATTATTTAAGCGTAGGCAAATACATAGTTTGTTAACTCATTACAATCAACTCTATTTTTGAGATACCTATCTCAAACAAGAACATTTAAACCAAGAATAATCTCTTCTTCAAAGTTCACATATGAAAATTTTATGAGCCGGTTCCTGTTGGATAAGAGCGTTAGTGAAAATGTTCTTAGTTGATGCATTAAAGAAACTGCACTGTTCAATTCAATTTATTCATTTATTATAAAACTTATTTCAATTTTAGCCTAATTAAGAATTTGAAAATGTATAACTTAAGTTGCAACATATAATATAAAAAAGTGTTCATTATAAAATATATTTTTTTTTAAATTTTAAGTGTCCAACCATCAAGAATCAAGTAATATGATTACCATCCGCTCACATAAGCATGTAAATCTAATTGTAAGAAATATATGTAGATAAAATTACCACGTTTAAGTATGTGTATCAGTAAGTGAGTAAGGGATGCCAAAACCCCATTTTTCTCTATATAATCCCCTATCATTAATACTATTACTTATGTTATTAGACCACGGTAGCCACTTACCAGGTCAGCCTGTCTGACATAAAAAAATTGCACATTGTCGCTTTTCTTTATGTTTTTATTAATGTAATAAATTTTCTAAATGTATGTTGTGTTTAAAATTTTGTTTGTTTCTACAAAACAAACCAAAGCGTAGAACATATTAACTTTTATATTTCTTTGTATTTAACATTAAAACTCTGCATTCGCTCCATTTTCCTTTGAAATAATAAATAATCTGTACTACAAATGAGTTAGAACGCATTCTATATTCCATTAAGAATTGTTTTTATATTTTTTGTTTTAATTTAACTTAACAAGATTTACTAAGTAAGAGTAAAATTAGTCTGATTATGCATATTTTTCGAAATAAACATTTCGGTAAGAAGTTATAAAACAATATATAATACTAGCTAACCCTGCAAAACGTTGTTTTGCCAAAAAATAAAAAAAATTGGGGTGGACAACCCTTAACATTTAGGGGTATGAAAAATAGATGTTGGCCGATTCTCAGATAGGCAGATAGGCCTTATTGGGTAGGCCCAATAAGCACACAAAATTACATCAAAATCGGCCCAGCCGTTTCGGAGGAGTTTGGCAACAAACACTGCGACACAAGAATTTTATATATTAGATAATATTGTGCATTTATTCTGTTCAGATTTTTGTTTATATTTAGACTAATATTCTCAATGGTGAAAACGCTGTAGTATGAAAATGTGAATACTAAATTGAGTTGAACAATGCTCGATCGCCTATATTTATAGTCCACAGCCAGCACACATTGACAAGGCTTGTTTACCAGAATTTCTATTGTTTGGATAACAATACACATATGCACCGTTACCTTATATAATGTTTAAATTAATACTATCATGTCTATTTTTTTTTCAAGCTATAGAAATAATATAGACTATATTTACATGTCTATTGTATTATCGTTAATTTTATACAAAATCAATATAGGAACTTTGATAGATTTATCTCTTGAGGATTCGTACACCTTGGTTTTCTTGCAGTCACTATAAAATTGTTATACGTAATATATCTTTACTAGCTACACGCTCCCGGCTTCGCCCGGGTTCAAAATAAAAACTATCCTATCTTTGAAGTTAGACAAAATTAGACACAGTTACGAAGTTTTATCAAAATTGGTTCAGTAGTTTAGGAATTCATAGGAGTCAAACAACGTAACTCGAAATTTTCAAGATTTTCGAGAATATTGGACCTGCCCATTGTATAAGATATATCTGATTTGATTATGTAAGACTCAAAGTGAGGCCAAAGGCTGTAACAAAAAAATCGAATAATTAAGGCAAGAAAATTAAAATATAATATATATTAAAAATACTAGAGTTACTAGAATTACTATTAAAATTAGGGCCTGTGTGTATGTCTGTAGCATCGTAGCATTTTTCCAGGATAAAAAGTATGTGTTAATTTAAGTATATTTAAGTGGATGAAATTGTTAGGGTTGCCATACATTGGATCGGAATTGTTGCCTTGGCAGAGCCCGGTTCACCCCGCTCACAGTGCAATGAGACACCGGGGAGTTTTAGTGGGTATTCCTAGTACCGCTATGATCAGGTGCTGGGCGACCCCCACATATCCCTTCCGCCTAGTCAGCGGTAGGGAATCTGTAAGCGGATTACTCCTCGTCAAAAAAAAAGGTTGCCATACATATAGTCGGGCGGCAGAATCGAATATGACCGTGTAGATGAACGTTCGACAAATTGCTATACCTACTTATAGCTGTGTCGGCAAAGCCGGGCGGTAGACATTGCTTAATAAAATGTGCCGGCTCGGCTCGACTATTATTTATATGGTTATTTGGTTATTATTTATATGGTTATATGTATAGCCATACAAATAACCATTCATCTTCACAAACTTTCGCATTTATAATATTCGTAGGATATTAAAACATGATTTGTCCAATTTGGTATTAAAGTTGTCTACACAAATATTTCTAAACGCTGCTTCTTCATTGTCACTGAAATGTCGGGAGGCTTTATTTCCGGCACGCCATAAAAAAGGCTTCGAAGGCGAAAGCCGGGCATTTGTTCGTGGTTTTCTCCATGTCTGTTTTGCTTATTTGGGTCAAATCTGGAGCATTGTTATCCCATACTGTTGCAGGAAATCTTATTTTGGCACAAAACTTAAGTAACCAACTTTCTTTAGTTTTAACGCAATAAATTAAAAGTTCTGTCTTTTCGTTTAAATTATAATAGAAAAAAATTGTTTTTCAGAAAATATAAATAAAACATAAAAATAAAATGAGATTGAAAAAGACATTAGACTTGAAATATTGTCGTAGCATTTTATTTATTATCGTTATTCATAAGCACTTATGCTCTGTTTTGCGTTATGACGTCATACTTCTAAATTAGTTTACACATTCCAAAAATTTCCTCATTTGTCTGGTTTGTTCCTTGATTTATTAATGCCATGCTACTGAATGTTATTTAGCTTAATCTTTTTAGTTTCACTGGCACTGTCTTAAATGCTTCCACAAATTATTATAATTCGACTAATGTAACAAATTCTCCCATCGGTACTGCGATTAACTGAACAAATAGCCTTTAATTTAGCAAAGGTCCCTTAATGGGTCGGTTCATTAAAGACTTAACTTAGTCGATCCTGTTTCCAACCAATTGTCTCATTACGTGTCGGGTCATTGTTTCGAATGTTCCAATGACTCCATCGACCGATCTGCAGATCAATTGCAGGAGATCGTATCCCAATTTGTAGACCTTTAATTCTATCACATTGCTAATTGAAAAAGGTTGCAACATAGCCGTCTCTCTAATGGAACTGAAGGGAATTAGTAGTTGAACGGTTTGTCCTATCCGTTCAACTTCATAATTATAGACAATTAAGTGTAAGGGCGAGTTAATGGTGGAAGATGGTTCAAACCTTAAAATTATCGCTGAAGACGGAACCAATATATTTATATAGGTTCCTTATTTAAGGAAAATTACTAAGTGAAATAACGAAGTAAGTAATGCTCAATATACTAGTTTAATCAGACTAAGTATTTTTTTAATTAGTATATGAAGTACTAGCTGATGCCCGCGACTTCGTCCGCGTTCTGGATGAAATGTATCCTATGTCCTTTCTGGTGTCCCAGACAACGTGTATGCAAAATTTCATGGTGATCGGTTCAGTAGTTTTTGCGTGAAAGAGTTACAAACATCCATACATCCATACAAACTTTCGCATTTATAATATTAGTAAGGATAATCCCTCGAGATTTTAGTATGCATTTTGATGGAAATTTTAATTTAGACTGATTGAAATAATATAAAAGGAAGAAGTGTATATTTGTATGTTTATTAAGGGCAAACACGGCCGTCTATTGTAAGTATGATGTAAAAAGCAATATTCACGTATGAAACGAGGTTAGGCCGCAGTTGAGCCGGCGTTGTTCTACCGACACTGCCGGAAGCCACACGCAATTGCTATATGAAAGTTGCTATACAAAAATGGAGAAGGCAATAAAATATTTATTTTCAAGGTTCTGTTTGAAACAGAACAGAAAGAACAAAACAGAACAAAAAGGTTCTGTTTTGTTCTTTTCTGAAACCCTGACAACCTAATATGAAAAATTACACGGTGATCTTTGAGCGGTTTTGGAATCCATGGGAATGTAGGTATGTATGTAGGCTACCATGTAGGTATTTTATGTGTGTATGTTCCTCCTTAACTCTTAAACAAATTAACTGTTTTTAATGAACTTTGGTAGATAAACATTTAGACGTACGTGACACAGGATAGGCTACTTTTTTCACGCGGTGAAGTCGCGGGCGCCAGCTAGTTACTTAATAAAATAGAATAAAAATAAGAGAAAGTTACTTAAGATTCTTTCTTCCTACATGTTGGTAGCATTCAATATTGCCACATCCAGAACATAATTGCCTCCCATATCTCTAAACCAACGAAGCCTCCCGGCCGAGGTAAACGACGTCACTTCCGGCTATTATTTCATGGCTCCCACAATTTGCTTTCATAAATCATGTGTGGTACCAACTACAATGCCTTTATCCTATCGTTTACCGTTACAAAACATCAAAATGTATCTAGATTTTATAACAGTTTTTGGGATTTTTACAAATAAAAATTGAAGCGCCATGTTGACGCACCCCACTTTGGGACAGTCATAAATCGTAGACCACTTACCCAGAAAAGTTAAAAATATAGGGCGACAGAAAAAATATACTTAGTGGTACACTATTTTTATTTAATTAAACATATACATTATACGTACTCAAAATCCACAGCTCTCAATGTACAATTTACAGTTAAAGTTACAATTAAAGATTACTCTCAATATACCTACTTTAGTTATATAAACAATGTTATAGAGTAATTAATTATTATTATTATTTTTATATAAGTCAAGGCAGCGCTTGGCCGCGATCTCACTTGATGTTAAGTGCAGATGCGGCCGAAGGTGGACCACGCTTACCTAGTAGATGCCCATTTACCAAACGTTTGAAGACCCCGAGGTTATAATTTTGGGGAAACACAGACGCAGGCAATGAGTTCCACTTTTTAGCAGTTCGGACAAGGAAGGTGGAACTGTAACTTCAACCACGAAGGGATGAAAACCCCGCTCGCGCCTCGTGTTTCGCAAGTGAAATTATATTTCTAGTCATTCTATTATTTAATGTCTTAGCCTATCTACAGTAATTTGTAAGAGAATTAGAAAAATATATGTAACCGCGACTGTAATAAGATAAAGAAAATAAAGTTTAGTTTTCTTAGTCACATTTCTTAAACTCTCGTCTAGTTGTCAGACGAAGCACAAATTCTTTTATTACCTACTTAGAGATACAAATTCATTTCTGAGGGAAGACGAGACAAAAGATACTCTCATGAATAAATTGTTTATGATAGCATAAATTAAGTGCCCTACTGTTTTATCTTATTCACTTTGGTTTTCATAGGAATTTTGTGGAAGCAAGCTTTTTTTGTGAACTCAAAATACAGCTGCGATACTTTCATTTACCAAAGAATTACAAGTTATTCGTCTTCCAAAAAGTCTTTCCAAGTCCATGGTTCCGCGGCTCTGAAACTATGTGCTTAAATAATATAACTTAAATTAAACTAATTACTACTTATATATACTTATCTATATTATACAGAGAGGCGATTTGTATGTTTGTAATTAATAAACTCAAAAACTACTGAGCCGATTTTAAAAACTTTTTCATCTTTAGAAAGCTACATAGGCTACATTTTATAAAGTTACGTGAACGAAATCGCGTGCAACAACTAGTTTTCAAATTTTCATCTACTTTTATTATTTTTCATATTTTCTAAATGTCTACAAATATTATAAAGAATGTAACGTTGAAATTTTTCCACTCGTCTGCCTCGTATGAAGACTGCGAAATAGCATTACGAGAAAAGAATGAAAATACACAAATCACGCACGTTATGACTAGTAGACGGAAACTTAAGCACTTATCTCCATACAAAAAGTAGACGCTGAAAAAAGTCAACTTTACATTTCACTTCAATATACGAATTATTCCTACAACTCCTTTTGAGAAATTGTAACCGAGTTTAAGAATTTCAAATGGGTCCAATGAACTGTGACTAACTATTGGTAATTTCGCGAGTACGTTAGAAGAAATAGGGGTGCACTGGAAATACTCAGGAGTTACTATTTTTGAGTTAACTATTCCTCTTTTTCAGTGGCTGTGTCACAGGATATTATAGTACGGAGAGCAGACGCACCATGAACGCCGCGCTAGGAAGTCGTTGGGTTTTAGCCGGTAGGAGTCCGGCCTAACCCCGCAGCATGAGGATTTTCTAACATTAAAAAAAAGAACGTCCAAGTTGGACAGAGGCCTGATAAAGACCTCGGTTCCACGGCGGATCCAGGCTGCATCCAGGCCCATTTCAAGCAACAGACATCCTTCGGCTGACATGATGATAATGAGGGGAACCTTTTGTGATAAAGACTTAGTAGTGGCAGCAACGACGCGCAGTGTGCATGAAGTTGGAAATTAATATATGCGACAGTAACCACCTCTTCACTGAAAGCACATGTCCTTCAGTACATGAATAAGGAATGTCTAACCACACTTCGCATCTCACTATTTAACTGAAAAAATATATGAGCAATAAAGATAAAGCAAATGATTTTACACATAAGAATACGAGCTCGGACGAAGTCGCTGGCAAAATATAGTTTATTATAAGTCATACTTCTTAGATATTAATTTGATTTTATTAAAAAATTTGGAAGATATAATTTAAAAAATAATACTTACAAATCTGTCTCCCTATCAGACCACCCTTTTGACTATCTACCAAAAAAAAAACATGGAAAGTTCACAATAGAAGTGTAACAGCCCTAGAGAATAGCTCGCTAGTTTCACAGTTGACGGTTTACCGGAACATTTCAAGCTACCGAGTTCTAGGAAATCTGTTTTAAATTGAGTTATAAAATCCTTTGATCACACGACCGATAAAAATGTTAGAATTCACCATTCTTTGTGGTTTTCCAATGAACATTAATCCTTTGTAAAACAACCTGTCACGGTCAACACGTGCCACAGTCTAAAATCAAATGTTTTCTGTTTTTGTTTACACGGAGAGAATTTCAACCTGATTTTTTTATGCTGACGGTCCACTATAATACAAGTAACGACACAGGTACTACAAGTGCGCTACTGACCATAAAATGATTAAGGATAAGGGATAAGAAAGAGATAGGGTAATCCAGACCCTAGTATCCCTTACTCACTTACCAAAACACAAGAGCACATAATGCTGTCGTTTCACGATAGCCTTCTTTTGGAGGTGATTACTGCCACCAGACGAGCTGCCCAAAATTACAGTTTTTTTTTTAAATACAAAAAATAAAAGTAATATTTTTTATTTTATTTTTTGAAGCCTGGAACTACAATGAATCTATTTCAAGAATAGATAACTTGATAAAAAGAAAACTCAATTTAGTTTTAGAATATTTAGATGAAATATAGGTAATAATGTACATATATTTTTTTTTGCCGTTTTCCTTATAATTACAGGATTATAATCATTATAATATATTTTATTACAAAACTAGTTGTTTATAAAATATTGCCTATGTTATTCGCTGATAATATAGCTTCCCAACAGTGAAAGAATTTTTCAAATCGATCCAGTAGTTTCGGAGCCTATTCAATGCAAACAAACATACAAACAATCAAATCATTCCTCTTTATAATCTTAATATATAAAATTCTCGTGTCGCGGTGTTTGTTGCCAAACTCCTTCGAAACGGCTGGACCGATTTTGATGAAATTTTGTGTGCTTTCGGGTAGGTCTGAGAATCGGCCAACATCTATTTTTCATTTAAGGGTGGTCCACCCCAAAAATTTTTTCTTATTTTTTGGCAAAACAACGTTTGTCGGGTCAGCTAGTATTAGTATAGATTATACTTCTTTAATCATTACAGTAGATGGAAAAAAGCGAAAAAAAATCTATTGTGTATGGATGGCTTATTTTACGTGTTGTTTTCTGTCTGTGTGAACTTTCGCAAAGGTTTTTCTAGTAAGAAAGAAACGTAACCTAAAAGAGAGGTGAAAGAACTATGACTTTTCAGGTCGAGTGCAGTTTCAGCCTCACTTTGATCATGTCTTTGTTTAATTACCCAACTGCTAAGAAGTTTTCAATCAAAAGTCTGAAACATTTATGATCCATTTACAGCACTTTGTAAGATCTAAGTAGTAAAGTGTCATACAACTATTTAAACTTAGTTGAGATTGACAGAATGTAGCAAATATCAAATTTTCTTTAGCGATCCATCTGGGAAAAGCAAAATAAATTTCATATCTTATTTGTATTTTGTTTCAAGGGGTAGATGTAAATTAAAATTATCATAAAATATTTTACTAATGATATTATATCTTGTTTATTTTTAAGATAATATAGTAATAATAATAATAATTTATTTCAATTATCAATTTACAAATCCACATGTGAATATCAAGTCCCATTTTGAACATTTAATTAGGTTGAGTACTAGCGTCTAAACTAGGCCGAGCCTGTATCTTATTTAAGATATAGAAACAATCACATAGATCGGTTATTTATTTTACTTTAGATTATTATAAGAGTTATACATGTATTTGGGTGACAAAATTATGAATTTGTGTAAGTAAACGAACAATACACTTTTTAGAAAAACTTATGAAATTTTTATTTAAAAAAAAATTGACCTAAACAAAGGAATTATTGTATATTAACAAAGGAAATATATTTCGCTTATAAGTAAGCTCCAATTAATCTATCTATTATAATATCTATCACACTATCTAATGCAAAAAAATAGTTATAATAAAACATTTAAATGAATAAATTTAATATTTTATATTAATTTATACCTTAACTTTTTGATAAAATTTCGAATCAGCTAAAACAATGTCTCATTGATAACAAAATCGCCAAACGAAATATTTCTTATTTGTGTATTCGCGACAGCTGTTAAAACAGATTGTTTGCTTTATGGGTAGTATAAAACGACTCATTTTATTGTCTTTTCCTAGTTTTAGTACCTAAGTATATACTTCAGTTGAGGTTCGAATAAAATCCAAAATCGCTTTAGACAAGAATTACATGTTAAGATGGTTTTAAAATGAACACTAGAAAGATACTGGATTTGCTTTGTTGTTTACACGAGAAATACTATAAAGTTGTAACGTGAGAATACTACGACTTCTATTGAGTGACGTGACGACTTCTATTGATTTTTTTTTATTACTCGTGAAGAACATACTGTTGTTGATCTATAGTTATCTAAGAAATTATTTCATAGTTTAAGACATAGATAAATGATTGGTCTCACTGCGCTTGACTAGATACCGCCGTCGTACTTGTAAAATGCGGCATAAAATAGTACGCCGAATCCGGCGTACCCGAGCCAGTCACACTGAAAACTGTCTGTGATGTGTACGTGCCGAATGTTTTATTAAATTTTAAGCATAATAAAATAACAGTTTGCATACATAGTGAATCTGTGTAAAAATATAATAAAACTGGGTAAAAAGTGATAAAAAAGACGATTTTTTACACACACTACAATAAAAAATTGCCATATTTTCGGAGCTATTGCTTTTGTATAGCGCTCTATCTAGTCGAGCGCAGCGAGACCAATCAAATAGCTTTGGTTTAAGATATATTGTGTAATTGTTTGCTTTTCTAATTAAAATGAAATAAAATAGAAGAAAAATAAGGCCTAAGTTTTGTCGCAGTGACTTTCTAAACTGATTAGGGTTATTTTAATCGTGTTAAGCAGATTTTTATGAATATTATAAAATATTCGTCATAATCTCGTATAGGTTCCAAATTCTTTCAAAAACTTACTAGGGCTCAAAAGAGCCTTAAGGATTTATATGAAATTTGGCAGTTTAAATTACATTAAGTAAATCAAAAACTTCCTTAAATGAGTTGTGGACAAACAGACTGACAACAGTTACTGTTACCATTGATAAAATATTATTGGAATAGAGTTTTATTTGTTAACTAACTGGCGCCCGCGACTTCACCCGCGTGGAAAAAGTAGCCTATTCCTACGAATAAGTAATAAGCCTATCCTGTATCCCGTACGTCTAAATGTTTATCTAACAAGTTTCATGAAAAGCAGTTAATTCGTTTAAGAGTTATGGAGGAACATACATACATACATACATATAATACCTACACTTACAGGTTTATTATTAGTATATTGAAATGATATTAATATTGATTGATAAATTACGCAAGAAAAGCCTACACTTCACTTCACAATAAGTGGTTAGGTTACAGACGTTTAGTATTACCTACACCAAAGCACAAGAGAGGGTATGGGACAAGGTTAGGAAATGGGCCTTTTCGTTTTCCTTTGAAATATTAAGTAAAAGTAAGGCAAAGTTTTCCCTAAGTAGTTCACGAGTAAAATAAATATGTATTTTATGTATTTGCCACATAAACATGATATACAATAGAGTAATAAATAACATTCGTCGTCCACAGCTCCCGCTTATCAAATTCATCGTATTTGTATTCTGAACGGATGCCGTCCCATTCGGAGTCCTGTATTGGTTACTCGTTACATTATTATGTCCGCATTTGTACACTGTACATCAAACAAACAGTAGGTAACCAGATTCGAATTTTTTAATTTTTTTTTTAAGGTCAACAGACAGGCTGTAGGTCCACTTGATGGTAGGTGAGTACGTCACCTACCATCATCAAGCAACTATGCAAATACTCTGTGGACTATAAGGGATGAGGTAATGAGCTCTGGCATCCCACTCACTCATTGGAATACAACAGCACATAAATTATGCAATTTCATTCATATCTGTATCTGAAATATATAACAAAGCAAGCAATAGTATCAAGGCCTACAAGTCCTGCCTTTTTTTCATTAAAATAAAGGATAGAATTAATAATTGTATTTTTTTTATAAGTACTTAAGTCATTTATTTAAAAAAAAAATAAGAACCAAAAACATTTATTTTCCATACTGTTTATTTACTTTATTGTGATCCCATTCTTATTTTATTTACAGAACCGCCGACGTGTTGTACGATAATGTTTGTCTCCTGTTTAATATTAGTTTTGTGAATCGCACATTATTTTTTCATGAATATTGTATCTACCATTTTGTTTACGTTGACAGCACCCAACATGATGAGTACAGGTCTGGTAATAATCTTTGTATATTTTCTTTTTCTAGTGGTACAAAGAAATCATTCTTTGTAAAAGAATTGAAAATCAGAGCAATATTTGATAACGAAAAAGGTTTCTCAAACTCTGAGTGAGTATGATTAGTATTGGCGGCTCAATTTATGACAACGACCCCCCGTCTGGCGACAGTAACCACCCCTTTGAAGAACAAAGACCACCATAAATTAACTGTTTTGTTTCGATGAGTGAGTAAGGGATGCCAGAGCACATTTCCCTATAAATATAAATAAATAAATATAAATATCTTCACACATTCCACACAGCACCATCTAGTTTCACAGTAAGCAACTAACGCTTGTATTATGGATGCCAGACAGTTTACATACTACATAGATTACTATTATTATTATGTAAATACATACATATTATAAATACAAAAACATCCATGACTCAGGTATAAAGGTAAATGTTATTAAAAAAATACATTTGCCTAGCCTAGCGGGATAGTCCTGCTTGTCCTGCTAACTTCGGCAGCACACTTGCCCCATGACGCATTGCTATTCTAAGGGATGATCGCTAAGAAAGAATGTTCAATCTTTTACGTATCGGATTTTGTCTAAAGCGCCAGGAAAGTAGCCTGGCGTAAATATTAACTTTGGCAATCTTCAACTAAGTAAGTACACTTGATACTAGACTTTAGTACTTGACTTGAACTATCAAAGGGAAAGACACTGATACTATTTACTTGAAAATTCGGTTTGGAGTCAGAGAGACGACATTTAATATTCCCTGTACGGTTTCTGAGAATAATACATATAATACCTATAAATAAAATCTCGGTAATTCAAATTGTGTAATAAATCATTTAATTTTATTCTATTTATTGAATATTATACAAACAACAACTCAGTTAAATATTTACAATACCTACAATTATTAGTATAGTATGAAAAACTAGCTGGTGCCTGAGACTTCGTCCGCGCTTAAAAATGAGGAAATATGAGTATAACTTCTTTTTCGCTGACAGGGATGGCGGCCCGATTTTTTTATATTGAAGTGAAAACTTCTTTAGGCGCGTTGGGCATTTTTGAGATGGGAAAAAACCATTGAACTCGCGACCTGTTACCATAACGTAATCGTGTAACCGACACTTCTGTATATTTTTAGATATTGCTCCATCTACATAATTCACTGAAACTATATAAAATATGTTACGTAATAATACATCCTTGCGAAAAACAGAATTGTAATAATACATCAATGCGAACAGAGTTTAAAATGGCGCTATTAATTTAAAAAATGAACAATTTTTGAGATGGAAAAAAACCATTGAATGGAAAAAAACCATGAGATGGAAAAAAATCAAAAAATACGATTTACACACGTAATTGTTCAAGATTTCACTCCGGCACTCCCGGAGTGCCACTGTTTTTTTTTTTGACGATCCTTGGGAACCTAATATTTTTTCAGGATTAAAACTATCATGGTTAATCCAGGAACTGTGTGCCAGATTCCATGCAAATCGCGTTTTCGCGTGAAAGAGTAACAAAGATACAAACGTACATCCTCACAATATCTTCGCATTTATTAGTAAGATGTTATTTCCACCGTCACCTATGATAGGCGATGGTGGAAATCTACCATAATTCGATAGTCAGTAAAAAAAATACCGTATGACCAGTACCTTCGGTTCGGTTTACTCCAAGTATTGCTCGCAAAAAGTTTACAATATAATCGCTCCTAATTTTCCCAAAATTAAAGTAACCAAAATGGAATATCATCGAGAGTTGAACGCCTAACTTTCTTTGGGCACAAAATTAGAAAAGTTCCTAGCCCATTTTTACTCGGAACATACGGCCCTTCAGTGGCAAGTATTTAAATATTAAGTTTGTTTATTAAACCCATGACCTCATACTTTATAAATTTAACTTGGAGCCTCAAAGATACCTCGGTTCTTATTTTAATGTATTATTTATTATTCAGTTTCTCATTTAGAGAGACGGAACTAGAGACCTGGAAACATTACCCGTTAATTAATACTATGAAATTTATCAGTAATGTATTTAAATTAAAAGTGTTAGCTAAGTTACTTATTAACACAAGAAATTACGCGGGCGAAGTCGCAGGCAGCAGTTAGTATTTTAGATTTATATTTTAGAACTTAAGCTGTAGAGCTTAATAGGATAATTCTTGATTCTAATAAAAAATATTATATTATTATTATTATCAACTCAATAATGAAAAATTATTATATTCGAGAAGTTTCTGTTTTCCTGAGTGATGTCATAAATGTTGCAAAGCAATGATAGACTACTTTAGTTACATATTGAAAGCTTTTTAATGTTTCCATTTAATGATAATACGTGAAAATTCATCAGTTGTGAGCTGCTTTCCTTTCCACTAACGACGTTAAGAAAGTAGGCGGCTCGCCGAGCAAAAATAATTTGATTACCCGAATATCCCCTGAAGGACGACGTGTAATTACAGAAACAAACTGGTGAAAGTGCAGCACTCTTGTTAATGACGTTTTATTTCATACTCATGTATGTAGCTCATTAGTTTTCTCATCATTGCTCATCGACAGAGCACAAGCATCCACTGTCTTTTTTATTTCATTTTATTTATTTACGTGACATGTTAGTATTTTTTCAACAGTAGGTATCTACTGTAAATTTCCTCCCTAACTTGTTTACAAGCCTAGGGTATTTTATTTTTTAACTAAAATACTATCAGCAATGTTAAACAGACAGACGTGTAAAATATTACTTCTACTAGTAGTACACTACTAGACTAGTACATCCTAACTTTCGCTAGTGCCTAGTCCCGAAAAGGTGAAGCTTTTAATATTCATAGAGTTATATAGGATCAGAATTGGACTCTAACTACACTTGCTGCAGAGGTGGATTTTCGGAGGTGATACTCATAAATAAATAAATGAATAAATATAGTCACACATTCACACAGCACCATCTACTTAGTTCCAAAGTAAGCAACTTAATGCTTGTATTATGGATACCGGACAGTTGATATACTACATCTATTACTTATTTTTTTTTTTTTTTGTAAATACATACATATACTTTTCCCTGTACTTTTTGCTAATATACCGGTTTTGTTTGAATTCCTAAGCTTTATTTACATTTCACAATTCACCTCCATTTATGACTGAAAGAGAATTATCTTTAAGGAAATCATAAATAAACCTTTCAACAATAGATCACAGACCAACAAAAAAAAACTGCCTATAGAAATACACGCCTAGCTTTGATTTTCTTGGTAAAAAATCACCAATAAATATAAAGAAACCAACTTTTGATTTTGCTCTTTTTTTAAACTGACCTGACTGACCTTAACAGTTGGTCTGAAAAGTTCGACCCTAAATTTCTTTCCAGCGAGCATTCTCTTGAGGTCTGAGAACAGGAAAAAGTCGCTTGGGGTCAGATCTGGAGAATACGGTGGATGCGGAAGCAATTCGAGGCAAAATTCATGCAATTTTGCCATCGTCTTCATTGATTTGTGACACGGTGCATTGTCTTGATTGTTCTTCATACAAACTAATAGTTGTAGCTGTGAAATTTGTACACGTGTCTTTAGAAGGTTAGGATTAACTAAAAATAATATGTATTTAATACTAGTAGCGTCATATATGTGCGCCATTTATTATATCATAATCTTGTAAACTCGACAAATAAAGTGCTTTATCACGCTAAGATTGAACATTGTTTGTATGTTGTAGAATGATAAGGTCTGTTTTCCTTTGAAAATTCAAAGTGACAAATTCTATTGCTATCTTTATTAGCGATGACAAATTATGTCAATCAGTAATCAATACTTATTTCAAATTTAAGCCTTAGCGAATTTTGAAGTGAATGGAATTTGTAATCGAAACTGATAAAGCACTTTTCTTGTTTGCTATACATTATGATATAATATATTGTTATCCAGTGAGTGTACATTGCCGTCCGACCTTATCGAGACTGCAACCGTTCCGTAAGGCTTAGCATCAAAATCGCTAGCGGTTGTTTTCCTTTTACAAAATTGCTCCTTGACTTTTTCAACGTCGAATAAAATTGACTAACGTGAAATTATGGAGATATATTCCGTCATATTCGTGCCAAGCAAAGGACTCCTGTTGAATTTATCTTTCGATGACACATTTTTGGTTGCGATGATGTGTGAGTCTCTTATATTGAGCCCATTTTCCGTTTTCTTTCTCAATTTTCCATATTCTACTGTATTCAACAGCACACTTACAGAACCTGTGGCATTGCTTATGTTTAGACGACGATAGCCACTTACCATCTAGTAGTAACGTCAGCTTGTTTGTCGACTTTAACATTATAAAAAATGTTAAAATTTCAATGTCAACGAACTGCTTAAGTATTTTTTAAACATTCATTTATGTGGTTTTTATTAGGCAAATATAGCTTTCGCCCTGTAGCATTTTGAAATAATTGTGTTTAAAAATACCACGGATAATACACAATACAAAAATTTTATTAGCGCAAAATTATTTTTATATAGTAGAAAAAATGGAAAAACAATCCCGGAAAATTTGATTTCCGTGCAAATCCTGGGACCATTGACTAGTTTATTAATAAAAAAAATATAAATAGGACGGCTCATAAAAGAGACCACATTGCAACAGATGCTTCTTAGACATTATAGAGGCATAAAAAACGGGAAGTTCCGGCCTTAATGAGGTTTCAGCTCCGACCGTACTGACAAAACGTCATCTATGCGATAATATACAAATTTTCCTAGAGAATTTTTAAAAAATGAACTACACACACTACGTTTTCCATGGTATTTTTGAAACATAGAAAATCGTAACATTTTACTTTTTTAATATATATAAATATTTTACGGTAGCAATAATTCATTAGGTGGATATAAAAACTCAATCTTCCGTGGAAAAAGTCTGATCTTGCTATCTCACTGACAGACAACCCGCATTTTGTACGCGATGTGCCGTAAGATTAGAAAAGAGATATGAGAGATCTTGGAATTTTTCTTATTTTTAATATCTGACATTTCACATTTCAGTAGACTGCGTCTTGGGTTTGTTCCTGGAGTAAAAATTACATACTACGCATTTGTGTCAATTGTCAAAAAATAATAAAAATTATTTGATAAAAGTGTACCAAATGAGAAAGTACATAAAATGCTAATAAATCATGTTTTTATTGGTTTTTATTCATAATATTAAATATTAATTTTGAATTTCAAACTGCTGAATAAGCATGACTAATAAAGCTAGTACAAGAAAATGAAAATAAACATGTAAAGTAAATGAAAAAAAAATCATTATAAAATAAACTATAGAGTTTTGTGAATAATTATTAACTCGACAAATAAAGTGCTTTATCACCCTAAGATTGAACATTGTTTGTATGTTGTAGAATGATAAGGTCTGTTTTCCTTTGAAAATTCAAAGTGACAATTTCTATTGCTATCTTTATTAGCGATGACAAATTATGTCAATCAGTAATCAATACTTATTTCAAATTTAAGCCTTAGCGAATTTTGAAGTGAATGGAATTTGTAATCGAAACTGATAAAGCACTTTTCTTGTTTGCTATACATACATACATACATACATACATACATACATACATACATACATACATACATACATACATACATACATACATACATACATACATACATACATAAACTACACACATATTATTGTTTCATTGCACTATAAATATTTACTTTTTAGTTTTAGAGTTGGTTTAGTGTGATCCAGTCGCTTTGGCGGTTAGATCAAAGCCTTTTTCGCTCTGACGCCAGGAAATATTAGGGTAACGAGATAAAAACGGGTTAGTAAAAGACGCCAAACTCATCCGAGGAGACGATCTGTTCGACGCACAGGGAATGGCAAATGAGCCGACAGCCGTATTTCAAGATAGCCGTTTTGTTTCACATCTTGACGGGAAATTTAAATAAATTATTGCCCATACCCCCCATTTATTGATTGTGGAGGTGCAGATAATTTATCAGTTTTGATGTACTGAATGTTAAGTTAAATTTTACTTTTTGGTATAAGTTTTTTTTCCTCGCCGATCCGAAATAAATACTCGCTACTAGCATTGCAGCGTTTGTTACTAACTAACTTTATTATTGGCCCTACTGGAGAAATACAAGATTGCCTAGGGACCCCAGCTCCTGCGAGAATAGGAATACTAGGGTCCGGGAGTTGCTTATTTCTAATTTTTTATTATTATTATTATTTTTTATTTACATATTTTATTTATTGTATCACAAACATAAGTTTAGGTATTACAATGATATAAGTTATGTCACTTTACTTGTAAGTATAGATGAAAACTTGTAGAGAAAACTGGTTTCACTTACAATACTAATATTATAGTCTTAATTGTGTAGTCCTCTTTTTGTAGCGGCCTTTTTGTATTTTGTATTTTGTATGTTATATGTTAATTGGTTTATTCATTTGTTTTTCTCTTTGTTTTTTTTTTATTTGCTTCTTGCCTTTTGTGTGTTTTCTCCCAGCTCCGATTTTCTATAGTAACTTGTAAATTATAATATGTTTTAGTAATTTAGTGGAAACTTTGCTGATTTATGTTTTTCTTGTATGTATGTGTATAATGTGTATCGAGATATTGTATGTTTCCCTAATATAAATAAAATAAAATATAAATATAAATAATAGCATGTGTGCTTTTGTGTTTGAGTTGTCGTGAAAGAGTTACAAACATCCATACATCCATCCATACATCCATACAAACTTTCGCATTTATAATATTAGTACGGAAGTACGGATTCTGTATGACAAGTTTAGTGTATGACGCTGACTATATGTGTGATTTCTTTTTCATATAAGCGTACCAGCTCATCGAAAACATTTCTAAGAAATAACGCCTTTGCATCCATATAGAAAAACAATTGAAGTCGACCGGATACTCGGAGCAACCATAAAAATAATAACTTATATAAATTCATAATATCAGATTGGAGACAATGAGGGTTGGCAACGGTCCAACAAACCTATGGTGGACAATGCTTGTACATAAATTATAGTTTCAACGAATGCACTGGGAACATTGCCACGGTGTTCTGCGCCTTATTTGAAAACGATCTTAGTCAGAAAAGGAAAATTAGAAATGTTAGGAATTACAACTTTTCTTTAATTAAATCTGAATAAAAGGAAAAACATTGTGTGTGTCAGCTCCAAACGACACACGGCTGGAGTTTACTCCTTTTCAAAATTCGAATACGCCGAAAGAACAACATTGTTCTTTTTTTAAATAATTTTGTGTAGATGGCGCAATATTTCTGAAATTTTGGGAGATATTCTAAAATATTCAAAAAAATGAACGTAACTATAACGCATAAAATAAATTCGCGTAATAATTCTGATTTTACTCCCATAAACTTTTCATACCACGTAAACAACCTAATAAATACCAAACCCATAAACAAACGTTTAAAAATACTCAACTGTTAACCATTTACAAATTTTTTCTTGGTTATAAAAATATTTCTAGTTTTTTCCAAAATTAGTTAGGAAACAATGTTATAAGCAGAACCACAAAAAATATTATTTGCATCTTGCCTTCTTATATATTCTTCATATATATTCTTTATATTAAACACAGCCTACGCGATATTATCAGATTCTCTGTTAAAACAACTTCAATAATATTTCCGATTTAATATTTATTCAACGCCTCAAAGGACCGCCACTTCGCTATGAATGCCTTATTAAATCAAATTCGGAACTTATTAATTCCAACGCCAGTTTACACTTGAGATCTCCTGAATTATTTATTTCTCTGTAGAAAGAAGGAAAACAAAAAAAAGTGATCGTGTATTATTTATTATACTTTTCTGACACAGTTTTGATATTAAAATATATGGCAATAAAAATGGCGATCTGCCAATGTATTGACAAGGTAAGCGGAGTTGCCAGTGTTAAGACTACAGATAAAGTTAATTTTATGAGTCTATTGAGGGCCAATTTAATTTCTAACCAAGTTCGTACCAACAAATTTCATAAGTGTAAATCCTGGGACCGTAACCTGGGACTCCCTATATTAGCAAAGCATAAAATAGCAGTGATAGATAGAGGAGGAATCGTCTTCCCATAGGATATTTGCAATAAGTATGTTTTGTTCTGAAAGCAGAAAATTTTATGAAGGCTTTTCAAAAAATAAATATTGGCTTGTATTATGACTACCAGACAGTGATATACCTACTACATAGATATTACTTTTTTTGTAAATACATACCTACATATTATAAATACAAAATACAATCCATGACTCAGGTAAAAAGGTAAAAAATGTTAAACACATACATAAACATTTGCCCCTAGCGGGATTCGAACCCGAGACCGTTTGTTTAATAGCTAGGGTTACTAACCACCAGACCAAACGTGTCGTCGACAAAGTTTTACTACAAATACCTACTACGATTATGGCAATAAACGATAAGATTACTTACTACAATTTTCAGTGTTGTGTCCATAGACAAGTTCGAAAACCGGAATACAGTCGGCATCGGAGACTACAGATCATTTCCTTTCAGAACTGAGTTCATGTGTTTCCTGTTCCCGTCTACAAATATTGAGTGGATATATCCTGTCATATGTTATATACGTCATTTTATTAAAAAAAGAGTAGCCGGCAGGCTGATAATCCACTTGGTTTTAGATAGCTACAAGGTCCCGGGCTTACTAGATACACACACGCTCCCGGCTTCGCCCGGGTTGAGTTGGACCATAGTTACGAAGTTTTATCAAAATTGATAAAACTTGATATTGAAAATTGATTTTGATAAATATATATATATATATATATATATATATATATATATATATATATATATATAATCGTTAATTAATATCAATTAATCTTAATCAGTGATATCGTAATTAACAGGGTATAAATACAAACCCTTCGTTAACTTGTAATCAAAAGAGGCGACACGTCCTTATTGTAAGTTATTAGGGACCACAAATTATAACTTAATCCAAGTGGAAACTTAGCTTTAGGGGAACCACTGTCACTGCATTAGCCGCTTGGAGGGAAAATTAGAAAAGTTCCCGGCCATTATTCAAAAAGTGTAGCTCGCGACTTTTACAAGCACTCTGTATAAATATTAAAGTTTTCGGTGTGATAGGCCGTGTCTTATGAATAAAGAAACGTCTCCTCTCGTCCATATTTGAATCAGCCTTCTAGTCTTGGCCTTTTAGTTTCTTTAAACAAATTGACTTCATTATTTTCTTGTGACTTAATGAAAAGGAAAAATATTCAAATTTATTTGAATATTTGAGCAAAAAATATAATCTTAGTTTGTTTGTGATTATAATGACGAGTTTCATTTTTCCCAGGCGCAAGGTAACCATTGAACGGTCAGCGGCTGATAGTCAGTACTTACCGTCGCTTAAGGCTGTCTGCCTGCCACCTATCGAAATACTACAATGGAATTTGCGTCACAAATACCAAAGCGGCACATAAAAAGTACGCCTTTGACAGAATCATGGCGGACTCTTGCCTTCGTATGTATTTATGTATGAATGTGTATGTATGTAAAAAAAAAGTATTGTATGTAATATATCAACTGTTTGGTATCCATAATACAAGCATTAAGTTGCTTACTTTGGAACTAGATGGTGCTGTGTGGAATGTGTGAATATATATATATATATGTATGCATGTGTATGGGTGTGTGTGTGTGTATGTATGTATTTCGTAGTGCATGTTGTAGTAGTTTGATGCTGCCACCATTTATAATATAAAAAAATGTACTTAACCGCATTAAATAACAATTTTTCATTATTATTTTTACCTAATGTAAAAATATGTAATAATTTAAATGTCTAATAAAAAAATGTAAGTTTGTAGTAGGTAAAAATGTGAGTTTGTGTAAGCGTACAATAAATAGGCGTTGCGGAAATTATGTGAATTTTCTTAAGAATTGGCTATATTCCAATTTATACATTACAATCCAAGCTAAATTGGATAAAAGTTTATTTCTCACAATAGTTCACTTAGAAGTTCTTTGTATTCTGTTTATTGTTTAAGCATTCAATTAAGAGCTTTCAGTGATACAAAAGAATAGGGATTTTGGGTCACCGGGCAACAGGACCGATGCTCATTCGCAATTTCAATGAAGAACCAGTTAAATAAGCTGTATCTTGTAATAGGTTTATTGGAGTTATTTATTTACCGGGGTGCAATTTTTATATAAATGTCGTGGCCAGATCATAGAATTGTTCACTTCAACCAGAAATAGCAACCAAAACTGGCAATATCATTAAAGTAGGTATCCATGATGAGATGGTAGCGTGTCTTGAGCACCCAAAAAAAAAGACGCCGCGAGGAAACACCGTCCAGAATATCCCACCGATCTCCCCATTGTCGGTGGGATATTCTGGATCGCAGATTTTGCCACACAGGTTTAATAAAAACTCCAAATAAAGAAGGAACCTATAAAAAATATTATTAAACGCTCGCTATTCAATGATATGGCCACTTTTAGCTGGCCATTTCATGAAGAGATCAATTCTATCTATGACATAAACACAAACCTTCTCCGTTTATCCCTCTTTCCATAAGTGAAAACAGTATTAAAATCGGTTACGCGCTTTAGGAGTACATTGAAGACAAACATACATAGAATGGAATAATAGCATCTATACTGTTGTCTTTCGGTAAGTGAGTGAGGAACGCCAGAGCCAATATCTTGCCCTATCTTTGCCTTATTTTCTTCGTTATCTTTCTTTAATCCTTCTTTGGTCAGCAGCACCCGTTGCGTTGCTTGACGGTCAGCCTGTCTGTCAGTGTAACATGAAAAAAACATCATTGAGTGGTGCTTTGATTCAATTAAATGTTTTACTTGTAAATAAATGGCATGGTTTTACTAATTGTAAGTAAATATTATTTCTTACACAACATATGAGTACTAATTGTAAGTAAATATTAAAAGTAAAAATGTGCCTACTAACTATTTACTTACCTACTATTACTAATAAAATAAATAAAACATAAAAAGCTTTCATTAATGATTTTTTTTACATTCTTAGTTCCTACTAAAAATTAATGCCTAAAGTAAATTAATTAAAATTATTTTTATTATTTTATTAACTATATATGTATTACTTATACTGAATGTTATTAATTTATAATTATAATTGTAAAATACTTCTTGAAATTAGTAAGATGTATTTATTTTGATAATTTTTTAGCAAGAGTTTTTATTCCCTTTAAATGTGTCTAGATTGTCTCGATATACTGCCATTGGAAAATAATAAATTAATGTAATGTTACAACGAACCGGTCATTATCAAAGTTTTCCACCAAATAAAAAGTTCAGTTTAAAACTATCGCGTTTTTAAACCGATTCATTACAATAACTGCGGTTTTATACGATAGAATTAAGATTAGTATCAAAATGTCTGGCGCCGTACGGTCGAGACAAATAAATAATTAATTTTTAAATTCTCCAACTATACCTGACCTGTGGGCCTGGATCACATCCAGGTATTGGAAACTTCTTCAAACAAACTATGTTGATTTAAAAAAAATGTACAATCATTAAATTTGTTATAGTTGAATTTGTCTGACATCATCTTTTTTATTTCTTCCGCATATCCTTTATATATAATATAGCCTACTAGCTGGTGCCCGCGACTTCGTCCGCGTTCTCGATGAAAGGTACCCTATGTCCTTTCTGGTGTCCCAGACAACGTGTATGCAAAATTTCATGGTGATCGGTTCAGTAGCTTTAGCGTGAGAGAGTTACAAACATTCATACATCTATACAAACTTTTGCATTTATAATATTAGAACTGATGTCACTCGCTGATAATTATAGCTTTATATAGGTAAAAGAATTTTTAAAATCGCCTCAGTAGTTTTTGAGTTTATACATTAAAAACATACAAATCTTCTCTCTTTATAATTGTTATATATGTCGTCGGCACATCGTAGAATTGGGCATATCATGATATTACTGAGCAGATCATATTTCTGTTAAAACTGAGAGGGTCGCCTCACTCCACTCCGCTTCGCTTCGCTCAGCTCCCCAAATTTATTTCCATGTAAACCTAACCTCTTCTTCTTCCTTGTCGCTTTGCTTCGCTCCGCTCCTCATCGCACCTATTTTTGACTTTTGCTGAAAGATTTTTGATTTCATACTTTACGATCTGCCCACGACATATACAAGCAATGGTTGTAACTGTATGAGAGCCTGGTGCCCGTGGTAGGTATTTAAGAATACCTGTATCACAGGTCACCAGGTCCCACTCCCACTCAATAAAAAAAAATTAAGAAGACTAGACTTTACGCATGGTAAGGTGTATTAAAAACTAACTTTCCCGGTCTTAGTCGGTAATTCAAAAGTATCCGGACAAGGGTGTCGAGTCCCTAACACAATATTTGTATTGCTATCCGTTGTTAATACATTTCGGCCCATTTACTCAGGACATTCGGGCAGATGCGGTACTCCCAACTATTCCGAACTCGAAAAGTTTAAGTTCGCAAGTTCAACTAGACATACTGGCCGACCGCCAGCCTCGGAATCCAGAGCGACAAAGATTGAAGCTCGCCTTAATATTGGGAACCAACCATGTTACGTCTTGCCCATCCATCTCTAAAAGACATCGTTCAAAACTAGGTCATTTTTTTTAACTTACACTCCGGAGAATTTGGTAATAAAAGTCTTTTTTAGTTTCAGTAATTTCCTGTGTTTTCAGATTTTTTAAATGGGTGGTAACATTCGAAAATTAAAAATTCCCTAAAACTTTTTATATTAATATATAGGTACTTACTTTCAAAATTTTTAATATTTTTAAACATAAATCAATTACTATAAAATTACAAGAAATTTTCCAAGTAAAAATCCAGTATATTTTTAAGTAATAGTTCAAATTTCAACCGTTAAAACAAAAATAATAAAAAATTGATGGCCGTTCTCCATACAAAACTCTCTCATTTACAAATATTGTAATTTACTAACATGAATTACTTGACATTTCTAGCCATCCTAATAAGTATTATACAATCAATTATTTTAACTCATACTGGTAAACAAAATATATATATATATATATATTTAAATTACAAATCTTTTGAGCTCTTCAAAATAGGCTCCTTTTAATCCAATAAAAACATGGCAACTTTTAATCTAATTTTCCATACACTTCTTATATTATATGCCTCGCCGGGGTGGCCTTTCCTTAGAGAATTTCTTTCTATGGCATCGATCGACATGACACATAAAAAAAAAAATTACCCGGAGCGGATATTTGAGTTTCGGTAACAGGAAAAAGGAAACATTATTATTATTCATTATTATCACAATCTTATTAATAATACTTGAGGTTAATAATAAGACGACCACTGGATGAACCTCAACTTATAGTTATTTTAAAAATGGTATTAAAAAACTGTTTTTTTTACACTAAAAAATATATGGAGTTTTTAAATATTTCGTTACTCAAGTATGTATTTTCTAACTGCATAGTAAGTTTGCTTTAAAATAAGCAAAAATAGATTTCATACACTTACGCTTAAATTCAAAATATTGCGCTGACCGCAAAGTCTAGTAACTCGTGGCTTTCTGCTCCCGAAACTTTGCAATATTAAAATATTCCCAACGATTTGTAAATTTATTCGAATACTGTTTTCAATATTCTCGGCTTTTCTAAATCCAGTCTCGGCTGCGAATTCGTTCTAAATTGTAAATAGGTTCAGATTTATTTCAAACCATACCATTTTTGTGAAATTTAAAATGCTATTACGGCTTGTCATTCATAGCATTAGATTATAAATTCCGTGCATAGAATAAATACTATCATGAGAACATCAAATAACCTAACCCTGATAAATACAATGGACCGCAAAGAAAAGGGGCTTTTATGAAATAAAGACTAAATTAAAGCTAAACTTTTTTAAGCACATTAAAATATTCTTTAATTTAGTCTTTATTTTATTTTATTTATAGCTTTTATATTTATGTCAGGTACTTTTGAAGATATTTTCTTTGCGGTCCAGTGCATTTGAAATTCCTAAGTTTGTATGTTTATTACTCAATCATGCACAAACGGCTGGACAGACTTTAATGAAATTCGGTACACAGATAGTCTACTAACTTTATTAACATATATAGGTATATACTTTTAATTCCTAAAAAATTAAGGTTCCTTAATTCTTTAATTAATATTAAAGAACATTAATTGTTAATGGATTATAAAATCTATAAGCCGCAGAATTAGATAGCGGCTCTATGATTTTTCTGTTATTTGAATAGCAATGGATTATTATATATATACTCCGTACATTTGAACACAATTTCTAACAAGGTGCAAAGAGAATTCATATATCGTAGCTGAGCTACATACCGGTTAATACTCTCAGGATGCGGAACCGAGAAGGTTGTGACAAACTATGCGTTATTGCGATAGTTCGGTGAAAAGGCTATATTGTTAAATTCCAGATACCAAGTGAAGTTTCAGATCGAAGTTATAAATATCTATATATTTAGAACATAGTAGTTAAGATATCATATTTTTTTACACGCCAGATTTAGGTTGCATATTTAAACTAATAAGGACTGGTTCACATTGTAAATAAATGACTTGAATTACTATGTAAAACCTAGCACATTGTCGAGTTTCTCTGAAAACCTAGTGGCCATGCTAACTTCTCGGATATAAATAAATGGCTCGCTCTGGTCTGGATTTGAAAAGTAGTGGTACTGCGTTTTACAAACATTTGGGAAGTCCATTTGGCGTCAGGTAACCAATTACCTCAAGAAAACCAACCTTGCAGAACCTTACAGAAAACCACCGTGAAATAACAGTATGTGCAGTATGCAATAATGCTGATGTGTTGAGTGGGTAAAGGAATGCCAAAGCCTACTTACCTATGCGGCATAGGTCCCGAACTTTGGCCTAATCCTGCAAAGTTCTGGAGTTTACATGCAGTACATAATTATTGTCACAACCATCTAATATCAAGTAGACCGTCAGCCTGTCTGTTAACCTTTGTATAAAAAATGTACAATTTTTTTCGCACTTCAATCAGACCTAGCATAAATTTCTTTATAGTTTACATATTTAACTTATTTTTACATATTTATATAGTTGATATTTTCTAGAAAAAAGTTACATGAAAACCCTTTCTAGAAACGAAATATAGGCATATGATTTCTTCACACAAAAATCTTTGTAACCCAGCGCTGACATTGAATTTTGTGAAGACCGCACCACATTGTGGGATATAATAGACCCAATCTGTTGTCAGTGTGGCCGGTGGGCGATGTGCGAGGGTTGAATATAAATAGCCCGTGATTGTACACACTTGACTTGGTGTTGCCAGTGTTCACTTTTTTACATAAAATATGCTATACTAGATGTATTAAGTAAAAAATACCATTTAAGTACAATTAGTAAAAACATTTTTTTTTACAAATATAACATTTAACTGAGTCGAATTCATTTGAAAAATTAGTCGAAATCTTTTATTTCATTTTTCATTTTACGCGCACAGGTTTATTGTAGTCTTTACATTATATTACCTTTTTATAACTCCATAATGATGTAGATACGTAATAATATAAGTTTATATAAGTTAATATAAGTTCAAAATGACTGTAAAAATAAAATTCTCAGACAGAAGTTTAATTTCCATATAAACTGTGTTAAATCAAATTATTTATTTTCCAATCAATGGAGTGGCAAAAAATTTATTGCTCTAAAACTAACTATGCAGTGAGGCGAATATTTTGTTATTTTGCACAATTAAAAACCGTATGGAAACAGCGCTGCTCTCGGCTCCACAAAAAAACACCTTTTGCCTCGATAGCAATTGATTTTAGGTACTATATTATATACCTATATAAAACTAGCGACCGGCTCCCCGCTTCGCCTGGGGCGCAATTTTCAATGGAATAGAATTACGTAGAAACACATAGAAATCAATTACAATCACATAGAAATTATGTGATTAAAAATTAAAATCAAGTGATTCAAGACTACTTTAACGAAATTTTGTATATTGGAAAAAGGACGTCGTAACAAGAAATGTACGAATATGAAACATCGTTATGAAAAATTATGAGAAAAAAAAAAACGATAAAAATGAAAAAATTAAAATATTTTGAAAAAACCGTACACTTACATTTTTTTCTTATATAAAAACCGCATAAAAACCAAAATGTGCGAAACAACTACCAAAAATATAATTTAATTTTAAAGTTACTTCTTCGCACAATTCGTACGAAACAAAATTGTCCTAAACCGCTAAGTATTAAATCAAGTTGTAAAATATACGCTTAACTCTATGACGTGATAATTCCGAGGATTTTGTAACCAACCAGTTGTAAAAGAAAAGTTTGAATTTCACAGAGCGTATAAAAATGTCAAGAAACTTAACGCTCCAATTTAGCGCGGAATTCTCAAACGAAAACTGGCGAAATGGCGGATTTAAAAAAAAGAAGTCGACAGACCAATAAATCACGGGATATCCTCCCTATGAGATTAAATTTCGAGATGAATTCTCGTTTCCAGTATACTATTGCAAAAAGATTGGGGTCACCAACCGACGAATTAGATTTTAGTTCTTTAGTTTTTATAATATTACTAGCTGGTGATCGCGACTTCGTAAGCGTTAAAAATAAAAATATATATATAAGCAATATAACGCTTGACATTTTGTTGCTATAACACTTCGGCCAGGTGTTAGTTTTTTATTTTATTTTAGATAGTTTTATCTCGGAAACAGTCCTCTTAATAACTCAGCGAAAAGCAATATCGTATAACACAGATAAAAGCTGCAGTGAATGGCTCTCCATCACTGCAGGAATGCACGAGGAAGGTGGCCATCAGAGAGGAATGGCGGCGTGTTGTTAAGCTTGCCACCAACACCTGAAATGATGACCACGACCACTCTGTCAAGAGTGAGACCGAAGAAGAAGATAACACAGTGACCTTCTGTAAGAGATTATTCCTCCATGTCGGGCTGCCCTGAGTCTACAAACTATATAGCACCATAAAATTGTATGGTAGGTAACAGATGTTCAATACTTTAAAGAAAATTCCGCTCCATTAGTCTTCTCTTTTAAGTAGGTACGAGATCTCTTTTGTCACCTAAGACTTGCGTCTTTTCCACTTTCAAATGTAATTTTTATTGACGCAGACGTCAAGCCGCACAGTGTTGTGAAAAAATATAAAGTTTGCAGTTATCAAACTACTACAACATGGAATACGCGTGCCATATTTTATGGAACATTTAAAAGTGACATAATGCGTAGAGCATAAACTGTCATTTGAATCCAACCAAACATAATATGTCATTTAAAGAAAATGTGACTCTACTTCAACACATTTGAGTTTAAAATGAATAGTAGTTGGTCGTTACTAACTTTTACCATTGACACGCAAAGGCAAAAGTCCGCCATAGTTCTGTCAAAGGCGTTCTTTTTATGTGCCACTTTGGCATTTGTGACGCAAATTCCATTGTATTATTTCGATGTTTGCATTAGAAAAACTAAGAATAAAAAAATTTCGTTACAAAATTACAACCTCAGGGTCTTCAAACGTAGGGTAAATGGGCATCTACTAGGTAAGCGTGGTCCACCTTCGGCCGCATCTGCACCTAACATCAAGTTAGATCGCGGCCAAGCGCTGCCTTGACATATATATAAAATAAAACTGTAACTAACTTAACATAAGTTTTAACTTTAACTACAGTTCCAATACTAATACTCCCAACATTGTGTGTACATCCACTATAGAATCCTCTCACGTTTCATAAGCTGTAACGCACTTGAATAATGGGCATTGAATATCTCTTTATTCAAAATAGATTTTTTTGGCAAAAGCAGTCAAGTTAGGACCGGTACTGCATGTGAGAAGAAAAATCAGAAAAAAAACTTAAATTGTACTTTCCTCTTGAAAAGATCTTCCTCTGGACCGATTTGAAAAATTCTTTCACTGTTCGGAAGCTATATTATCAGCGAGTAACATGGGTTATACTTACGCGGACGAAGTCGCGTGGAACAGCTATTATAAAATAAATGTGAAGAGTTTGTTTGTTTGTTTGTTGTTGAATGCGTTAAACTCTGGAATTACAAGTCAGATTTAAAAAAAAAAAATTGCATTTGAAACCCCAATTTTTGAGGAACGTTTTCCAACAGGTTATCATTTCGTTGTGACACTTGGAAATAGAGAAAAAAGAAAATAGGTAATCATAAGAACGATAGGAGGAAACTAAGTGACAAGCGGATGTTACTATAGACAGAGATATACTATTTCGTTGGATGCGACACGTTGAGCAAGGGACAGAGGGATATAGTATAGTTTTATGGGACCGCGAAAAAAAGGATAAAATAAAGAACAATTATTATTATCGTAATTTATAGTCACTTTTAAATAATCTTTACGCACATTCTCGAAGAAAATATAATAGTAGTAATTCAACAGGAAAACCGAATCACCAAATCTCTTCCAGGTCGTAGCCGAATCCAGCGTCGGTGATTTATAATAATGTAATGTTTAAAAATGCACCCTATGCTCTCGAAAACAAGCGCCGAATTAGTATAATATGTCACCGTAAGTACGGTGAGAATTTTGAGCCCTCTTTGGCTTGCAACCAACTTTTTATTAGACTGCACCGCGCCGAAGCGACGCCGATCTCATAATATACTTGTACAGGGCTCTTTGCAAGGTGTTAGAACATTGCACTTTATGTTATAACATATCAGTTTATGAGAGTAAAGCAATATCGACCTTATTGACAGCCGTTTAAGACTTCAATCTGTTTAACTTTGTACTGGCACAATTTTAATTTTAAATGAGTGCGATGAAAATGATATGATCACTTGGTGTTTCGCATTCAGTGTATTACTTACATTAATTTTAATTACGAGTAGCTATATTGGTGGGATAAATTTTCAAATTAATATTAAAACTTTGTCCACACAACAGTGGGCCTTACCACCACCTCTTATAGCATTATTATTTTAGTCTTACTTTCAAATTTCGTACCATGACCCCTTAAAAGTAAGCTTACTTTAATGTTGTTTCTATAAGCAGTTTTGTGACGTCATTCGCTATTTTGTTATGATATCTTGCTTTCGTAGCGCAGAAATAAAATGTTTCAGAACATACCAAATACGATATGGCTTCATACTTAGGACTCTGTGGCATTATTTAGCAGGGAATAGACAATCATGCAAATATCATTCGTTCACGGCAGGAATAAAACAATATTGTTTTGTGGACGTCATGGTACGAATTTGAGTAACGTTACTTTAAGCTTAAAGCAAAACTTCCTTAAAACATGATAGTTTACTAAAAGTTCATGGTACGGCCCAGTGACACTGGAGAGTCTGGAATGCTTTCAAAGAGCATGTATAAATAGATGTATAATTTTTTTTAACGTTGGGAAATCCTCTTGGATAACCGGGCAGTGAAAGGGACACTGCGGGGTTATGCCGGATTCCTATCGGCTAAAACCCAACGACTTTCTTTCTATCGCGGCGGGGTCGTGGGGACGTTGTTACACGACTTCGGTGCCCCGCCACGCCACGGCTATCCCACGCAGGGAGGCCTGTGCTCCCTGTCAGATCCTCGGCGTACCCGAAAGTGGAGGTACGCCATTCAATACCACCTTACGGATTTTAATATGATTTTCAATAACGAAAAGAACGATAAACTTACAAGGAAGTTTTCTGTGTATAATTTGTAGAAAAAAAGGGGTTAGGCTGTGTTTTACGTGAATACGTGTGTGTTACGAGTAATATTTCCTTTGATGTATTCAAATTTTCTATATTTTATTTGTGATGGGAAGGGGTAACATTTTCTTTCATCGGGATCGCAAATTATGAAAAATTTATGATGTTTTTAAGTTTTCACATAACAGACAGCATGTATACTGCAAAATTGAAATTAGAAAACTAAAGTAAGTACACATTATTCGTTTTAGATTTTGCATCGTTTTAGAATCCCAAGTTCGTCTTCATCCAACTTATTACAAGTTAGAAACAAAGTTGGAAGGTCTGCAACGACTTTGAAACTTTCTACACGGGTGTGTGACATGACAACCCATCTCAAAAATCTTAGCTTTTATATTTTAACTAAAATACTTAATATTTACATATACCTACCTACTGTCAAAATCTGTAAAACCCTAATGATATGAGATCCATAAATATATTTTACTAGAGTCGCAATATTATATTCTTTTTCTATGTTAAAGTCGACAGACATGCTGACGGTCCATTTGAAGGTAATTGGTCACCGTCGCCTATAACACAAGGAACTCCATAAGTGCTGTAAGGAAAGTAAGGATAAGGGATAAGGACAAGATGTCTGGATAAGGACAAAAGGGCTCTGGCATCCCTTACTCACTCACAGAAACACAAAAGGAGGTTGTTACTGCGGCCAGACGGGCTGCAAAAATTTTAATTCGAAAAGAAGCATACTCTGCCACTACTACGACACCCTTACCAGACATTTTAGCTCTTAAAAAACTCCTATAAGAGAAATGTTATTAAAAAGATAACAAATGCTGAACGTTTAAAAAATGAAACATATTAAAATTTAGAAGCTATGATAATTTAAAAATATTCATTTTTTTCATCACGAACACGTAAAATAGGTCATTCATTTGAGATTAAATTACAGGACACAGCGGTTTGAGTGACGTGCTGCTTCCGGTTCCATTTTTCTTTTACCGTCAGATGACAATACACGGTTGACGGTAATTTAATTTTTCCTTATTATAAATTGTTACTACAACCAAGCCGCGTTTATATTTAAACGACATTTTCATCATTATTATTTTTATCTTGATATTTAGTTGATATTAATGTAATTTATTTTTTATTTTTTTATAAAAACTTTTTGTTATAGTAAAATAAAGTGTTATAGTACGTTTTTTTTTTAATTCGCGGACGTAATCGCGGGCACTAGCTAGTTTGTTATAAATTATCTCGTTTACCTACTTCAGTGCTTATTATAAGGGCCTGTTTCACCATCTGTCAAGTAGGGGTAATCGTCATTAATCAACACTTTACTTGTAGTTGGTGAAAGAGGCCCCCCGTGAAATAACAGAATACAACCGTAAAATATAACAGCATAATTATGGGCTGATATGTATTTCGGTGAGTGAGTAAAGGATGCCAGAGCCCCTCCCCCTTATGGCTACCATAATGTTCACCGTCAACCAGTCTGCAGTCCTTTACATAAAAAACTTCGAATGAACTCATCATTCAGCTTATTTCCAGCCCTTATATTAAATAAATGTGGCTTGTTTTGTCCTCAGACATTCTATTGTATTATATTATATTATATTGTATTATATTATATTATTGTATTCTATTGTATTGTATTCTCATGGCCCCAAGCATCAGTCGTTGCGAAATGACTCGCGTCCAGGTCGTATCTCTTCAGACATTATCTGATAGGTGCTGTCATTACAGTAACCCTACTAATTTGGGACGCTTCTAGGTTCTTTTAACTAAAATTTACTGTCCAACTTAGAACATATTCAGAGCACGTGATTTTACTAGATGGAAAACTATTTTAGTTTCTGTAGATAGCACATAATATTAAAGGACAAGCTTTCGGACAAAGAGGTTCTTAAAAATAGTACAAATTTCATAATAAATGCAGACAAAATTTCATGCACTTATAAACCTTTAGAGCGTTGACAGTTTGAGATATTGCGTTTTATTATTGACTTATATAACGATGCAGTTCAAGAAACATTATTATTTTGTTTCTATTTATTTTTGTAATTATTACATTTTACAAGATATTAAAAAAATATTTCAATAATAATATTTAAAAAAATTATAAAAAAAAATATTTACACATTTTCGTAACTACAACATATCTTTTAAACGTTTTACAAATAAAAAAATAATATATTTGAAATACAAAGTAGAAATACGCATAAATAACTATTACTATTATTTTAAAGTTGTGGACTGAATAATGTTCATTCAGTCCAGTATTTATTAAAATTATTATATTTTTCACAAATATGAACTGCAAAAATTTTCTATCTTCTCATTCGTTTGAAACCGTTCAAGAATTATGGATTTACGAAACCTTTCAACATCACTTGCACCTACGTCTTTCAGAATCTTTGTCAGTTGATTCACCACTTCATCATAGAGTATATCGAGGAATAACTCTAATACAAGGTAAATTCAATCAAAAAACACCCTTGTCCCTTCGCAATAGAGCTGAAGTGAGCTGTAAACTTATATGTGTGTGATGTAGTAAAACTCACGTAACACTACGTGACCTCAAAGCAAACTTGGTGAAATTCAATAAGTCATCGGAAAACCACAATCATGCGCTCTCTTATGCCCGATATAGGCACAATTTGTCGATGAAATCGCACGTGTTGTAAAAATTTACACCAGTTCTGTTGTTTTTGCTATAGAAAAATGAATAGACATACCATAACCTGATTTTAATTTTTTAATTTTAATTTACCCAGACTTACACCAAATCAATGGTTACAATTTTTTTTTATTAAACTGAAATACGAATAGTATGCCATTATCATGAGCCTTGGGTCCTAGCCAAGAGCAAACCAATGCAAACGCTCCCTTTGCGTACTTACGAAACGAAAGAAATAAAGCCCGGTGATTGGTTGTTGTAACGCCCACATAAAATTTTGACCAATCACAAAGCTTTCTCCCAAGCGTAGCGTAGCCTTAGCGTAGCGTTTATGACTGTACGTTTGCTCTTGGCTAGGGCCCCAGGTCAGAGGCTCAGGAAGAGACCATACCCCAAGAGTATAATACCAGCAGCTATCCGAAAGGAGAAAAAAAAAACACAGCAAGTAAGTATATTCATAAATAAACGTGAATAATAACAGTTCACAGACACTCATTTTTCTTTAAGTAATTTCTATCAATAGAAATTACTTATCATTTGAATTTTACTCTCAAAAGTAAAATTTCATGGTCGAATTTTGTGAGACGCTTCAGTATATCGATCACGTGACGTTTATTTAAAATTCATTTAAAATATTCAGGTTTTTTTTAGTGTATCTGATACTTAGCTACATTTTATTTTTCTTTTTATGTTCATGATTTTGAGTGCTTCGTCCGTCGATTTATACAGTCGGCCACATACCCGTGCGATAAGCGACTTTATTCTCAGTTGACAGCTGTCCGACAGTTGTCAGTTCCCTGTGAATGTGCCGCACTGATAGTGGGATAGGATAGTTTTACATGTTCCCAGCCCAGTATGTTACAATGGAATTAATGTTATAAGTCTATGAAGTTATAAAGCTGAAGCTGAAGTTATAAATGGGTTAGGTTTGATAGTTGGAATAAGCAAACTAAAACAAAACATTAGAAGAACATGAAAATTAAAAATAAAAATCCAATTATTAATTTTAGACATATAGTTATAACATAAATATTTTTTTTAATAATTAGTCTAAAAAAATTATACTCTTTTTTTAAGAAACAAGCTCGGTCCTGCGGTTTTATCGGCCTTAAATTTAAATTCCTCGCATAGGTTTAATGTGGAAATCCTAAATTTAAATTCCAAATCCAAACCGATTCATTCATTTATTTAACAATCAACTTAAACAGCCCATTTTTTTAGTAGAATAAAAAATATTGTTTAGTTAATTAGCTAATATCAAAAAGTCCGGTGCATGTGTCGTTCTCGGTTCAGCAACAGCACTCTTATGCAACTCCATTATAATCATAAATAAAATATAATGAAAAATAATATATACATACTGTACTATTTTATTACAATTAAAACAATAGATCTATCTATTGTTTAAATAGATGGTGTTTCAAATTGCTCCAAAATTAGTAGATCTTCTCATTATTGAAAAAAATACTTACAAGTTTTATGGTTTTATTTAATTAGTTGTAATCATCAATTGCGAAACTGCAAAAACCATGGCGCCACCAAAGTCGCTGCTTTTTAAATTATTGTCCTGAAAGTTCTATATAGAACTTACTACAGAAATGGCACCTACAGACTATACTACAGAAATGGAGAATTGATGGGATGCACCCGTTGCGGCTTGCAACGTTCTAAAGTCGCCGGGCCAATCTGTCAGCACTTAACTCGACGGGTTATGCATGAGCGATCCCGTGCCACCGCATTTATCGGCGGTGGAAAAACATCTTGAGTTTTTCTACTTTTTACTTTCAGGGATCAATCTATATAATACGGTTAATCTCTTTAACAAACATGGGGAAATTAAACGAAAGAAAACCATTAAATTTAAACTTATTTTAATTGAACGCAAATCTAATGCATCTAATAATGAGTCTGCATAACAAAAACACGTGTGTTGTATTAATCTTACTCATATCCGTATCCGTACTATATAATATTATAAATGCGAAAGTTTGTATGGATATATGGATGTATGTATGGATGTTTGTAACTCTTTTATGCAAAAACTACTGGTGATCGGCACCATGAAATATTGCATAGACGTTGTCTGGGACACCAGAAAGGACATAAGGTACCTTTCATCCAGAACGCGGACGAAGTCGCGGGCACCAGCTAGTATTAGTTTTATAAGACGTTGTATTTTTTAATTTAAATTTTTAGATAATCCCTCGACAACAGCATCTTTTTCTGAGTGAAGGGTTAGACTCAAATTAGGTACTTACATAATATTAAGTCTTTTTCTGTATCTCTGACAGCGTGTATAATAAATATCATGACAAATCGGTTGAGTAGTTATTAAAGCATGAAAGCTTAACAAACAAACACACTTTCGTGTTTATATTAGTTAGGGTAAAAGTAAATTTAATCATAATTATGTACAGTACTCATCCAAATTCCTTTGTGTCAGGTGCCTGAAAGAAACAAAACAGCGTGGCGAAACGTAAAAACCTCAACACTTTTACGTCTTCCCATAAAACAGGAGAGGGCATATACATAAAAACACAGCAAACTCGACCACAAAAATGTTTTCTGTCCTGTCTTGTTGCGAACGGATATTAGACAGTTTTATGTGCTCCGGCTTATGATAAATGTTGTGGGAAATAAGTGAAAGGACTCTAAATCCCGATCCATTGACGAGTGGATAAAGGTTCGTATAGCAAAACATTTTTCTTAATAACGAACTGAAACACAAAAATAGGCTTTTTCTGAGTCCAGGATCAATTGGTTTTTTTTTTCTATGTTAAAGTTATCAGAACGGCTAAAGTTATATTTGATGGTCCTATTGGGTTACGAGTACCTATTGGGTTGGCAAATAAGTTCATTCGGTTTGCACTAATACTAACTTTGTTTCGTCATTCTTTTGTCAATTTTAGTTTTTAATTTGTCTTTTAATTAGAGGTAATTAATCACTGTGATTTTAAGAACATGCAAATTCCAATGTTTATTTAGTATACTTGTACCAAGTAATAAGCTAGCACAAGTTATACACAACATGGATCGAGCTTAGAATTTAACTTGATGACGCACAGGAAAACTGTAGTGAGCAAACATTTGGGTACTAGTGTGAAATTGCGATGCTGAGAGGTAAAAGTTTTTTGTATACTCATTTAACAAAAACTGTGCAATTCCGAGAACTGTTTTGTCCACTAAGGGTTTTCAGCGTTGGATTTTGAGATTAGAGTTGTTTTTTGAATAGACTAGAAATCTCGTACTCATGCGATCTGAAAATATAATTCGTACATTATTCGTTATCTACTGATGTACGGTGCTTATTTTTACTACACAAATGGCGGTATCTAAACTAAAACTAAATCTGACTGAACTGAATAACTGAATAACAGGTTAGGAAGAAGCCAAATTTGTAATCCAAAAACGAAAGGAATACAAGTGCTCTGTGCTCCTTTATAGGTCCACAGAGCACTTGTATTTCAGGTAAGCTATGAGGCTACGACATCCCAATACGCACGATAACATATCAACACAATCGCTGCTTAAAAACTAAAAACCATAAACAATAAACCAAAAAAAATTCAAAAATGTTTTTATGCAAAAATACAATCACAGCCCTTCATATTGTATGTTGCAAAAAGGTTTATTAATTAATTTAATTTAATTAATAATAATATTAGTTTTTATTATATAAATTATATTAATTTTTTTCGATTAGCTCTCTTGTAAAAAGTGTAATTTTGATTTGTGGCCCTTTAGTTTTTAAGCAGCGACATCTGCTTTAATAAAAAATATCAATCTTTTCCACCTTTTAAAGAGAAGTAAAATCTGAGAGGTTTTTTGAGAGAGAGCTACTAAAATGTAGTCCAGTGAATTCGAAAACTATTTCGAAATTAAGACAAATATTTCCGCGGTTTTTCTATATAGGTAGGTATTGCTGGCATAAAAATTCATATGTGTCAACTCAAACTAATAAAAGAATGATACCCTTTCGGAAACTAGATTGACACAAAACCTAGTCGCTGACATCGCGGCCTCAAGTGATAAATCAAATATTGAGAAAACTTCAGAAGATCTCTGGGGATTTAACGATACGCGGGAGAAAGGCTTTCCAATAACCCAACATATGAATATCTAAATCGCAATACATACAAATAAGATGAATTGCATTATTATTGTACCGCAGATTGTATCGAGTATAATATCTTCAGAAAATAAAAATCAAATTAAATTTAATGAACTAAAGTCAGTTTAAACTAGGTTCAAATTACCTGAAGTCTACTATTAGTGACTAAATAATAATAGTTACCTATTATTATATGTAGGATAAATATTATTTATATTTTATACAGGATTTCGAAGGTAGGGAAAATAATAGTTTTTAATTTTGCTATTCGATATTGATTATTAATTATTTATACAAATAATGAAATCGTAAACAATAAGCCATGTCTGTAGATTAATTTTCTTTTTAAAAAAAAAAGCAATTTTATAGGTATTTATTTTACCACGGTCAAAAAAATTGTTTTACAATTTTTGTCTGTTTGTCTATACGTTTGTTCACGCTAATCCAGGGCAGCTAACCAATTTGAATGGGATTTTCACAGATGTATTGAGGATTACTTGGATTAACATATAGAATACTGTTATAACATTAATATAGAAAGTGTTAGGTTCCTGTTGGTTTTTCAAAAAACAACACAAAATAATAAAAATAAAAAAAAAGTTGTTATGTTATTCTGAAATAAAGTTTATGTTAAAAATAAAAAAATTTATACTACAAAAATGATTTTTTAATTAAAAATACATTGAAGGCATTGAAGTTAAAATAAGAAACAATGATAATATTTCCTTGATTTCCATCAAATAAATTGCTTTAAGGACCGGCGGCGACGTGTGTAAACGCCGAGTGATGATTACTCGAACCAAATATAAACATTTCACATTTCCACTTTGAATTATGTTGTCTTTGTACCTTTCACGTTCTATCCAATTATTTTTAATAATCTAATAATATTATTGTTGGCGAGTGACGGGGAATTTGATATAGTTTTTGATGAAGAAAACCATCAATTTACTATAAGCAAGTTGGCTACAACTTATAGTTTGGCAAGTTTTCATCGTAAAATACAGAAATGCCTACCGTCTTTCACAAAATTAAATGTTGAATAGTTTTGTGCATGTCGCTTAATTTATCAAATGTAATTTTGTACTTGTGTGTATGTGTGTGTATGTGTATGTATGTATTGATATGTATGTATGTATGTATGTATATGTATGAGTGGATGCGTGTGTGTGCATATGTACAGTATAATATTTTTAAAATACATACCTATCTTATATGTTATGTATGATTCGAGTGTGTTTGCAAATATAATGGTAAATATTTATTGAAAATTAGTATGTATGCATAATAGATGTATAAGAATTTTTTTAAATTTCTTATAATGTAAAGGGTCGACAATGAAATGAAATGTTGTGTATACCTGTAATTGGAATTCACATCAGACCAGGGGCCGTACTATCACCTCTTAAAGCGATGCAAAGACGATTGAGTGAGGGAGATGTCGCCTTACATCATGTATTGCGCCATCTCGTTTACTCACTCGTTTTTGCATCGTTTTAAGAGGTGATAGTAGGCCCTCTATCACCTCTTAAAGCGATGCAAAGACGATTGAGTGAGGGAGATGTCGCCTTACATCATGTATTGCGCCATCTCGTTTACTCACTCGTTTTTGCGTCGTTTTAAGAGGTGATAGTAGGCCCTCAGGACCAAATGTATTATTGTATTGTATTGTTGTGTCTTCTGTTGGTGTACCTTATAAATAAATAAACTAATTACGCACAGGATAAATTTAATTACAATGTATAATTAGTAATGTGAAGACAGAAAATTCGAATTGTAATTTTGTGTATTCCACAAAGAGAGAGTAAGGTTTATGCGGCTGTTACTTGATAAACAATTATGTATCCGCTTTGGACCATTTAAATATTTTATGTCATGAATTAATGAAACTCTATATGTACTTAATTCTATCATGATTATTTTCAATGCGATGACTGAAATATTAGAAATATTTTTTTTATAATTTCATAATACACCTTATCATGGGGGGCAAGATTGAGGGGAGAAGAGGAGTCGGCAGAAGGCAAATGTCTTGGCTAAGGAACATCCGGCAATGGACCGGAATTGCGGGAGTGGAAGAGCTGTTCCGAGTGGCCCGTGACAAGGAGGCCTTTTCGAGGGTAATCGCCAACGTCGGGGAGACCTGATAGGGCACTTGAAGAAGAAGAATACATCCCAGTAACTGTTGCACGAGACTTCCCGCGTAATTTTATGAAATACTAGCTGACGCCCGCGACTTCGTCCGCGTTGAAAAAGCAATATATCGCCTGACATCGTTATTGCTATTACACTTAGTTGAGTCCATCGTTATTGCCAGGAGTTAGTTCCTTAATTTTAGATGAACCCTCGGGAGCAGTACTTTTTTCTGGATGAAAAGTACCCTATGTCCTTTCTGGTATCCCTGACAACGTGTATGCAAAATTTCATAGAAATCCATTCAGCAGTTTTAGCGTGAAAGAGTTACATACATCCAAACAAACTTTCGCATTTATAATATTAGTAGGATAGTAGGACTAGCTGGCGCCCGCGACTTCGTCCGCGTGAAGAAAGTACCCTATCGTGTGTCCCGTACGTCTAAATGTTTATCTACCAAGTCACATGAAAATCAGTTAATTCGTTTAAGAGTTATGGAGGAACATACAAACATAAAATACCTACGCTTACAGATTTATTATTAGTATTTATAGCCTATGTTACTCGCTGATAACAAAGCTTTCTATAGTTGAAAGTATTTTTAAAATCGGTACAGTTGTTTTTGAGTTTATTCATTACAAACATACAAATCTTTTCTCCTTATAATATTAGTATAGATTAGAAAAGCATTTTCAATACAAAAATTTCTCCTAATAAAAACTTAGTTAATCCCGAATATTTAAAACTCCTTCTTCTTAGCTATGCCTTTTTCTTACTACATTTACGATAACTCATAATAATAATAAAAAAAGATGCAATATGGCTTTCGGCAAAGTTAACCATATTGTGGTTAATATATAAGTAGCACTTGGATTACAGTTGATTAGTTTCACGACGCTTGCTATAACTCCGGCTACAGCTAACACCGATATACTCTTACTATGGATACCAATAATCTGGAAGAGTTATGCAATATTTTTTCTGCATATTTTTTTATGTTTTATACGCTCAAAGAAAATATTAGTCGTAACGACTACACCTCATTTCTTTATTTTCATAAAGACTAGACAGCGGCTAAAACTCACCAAGAGATATGTAATAAATATCACCAAGAGTTATCAAGAGATTTGATGATAAAAGCCATTATTGAATGGAACCATCATATACCTAACTGTGTGAGAGATTTTAAAACAGTTATTGTTTTCTTGTCAGCCCTAACCTAATATAAAACTCAATTTGTCAAATACTCAATTTAATACAATTTGTTCTATTAATACTCAATTTAATACAATTTGTTTTATTAATACTCAATTTGATACAATTTGCTGATTTTAAAATTTGTCCTATTAATACTCAATTTAATACAATTTGTCAATTTTAAAATTTGTCCTATTAATACTCAGTTTAATACAATTTGTCAATTTGTTCTAGTAATACTCAATTTAATACAATAAGTCAATTTTAAAATTTGTCCTATTAATACTCAGTTTAATACAATTTGTCAATTTGTTCTAGTAATACTCAATTTAATACAATAAGTCAATTTTAAAATTTGTCCTATTAATACTCAATTTGTCCTCTTTTACAAATAAAAGTTATTGTTATTCTTCTTATTATTAGTATATTATCATAAAAAGTTCCTAATAAATTACAAGCCACATCTAGTTCCGTATGCTTTTGTCTGGCTCTGGTCTACTTCAGTAACTTGTTATCTACAGGTTGACAGATTGAACCAATAAAGCTAGAAACAATGTCTGTTGCGGTTAAGTACCTATCAGGTGGAAGATACCATTTGCATAAACTAAAGTGAAGTTGATTGGGAAATTATACTTATTGATGAATTCAGTTTCAAATTAATTACGTTATTAGTCATTGCTACTTCAAATACTAAAAAAAACCTCATATAAGTAGCGACTCTTTCATATGACGACTAGATTTTATTGGTGCCTTGGTCTGCGTATCTTTATATATTATAGCTTATGTAATAAATAAATAAACTGTATAAATAAAATTAATAAATATTGTAATAAATAAACTGTATTTCTGTAAAGTTTCCCCTTGTTCTTCGTACATAACTGAGTTACATAACTAGCTATAAAGTTTCACCAGAATCGGTGTAGTAATTTTTGGGTTTAATACCGATTTTCATGCTTTTTTCACCAATGGCTAGAGTGGTTCTCGATGAAGGTTTTAGTATATAATTTACAAAGTTACGCGGGGGAAGTCGCGGGCAGCAGCTAGTATAAGATAAACAAAAAATTTAAAAATTTTGCAAAAAAAAAAGCCAGCAATCGATCACCAAAACAGATATAGACCGCACTAAAAATGTGAACGCTTTTAATATTCCTTCGCAGCACCGACCCATTAATCAAAACTGAATTATTTTTTTTCTGTCATTAGATTTCACGAGTTTCCCCTTGAGACTTTTAACTAACCCATAAATCTTTGAAATGCCTTTAGAGTTCTCATGTCAAATTTGCTTTTTTTATGTTATAATTTGTTTTATTTTCTACTTAGAAAAAGTCAATGTTTAATGTAATCCGTATACATATTATAACAATTTATTTATCCTTTGCTAGGCAAGTGTGCAATTCTGTGCAATACTGTGCAACTCATGAATGTTGATGACAAATATATTCAATATTTTTTTATATATTATTTTTTTATATATTTCCCTAAAGGGAACAGTACTTTTTTCTAAATGAAAGATCCCTGACATCGAAAATGCAAAATTTTCACGATAATCGGTTCACTAGTCAAGGTGTGAAAGCGTAACAACAATACTTTCGCATTTATAGTATTAGGATTACAATAATAAATCTATATCTATACTAATATTATAAAGAGAGCAAGTATTTTTGTATGTTTGTAATGAATAAACTTAAAAACTACTGGACAGATTTTGAAAATCTGTCCAGTAGTTTAATAAAATAGCGAGTGTTTGTTTTTTTTAATTTTAGTTTGTTCGAGTCCCGGGCGAGTCAAGCGAGTTTTAGAAAATCTTTGAATGCAGTTTTGTTACTTTTTAAAAATAAAGGAATGTCTCCTTTATGTAAAATGAGCCATCTTAAGGATTTAAGGTAGTTTCCCTCCAGGGCCCGACTTATTTTTCCACACTATATACTAAAAAATCCAATACCAAATATTTTCATTTTTTTTTTACTAAGAACAACTTTTCTAACAATTCAATTAACAAAGTAATTTCTAAACTCACATACAGTACAAATTAATAAATTCGAAATTGTGTAACGTAGAAATGTATTTAAAGAACATTCCTTTGGGAGAACTAAACGAGATTAAATTTCTTACATTGGACTCGGTCTGAGTTAGTTCTGAGTTGTTTTTATATTAATTAAACTTATAACTCTTCCGGGAACATTCTACTATACATGTTTCAAATAATGAATATTTTAGTTTTGGTAATACATCCATACAAAATCTTATCTATCTATACTAATATTATAAAGCTGAAGAGTTTGTTTGTTTGAACGCGCTAATCTCAGGAACTACTGGTTCGAATTGAAAAATTCTTTTTGTGTTGGATAGATCATTTATCGAGGAAGGCTTTAGGCTATATAACATCACGTTGCGACTAATAGGAGCGAAGAAACAGTCGAAAATGTGGAAAAAAACGAGGAAAATTATTCATCTTTGAGGGCTTCCGTTGCGTGCGCTGCGAAACCCGTTCGAGATACCCAAATGATTCCCAAAATAACTATTCCACGCAGAAGAAGTCGCGAGCACCAGCTAGTATAATATAAAATTCTCGTGTCTCAGTGTTTGTAACTAACTAAGTCGCGTACGAAGTTGCGGGCACCAGCTAGGTTCATTTTTTGTTGTTGTTTTTACCAATGAGACAATATTTTAATGTGTATAATAGTAAAAAATTATTGAACTCGGTGTTGACTTTCTGAATACAAAGTGTGAAAGCTAAATGGATAAATAATACTCATAAAGCTATAGAATACGAACACTCCGCAGGTTTTTAACCCGACATACAAAAAAGGGTTCATACTGACGTTTTAGCGAACGCAGACAAAACAAGCTATAAGAAATTGGAGATTTTATGTAAATAAAGTTAAAATATAATTGTCCTTTCATTATGAAACTAGCGACCCTGGCTCCTGGCTTCTCAAATATGAAATTTTTATACTCCATCCCGTATGGTATTAAGCAAAGATAATTGATTGGTCTCGCTGCGCTCGACTAGATAGAGCGCTATACAAAAGCAATAGCTCCGAAAATGTGGCAACTTTTTACTGTAGTGTGTATAAAAAATCGTCACTTTTTATCACTTTTTACCCAGTTTTATTATATTTTTACACAGTTTCACTACGCAAACTGATATTTTATTATGCCTAAAATTTAATAAAACATTCGGCACGTATACATAACAGACAGTTTGCAGTGTGACTGGTTCGGGTACGCCGGATTCGGCGTACTATTTTATGCCGCATTTTACAAGTACGACGGCGGTATCTAGTCGAATGCAGCGAAACCAATTATTTATCTATGGTATTAAGGATAAGGGTTTATGAAGCGATAGGGAATTTCTTTTAATAAACCATACCAAGTTTCTATAATTCAACAACTTGTTAAATATATGAGTAGGTCAATAGTTTGGCAGAAAGACGGTTCCACTAGACTACGTGCTTTAGTTACTGACATCTCTCTAAAACTGGAGAGGTTGGTGCTCTGCCAAACATACAAAGTACTAGCTTGCTTACACATCCCGGAACACAGCTTAGTCACATTTCAACGCCTGTACAGTGGAACAACTTCTAAAGAAATACCTTTCAGAGTTCTTAATTTCAAAGGTTTTTTGACCACCATTTTAATTACCAACTAGCATTTGCCCGCGACTTCGTCCGCGTCTCTTCTTCTTGGATGTTAAAACATTTATTCAATTTTTATGGCTATTTTGCTTTCAGGCTTTAAATTTTTTTTATTTTTTTATTTCTAGATGATCCTTCTGAAAATTCTGCGTTTAAAGCCTACGAATAAATTATTTATAAATTATTTATTCGTAGTTTAAAGCCGTCTTATTTATCTTTTTGTTATAAAGTGTTTTTGTGCACAGGCCGGTGGGTATACATGATGGATTCCTCTTATAAAAAATAGGTAGGTTGACAAATCGCTCGATCTTAAATGTCCACAGGATCACATTGATATAATAAATAATAATAAGATATAAAATTAGATGGGAAACGAGCTGTCGAACAGGGATTTAGGGAAAACGAATCACAAGTTCATATTTCTATTTGATCATATTTCTAGTTGATTTTCGATATTTCTTGATCATCGAATACCTAGAAATATATTACTCAAGGTCATCGTTCAGATATTATTATGATTACTGCCTGACATACAAGCTTGTGAATGCAGAACGCAGTGTGCCCTGCCTATAACTAAAATATGATCAGTAGTATGTAATAACAGCCTATAAGTTATGGAAAACTCCTTACAAGCTGTCGTACTGTGTCTTACCAATATATTCAGAAACCGGTTCGGTTACATCACCTAAATGCAAGTAATACAACAGAGAGGCTTGCTATTTGGCTTTAGATTTCGATATAATGGTACTCGTAGCTGACATATTCAGCTGCATGCTCTTGAGAATCAAGGATAGTGTGGTTGTGAATAAACCTCGCATTTCCTACATATAAAATTTGTCGGAACGTCTCAAACAACCCTTGAAATAATCAAAGAGAATATATGTGTGTTGCCAGTGATGACATTATGGTACTACTACAGGCCTCGTAAGAAAACTCAATGTCGCTCAACGAGCTGTGGAGAGAGCTATGCTCTGGGTTACTCCGCGAGATATAATCAGGCATGAAGAGATCTGTAGACGCACGAAAGTTACCGACATGAGCCGGCAATCAGTAAGTTAAAGTGGCAGTGGGCAGGACACTTAATAAGAAGAGTCGATGGCCGCTTGGATCTGAAGTTTCTCTAGTGGAGATCGACAAAGCGGGCAGACAATATGATAAGTGCTGAGGGTCATCGGTGGATCCAAACTGCTTGTGTATGAACTGCTATTATATTTTTATTTCTAAATCATATAATAATTATATGATATATGAGTAGCCCTAAAGACCTTAATCTATTATAACATTCAATTTATCAATAAGTACTAAACACATAAGCAATAAGGAATACCTACTTAACGGTAGTAAAAATGTAATTTAAATTAATATTTAAAAAAAACCTTAATAAACAGGTTCTTTATTTTAAATAATAAAATGAATTTATATAATAATAAAGTTTTCTTAATTAATAAAATATCGCTATTACTTATACCTTAAGTCGTTCTATCCTGTCTGCATGTCTATTGAATTATTCAATGGCAACCCTTCCCCGATATTCAAGCCTTTTCAAAGAAAGTTTCATGGTTAAAGAGAGATATGATCTATATTTGCATACAGCGAAAAATATGATAAAATATTCAGTGAGCTCCCACTCATTCCCACTTGCATATTTTAAGTTGAAGATAATAAAAAAAATGTACTTAAAAGTTTTAGTAATTATTATGCTAAAGCCGGCGATCAAGAGGAGTTGATTAAAAGCCATGAAAAACTTTCGTTTTTTAAATATCAAACACAGAGTACTTTAAATTTATTAAATTCCTTTTTACGAAGCGTTAATGTATTCATAATTTAGTATTTTAATTTTAAAAATGCAAAAGTACAGTGAGGCGCTTTCTTTATAATTATTATTTCTTATGTTAAAGTCGATAGATAGGCTGACGGTATGCTTGATGGTAGGTAATTACCGTCGCCTATAACACAAGCAACGCCATAGTTAAGTGAGTATAGCGTTGTGGTCGATCATAGTGGGGATGAAGATAAGAAATTAGAATAGGGATATATGGTCTTGGTCGGTGGTCTTGGGGGAGAGTGCCGCCCGTCGTAAGGTTCCGCGAGATGGCCGGCGTACCTTCACTCACGGGTACGCCGAGGTTCGCAGTATTCCCCGCGTGGGATAGCCGTGGCGGGGCACCGAAGTCGTGTAATAATTTCCCCACAACCCCATCAACGGCCGCGATAGAAAGAAATTGGTTGGGTTTTAGCCGGTAGGAATCCGGCATAACTGTCCCCTACACTAGGGAATTTCAATAGGGCTATTCCAATAGGGCACCAGCTATCTAAAAATAAAATTCCAACTCTTGCCAAAAGTATAATGACATGCAATGTATGTAAAGCGTTAAATTTCTTTATATATTTTGTTATATCTTTTATTTTTTTGACGCGGACAAAGTCGTAGGCTACTGCTAGTATTTCATAAAGTTGTGTTGAAGTATTCTACACCATTCGTAAGTATGGTGGTGGACTATTACACTCGGGAAACGCGGCGAAACTTAGCCATAAAACTGCAGAGCCCCGAGGCGGCTGCCGCGCTTATTGGTTATCCTAATCCTATAAAACTAACCCAATAAATAAGGCGCATTTAACAATAGCCATATCTTAAAAGAACTCTTTAAATTTATTATTTTTTATCTCAGTAAGCTGTTACGAGTAAATGTGGCTAGCGTTGAGAGCTTACAAAATCTGAGATTAGCTTATGTAAGCTCGAAGTGGGTTACTGCCTGTTGTTAAAGATAATGCTTACACTACAAAAGTATGTACTCGTTCAAAATATTTTTACCGGCTTTTCGTTGTTCGTCTACCATATTTATTTTTAAGTGTACCTAAAAATTGCAAAAAAATATGTAGTATTAGGAAATTTAAAACAACTAATCTCTATCTAAAACTAAGTTATATACATATATTTACAAATTGTATATATTAAGCTTCGGTCCCCTAGGTAGAGTCCCAAGCATGCTGGCTGCTTTACCTAGTTGTATAGCAAGGCTAATTGGTTGACCAAGGTAATAGCCTCTGGAATAGCCGGTTATGTCGACCAAACGTTTTGACAAAATGTTAAATTCTTAATAAATCTTAATAAAAAAGACGAAACCAATGCTACGTAATCGGTTACGTGTGAAGGATTATTTTTCTTGCTACGAAATTTATTACGTACAAAGAGGTTTTATTCTTCCTACAAACTAGTTACGTACGACCGCCTACGAAACCAATGCTACGAAACCAGTTTCTGACACATCTTTGCATTTGTGGGAAAGGGACAAGGGACACACATTTTTCAGGCATTGCTATTGGCTGGGGGTCTGATCCGGTTAACCGAAGTAGTGGGAATGGACCAGAGAAAAAATGACTCACTACTTCGGTTGATTTGTTCGACCGAACTACTGGGAAAAAAAAGTCTCACTAGTTCGGTCAACCGAACTGTTAACCGAACTACTGGGAATACACCAAAATAAAAATAACTAAGTTTCTACGCCGATTTAATTTCCTACCTAACATCATATGAAATTTAGCAATAACTCTCTTCTAATCACGGTCTAAAGTAGATAAGTGTTATTTGAAAATTTCTGGTCATAGCAACCTTTAAAAGTATTGCCGAAAAGGGAAGGTTTTAAAGGATTACACAGATTACAGGAAGGGAATCGCAGAAAATGAATCTGATTTTTGTGAGAGTCGGTGTGAGTATTTCGTAGAAAAAGCTGAATGAGGGTTCATCGTAAGTATTCGTAACTCTTATGTCAGCAGTAATGTGTACCAAACACGTAATGCTGATTAAATTTGGGGTTATATGTGTATTTTGCGAGTGAGGCTATGTGTGAGATTCCCATATCTTAAAATTAATGAATTCGCCTCCATTCATGTAAATTCCCTTTTACTCGGTGCTACCTATACTTCTATATTAATATTACCTATACCTATTTTGAACCAATTTTGAAAATTCTAAAAAAAAATTCTTTTACCGCATGAACCGTATAGCATATGAAAACAAACGCTATATTTTATATGAAGTTGCGCGGGCGAAGTCGTGTGCAACAGCCAGTTTGCTATATATTGCCGCAGCCACCAGACGGCCTAAAAATTTTATTAAGGCGAAAACCAATGTGTCCTGCCACTAATTCTCTCAAAGAAGAGAGAGCTCATCAAAGAAGAGTAGCTCATTAAAAAAATCCATAAAAATGCAAAGTTATTTCATCACATGTTACCTGAAGAAATAAAATCAGTATACGAATTACAGCCTGAATATAAAACCTTAATAACGATGGTAAATTTTGTCTAAATCCGCGGTTACGTTATTTCACTTTTACTGCTGGGCGTAAACCGTGACAGCTGTCTTGTAAAAAAGTTTATTCAAATGCTGGGATTTATTGAGTTACTATATTTGGATTCCGTCCCTCGCTAGTCCGCTTTAAGTGACTTTTCATAACATTCCCATTGTTAGTTCAACTTCAAGCTAAATTGAATTCAAGGTAATTTGACGACACGTTTGGTCTAGTGGCTAGTAACTCTAGCTGTTAACCAAGCGGTCGCCGGTTCGAATCCCGCTAGGGACATATGTTTATGTGTTAACATTTACCTTTGCACATGAGTCATGGATGTTTTGTATTTATAATAATATGTATGTATTTACAAAAAAAAAGGATTGTATGTAGTATATCAACTGTCTGGTACCCATAATACAAGCATTAAGTTGCTTACTTTGGAACTAGATGGTGTTGTGTGGAATGTGTGAATAAAACAAAATATATTGGGTACTTGTTTAAATGTTCACATTTGCCGTAATCAACAATGAAAATTAAATAATTGTTTTAATGGTTTATTCAACACAATAAAGGAAAGATTGAGTAAGCAAAAGAGATGAAAAAATTGGAACGTAAAACAACAAAAAAACATCTTAAGGTGACGCTCCCAAAACGCTCTCTGTGGGCGCACAGCGCGGTACTGAGGAACACTCGCATACATTCCCTTTCGAACACAAATACGGTTCGATTAAGGTTGAATATCGAATGATCCATTTCTCTGTTTTTCTTGCATAGAACTAAAGGACGTAAGTCTCAAATCAAATTTAATTTATTATGAGAATAATAATCGTTCTAGGTAAATTTTGTCTTGATAATAACTAATAAACCTCATTTTCTTTCTATGAGTATTTATTTTGCATATGTAACTAAAGTTGCTCCTAAGATAAAAGAAAAAATATCGATAAAATGACTCAATTTTAAAAAATAAAAGTATCGAGTAAATTTCCACTAATTGTGTTTCTGTCTTGACATTGACTAGAAAAAGGTTTAAAATATAATATAATTTAAGTTTTACATTGATGTGATATTTGGTTTACTTACAGTTTTACGGCAAACAATCATAATGTTTAGGGAGCGGGGCCTTAATAGGATAAACATTAAAGTTGAAATATAAAACAAATATTATACAGTACAGAAATAAAGAAAGTCCATCTAGTCTATCAAGTCCATCAACTCTATCAAGTCCATCAAGAAGTCCCTCGCTTGATGGACCATCAAGTGGACGGTCAGCCTGTCTGTCGACCTTCACATTTAAAAAAGTCAATATAATTTAGCTAGTGCCCGCGACTTCGTCCGCGTTCTGGATGAAATGTACCCTATGTCCTTTCTGGTGTCCCAGACAACGTGTATGCAAAATTTCATGGTGATCGGTTCAGTAGTTTTTGCGTGAAAGAGTTATATACATCCATACATACATACATACATACATACATACATACATCCATATAAACTTTCGCATTTATAATATTAGTACGGACAACGAAGTATGGATTTTGTCATTTACATTTGGTTAACAACATAATTCAGTAAACCGGGTTATGTGAACCCCATAAGTTTCGCTTCCTTCTTCGCTGGGGGAATGGTAAACGGTAATTTGAGCAGGAATTTCACGTAAATATCGTGCAAGGTTAAAGCACAGTTTCAAAGTTACGCTAAGTGAAGATCGAGGCCTGTTTAACATAAAATGTCTTCCCTCCCCCATCTTCTAAGGTACTGTTTTTGTTCGAGAAGATATTATAGTGAGTGTGTCAAACAGAAAATGTGTTTTCAAGTGTCGAATAATACATATAAAATGTCGTTTAACATACTTAATAACATATTTTTTTAAATTATTGATTTAAAAATTAAATTATTTAAAATTAATTAATTTAAATTATTGATTTCCTTTGATGATCCCGATGTCTCTAAGTTAGTGGTCCTAGGTTAATTTACGGCACGAAAATGAACTTCTCAAAGTTTGCTCTGAACTTGGACTAGCAAGTTAGCAAAATTTAGTGGCAAGGCATATTGCATTTTGCAATCATAAATTGGGCAGCGCGTCTGGCGGCAGTAGCCACTCCCTTACATAAGACCACTAAGAAATAATAACACGTGTGCTTTTGTGTTTCGGTATCCCTATCCCCTTCCTTATTCTTAATCTTATTAAAGTCATATATAAATATTGAAACATAATCCATTCAACGAGCTATGGAAACGGCTATGAATAGAAAAGGACTATGAATGAAGGGCCATACATAGACATAGGTACATAAAAAAAAACTTAAAAGACACAGCATAATGCAGGCTATGCTCGGGGTTACACTGCGAGATCGAATCAGAAATGAGGAGATCCGCAGACGTACGAAAGTTACCGACATAAGCCGGCGGATTAGTAAGTTGAAGTGGCAGTGGGCAGGGCATTTTCTTTGTCTTAAATATTTTAAAGTGATTCATTAAAACTTTTGTCTAAATATTTTTAGTTACATTCCTGTATTTATGTACGTTTATGGGATTTGAGTAGGATTTGAGGCAGTATTTCCACAAGAGAGGTTGCCTTGTGTTATAAGCGCACCTGGCTTTATTTAGATATTAGCATATTTGCAATTGTAATTTAGTTTGTGCATTGTATTATTAGGAACTAAATAAATATATAAATAAATATCTTCACACATTCCACACAGCACCATCTAGTTCCACAGTAAGCAACTAATGCTTGTATTATGGATACCAAACAGTTGATATACTACATAAATTACTTTTTTTCTAAATACATACATACTATTATAAATACAAACATCCATGACTCAGGTACAAAGGTAAAACGTCAACGTAGACGTCAACACATAAATATTTAGCCCTAGCGGGATTCGAACCCGCGACCGTTTGGTTAACAGCCAGGATCACTAGCCACTGTTTGTAAGAAAGCTTACTAATTAAGAAATATCTAATTAATTTAAATAAATAATAAAGCAGATATTAATCGCGAACCCTTTCTTTAATTTACTTCCTCTTCCCGACGTATAATGATTTAAATTGTTTGCTCCCTTTTGTGTCTTGGATATTTAAGTAAAATAATTGGAGCAATAAATCTTTATAATTAATTTGAGTTATAAGCTTTCTAACAAACAAAATATAAGTATTTAAGATGTGTTTTGCTATTTCAGTAAAGTTTCATCATACAATTCCTGGCCTACATTTGAAATTTATTTAGCACTAGCTGATGCACGCGACTTCGCCCGCGTAACTTTATAAAATATAGCCTAAAGCCTTCCTCGATAAATGATCTATCCAACACAAAAATAATTTTTCAATTCGAACTAGTAGTTCCTGAGATTAGCGCGTTTATACAAACAAACAAACAAACTCTTCAGCTTTATAATATTAGTATAGATAAGAAACATCATTTTCTTCGATGTATTATGTAGTAATGCATCTTGGTGTCGATAAAAAATCCCATTCTCTAAAGCGTACACTAAAACGACACTTGTGCTAATAGCCATATAAAAAGTTGGGGCCCTCTTTATATGCCCGATAGCGAGCTCGTATGATTTATGAGATCCTATCACGCGTCTTATAAAACCATAAGTTTTGCATGACATCATGTATGACTAGTCTTCAGGTTTTACATAGTACCTACATAAAAATATAGTTAACTGTTGTTCAAAGGTTTACATCAAAAGTAAGCTCATATAACCCAATTTTTTTCAAAGTTCTAGTAAATAGGCATCTTCTGGGTGAGCTCGCTCCATCATAAGCCTCATCCTTTGCTACATAGCTGGATGTCAACCAAGAGCAAATCCATCTTTAATAAAAAAAACATAGATAAATTATTGGTCTCGCTGCGCTCGACTAGATACCGCCGTCGTACTTGTCGTATCCGAGCCAGTCACACTGCAAACTCTCTGTGATGTGTACGTGCCGAATGTTTTGTTAAATTTTAGGCATAAGTAATAAAATACCAGTTTACGTAGTGAAACTGTGTAAAAATATAATAAAACTGGGTAAAAAGTGATAAAAAGTGACGACTACAACACACACTACAATAAAAAGTTGCCACATTTTCGGAGCTATTGCTTTTGTATAGCGCTCTATCTAGTCGAGGGCAGCGAGACCAATCAATTATCTTTGAAAAAAAAATTACAAACAAGTAGTGTTCGCTTGAATATCTAGCTTACCCTATCAAATCGAAGCCTATAAATACAAACCGGAAATTCTAGACCACAAAAAACCTCACTAAATCCCCATTGGATTCTAATGAAACCGTAGTCGAACTTTTTGCTCGTATTTTTAGTTGGCATTTTGAGGACTACTCTAATTAATGAAGTAACTTCGAGTTCAGCTTTTAGTTTGCTACCTAATAACTGTTTAATTGGTGGCATTTACTTGTATTTGGGACAATTCTGAATTTATGAAAGGATTTCGAGTAGTTGGTTTTGTAAATTTAGAGGGTTTCGTATGGAATACTAAACAGAAACGTTTAATAATTTAGGAAGAGATTTCGGAGAGTTAAACGCGTATTTATTGGGTAACATTGCATTGTAGCTTTAAGGTATCTATGTAAACTCGACAAATAAAGTGCTTTATCACCCTAAGATTGAACATTCTTTGTATGTTGTAGAATGATAAGGTCTGTTCTCCTTTGAAAATTCAAAGTGACAATTTCTATTGCTATCTTTATTAGCGATGACAAATTATGTCAATCAGTAATCAATAGCCTATTTCAAATCTAATCCTTAGCGAATTTTGAAATGAATTTGTAATCGAAACTGATAACGCACTTTTCTTGTCTGCTTTACATCTATTGGTACAGTCACTTGCAGATATACAAATTCAAACCTTTGTTATCTTGCTTGTTTGTTATTTAATTATTGTTAACTGTGTTACAGTTAATATTAAGTGTTAGGTTAAATATTAATGTGCTCGCGATCATTTGGGTATCTCGAACGGTTTTCGCAGCGCACGCAACGGAAGCAATTTTCCCCGTTTTTTCCACATTTTCGACTGTTTCTTCGCTCCTATTAGTCGCAACGTGATGTTATATAGCCTATAGCCTTCCTCGATAAATGATCTATCCAACACAAAAAGAATTTTTCAATTCGAACCAGTAATTCCTGAGATTAACACGTTCAAACAAACAAACAAACAAACTCTTCGGCTTTATAATATTAGTATAGATAAGTCTCAGTTAATATTAAATATTAAGTATAATATTATTTTATTCAATTTTAAGTTATATATATTTACATATTATACAAAATAAAGCTTCGGTCCCAAGCATGCTGTATGGCAATGCTAATAGTCAGTCCGAGGTAATAGTCAGAATGATTTGTTAACAATGATGATACGAAGTTCGCCGGGTCAGCTCGTGTGATAATTATATCATACGAGTTGACCCGGCGAACTTCGTATCCATGTGGTATTATCCACTTTTTCTGTGTATCCACTTTAAAAAAGATTTTTTCGTACCTTCAAATCAAAAAAGTGTCAAAATCCACCAATCCCTCTTAATACTTATATAGCGATGACCAGTGACATATTCGCTTTTATTTGATTTTCACAATGACATCCGCAATTACTTAAATATACAAGTCAATAGTCTCATAACCAATCAGAATTATTCATTTTATAAAAATTTATTTTCATCGTTGACTCGTTGACTTTTTTTCTGTTATTAAACTTTCGCAGTACGATGGCGGTTGATAACGAGAACTAAACAAATGGACGCATTACTGTAACAAATTGTTGAGAGCTCGAATAGAATTCGAGGCCATTAAAGTGATTTTGGTCCAATTCATTTACCGCGCAAATAGTTCGCCATGAAAGGTTTCTTAAATATATTTAACTGATAGAAACTAACTGTAAAAGGTCAAAAGTGTTCAAAATTATATCGAATGGATTTTTTTGAATCGAGACGAGATATGTTTTTGGGTAGATTTGAATCTAAAAATTCTTAACGAGTCAATTTTTTTTTTCTGTCTCGGTAAATTCGAAAATAAAAGCAAACAAAGATGTGCGACAGAGACTGCATTAGGCGTACTGTGTAACGTAATAGAGAAGGACGTAGCTTGTTTTTAGTTTTTTTATTAAGGATATCCATGATCATATTTTAATAGGCAAAACAGCGATTTATTTTCTCATATTTACTTTTCGTGTGATAAACAGATGGACGAAGGACAGTCTCTCTTCGGATCTTGTGCTAAAAGGGATACCTACTTAATGTACTGTAGACCACAATGAGACAAATAAGCAGGACTTAGAGACTCTAAATTCACAAGTGAAGCATCCTAAGTAAACCTCTGCTTTTCTCTATACGTTACTCGTAGATCAGTTAAATATGTACTTTATTTCTCAGGACCTCTGTCCATTTCTTCCATTTAATAAGACTTTACCACTGCACTTATTTTGAATGCTTCACCGTTTGAAAGGTAGATACTTATTCCAGATTAACATAGGCTATAATATATTATTATGTATAATAAATCCTCCATTGCATTCGAACTAACTAAGCTGGTCAGCTTATAAAATAACTAGCTGGTGCCCGCGACTTCGTCCGCGTTGAAAAAGCAAATATCGCCTGACATCGTTATTGCTATTATACTTAGCCAGGAGTTAGTTTCCTTAATTTTAGATAATCCCTCGAGAGCAGTACTTTTTTTCTGGATGAAAAGTACCCTATATCCTTTCTGGTTTCCCAGACAACGTGTATGCAAAATTTCATGGTGATCGGTTCACTTTCGCATTTATAATATTAGTACGGACGGATTCTAATTTAGCCCTTTTATGTAACATTTTTTGGCTTGTATTTCTACAATGGTATACAACTTTTATACATTTTTCAAATATTTTCATTAATCAAAATATCATTGACTACCTGGTGCCCGCATTTTGGATGAAAGGTAACCCTATGTCCTTTCTGGTGTCCCAATCAACGTGTATGCAAAATTTCATGGTGATCGGTTCAGTAGTTTTTGCGTGAAAGAGTTACAAACATCCATACATACATCCATACATCCATACAAACTTTCGCATTTATAATATTGTAGGATTATACGTGGTTACTGTTGCCAAGACCAGGAGAAATTCAATTGGTTTATAGATGCTGGATCGTTTAATTGAAGCGAATTCGCTTGTAAGCGCTTTCGGCTCATATTTGACTTCTCCATTAGCCTATATCTAGCATGCACACTGCACAGATTGGTAGGTTAACCTAACTTAATTTAGTTATTAAGCTGAGACAAAGGTATTATTAGACGTGTGTGATAATAATACCTTGGTGGCTACTTCTATTAAGTCTTATGTCCATTAATTCGGTTGACAACCTAGTTTTAAAGTAAACAGCTTAGAATTTTTTTTGGCAAAGTAGATAATGATAAATAAAAAGGATATATTGTACGTAGTTATGCAAATATCGAGCTAAGTAAATATTAATGTTTGCCTGTTATTTATCTAGGTATATATAAATTTAAAAAGTTTTTTTTTATAATTCTAATGTTTAAGAGCTACGTGGTGCCAGACTTACCCCATTTCGGAATGGCTGGTATTTCAGGTATGAATGCTGTTTTATATGCTTATTACCGTTCGTAGTTAAATAAAGACTATTTTCGAATTGAAGTATTTAAGTTGACATTTTCGATATAAGTTAGGTTTGAAAAGAGTCTTTATTTAACTACGAACTCTTTGCATGTTTACTTTGTAAAATTTGCATGTTTACATACCTGAAATACCAGCCATTCCGAAATGGGGTAAGTCTGGCACCACGTAGCTGTTAGTATATAAGAACAAAGCATATTGTAGCTTGTAACGCGTAACGTGTGACATTTGATTTCACTCTCATACCCCATATGAAAACTTATGGAAGTGAACTGATTTTTGGAGTAAATCAGTTCACGCAAGACAACATAATATGTCATATATACCAACCAATAGTTCGACAGCAGCGAGACGTCTTACAGTAAAACAAACCTCGTGAACATGAAAGTAATACAAGCCGATTTAATTAGAGAAAAAGGATTACTGCAAAAGGAAACCGTCCTTTTAATCCCTTAAGACTTATTCAGCGGTAATAAAAACAGTTATATGGAGTGGGTTAATAGCTTGGCGGTTTGAAGATTCCAAGACGGGGTGAAATGGAACTCGCTTTTTGTGCGTAACAACGTAATTTTCGCAGTTGCTAAATCATCTGTAACAAAATTGATAGAGGGCATTCCTTGAAAATGAATGTCGGCGTAAGAATTATTCGACAGTATCACTGTTGGATAGGGTTAAGTTGAGATAAAATGAAAAGGAAGAATATTTTATTTAGGTAGTAGGGTTTCACGAAGAAGAAGAGATAGGGTGGTTGATATGGTTAAAGTGAAGACAAAATTTGCCCAAATGCAGTATTTTATTAGGTCGGCATTTTTATATAACATAATTAACAAAGAAATTTATATATATGACAAACTATACTTCAAATGTAAAAGGCTTATCACGGATTGGCTTAAAACCAAAAACTACGACGAAGTGGAAGACCTATTATTAATGCAAATCTAATAAATACACACAAATACTCGCACGCACGTACACACACACGCACGCACGCACGCACACACACACACACACACACACACACACACACACACACACACACACACACACACACACACACTAACACACAATCGTTCTATTTAAAAAAAAACTTTTTTTTCTTGTTTCAAAATAAATAAATTATATAGGTATTATTAGGAATATTATTACTAGCTTTTATGGAAGAGCGAAGGCTCCTGGCACAGGCTTCCGCTTAAAAGGAGTCTTCAATCATTGATATTGTAAATACGATTTTTCTAACTGTTAATAAACATTTTTATTTTTTATTTTTATTTATTTAGAAAATAAAATATTTTTCCCTGCCGGCGTCTGTGTTTCCGAGCACATATAACCCTAATCTTTTCAAGGTTCGAGTGAATAGGCATCTTCTGGGTGAGCTCGCTCCATCATAGGCCTCATCCTTGCCAAATGGCTGGTTTTGACCAAGAGCTAACCCATCTCTTTAAAAAAAAAAGAAAGAAACTAACTAGCCGGTGCGCGCGACTTTGTCGCGTTGAAAAATATATATTTAGGTACTAGTAGCCAGTAACCGGCTTCGCATGGGTTCGAAATAAAATCTATCATATCTTATAAAACATGAAGAACATTTGGTCTTCTGTGGCTCAAGAAACCCCTTACATATTAGAAACACGCTTGTAACCAAGGTAATTTTGCCCCCACACAGCTAGTGGACATAAAAGGGATATTAGTCCTTCGTAACTCATCTCGCAGGCCCTTCCTTTTGTCATTTCTCAGTTTTCGCAACGTCACCAATGTTGGGCAACCGTATCAAAGAATTTAACCGCGCTTTATTACATTTTCTATTACAAAAAATAACAAACTAAGGAAATAAGTTTCATATTTTAATATTATTTTAAAATGCAGTAATTCTATGTGATCAATGTATGGGAAAAATAAAACAAATCAATAAAGTTTTGAAACTTATATGGCGTGATATCTTTGGGTCTGTTGTTCAAGACCCATCGTGAATAACAGACCCAAAATTATTTTCATTAAATTCTAAACAAAATATTTTGATTAGCTTAGCTATTCATTATTTTGATTAGCTTAATGGTTTTCAAGCTAAACTATAGTACAGTTGTGGGTTTTGAACAGCAGGCCCAAAAAAAGGCCAAAAACTATCACGCCACATAAGTTTCAAAACTTTATTAAATTGTTTGTCCGACAACATAGATTTACCGGACAATAAGCCTTGCCAGTTTTAATAATAGGTATACTTTTTATTTTTTATTTAATACGAGTATTAAGCGAAAACAACACACTGAATTTTTGCACTTTTTATACAGTATGCAAATTAGGTAGGTACTATACCTACCTATAAGATTTTCTCATTGTGGACACACATCCTGTTACTTTTTGCTGAGAATCATTATCGTTAAGTCGCATGATGAATTCCACTTCACTTGCGTAAAATGTTTAAAGCGTTGAGTACTTTACGTACTCATTACGCTAAGTGGATGAGGTCGGGTCTATCTAAAGATGTACCGTGTGGTCACAGTGAAAGATGAAGCGATTTGTTTTATGAGAGCTTCAAAATATTTATTTTATGCTTCAACGAACCCGTTAGAGAAGTGGTATGGGTACTTGCCTAAAGTCTCAGACTATAGACATATGTGCCATTGTGTTTCTTTGGGTGAGTAAGGGATGCCCCACCCTTACCTTATCTCTTATCCTTAATCCTTCTATAGTCGGCAGCACACTACACCTATGGCGTTGCTCGTGTTACTCATAGTGGACGCGGAGGACGCCAAGTTAAAAAAAAAATTATAAACAGTCCCTTATCCCATCCGTATCCCTTGATCTTAAGTATCATCATCCCGCCTACCGACCTTTAGTTAAAAATGAAAAAAAAGGCACGCTAAAAGTGTTTATTTCACGTCAATCACAAAAACCCGATACTAATGTAACCTAACAATTTACGAGTGGCAAGCCTTTATATCGTAGATTAGCTCCAAGACGGGTACAGATTGTTTTTTTTATGTAATGTACAGACACGGCTAAAACAGGTATAGCTAAAAATATTAGTACTATATTTCCTGAGTTCCTGAGTACACTGTTAAAGAAAGAAAAATACTTGCGCCAAGTGAAATACAAGAAATGTGGTAGTTTTGTTTAACGGTCCGTGCAATGTTGAAACAAAATTGCAGTTTAGACTTTTTTATACTTCAGGTAGCTTGCAGAGACCTATAAATTTGTCTTCAGCTTTTAGAGCAGAATTTTATTTTGCTGTGATATAATAATAACCTTTAATGTTACTCTAAGATAAATACAAACCTATAAAACAAAGGTTGCAGGTAGGTTGTTGGTCTAATTCAAGATTGTTGGCTACCGTCACCTATTAAAATAAGTAATATGTTATTGAAAATTGAATTTCCAAAAAGGGGCCTACCTGGAATCGAACCCTGTGACACAGTGGCTAAGCTTAACCATTTGACCAATGTGGTCGTTGGTTTTGAAATTTTAGTCTTAGCGCACTTGAAGCACCTGTTGCTTTTCTCTTGTTACAGGCAACGGTAGCCATCTACCATCCTGTCGGACTCATATTAGAAAATGCGTTTGAATTTTTTCCCCAAATTTCGTCCTTCGACTCACATCACGAGTTTCCTTTTACAAATAGGACAAAAGATGCGATACCGAACCGCCCATAACCGGATCATTCCGGAATCTCAGAAACCATTAACTCACAACCGGCGGTCATTACACGGAGAAATTGTAAGAAAACTCCGGATTTGACAAGAACTATTATCGAGGGCGTACATAAAATTTCACTTAAGTGCCGTTATGAATCGGTTCACATTATATTCGGTGATGAAGTGACGTAGGAAACATTCGAGACGAGCAGAGCGAAATAAAAGTATGAATTTCCATGTAGCTTTAATTTTCATTCCATTTTCGTGTTTTCATATAATAATTTTTTGACAAAATTAATATATTAAATTTAATTTAATATATTTTTTAATTTAAATCTTAAAAAAACAGAGACTAATCTGAGACTACCAATAGTTCATTAGATTTTTTGTTTAGATGTTTGGTTATTGTTTACTTATTTTTAAATTAATAAATACAAATATCTCTTAATTCAGTTAGTGAGTAAAGTGTGCTGGAGACTAGAGATGGCCCGACTATAGTTACAAGTCTAAAAGGCAGTTAAAATAAACATATTTAATCTGCATTTTATAATCGTTAACTAATTTAATTAAATTTAAATAAAAATAAGTCAAAATTTTCTGTAAGTTTTTTATAACAAATTATTCTTAATAGCTGTGCATTTTTCATTCGTTATTTTGGCAAACAGAACTTCATTCATAACATTCCTTTTCTACTGTTGGATTCTTTTTTTGAAACCATTTTAAATATAAACTGCTTACCAATTTTATTATTACTGCATGCATTTGTGCATACTCAATCTTAAAGTAGAAAGAGTAAGCTCGATCTTAAGTGACAGTTTACTTGAAAATCAAAACTTAACTTCGTACATTTTCACCGTTCTCAGGTGTTACTAACTACTTGCTTAGTCAAGTCTCTCTTAAGTAAGTTATTTACAGTATAAGTAAACGCTGACAGACTAAAAATAAGTTACATTTTCTTACTGACAGTGAACGAAAATTTTTTAAGTGTTTTTTTATTTGTAATATTATTATTTACATATTTTATTTTATTCTTAATTTAATTTATTTTTTAATTTAAATCTTAAAAAAACAGACTATTCTGAGACTAACAATAGTCCATTAGATTTTTTGTTTAGATTTTTTTGTAATATTACTATTTACATATTTTATTTAATTCTTAGTTTAATTTATTTTTTAATATAATTTTTTTTTTATAAAAACAGAGACTATTCCGAGGCTACCAATAGTCCATTAGATTTGTTGTTTAGATGTTTGTTTATTGTTTACTTAATAATTATAATTATAATTCTAAACTTATTCATAGATGGCGCTAGGAACAGCTAGTTTTACGATAAACTCTTAAGTTATTTTTTTTTCTTTTTCTCTTTCTTCTCGCTTGGAGTAAAACTGAAACGTTTTATTCATTATTTTTTTCATATTTCCTTCGCTTCCGACACTCCATTACCGGAACCAGTATAATTCATAGTGTCCATTAGAGCCTCTATGCGGAGGCCACATTGTCTAGAACCTGCATTGTCTTTTACTCGCATCGACACTACGGAAAATCTATTCAGAACAATAACTTTTCATTTGAAGCGAAATAAAAATTTAAGTTTGATACTAAGTTTTGCCGGCGACTTCGTCTACGCCTAGTTTTCCAATATTTTAAAACGTTTATCGAACTGTACTGGTCATCTTTATAGCTCTGTAACAGTATATTTTTCTTTTATGAAAAGTATATTTTTCCTTTCCTGTATGTAATCTCGTGTACAAAAAATTCCAAGATGATTTGTTGTGTAGTTAAGGCTTGAAACCCTGACAAATAAACAAATCAAGGTCGACAGACAGACAGACAGACTCTGTTCTTATACTCCCAATACTAATCTCAAAACTAGCATAGTTTTTCACTTGATACCTAAACTCTGGTAATTTAATTACCAAGATATTAATTTATTTAATTTTTTTTTACTAAATAATATTCCTATTTATATGTATTTTTAAATAAAACGCATAATGTAAATTGAAATACAATTTTATTAGTTACTTACTGTAACTTACTGTACTGTAATTTTGTATGATATTCCGTACCATGATATATAATCGTTTCATTTAGCTTTTACAGGAATACAACAAAAATATATTATGTTAAGATGTGACCTTACACGATACATTACGTTTTCAATACACCAGAAACATCGAAAAATGTACCATTACTTCCACGTTTTTGCTAGCAAAAAGGAAACCGAAATCATGGCCAAGATTTTATCACAGTACACAAAGGAAGTAAAGTAAACACATAAAATTATGATTAGCTAGTACTTACATTTGATGTTCAGGCATAAAATTAAACGGTTATTCACCTAATGTAAATATTCTTTCTTTTAAAAGAATATACAAAAGATATTTCTTAGGTATATATTGTACTAATAGCTGGTGCCCGCGACTTCGTCCGCGTTCTGGATGAAAGGTACCCTATATCCTTTCCGGTGTCCCAGACAACGTGTATGCAAAATTTCATGGTGATCGGTTCAGTAGTTTTTGCGTGAAAGAGTTACAAACATCCATACATCCATACAAACTTTCGCATTTATAATATTAGTACGGATAATACGAATATCTATAAGAATTTCTTTTATTTGGGAAGTAGGTACTGAATTTGGAAAGAAATACAGAAAATAGGGTAATAATAATATTTTTTGGGCTGCCGAAATGTAATAATTGTTGTCGCTAATAATACCGTTTATTCATTTTATTGTGTTATTGTCCAATACTCGAACAATTACATTAAGTGTTTGGCGAGATGCCCACTCGCTAACATTATTTCGTTCTTGCCAGATTTCCTTAACGATAATTTGACTATAGCTAATTACGGTGAATATTTTCTGGTGAGTTGGCAACTTGTACGGATTCATTTGGACACGTTTCCTGTGGAGAAACTTCAATTCTATTAGGCCACTTTTGGCAAAGATAGTATTTTTGTTTCTGTATATTTTTTTTAATATTCATAAACATGTGTTTCGTCAATGCAAAACATGTATTCTGTCAAAAATACTTTACTTAGCTGATAATCGCTAGCTAAACTCGCTGATAACGTAGCATTCTATAGGAGAAAAAAAATTAAAATCGATCCAGTAGTTTTTGAGTATATTCACTACAAACATACAAAAATACAAATGTTTTCTCTTTATAATATTACTAGCTGTTGCACGCGACTTCGCCTGCGTAACTTTATAAAATATAGCCTATGTTACTTGCTGATAACGTATCTTTCTATAGGTGAAAGAATTTTTAAAATCGGTCCAGTAGTTTTTGAGTTTATTCATTACAAACATACAAAAATACAAGTCTTTTTAAAGAGTTAGAACAAATAGAAATAATAATTAAATGTCTCATAGTTGGATTCTAATAATATATATTGTTTGCCACTATAACCGCAATCCCATTGGCTATTATAGTGTTGGCGACCGTCGCTTCCGTTTCCGGGTGAAACGAAGTTCGTTCCTTACATCCGGTGGCAAGAAATTCGTTAAGTAATTCCGCTATCATTTCTTTTCGCGTTTATTTTCATTCTGTCTTTATAAAATACACTTATTATTGTTATTTTTGAAGTTTGTCTTTTTTGTTTGTCGAAATTATGTACCATAACCGAAAGTGAAATATATGTTCAGCTCTAATTGGCTTGCACACTAGACCAAAATGTTGAGCGATGCAATTGGAGTGTTGAGTGTGCTAGGCTGTTGCTGTCTTAATATAAATATAAATAAATAAATAAACTACATATATAACTAGTGACCCGCTCTCGGCTTTGTCCGTATTGCAATTTTTATATAGAAAAATCTTCCCCGTTTATCAATCTTTTCCATATCTGAAACCGAATTTATGAGAAACGGTCAACCCATTCTCCAGGTTTTACTGCTCCTGTTCCCGAGGGATCATCTAAAATAAAATAAAAAACTAACGCCTAGCATAAGTGCTATAGCAACAAGGGTTCAAGCTGTATATTGCTTTTATATTTTTTATTGTTCAATGCGGAAGAAGTCGCAAGCACTAGCTAGTTTTTATATAAAGAATATTATTGTAGTAATTAATATTAGAATTTAACTTTACATATTATAAAACAGTCATAAATTTAAAAATTAACACGAAGTACTTTATACAGAAATTTTTGATTAATAGATTACTCTAGCGATAGCGGTTATTGTGGGATCATACGAACGCGCCACTTGCTGCAGAAACTATGTGCCCTCTCGTGGGGCATAGTACGAGAGTTTCCAATAGCAAATAAATACGTATGCATGTTCTGAAATGACGAATAGTTTTTTTTCACCGTTGCCCTCTATTGTTCGTTGTAGTAGCTCAATATTCCACCATCTTTTGTTTATTCCAATCTTTGACTCTGCAACTTTGCAATGATATTGGAAAAACAAAAATCAGTCCACTGGGCGAGTGAAACAATGAAGCCGTAAAAGAAAACTCAAAGGGACAAAATCTAGGGCATTGTGATTAATATTTTTGAGTTTTAAGTACATAATATAAGGATTTTTTAAAATTAATCCTTTAGCCGCCAGAGTCGGATTTATCCGACAATTATTTGCCGAGACGAGACCGTATATTAGGTACGACAAATTCCTCTACTTGTATAATGTTTATTTTTAAATTATTGCTTTGCTGTCTCTTTAAAAAAAAATTACGAGTTAAGCGCTCTAGGGGCACGACAACTCCTACAAAGGTTAAAGATAGGTTAAAGAGCCTATCCTTAAAACCTACGCAAATTAAATAATACCTAATGTATATTATACTCGTAAAATAAACATAAAATAGTTTTATTTAGTAAATAGTTTGTATACCTATGTGGCGACCTCCTTCAAATGAGACCTATTTGGAATTTCCGTCTGTTTCCGTGTCATTCTTTATTTAAAAGAAGAGGGCACGGAAATCAGTCAGTCGTAGTCAGTTGGCGTTCAACTCGGCTTAAGAAAGCACGCGCTTTCTCGCTTCTCGCCACTCACCGTTTGTCAATATGTTAATGTAATGTGTAATATGTATAATTGTTATAAATATAAATATGTAAATATAAATATGTGGAGTTATTCCTCTTCGCCCCACACCTACGTGTGTATATAATTGCGTATAAAACTTTTTTATTGGTGTTAGAACTTGGCCAAGTAAGTTTCCTAATAGAAAATCTTTTAGCAACCTTTGCGTTGATGGAGAACGACGGGTTGAATTAAAAAAGTTTTATTAAGTATTTTGAATATTAAAGGCTTTAATAATTTTCTTAATGGGAATTGATAGGGCGATCGTAGGTAATTGATAACCGATTAAATACATTTTTAAGCTGATAGGAAAGTAATTTACGTAAAATATTTTTTTCAAGTTTTACATTGTTAAATGAAAATTAATAATTTTAAATGCGACAGTGGTTAAAAGTCATTAAATGTTCCTTTTTCATTATATTCCTTGCACGGTTAAAATAAATCTATGTACAAAAATATTTTTTTGTGGATATAATTATATATATATAATTATATTTAGATCTCGAATTCTCGAATTTTCTCGAAATTATATAAAATACTAGCTGACCCGGTAAACGTTGTTTTGCCAAAAAATAAAAAAAAATGGGGTGGACCACCCTTAACATTTAGGGATATGAAAAATAGATGCTGGCCGATTCTTAGACCTACCCGATAAGCACACAAAATTTCATAAAAATCGGTCCAACCGTTTCGGAGGAGTTTGGCAACAAACACCGCGACACGAGAATTTTATATACATATTAGAAGAATTTAAAATTTAGATATTTGCAAATACCATACTTTGCATTGATATAAGTAAAATGCAAACTTTTCTGAATGATTCTCTGTGAATGGATAATTTCCTCTTCGCATGGTTAGAGGTCTTGTAAAAAGTTTGAATGTTGTCTCGTTAACAATGGAGACGTGGTCTTGTGGTCCTTTGTCAAACATTTGCAACGAGCAACGGCTGGGCCTAACAACGTCTAGTTAGTGAACAGTTAACAGGAACTATAACTAAATCCAATAGAGACCACAATATAGAAGGTACAGTAGTGAATGTTATTTAATATATTTGTATTTTATATAAGATTTTGAATGATCAAATTGATTCACCGTTTTTATTAAGTAACATTGGTCTGAGTTGCCCCCGAGTGAATTCGCGCCGCAAGTGTTCGTTACATATTCAGTTCTATAAAAAGAAATATACTAGTAATACCTTTTTGCATCGCTCCTGTAAATTTCATAATGAGCACTTGCTGGATCTGGATATTTTCAGTTGTCCTATAGGAGCCTATAAACGAAGCCTTAAACAGGTCCTCGGTAATTTAGTTGTGTAGTACCTATTCTTTTTGTAGCGGCCAGTTTATTAGTTTATTAGTTTATTTGTTTATTTTGTTTGTTATAGTTATAATATTGAACTCCCACGTGCGAGTGGAGCATAAGCCTATTAGGCTTTTGTTAATTGTCTTCTTTCTTTCTTTTTTGTATGTTTTCTCGCAGCTCCGATTCAAAATATGTTTTAGTAATTTAGTGGAAACTTTGCTGATTTATGTTTTTCTTATATGTATGTGTAATGTGTATCGAGATATTGTTTGTTTCCCAAATATAAATAAAATAAAATAAAAAATATAAATATTTATATAAACTATTATTCTATTCTATTCTAGAGGAATTTTAAAGGCCATTTAACATCATGCTACTACCCTGACGAGCCCCTTGGATGAGTGGTTAGGATGATTCCCTTAACGCTCTGTTCCATTGTTCATGGGTTCGATTACCGTCAGAGCTAACTTTGGAAATGATGTTTTCAAAGTTGACTCTGTTCTGGATGTGGAAAGAAGTGGCAGGGCATACTTCGATACGTAGTCTTTTGGGCAGCCCGGCTTGCGGCAGTGATCACCTCCTTACAGAAAATCACCGTGATATCACAGCATACTTATTTCGTACAGTAGGCCGACGGAGACGTCTAGACAGGGCAATCGTGCGGGGCGTGAGGGGTGAGGCGGGAGTGGGACGTGCCCAAGCTGCATACTTCGTCGTTCTTAGTAGCTTGGGATAAATATTCCAGGGCTATCGCGTCTTTCAGATTTTAATTTAATATATAAATCAAAATAGTGCATACGGCATGTGCTGTAAGTGCGTGCAAATCTTTATCTCGCATAAATAAAGAACTAAGCATTCATCAATTTCTGCACGATAAAGAAAGGTACTTAAGCACATTTTATATTACTTAATTTGTGTCAACCCTTCCGTAATTTTTAAATACCTACACAGGCGGCGGTATCGCCCAACATCAAAGGCGTCGGCCTACTGTAGGAAATAAGTATGCTGTGGTAATATCTTGTGCAGCTGTTTTATTTTGGTTGAATGAGTAAGGGATATCAGAGCCCAACCTCTTTTCTAATTTTATTTCATTGTCAAGTTTCATCACTGTTATTATTTGATATTTGTTGAGATCGCGTTTAGTACAAGTTTTAGTTAACTGAGTAAGATTTCGAGTGGAATTGTTTCGCTACGTCTATTCGATAAATACTTGCGTCTCAGTTAACAACAAATAGAATGAAATTTAATACAACAATGAACACATACAATATGTGAAGCTCCTAACTTTCAACGCATTAGTAAACTAGTAAGTAACTGTATATTCAAATTATTTATTAATAGCTGTTGCCCGCGACTTCGCCTGCGTAACTTTGTAAATTTTATACTAAAACCTTCCTCGAGAACCACTCTATCTATTAGTGAAAACCGCATTAAAATCCGTTGCGTAGTTTTAAAGATCTACGCATACAAAGGGACAGACAGACAGACAGACAGCGGGAAGCGACTTTGTTTTATACCTATAGTGACATTTTTTTTATTGCATAAAAATATTTGCTATTTATCATAAACCGTTTAAAAATATATATATCCAGTAAAATTCTCTAAGTTCTGCTTTTGACCAGTAGGCAAAGTTATTTCTGTCTACTAATGAGCAATTAGTCAAGACGACAGTCTGTGGTAATGATCGAACTTGTGAATGTAAAAAATGCCCTGTGGTAATTGAGAAAAATTAGCGTCTATAGTCAGTTATATCTATATCTACTGTGTGTAATCAATTAGGATAAGTTCTTGGCTAAATATTTTTATTACTTATACCTTCATACATTATTATGACCACCTCTATATATTTTTTAAATTTAGGACTTTGAAATAAGATAATCTTATTATCTGAAATAAATTCTAATGTAATTGATATAATAAACTATATCAACTCTTGCCGTAGGCCACATCTGCGCCTCTTTCCTTTAGGAGTTGTTAGGTTATGTATTCAGTCTTTATTGCTCATATATTTTTGTTTTTAAATTTTGATTTTTTTTATTAGTTTAGGGATAAAAAATATAAATTAGGCGCCACTGTCATCACAGCGATAAAATCACACTGATCAAATAAAATTCTAGTTAGCCTAAAGAATTCTTCATTTCTTATCAGAGAAAAATAAATAAAATTGAAAATAGAAAAATGGCGTTGCGCCAAGAAATTTTGATTCTTTATATAGGAAAATCGCGCTACGTGGTGATACAGCTACGATTCTTCGTAGCAACACCGAACTGCTACGAATCTAAACTGTGTCGTAGCGTTTGTTCCATTCAAATTGCGTAGCGTTTTTCTGTTACAAAAAGATTTCCATCCAAAATTTCCAAGGTTTGAATCCAAGAGAATGTTAATATACTAGTCAGTCAGTCAGTTTCCTACAGTAAATATTAAATCAATAAAACAGATCTAATGAATGTGATCTAAGTATTACATTAGTAAGTATACACACATTCAATGATTTTTCTTTAAGATGTGTCAGGCCTTCTAGGCTTCTCTTAATATATATTAAAAAAATCCCTAATACTAGATAGAATGAAACGACAATGTTTCCACAAAATAAAAAGAAACGAAATATACAATTTAAATTAATGTGGTCTACATTTCGCCAAATAGCATAATACTGTTTCAAAATATGAATTTTTTTTCATTCAACCCACGCGCCGCATTATTTAAATTCATATATGAAAACGAAAAGGTCTGAGCGGAATAACGGAGAAATTAAATTCAAATCACATCAAAATACGGGAAACAAAATGAAACAGTCCCTCGGCGGAACCCTGGCAAAGTTTGCAGCCTCTTGGCAAGAGAAAGCGGTAGATTGATGTATGGTCTAAGTGAAAAGAGGTAAGTTTGATTAACTATCCAATGGTTAGACATAAAAAGTACTGCTTGCGAGCCCACATGTTTCTACTGCCCGCTATAACTATATACGCCAGCATTATGACTGGCCTATATACATCAGCCAGCTAAAAAGTGTGCTGATAAAGGACAAGGTGAGAATAGGGTAGTAGACTCTGAAATCTCTTTCTTAAGCGCCGAAAATCAAGAACACGCGTCACAAGACTCGACGCTCAATGCGCCAGACCCCTGGTCTGGCGAGTGCGAGGTTACGGGTTGCCCGGCGGTGGCCTAAGCCATACGCCGCGCCCGCGGACCTTATCAGGCTCGCCACCACGAGCCGAGGCTCCGCTGGCCCATCTCTGGGCCCCTACAAAAGCGTTGATGGGCGCGCCACTTCAATGTCCGGGAAGCCCGGTCCGCCAGCTATGGCTGGCACCCAAGGCCGAATAAGTACAATCGGAACGCTCGGTTGTACGCCTTCGTTTTCTATAAAATCACTGATTTTGAAAAATGTCTATAACTCTTCCAATATTAAGTGGATCTTCGGGCGACTGTAGCTGTATATACTCAAGGATATCGGTTGGTATAAAGATTAAGTAAAAACGATGAAATTCCATGTCTACGCAATATTGACATTCTCATGGAAGTATATGACTCGTGCAAGTGCAATGAATATGTTAACCTTAAAAAGATGTTGCATAGTTGTAACTCTGTTGATTTGGACCACAAGCTGCGAACGCCGTAACATTTGGATTTGTTCCAACATTGACCGATTATAAAATCTATAAAACGTGTCCGAGTTTGTTTTGTGCGGTCTAACCGAACGATTTGGACGCCCCCTAACCGTTTTATTCAGCGATTTTGTTAACGAAACGAAAATGCTTGCGAGATATGTACTTTCACAAGCGGGTTGACTCCTTTGGCACAATTTCAGGAGCACAGTATCAACAATGAAATATTGTTGCGGCGTTTTCGTATCTGCGTCGCATATATCTTCCAGCTTTGTACTTTGATTGTATCATGAAACATTTTACACATAAAAATGGTGTTTCTTACAGAAATTTATTGTACTAACAATGTACTGTGAGTTTGCCAGCGAAGAAATTGATATTACTTTTGCAGTACCCATCTCGAAGACAGTGTGCGAGCATTATACGAAATTTATTGGGAATATTCAAGAAGTGATAGCAACTTCTGAATTCACTTATACTCATTAAAAAGGTATGCTTAAAACATTATTTTCTGGTACAGTTAGAATTCTTTTTGGCGAGGTTGGGTTACCTGCATAAGAAAACGAGGCTAATGCGCTAAAATTGTGATTGATACGCGGATATCTCCTGATCTTTTGAGATATCGCTTTCAAAACTCTGTAATATCAGGAAAGTAGTAGAAATGTTATTGATCACGAAGAGTTATATGGAACTGAATAGAATAAATACTTGAAAAATAAGGCAGTGGAAAATATAAAAAGCAATCAATTAACTGTATAAATAAAAAATTGCTAAATGGTTTGCTAGCGCAAAACACAAAACTAATTTGACAGTTTCCAAAATACTTATTAGTTGAAGTCTGACGAAGTTTTTATGTGCACAAAATGCACTAAATACACAAATTAAGTTCACGTTATAATGGTTCTAATTTAAGCAACAAAATAAGAATTATTATTTTCACATCGTGAGGATGTTATCAAAAATATAAGCAACCTATCATTTATTAGGTATTATAAAAATATCTAGACAAACAATAGCCGTCTCACCTAAGTGAATTATAGTATCGGTGCGTGGTTAAATGATTTTAGCAATTTCCATGCACCTGTCCTTCTGTACACCTGTCCTCAACTGGTCGGTGCCAAGTTTCATAAAATTTCCTTCAATAGTCTACACGTTCAACATCACAAACTTTCTCCTCAGTTATTAAGTATATATTAATAGAAAATCAAGATATTTCGTACACACCTTAGCACACGTATTAACCTTACATAAGCGTTGAATCGTTCAATTTTCGTACATTTTAGCGTTTACGTGAGGGAAATTCATACTTCAGGAAACTCGGCCTGAGACTGACGTAGTAGCGTTACGCGCGCAACTCTCTGCCAACTCATGCACATTGATTGAGTCATTTGTATGTAGATTTCTTCATAGCGTTTTCATTCTCTACTCAACATGTCCTTAAACTCACTAAGCAATAAAGGTTGGATCAATGATGTATTAAGAAGCCTGTAGTAAATGTATGCCCTTATAAATATTCATTCTGTGCAACAAAGAAATTATACTCGTGCAAGTTTTGCAACTGATATATTACTAACTAGCTTCACTACGCAACTTCGTCCGCGTAACTTAATAAAATATAACTTAATCAAATATGTTACTTGTTGATAATATAGCTTCCCAATAGTGAAAGAATTTTTCAAATCGGTCCAGTAGTTCAATTCAATTCAAACAAATAAACAAATCTTTCCTCTTTATAATATTAGTTATACTATTTTATACTAAAGAAAAGCCTCCAGCTTCGCACGGATATATACGTAAACCTTTCACGTTTATCGTTCTTTCGATACAAATCGATACAGTTTATATTTTTGTATTTAAAAAAAAAACTTTTGATATAGTAATGTAAAATTTGCGCAAACAGGTGCGCTTCAAGTTAGCAAGAGCTCTAAAAACGTACAGAAATAAAGCTAACAATACAAAATATACCCAGTATTAAGAGAAAATTTCGAAACGCTTCCGCCACCTTATATTATAATTATGATGACGTAGCTGTTTACGCAGGTCTGATGATGAAAACGGCTTCAGTTCAACATCATTTTAGCAACATTAAGCCAAAATATAGGTCGAATCGGGCACAATGCGAGCGACGCACTGAGGCATAAACGCGAAAATTAACGGGCGCTTTGAAAAATATTCCACGCAATCTTTGAAGCAATAATTTGGATAAGGGCATGTGTGCACTAGATCAATTACCTAGTCATTTTTTTTTTAATTTGTTATCATTTTTTTAAATATCAGATTTTAACGAAATGTTATTACCCATATCTCAATTTATTATTAAAGTTTTACTAATCTATAATTATATATTAATAAGATCGTTCCTCTACGGATGTCCTCATTCCTGATTCGATCAAGCATAGCCCTCTCATAGTTCATTGAGCTTTCTTACAAGCCCCACGTTTAAGCGCCATTTATGTCATCAATGGCAACACACATTGGTCAAACACTTTTGTTTTTGAGGCATTGAGGAATTTTGGACGCGTTTGGTATTTAAAGTGTGAAATTTTACAAATGAATTAATTTAATAAAGTGAGCTCGTTTAATTTCACGCCTTAACTACTCAATTGATCATCATTAAATTTAGCATACGTTATCAAGGATACAGAAAAGAACATAGGCAAGGGCAACTTTCGTCCAGAAAAAAGTACTGTTCTTAAGATATTTTTTTACGCCTGACAAAAATATATCAGCAATATATATTGAATAAATGTTTGACTCCTAAGAAAAGAAGTCGAGGGCAAAAGCTAGTATTACAAATACATGGAGATTAGTTTCAATGAAACTTATACTAGAACAACAGCAATGTTGCAACTAAGCGAACTTAAGTAAAGTGTAACTAACATATTCAATTATTCACTCCCGTATGTTCTCATTCGCTCTAGTCTACAAGCAGCCTTATTCCGCCTCCAAAGTTCCCGTTTAATGGGAAAAGTTAAAACAATTTACGAGTTGTGAAGTGACTTAATGGTCATGACGTTTTAATTTCCTACACAACCTGATTTGAATTTGCCACGCGACTGCTCGTCTACTACTCTCATGTGGAACCCGCTGGGGTTATAATACGAGTACGTAAACCACTGTCGTAATAATTAAACTCTTAAACGGTATCCCTTTATTAAAACTTTACATGTGTCTCCATCGAAGCGTTTCCCACGGAAACGCTTTATGGTAGAGGAGCCTACGATGCTAAATGTGTAGTTACTCGAGCGTCGTGGGGACCTATTGCATTTTGAAGATTAGATTGTAGGAAGACAAAAAGTTTATGAAGTTTTTCTTTTCAACTGTAGAAGGAGCGTCTACAGGCTTTGTCACATGGACATACTCGAGCGTGTCCGATATTGATAGTGTATATGCTCCACGTGTCTCCAATGCTAATCTGCCGGTTTGAATGGTATCCCAAAATCCCCGCTTGGGCTCCCCTACTATCACTCGCGCCAACATTTACAACTGTTAAAGCGTGTTTACACGACGCAACTAAATGATGTTCATTTACCTAATGGGACATCGTTTAATGATATCATTTACATTTAATATTAAATGAATTCGGAATGAAGATGGCTTACGGAATAGGGAGTGGTATAGTACACATTCGCAGTCAGAAACTGAGTAACCACCTCCAGACTATGTATGGTATTTCGGTGAGTGGTTAGGGATGCCACCCAGAGGCGTAGTTTGCTCTGGATGGGTCATGATTAAAATTTTCTCGAATGACCCATATACTTGAATGTATTAAAACCCAAATGGAGGGTAAAGATTATATTTACAAAAGAATCAAAACAGCTCGCATGTTTTTAAAAGCAATGCATTTATACTAAACTCTCACAAACCAACGAAATAGTATATCTCTGCGAGCATAATATAAACTAGATAAAAGATAAAAGAATAAATTAATCCGATAATATTCAACATAAGATTCATGGCACAACAATTTTTCTAACAAAATGCTTAAAAAATGATATCGAAAGAATTTTCTGTCGCCGTTAACAACTACGCTGTTAATGTTAAGGGATTATGTTTTCTATTTCGTTCGCCATAAAGGTGTATTAAGGTAAATAAATGGCCACTAGTGCCTGATTCTCACCGTAAACATATTACAGTAATAAAAGTAAATGTAGCACACATCCAGAGTTATGACACTACCAGGAATTAGTAAAGGTTCAAGTGCATTAGACCGTTTTCTATAACTGCATTTTATATAGGTAATAAAAACAAAAGTTTTTAAGGGTGGATGTCTAGATGTAACAAAATTCCGCGGTGATAAGTTTTATATGCGTACAAGTGAAGAAGCATGAGTTTTAATAATTTTCACGTGTATATACTGTGTATACATAGTAATGGTAATTGTTATAATGTACTATTTTTTTTAAATAAAAAAGAAAGACAAAAAAGCAGTGATTTTTATCTTCCCTTAATTATAACTCTTGAAAAAATTTCATTAAGTTTTTACATGCAGACACAGTGAAAAGTCATAGATATATTTACTCAGTTTTATCCTATATCGTTAATTCTGAAATGATCTGAATCTCTCAATATATATAAAAAATTTCGTGTCACGTTGTTTGACGCCAATGAACTCCTAAACTACTGAACCGATTTTGATAAAACTTCGTAACAATGTCTAATTTGGTCCAATTTAAAACATAGGATTGTTTTTATTTTGAACTCGGGCGAAGCCGGGAGCGTGTAGCTAGTTGTAGAAAAAATCTTAATAAAATATAAACCGTTATAGTGCGCACATAACCTATTCGCGGCTGGGACAGCATTTATATAAAGGTGGGATGATTATTCTGATATGATAGCAACATCTAAAGTAATGGCGTTGCGTTTTGTTTGTTTAGTGACACACAATGTTGTGAAAACTGGAACACAGGGGAGCTTGCACCAGAATAATTTAGTTGCTGGATTTCATTCGTACATTTAGACTATCTCGTACTCGTTTATGAAGCGATTACTATTGTCTATTTGTTTGGTTTTTTTTTTTTCACGATTTATAGGTATTCTTTAGTCTAAATATATGGATCCCGTGTTCTAAGGTCTTTAGTACAAAAATTATCTTCTGTTAAAAGATTTAAATTTACATAGTTATTTAAATAACTAATATGTTTTGAAGTTTTTTTGAAGCTCACAATTTTTTTACCTTTATTTATTAAGTCTAAATTGTTAAAATAATAAATAAATAAAAAAATATTTGTTATAGTTGTATTGTACTTAAAATCAGTACCGTAATAACTCCTCTTTTAATTCGACAGACAATTCTCATGTGAGGAAAATCGAGAGAAAATGTGGAAAAACTTAAGGTTTCCAATAAAATAGGATTTGACGTCTACTATAGATATAATTATCTACAGATGTTAAACTATGCATTTTACGCATTGCATGTTAATAATTTAATTTTATTAGTGCCCTCCCTTTGCATCAAGTCTCGCATGACTGAGCACACTTCATTCGTGAAATTCCAGTGCATTAGGCAATATCAGTAGCTGCAGTGTCACTAGGTCAATGCACCATCACATAATTGCGTTTATGTTGTCAAAACCGCATCCAATTACAATATGCACTCTCTTAAACACGGTACGTGTATAAAGTTATAGCACCAAAATAAATCCGAAACACTAAGCTTGATTGTTGCACAAAAGCTCTTACAATGAATTACTTCAATATACCGTTAGAAATTATTATTTCATTGTACAAAATAAATCCAAAACCATAGATGAATGATTGGTCTCGCTGCGCTAGACTAGATACCGCCGTCGTACTTGTAAAATGCGGCATAAAATAGTACGCCGAATTCGGCGTGCCCGAGCCAGTCACACTGCAAACTGTCTGTGATGTGTACGTGCCGAATGTTTTATAAAATTTTAGGCATAATAAAATACCAGTTTGCGTAATGAAACTGTGTAAAAATATACTAAAACTGGGTAAAAAGTGATAAAAAGTGACAATTTTTTACACACACTACAGTAAAAAGTTGCCACATTTTCGGAGCTATTGCTTTTGTATAGCGCTCTATCTAGTCGTGCGCAGCGAGGCCAATACATTATCTTTGAATATACCGTTAGAAATTATTATTTCATTGTACAAAATAAACTCAAAACTATGCATATAGGCCCAACGAGATTTTTTGAATCTTCATTTCTTTCCACTGAAATTACTGCTTTTTTAACGTATTCAAGTTTTGTACAAAAATACCTATATTTTATTAAACGTAACCTCAGTTTTAAAAATATCTAGTACCTGGGTACTAGCTGGTGCCCGCGACTTTGTCCGCGTTCAATTAGTAAAATAACGCCTGACATCGTTATCGCTGTGACAACGGTGGCGCCGCCACGCGACAGTGACGCCCAATTCTTTATAATTTTTGACGATCACTCAGGAACAGTACTATTCTTTTTACAGTACTCAGGAACAGTAGCAGACAGAGTTACTTTCGTATTTATAATATTAGTAGGTATGCTTTATGTGTTTTTTCAGGCGTAATTTTCACTAATGTCCCTCCAGGGGAGATTTACTAGTAAATGTGAAAGGTGAGGCTGTGTCACGTGACGGGAGATTAGAACACGCGTGATGGTGGAATTTGTCCTCTAAGGATTAATGTCATGCGATAACACGACTACTTAAATGGAAATCTTGCTCTGTTATTTTCATTACAAGGTTATTTCGTAAATGCAGAAGCGTTTATGTATTTTATAAGTAGGTACACAATGACATACAATGGTAAATATATCTGTATAATATAAATATAATATATGATATTTAATTGAAAAAACAGTTATAACTTGTCCTTATTATGTTACCTTATTATGTCAGGGTACATTTAAATCGTTTCTGGTGATGTCCTGAAGGATTTTAACTCAGGATAAAACATACAAGGATAGTTGGGATTTTAGTACATAAAAGCCCAAAAGTTGGAAGACGGTGGCAGTTGGTTAGTTCAAAATAAAAATACAATTTCATTATAATCCTTACCCAAAATAATCAACATACAAGTACACCTTTTTGTATGTTTTCTCCCAGCTCTGATTCAAAATATGTTTTAGTAATTTAGAGGAAACTTTGCTGATTTATGTTTTTCTTATATATGTGTAATGTGTATCGAGATATTGTTTGTTTCCCAAATATACTTAAATAAAATAAAAAATAAAAAAAATACAATAATTTTGAAAACGTGCGCTATTGTGTTTCGCCAGTAAAATGTAAATAGCTAACACAAACATATCCTTACTAACTTTATTTCACACAAAACCTACTAGCGCTGTTACTTAGCTAGTAAAAACTAGCTCCATGTCTTGCTGGCTATACCAACCTTTTTCGCGTGTACTGTAACCTATTTTTGAACTGAAACGCAGAGTTCATAGTTTTTTTGCTTCGTCTTTACGTTCTACGTTTTTTTGTTGGTGATTTGTTAACTCTAACCTCCTTGGTTCCCGCAACTACTTACACTTCTTCTATTTTCTTTTGTTTTTACAAAGTTGCACTTAGTGTAAACTCGGTAACATAATTTTGCATTTCTTTAGTCCGATAAACAGTGTGTTGCTATCCTTTATATATATATATTACTAGCTGTTGCACGCTACTTCGCCCGCGAAACTTTTTTATAAAATATAGCCTATGATGCTCGCTGATAATGTAGCTTTCTATAGGTGAAAGAATTTTCAAAATCATAATGATCAAAAGTAGTTTTTGATCATTACAAACATTCAAATCTGTTCTCTTTATAAAATTATTATAAGACATTATAAAACTCTTTATAATATTATTAAAATTATAATTATATTTTAATATTATAAAGAGTTTATAACATTATTATTATAATTATATTATAAACAGTTTTAAGAGTGAAAACACATCATAATTAATATTACTTCAGACATGCAATAGAAATAACTTTATTTTTATAATAATCAAAACCCCAGTCTATATAATCAATAGACAATTAATTAATATGTATAATATTAAATATAATATTACTCATGTTTACACAATTAATGAACTGTCCGTTGACAAATATACAAACTTCAACTTTTTACGATATTAGTGCAGACTACAGAAAGTTAAATTTTAGCTGCAAGCTAACTGAACTGAAATTGCACACAAATTCTTAACTTCATTAAACGATCCACACATGATCCTGGACCAGCTAAACATGTAAATTCAATTGTGTTCGTTGCAATCATCTTTTACAGAATTTACATTCATTCTACAGAAACACAAGAATAACTTTCAAAAGATATAAGTTCTCAAACTAAAGAAAATTGAGTAGAATCCGAGCACAAAGAAAACAGAGAGTGGGAAGTGAATCCGACAAGAAACAAAAGTGTAACATTGACCGCACGAAATGTTTCTGCGAGGAAAACTTTTTGTAACTTAATTGTGATTTGTTTTTAAGTAACTAAGACCGACTTTGCTTTAAATGTAATACAGTACACGACTTTATTATGTAAAGTAATTATGTTGTAAGTTTATGACACACTAGCGATCCGTCCTGGGCTTTGCATGGATACTGCAATTTGCAAGATTTTTGGGAAAACTTTCATACCTCCAATTAATCTGAATTTTCGTATATCACCTGTATTTTGACTCGCTGATTACGAATATTATAAGCAAAATACCCGCAAATTTCATTTTCAAGGTCATACCTCGAATATATTTATTTTTGAAAGGTTTTTCATGTTTATCGTAATTAATATCGATCTTAGAGAACAATATTCCGCACAAAAGTTGTAGCCCATGAAAAGGAACATTTATTGTGTAGAACCAGTCGATTTTTTAGAAAAATGGGATAATTCTCGAAAAGGTTTTGCCAAACTCCATTAGTTTCAATATTAAAATCTAGTTACGCACTTTACCATGGGGAGGTTGGAGTTTGGTCTTGAAAAGGTATGTTTTTTTGTATTTTTTTAAGTTTTTTTTAATTTTTTTGTATTTTTATGTTTTTGCAATTTTTGGTTTTCGTTACAAAAGACCATCTGAAACAACAATCTCCGAAAGGTAAGTGAGTAATGCGAGTAATCATTGTTCAGGTTAGATCCATAAAAGTTAATTACATGAAAGGTTCTTTAATATAGAAAATATGTCAATCTTGCATTAGCCTTATGTTAGCATCTACCGCTATGTTATTTGTGGCATCCATATGAAAACAGCCTGAGGACCAATCTCAATATTCATGCCAAAATTGTATTTACATTAAAACTTCCTGCCTCGATCCATTTCGGCTTTATCAATACAAAGTGCCTTTTTATCAAGCAGGGAACACGAACATGAACCCTGTTTACGATTTATTATCATCCTTCGGTATAATACTTAGCGAAACATTGGGCTTTGTTCGCGAAAAGTAAATTACGCAAGGATTTTTTGGGGTCGTGAAGATATTTATCTCTTTTTAACCTATTTTTAGGTTACGCCTCAAAGATGACCGCGATATGGCCGTGGGTCGACGACATAATGTCACCCGATACTTCTTCAATATTTCTAAATGGCAAATTGCACGAAGACTGGTTGGTTAGATAAAATTTGGAATTTATTTAGTACCTACAGCATATTTGAACATGCTTAACGTTGTTCATTCATTCATTTCACAAAATATATTTTGTAGGGGTTCAGTGTCATGCAATACTAGCTGGTGCTCGCGACTTCGTCCGCGCGGAATAGTTATTTTGGGAATCATTTGGGTATCTCGAACGATTTTCGCAGCGCACGCAACGGAAGCCCTCAAAGATGAATAATTTTCCCCGTTTTTTCCACATTTTCGACTGTTTCTTCACTCATTTTAGTCGCAACGTGATGTTATAATTATAGCCTAAAGCCTTCCTCGATAAATGATCTATCCAACACAAAAAGAATTTTTCAATTCTAACCAGTAGTTCCTGAGATTAGCGCGTTCAAACAAACTAACAAACAAACTCTTTAGCTTAATAATATTATAGTATAAATAACCTTAGTCCCTCGCTGACAAAGTAGCTTTCTATAGGTGAAAGAATTTTCAAAATGTGTCCAGCAGTTTTAAGTTTATTCATTACAAACGTACAGATCTTCTAGCTTTATAATATTAGTATAGATATAGAGGAATGGATGGACGAACGGACGAAAGTTCGTTTCGTTTTCACAGCGTTCGTGTAATGTAGACAACATTAAAGAATGACCCTTAAATGATTTATTCGTATCCATTCCAACGCGATGCCTATTTATTTACGCGATACGATACAATAAATATGAGAAAAAAATAAATAAGATTAACCTAATATTTTATATGTAACAGAAAGAGGGATATGTTGTAACTTTAAGTGTAACACTTGGAAACTATGTTTAGAAACAGTTTTTTATGAGATTAGACGATAGGCAGGCAAACAGTCAACTTGGTGGTATATGGCTGCTACACATAAAGCAGTCCTTTTTTGTCACTTCTTTTTTGGGGGTCCGTTCTTACTTATCATCATCAATAGTATTGTATGTATGTTCCTCATAGAGTACATGTTCCTCCATAACTCTTAAACGAATTAACTGATTTTCATGAAACTTGGTAGATAAACATTTAGACGTACGAGACACAGGATAGGCTACTTTCTGAAGTCAGGATAGACTACTACAGGAAGTCGCTTGTGCCAGCTAGTCATTAAATAATGTTAACAATAATTAACTCAGTAATATTAAGCTCGTGGTAAAGGAAACCTGACTGTCTTTGAAGATTTACAATCTTCAAAGACATGCGAAGTGCTGCTAATCCACATTGGGCTTGTCGTACATCTGCACAGAGGCCTGCGCTCCGTAATAATTAACATTAGCCATCTTAATCTACCTACAGTGTAACGTGGGATACATTTATATGCAAAATATGCATCTATGCTATCTATACCATTCTTCTTATATTAAAACTAAGAGAGAGCGGATATCACATACACTATACACATATATTTGTATGTTTATTTATATGTGGTGAGCAATAGGTGCAGTGCACTGCACCTATTACTATGTCCTATTACATGTCTACTGCACCTATTACTTGTCCACACTATGTCAAATTATGTTATGTTATACTAATCCCCCCGACTGCATTTATGGGGCTGCATCTATAGTCGCTGTTTATGGGGCTAAAAGTCCCAAAAATTAAAAAGAGGATATAAATCACTAATATTAAAAAAGTAAAGAGATATATAAACGAAGAATACTGCATAATTTTTAAAAAAATATTATATCCGTGCAAAAGAGGAAGCTTAATGTCGCTAGTATTAAGCATGTAAAATAACTATTCTGATCACATCGTCCTTACATAGCTATTATAAAACAAAGTATATATGTATGTATGTTTGCGATAATCTTAAAAATGACTGAACAGATTTTCATGCAGTTTTCAATAATGGAAAGAGCCTTAAACTAGGACGGTTTTAATACCAAATTTGCAGAAAAAATTGCACCCATGCGAAGCAGGGAGCGGGTCGCTAGTATTATTTAAATAAAGTAAATATAAATGAAATATCAAAGCAACCCAATTAATTTGTTTTTGTTTGATTCTATTGAATAGATGTGATGACATTTGACCTTGGTAAAGTATGACAGAGTAATATAACAATATAGTTGGAACAAGAATATATTGAGCCAGGTTGTATTAATGCGACCCCAGGGTCGGACCCGACCTCGAACGTGACCCGAAAATGAATTTAAACCTAATAGAGAACGCGTCACATATCGACTGTTTAATATATCAAGGATTGAAGGCTAATCTAAGTCTGAACTGGTCGTGATTTAGGTATGTGGTTTGTTAGAGAGAAGAAATGGGGTTTCAGTTCGAAATTTGAAGACACTATTTTTATTTAGGGTTAATATTTTATAGAGTTAACTAGCGACCCTAATTTTTTAACGTCTAATTTTTTTCTGTAAATTGTCTAAAAAAATTTTCATACTTTACTTTTCCATTAATGAAAAGCTTATCCAAAACCTTTGAGTGGTTTAAAAGAAGTTAGCGGAAGAACTGAAAGAATTTATTTTTGTATTTAATCCGTACTAATATAAATGCGAAAGTTTGTATGGATGTATGTATGGATGTTTGTAACTCTTTCACGCAAAAACTACTGAACCGATCACCATGAAATTTTGCATACATGTTGTCTGGGATACCAGAAAGCACATAGGGTACCTTTCATCCAGAACGCGGACGAAGTCGCGAGCGCCAGCTAGTATTACATAATATATTAAAAATTCAATACATTGTTAATACATTATATTAGATTATGTGATTGAGTGCTCAAAGAGGGGCATAAGCCTTCTAAGAGTAATTTTGAAAATTCATTCACCGAAATGCAACATGTCTTCTGTGAGGCTGGTTACTGCCGCAAGACGGACTGCCCAAATGACTCGCAGAAGTGTTATGTTTTTTCAACTTTCATTTTTATAAAGCCTATATTGATATTATTATTTTTTTGGCAAATAACGTTACGGTGTATCTCTGGTCAAAATTTTAAATTTATTCAAAATTATTACTCTATTCGCAAAGCCACTTCGCATCCCTATTTACATATACTTGCAATGCAAGCCTCGATCCTACCCCATGGATCACTATCATGACGCCATTGTCACAAAACTAATTACTTGGACATGACGTGAATGAAATAAATACGTACAGATTGTAGTTTAATAAGGGACACATCTGTCTACAAGTAACTATTACTAGCTGGTGCCCGCGACTTCGTCCGAGTGGAATAGTTATTTTGGGAATCATTTGGGTAGGTATCTCGCACGGTTTTCGCAGCGCACGCAACGGAAGCCTTCAAAGATGAATAATTTTCCACATTTTCGACTGTTTCTTCGCTCCAAACTCAGCTTATATTACTTAGCTTTATAATATTTAACTATTATTTAATCTGTGCTACAAGTTCCAATTGTAAAAGAGGCAGCATATCTAATCATTTTTAATTTATAGAAATAAAAGCTTGCATAATCTAGAACGTAACTCCAGAATAAGTACGAATCATAAAAAGCAGTGTTTGCCTACTACTCGTTTTAATTTTAGAAAATCAACAAATTAGAAAAAGGCACTCAATTGTTATTTCTTTATCTATTGTTATATAGTGAATAATTTTAAATTGTTGTAATACGTGTTATAGAGATAGAGACATCAATACTTTAATAACAAGTCTTCCTACAGAGAAAAGCACCTTGAAGAAAAATAATATATATATATAGTTCGTGAAAGCTGATAGAAACTTGGCGTACGTAGAAGTATGCAATGTAGGAACATTAGCTACCGAACGTGTAGCACGGAACATGTATTAGAAGTTTCACAATGGACCATTGTACAACAAGTAATGTACGAGATGTTCTTAGTACAGTTAAAGGGAATATAGCTGAAGCTAGTGTCTGTAATTAAGCACATAAGTTCTAATTTTAAAGTTCTAAAATGCCCTTGTTCTGAAATTCATAATTAGTTAATCAGAAAGTTAAGTATATATATGTCGGAGCGAGCGACCAGAAGTGAGACAAGAATTACATTTTCAAAAAAACAATTAAAAAAAAATTATTTATCAATTGGGTTTCTACATGTTTTATCAGTTATTAACTAAGTGGGATCGATTTGCATGCGTGCCTTAATAGACTTAATAAACACTAAACACTTCTCTTAATAGGATTATGCAATCACGCGTTATTTTGTTAGTCCCTCGATCGGACTGACTGCATAATGGCGGCCGTCCTCCCACCAAGACGAGATATATATATTTGAAAGTTAACTAAAGTTGGCACGTTCACAGTACTCAAACCTATGGATTTTTGTTATACCTACCATATTTTTTAACAAATTTCGCAATGTTTATGAAATGTGTTGGATGGAGATCTGATATCCGTATCCAGATCCGAAAGTTCATGCTACAAACTCGCAAGTACTACATATTTTGCATACTTCATAGTACCTATATCCATGGATTATAAATTAAGGATAGTTAAATTGATGTTCAAATATTTTGTTAATCTTAATAAACTTACTAAGTTAACGCGAACTTACCAACGCGACTGTACTAAATCAATTCTCCCGTTCTGGCTGGAATTGAAAAATTTGCCTCGAGCCATTTCTCAATGAATAAAGCAATCTTCAATTGCAATAGCATATCGAGAGTGTAGTTATGAATGAACTTGGCCTATTACAGTGTAACCTTTGTAACCTAAGTGAGGTTACAAAGGTTACACTTTGTAATTATCGATAAAGTAGTTTATTTAGGTAATGATAGTTAAAGGTGGTACAAGACCGTGTAGTGGTGGAGGGGCTTAACTCTCGGCGGCAATCCGGGTGGTTGCAGAGCTCTTTGGATCACTTGCGTGATGCGCTCCGATCATCGGAGCTCATGGCGGAGCATCAGTTTGTAGGCTCCAACTGTCCTTTGGAGCTTCCGTGGAGTCTGTAATGTAATCCTCGGAGTCTGTAATGTAAAAAAGCACGGCTGATGTAAGTTTAAATCTCGGTTGGGTTTGCAACTTTTATTAGGAGACTTTTGCCACGTCACCTGTTTGAGAAAACTGGCTAAGCATACATATTTGTTTTTAAACTTTAAGCAAAAAGTAAAGTCTCTCCGCCTCTCTGTGTGTCTCCACTAACTTCTTCTAAACTACCCAAAGGATTTTGAATGAAACAAACAAATGGACAGAGCTATAAGCGAGTAAGGTTTGTGTACATAATTTCCAAAAAAAAACGCATTCGTGCGAAACCACGGCGGATTGATATAATCTTTATTCGTATATAAAAATGTGAATTTGATTTTTGTAAAACTCTAGAATGGGTGGACCGATTTTAATTCGCTTTTTACATTTGATTTTCAGAGAGATAAACGGGGGGGGGGGTTATATATAAAAATTACACCTAGCGAGACGCCGGGAGCGGGTCGCTAGTGTTTAATAAAATAAGTATATAAATGTATGATAATACTGAAATAATTGTATAAAATATTCAAAAGTATTTTTAATTTATTTTTTGCTTTAGTTTTAACTGTTTTTATAACCAGCGTTTATTTAAGGACACAGGTGGTAAATCACTCACAGATTATTCGAATGAAAGAGAAATCAGAACCAAAGAAAGGAATTAGTTATTGGAACAAAAAGCGAGAAAGGAAATGTCCAACATATTAGGAAGAAGCGTATTAGAACAACACGAAGTGGCGACCTTGACACAGATGTGATATTCGAACTGTCTTTTAGATTTAGAAGACCAAATACTTTTATTTTGTTTGTGATTGCATAGATTTCACTTCGATTCTTTTATCGAATTTTATTTTATGTCAATCTAGCTGGCCACGCGATCTTCGTACCGCTTTAATCTATACTAATATTATAAAGCTGAAGAGTTTGTTTGTTTGTTTGCTTGAACGTGCTAATCTCAGGAACTACTGGTTCGAATTGAAAAATTCTTTTTGTGTTGGATAGATCATTTATCGAGGAAGGCTTTAGGCTATATAACATCACGTTGCGACTAATAGGAGCGAAGAAACAGTCGAAAATGTGGGAAAACCGGGGAAAATTATTCATCTTTGAGGGCTTCCGTTGCGTGCGCTGCGAAAACCGTTCGAGATACCCAAATGATTCCCAAAATAACTATTCCACGCGGACGAAGTCGCGAGCACAGCTAGTCAATAATAAATCTGTAAGTGTAGGTATTGTATGTATGTATGTATGTTCCTCCATAACTCTTAAACGAATTAACTGATTTTCATGAAACTTGATAGATAAACATTTAGACGTACGGAACACAGGATAGGTTACTTTTTTCACGCGGACGAAGTCGCGGGCGCCAGTTAGTAATAAATAAATATATGTCATTTCTTGTACCTATCGCTGCAAGTGTGTATTTATTTATTTTATTTATTTATTTAACTACAGGAACATACATATTTAGTTTATTGCCTATGAAAACACACTAGCATGCAAGCAGTTGAGGTATAGGTACTATTTCGTTGATGCAAGCCTGTATCGTGTTTTTCATAATTTTATTTTTTGATAAGTACTTAAGTACAGCAAAATAACATTTTCGAAATATCCATCCGGAATACCAATATTTTCCCCTTGGCTTTTCACAATAGGGATATTTTTTGTATAACGTGTGAAGACATTGAAGCGGAGTGACAAGTAAAACGTCTTACCGCTAATTGGTGGTGACGCCACACTCGGATGAATTCGTTTCGGCTCCGCTTTCCGGATCAGCGAACGGCTTACGTCAATACTGAATAGAATAGAACTCTTGCTAGTCTTTCACAATTATTGAAACTTCGTCTATGTTTATATTCGTCAACTCGTAGATGCTTAGTATTACTTTCTTTCTATGCATATAATAAAATCGTAAACGCGCCGAGCTAGTAAATTAAATATTTTTGCAAAAAACAATTTATACACTTATGTTACCGATGTAAAAAAAATGTTTTTAGATTTTTTGTCTATCGCTAATCTCTGAAATGGCTTAACAGATTTAAATGAATTTTAATAGAAAAGAATTGTCATTAAGCGTTTTTAAATTTTCGAAAAAACAAAATATTTTTCCAAAATTAATTTACAACAAGCTAATACGTGAGCGAAAAATAGATCCTTAATGTGATCATAAGAAATTAGACCACTTCACTAAGCCTTCAACTATTTACGAAAAATCTGGACACGTCCTTTGATTTTATGCTGAACTAAGACTCTTCAAGATCAGAAGATCAGTTTGTTCGTTCAAACTGTAACTCCTAACTAGATAACATCGGAGACTCAATCTAAGTAAGTAATCCTCTTTACCCTGAACTCTTTTCTTAAAGATTTTTTTATAACAGTAAGGCTGGGTTGCACCATCTTACTTTAACTATAACCAACGTCGCAACTTCAGTTAATTCGCACTCATTTTCGGCCGAAAATGAGTTTTAGGCCGAAAATGAGTTGCACCAGTTAACCAGCTATGATTATTTGTTAACTGGTGCAACTCATTTTCGGCCTAACCGTTATTTTAACTCAAGTTGCGGCGTTGGTTATAGTTAAAGTTAGATGGTGCAACCCAGCCTTAATGTTCATTTTCTTTTTAAATGAAAATTCTGACAAAAGGGAACTCGCCATTGTAATCAACAAAAGAAAAATAGAGAGTTCCCTCTGGTAAAAGAATTAACATAATAGGGCTAAGAACTCAGACATAATAAAAATATATTTAATTATTATAGATAGAATTTTGCTGAAAATATATAGTAGAGCCGATTTTTGCGTAGGCCATTTACTGAGATTTTGTGTTCCAACCTAAATTTTTGTATATTTTTATTGAAAATATTTTTTAAAAAGCCACGTTTACTTTTTTTAAATGGGATTCTATCCTGATTTTTATTTTTTGAAATCTGGCTTTTACACCCTTTCACTACGCAATTTGGCATTTTCACTAATAATTTATTTTTATTAAGGCGAGGCGTAGTTTCATTGCATTTGTGTGTGTGTGTGTATGTACACATCAAAGGCATACTTTTACCGCCTTAACTCTTTGTCCACGAGGCTTTAGTTCTTATTTTATCTCAGGCTATAAAATACAGTATATTTAGTCAGTTAAACTTGGTAAAGTCATCGTAATTTTTCATATTTATTATTTTGATCGTTCATATCAGCATTATAATTTTATTCATTTCCTGCTAACCTTTTTAATACAATATATTTTTTCAATTAATTCTATATTATATCATCTGTACTAATATTATAAATGCAAAAGTTGGTATGGATGTATGTATGTATGTCATGTATGGATGTTTGTAACTCTTTCACTCAAAAATACTGAACCGATCACCATGAAATTTTGCATAAACGTTGTCTGGGACACCAGAAAAGACATATACCTTTCATCCAGAAAAAAAGTACTAGATGCTCCCGAGGGATTATTTAAAATTAAGTAAACTAACTCCTGGCTAAGTATAATAGCAATAACGATGTCAGGCGATATATTAATGCTTTTTCAACGCGGACGAAGTCGCGGGCACCAGCTAGTATAATATAAAGCTTCTATTCCTAGACAGAGTCCCAAGCATGCTGGCTGCATTACCTCTTTGTATGACAATGCTAATCTGATGACCGAGGTAACTTGCCAACTTTAGAATCGATTTAATACATAAAATCCTTATCTTTTATGTAAGAACAAAGCCCTCAAATTACAAGACACAGTTCCTACACGAAACACTAAAAGAAGTAGAAAACTTTGAAATCTTAAAAAAATAAGATTGTACCGCAATCAAGTCACGTAAACCGTTAGAATGTTTGCAAGGAATACCGGATTACGGCTGATTGGGAAAAACAAGAGGCCGAAGTGTCAAAAGGGAACTCATGAATGTATAACGAAGCATTGTGCACTCCATTTAAATAAATCACTTGGAAATTACCAATTCTAAAATATTCTCTTTCTTACTCACACAAGTATTCTTACAATGTCAAAGTCGGTAAAATTATGTTTCAGTATCATTTTTATTGCTTTTAATATCTAGATTTTTGATCTATAACTGTTGCACGCGACTTCGTCTGCGTAACTTTATAAAATATAGTCTATGTTACTCGTACGTATAAATTGGTGGTAAGAAAGTTGTAAAGCCCCTGAATGGGCGAATTTTGAATTTTACCTATTATTTCAACAGACCACTCGCCCACTAGCATAATGTACAGTAGCAATGATTATTGCATTGGTCTCGCTACGCTCTACTAGATAGAGTACTATACAAAAGCGATAGCTCCGTGAATGCGGCAACTTTTTATTGTAGTGTGTGTAAAACATCGTCAATTTTTATCACTTTTTACACACTTTTATTATATTTTTACACAGTTTCACTACGCAAACTGGGATATTATTATGCTCAAAATTTAATAAACCATTCGGCACGTATCATTACAGACAGTTTGCAGTGTGACTGGCTCGGGTACGCCGAATTCGGCGTAGTATTTTTTGCCGCATTTTACAAGTACAACGGTGGTATCTAGTCGAGCGCAGCGAGACCGATCATTCATCTATGGTACAGTACGTTTAAATTGTAATAAACGATGTGTGGGTAAATCGAAAACTGTATAAAAATCCTATCCGACAGTCAAACTTCATAACTTAAGGATCATATAAACCCCGTTCAATCCATCTAAAGCCTTGTAACAGTTCGTCTGTCCAATAAAAGCCATCTGCTCTCGTATCGAACTCAACTATAATGGGGTCTAAAAACCGTAATCGTGGTCCGGGGAGCCTCACAGGAGGCACTAGTAATGTTTTATTGCGATCAAATTTTACTATCTACCCTCCTAATGTTTCTTGTTTCAGTTCAAATGAATTATGAGGGTATTAGGTAAATATCCTTTTTGTAAATTTCTTAGTAAACATTGAATTTTTTTTAGAAATCTACACATGCTTCTGTAAGGGGATGGTTACTGCTGCCAGATACGTCACCCGTCGATGTTTACAAAGGTTTAATTTGCATTATTAGAAAAAAAGCATTGTTCGTTTTGTGAGCATAATTATTTAATACTGGCTGGTTTTAAATAAACTAGATTATAAATTATGAAAAGTGAAAATTTATCAGTCATATTGAATACATCAGTTTGTTTTGTGATTTTAAAGAGTAATCCTTACTAGTCCTTACCCTTACTAATATTATAAATGTGAATGTGAGTTTGTTTGTTTCAAAAACTATTGAACCGATCACCAGAAAGGACATAGGGTACCTTTCATCCAGAACGCGGACGACGTCACGGGCACCAGTTAGTGTTTATATATAAGTTCTTTTACGTTTTGATATGTTTGATGTTAAAACTATAATATTATGAAGAGTTAAATAAACGAAAAATAATGTGCGCACTATAAGGCGGCCTCTAAACGGTCTATTATATTGTACAATATTGCGAAATGTGCAATATTATTGACCGTCTAGGGTTAATATTGAAGATTTCGCAATGATTGAACGAGAGTTTGAGCGAGTTTAATAATATTGCACAATATTTTTCCATTGCATTGTGTAGAGTCAGTATTTACTCTGTGGTATTGTAGGGTCTTATTCGTATTATTGTGCAATATAATTGCTCGTTTGGATTCAGAGCGCTTTTCAATCTTTATATGTTATTGTAGGTCTAGGGGCCGCCTAAGACAAGTTTTATTTATATTGTATACATGAAGTAAAATACGAAATAGAAGAATGAAATCATAGATTAACATTAAATAACAATACTTATAGGTGAGTAATTAGGTAGTATATTAATATAAATATTCCCCTGTCGTCTGTCAATGAGGGCATTACAATTAAACAGACCTACATCAGTAACACATGTGTATTAGATCAGACATTTCCTAATCAATGGCTGACAACTAATCATCATTAACTAATCAAAGGGTCGCTTTAAATTACATTTCGCCTAACTAGTTCACAACTGAAGATGACAGTAATATAGTTCTGAGTACCTATATTAGCGTTATCCTGAAACTTCAAATAATTTGTACTCAATTATACATACAACTAGCGACCCACTCCCGGCTTCGTCCGAGATGCAATTTTTTTATAGACACAAACCTACCTCGTTTATCCCTCTTTCTATTATGCGAAAACCGAATTAAAATCGGTCAACCCATTTTCGAGTTTTGAAGCGTTCACAAACCAACTTAACATTTTTATATATAACTAGCTGACGCCCGTGACTTCACACATTTTACACAGCACCATCTAGTTCCAAAGTAAACAACTTAATGCTTGTATTATGGATACCAGACGGTTGATATACTACATACATTACTTTTTGTAAATACATAGATACATATTATAAATACAAACATCCATGACTCAGGTACAAAGGTAAATGTTAACACATAAACATTTGCCCCTAGCGGGATTCGAACCCGCAACCGCTTGGTTATCAGCTAGGGTTACTAGCCACTAGACCAAACGTGTCGTCAAAATAATAATAATATTTTTTTTGTTTTTTAAACGCGTACGAAGTCACGGGCAAAAGGTATTAAAAATACCTGTTTCATTCACACACTCGCGCCAAGTGAGAAACAAATACGTCAAAGTAAATTCACAAGAATCAAACCCAGGAGTACCTACAAGAACATTCCTCCTACGCCCTTCAATTTAACGTGGCACATTTTGTATCCTAATACTTTTAAGAAAATTTCTCGAATTTCAAAGAATTCTATTTCGGTCTACTTGGTTGTAGGTGGCTATTATCGTCTATAAATACAAACAACGTTACATGTGCCACAACGTTTGGTCTAGTGGCTAGTAACCCTAAGCTGTTAACCAAGCGGTCGCGGGTTCGAATCCCGCTAGGGGCAAATGTTTATGTGTTAACATTTACCTTTGTACTTGAGTCATGGATGTTTTGTATTCATAATATGTATGTATTTACTTAATTATTAACTTTCGGTATCCATAATACAAGCATTAAGTTGCTTACTTTGAAACTAGATGGTGCTGTGTGGAATGTGTGAATATTTATATTTTTATATTATATTGCCGAATGCCAAATGCAGAATGCCTTGCTGTATAATATCGTTAAATATTTTTTGTGTTTTTTTTAATAACCTAAAAGTTTGACCTTGATAGAGGAAGTTGTTTTATGCTTTAATGTAACAAAAATACTGTGTTACTTTTCGCGAAATTCGCTGAGTCTACTTGTTTAGGAGCCAAATGTTCGTGACCTTAACTTAGCTAGAATCGAAACAAGCACGCGTCATTGTCAAAATCGATTTTGTCGTTCAAGATAAAATATCGAAACTAGACCTCAATACATCAAAAGACGAAATGTAGATCCAGTGATTGCCATGGGATTGATGCCAAATGGAGACAATTCCTTTTATTACCTACTATTCAAATTGTGTGAAGAAAAAGGGATGGGAATGCTCTTATTGAGGACAGATTTGCCTCAATCTTGATTGAATCAAAATTAGTGATTCGATTTCAGTTTGTATTCATTTCTTAGGATACTTGTGACTAAAAAAACAAATAGGTGACTTGACAATATTGACTACCAATGCAAGTGACTATTAAAGTATCGGTCGTCTTCAAAAAAAATAGCAAAAAATATTTATTTTAAACTAGTTGTTGCCCGCGATTTCGTTCGCGTTTAAAAATAAAATAACTGCTCAAAAAATATATGAGTAATTACTTAACGCCTGAAATCTTTATTGCAGTTACGACAGTGGCGCCTCCACCATTTTATTATATTTTTAGATGATCGATTGGGACCAGTACTTTTTTCAAAATGAAATGTACCCTGTGTCCTTTCCTGTTTTTCCTGACAACGTGTATCCTAAATTTCACGTTGATCGGTTGTGTAGTTAATGCGTTGAAAGGTAACATACAGACAGATTACAACAACAACAACAACAACAAAAAGTTTTGGTTTAATAATAATAATAAATAATTTAATTCTTTTAATAACAATAATAAATAATAAATATCTCTACACATTCCACACAGCACCAGCTAGTTCCACATCAAGCAACTAACATTTGCCTTAACATTTGCCCCTAGCGGGATTCGAACCCGCGACCGTTTGGTTAACAGCTAGGGTTACTAGCCGCTAGCTATACCAAACGTGTCGTCAAAATTGTATTCTTTTAAATATTTATCCAAATTGTTATCCAACTCTTTACTCTTATTCACAATTCCCAGCAATATGAAGAAGCTCAAATTATATGCGTTACATAATCTTGGCGGTTATGGGCCTCGTAAATCCGGTGGTTGGTGACCTCTTCGGCGAAGGTCTTTCTCTTTTACTATTTTATGATATAGAAAATTTAATGATATTTCCGTATCAAGAAATCATTTCTTCTTCTTAGTGCCTCTCCATTACTTATTTTATTCGGTTATTATACTTTATTGTATGATGATGGAATAAGGAAAAGTACGTGTCACGCCTGCACGACTTACAGAATACAGAAACAACCACAATCAAAACGGGCCCTTTGTTACTTAGAACACAGTGAGAAAACTACCAGTAGGTAAAGTAGTTTAAGAGTAAATAATATTTAATATACAAAGACGGGCTAACAGAGCAATTTCTATGTCTCGTGAGTTTGTGCCAAGTTGGCACAGATTACTTCATTCTCTACCGCCCTCTATTCGCGATATGACGTTTGTGTTTTAAAACAACAAACCGATATAAATTGATTGAAAGCAAAGCAGAGCAAAGCAAATTGAGCGTATGCTCCGTAATTGTAAAGCCGCTCGTACCTATAAATCGACAGAAGCCAACATCTGTTCTCTTTCGTATTTATATCAAATAATATAATTTGAAACTTTAAGAACATTCTCGAAAAAACGCTAAATTAATGAAAGCGCCCTCTATTGTTCAATAGCTATATTAATATTGCAGTCTCCCTATATTAATATTGCTAATTAATATTGCAGTGGTCTTAGGGGCAGTCTCCTCCAAGACCCGTGTCCGGGTGAGGGGGAAAGGGAAGAAACCTTGCGCTTGAGCCTCCTCCAACGCATCGTCTGGGAGAGGGATCATGCGTGACATAAGATGCTTTCAAAACGTGAACTTCGCCTGCCTCGCAAAGTCATTGTCGACCATCGCTTTCACGACTACCGGCAGTGATAGATCGTCGTCTGGGAGAGGGATCATGCGTGACATAAGATGCTTTCAAAACGTGAACTTCGCCTGCCTCGCAAAGTCATTGTCGACCATCGCTTTCACGACTACCGGCAGTGATAGATCGTCGTCTGGGAGAGGGATCATGCGTGACATAAGATGCTTTCAAAACGTGAACTTCGCCTGCCTCGCAGTCATTGTCGACCATCGCTTTCACGACTACCGGCAGTGATAGATCGTCGTCTGGGAGAGGGATCATGCGTGACATAAGATGCTTTCAAAACGTGAACTTCGCCTGCCTCGCAGTCATTGTCGACCATCGCTTTCACGACTACCGGCAGTGATAGATCGTCGTCTGGGAGAGGGATCATGCGTGACATAAGATGCTTTCAAAACGTGAACTTCGCCTGCCTCGCAGTCATTGTCGACCATAGCTTTCACGACTACCGGCAGTGATAGATCGGCGCCCACGACGAGAGACAGAGCGGCGCACTGCTCTACCCATTCGGGGCATTCAGCCAAAGTGTCCTGCGCAGTGTCAACTGCGTAGCCTCTATAGTGGCTTAGTGGCTTAGTACCCTCAGTCTCTCACGGCCTCCCGGTGAAGAAGACTTCTTGCCCTACCTTCCGGAATCGCAATCAATATCAGTTCAAGCTAAGTAATTTATAAGAAATATATATATAGTCCTATGTGTGCGCGTGCTAAGAATTGAAAACGCAATAAAGATTAATTACCTTACTCCCTCGCTAAATTGTACTGTTCGCAGTAACGTGATTTACACCTTGCAAACTTTGTTACCTACATTGTGAAATTTGTGGTTGTTATATTTTAAAACTTCCAAGAGTCTCTCTCACGTAACAAGTTCGCAGAAGAAACATATTTACAATGAGTACACACACACCTCAATTTCATAAAGGTTTTGCGTATGTTAAACCCCATTTTCAAGAATTGCTATAATATATATTATTGCTATAATATTTGAAAATATGGCATTTTAAAAAACTCTAATTACTATTTTTTGACCTCGGTAACGTAACTACAACGTGTACGAATTGTTTATTTGAAAAAATATTTAATAACCTCCCCAAAAGATTTCCAAAGGGCTATCATATCAGCATTCAATGATTCGATATCATTAGGCGGGACTCAGTGGAGGGCATCGCTCAACATCACTGCGCAAAAGCAGAATATATTTTTATCATAATCATACTATTCTATATTTAATAGCATGAAGGTATAGAGTAAAACTAAACGGACTAAACGGATACCCTGCCGCATAATGAACAAATCTAAATCGGCTTTGTGTGCTGGCACATTGAAACTAATAAAGTTGTGGGCACACTAGATCAATAAATAATCATTTTTATTTAATACACTTAAAGTCAGTATTTAATACACGCAGTCGCATTTCGAATCCTTGGCGGATCTCTTTCCATGTATTATGTGAAGTTCTACCAATCCTGAGTGGGCTAGCATGGTTATAGAGGAGAAATCTGTGCCAAGTATCGAAATAATATATATACTATTACCAACCGGTCGCGGGTTCGAATCTCGCTAGGGGCAAATGTTCATATATGTGTTAACATTTTACCTTTGTACCTGAGTCATGGATGTTTTGTATTTATAATATGTATGTATTTACAAAAAAAAGTAATAACTATATGTAGTATAATATCAACTGTCTAATATCCATAATACAGGCAATAGTTGCTTACTTTGAAACTAGATGGTGCTGTGTGGAATGTGTAAAGATATATATTTATTTATTTATCTACCATCAAGTGCTGCCATCTGCCATCCTTTCGGATGGAATGAAAAATGAAAAATGGAACCTCAATCATTTATTAGCTCGATGTGCCTACTACTTGGAACAATCTGACTTAAAGAAAAAAGAAACAATCTATACACTCGCGGCTGGGGGCATTACAAAAGAGATTTATTGACGGAAACAAAGGGAATCCATTAATGATCCAGCTCCCTTAGCCACAACACAATACAAGACGAGATTAATGTCTGTTTTGTTACGCCGTTGTTTCTTAACATTTCACGGTCGTACGGGACAGTTCTTTGACCTGACCCAGACTAGAAAACAGCTGTTTAATATTTCAATAGTCATTAAATTTCCTTTTTTTTTTTTATTGGATTGCTACATACTTGTTTTATTTTATTTTTTTGTTAATGTTCACCATGTTTAGCCATAACCTAAGTCAAATGAAAGCCAATGATTTCAACACAGGAACAAGGAAATGCCGCTGTCTTCTATAAATTTTAAAGTAGTGGGAATGGACCAGAGAAAAAATGGTCTCACTACTTCGGTTGATTTGTTCGACCGAACTACTGGGAAAAAAAAGTCTCACTAGTTCGGTCAACCGAACTACTGGGAATACACCTTACAGAAGACTATCGCTCTGGCCACGTGGTCCTACTGCCTTTGTCCTACCGATCGGACCACATGAAATTTTTTTTCCGCTTGGTTCGATTAACTAATCGGACTATAGAAACTGACGTTTTCTTAGACCATCGTTAAATAATAGAACCTGTGATTTGTTTCGGTGAGCCAAAATTAAGTCAAATGGCTTTAACGTGAATGGCCGCCTCTAAGCGACACGCCAGCCGTAAGATTTTGACATTCACAAATTAATTTTTACATTGCAACTTCGTTGCACCGTTCCATTTGGCTTGTTGGCACGGTCGTGAATGGCCCCCGCCTTAACACGACTTTCTTAATACATTACATACTAAGAATAAGTAATAACATTACATATAATGTAAGGTTAATATAAAAAACTACCATTCATTTTATTGATTCACTTTTAAAAACATGCCCTGAGATATGTTTTTCACATGTTATAATAATATATTCGCCTCTTAAAAAGAAGGATTTATTACGATTAATTATAAATGTATTGATATAGAGTAAAGTAGGGTAAGGTCTGCAAAATAAAAGACAATACGTGTCGTAATGAACACAGCTGTTCCGCAACCAATTAATTTGCAACACGCATCAACAGAAATTCCAATCTGTGTAGTTGCAGCAAGAATTTAATCTATTACAAAGAGGGTTATAATCAATTAATCATCCCACTCAGCGTATTGTTGGCGAAACGTTAAACTGTGAATTAATTAATATTGTAACGTCGACTAACTTGCACGGAAGATACTTCATTGGTGGGTGACTAAAATGACGCTAATTTTCTTTTAGCTTTTATTTAACACCAGCAACCCGCTCGCCCGGGAAAAAACCTATATAAAAATATATAAAAAAATATAGTACTTGTGCTGTTATTGTTCGATAGGTGTTTATGGGATGATAGAATAATTGTAGGTTGGGCATTTGTTGCCAATGTTTATGACCGTATTCATAGGGCACTATAGACACATGCCATCCAATAAGCAATCAGTCTGCTGACTGCAACGTATAAAATTACTGATAGGCAACATTTTATCACTGCAGTAGTCAATAAGATAACATTAGATTTTAACAAGTGTCTGCCTATACTGAATACATAGTAATAATTTATATATAGTATAGTACTAATGTAGATATTTGAATAGTCTTGCTTGCTAATTTAATTTAACTTAGAATAGAATAGAAAGGCGATAAAACACAGAAGCATTTAGCTTTAATTACTTACCAAGTAATACTTAATTCTCCAGAAAATTAAAATTTCCGAAATGTTCTGACTTATTATGAAAAGCTACTTTTCAAAGCAGTATACAAAAGTTCTAGTAATGATTTCGGCTCGTTTTAGGTCTCAAAGGAATTAGTATCGAAAACGAATATTCAGCTGAACGTAATCCGTAATTGGAAACAGAATGATTCTAAGGTTAAAAAACAAATATACTAGTCTGTGTAACATATAAAATTATATTGCCACACCTACCTGTATTATACAATGCCAACGTTTCTCTGTTGCCAGATTTATTTGATACTACATTGTCTTGCCCAAGCAACACAATGTCCTGCCCAAGCCCGATAGCACACACAATGTGTTGCATCGGGCTGTTAGGAGCTCTGTTGTCCAGCCGTTTAGGAGGTCCAGCACACGTGCTGTTATTTCACTGTGATCTTCTATAAGGGGATGGTCACTGCCGCCAAAAGGTCTGCCAAAATGCCCAAATTTGTAATAGTTTGTTGAACAAGGCGTCCGTGTGTCGTATAGGTTTATAAAAAATCATTGGTACGGTTGTGATTAGTTAGCCGAAGTTGGTCGGAAAAACTTTGGTAAGGGGCTGAGAGGGTTTTTGTGAATGGATCGTTAGCGAGAGATTCCGATTCGAGATGCTGTGTAAGCGAATTTTTTACCCTACCGCTTTTTACTTGCTCACCAGTCTACGGTAAAGCAAACGAAAAATATTCAGAATCATTTATTTCAATAAGTTTCAATAACTTTGCTATGTAAATACAGTTTAGATTGCCACGATTTTATAGAAGACTAGATTATGTTTTCAACTTTATCCGCACCCTTTTTTCTTAGATGTTAAAACTTAGTTTCTTAAATGTTAAATAAATATTCAATCTATAGTAAGTAATATTATAAAGAAAGAAGATTTGTATTTTTGTTGGTTGTACTCAAAAACTACTGGACCGATTTGAAAAATTCTTTCACCTATAGAAAGCTACATTACATTTGTCAGCAAGTAACATGTGGCTATATTTTATAAAGTTGCGCCGACGAAATCGCGTGCAATAGTTAGTATTTTATATTTTTCGACGACAGAGAAAAATATAATGTGCTGTGCTGGATATGCTCGGAAATACAGACGCCTGCAGGGAGTTCCAAACCCTGGCAGTGCGCATTATAAAGGATGTTTCAAAGCACTTGGTCCGAAAAGGAGGGATTTCGACAAGATGAGGATGGTAGCCAGCCAGTACGTCTGTATGTCCGATAGAAGGGGGAAGGCGGTATCAGCTCATTCAGCTCCTGAGCACACTCTCCGAAGTACACCTTATAAAAGACACATAAACTGGCAATTTTGCGTCTATGTGCCAGTGCCAGGCTCTGCATCTTAGATTTTAAAAGATCTTAGATTTGAGTTATATGAGCTCGGAAATACAGACGCCGGCAGGGAGTTCCAAACCTTGTTAGTGCGCATTATAAATGTTTCAAAGCGCATGGTCTGAAAAGGAAGAATTTAGACAAGAAATATACTTGAAAGGGGCCATCGATAGTATTCTCAAATAAAGTTATGCATATAAGCAAAAATATTAAAAACTTGCTGAATACTTTTACATTATTATTTTTTTAATTTATTTATATACCCCATCTTGTTAATAGAATAAAAACTTAATTCTAAATTCTATATTAATGTCTTAATAGGTTATCAAATAATAATAATTTATGAGCCTTATATAAATATGATAATGTAATAATGATTTCATTTTCATATTATTGTTTTAATTTTAAGATATAACCATAATAAGTGAGTAATTCGCTTTTGTTCATCTTAGCCATTTTTCTGTATGGTTTCTCCTATATTGATGAATATTTAAATGTGAATCCAATGTGCTAATATTGCTACAATGGATTCACGTTTGAATAAACATTTATAAAATATTTAATCTCATTTTAATCAAACAACTTAGTTTTAATGTTAAACATTTTCGGTCCATAAGGAAATTTCCACTTAGCTATGTTTATTAGACGCTTAATATTTCATAAGTAAATTTGTCTAACGCTTCTGTGCCGGCTTTTCAGTATTCAACAGAAGATAAATTAAAATTATTATTAGTGAAAACGTACATACCTAGATGTTATACAATATTTTAGTATTGCGAAACCGGATATTAAGGGTCGCTTGTATCCACTCGATATAATTAACCTTCAGCCATAAAACAACCTTAATAAACATAGTTAAAATTAAGTAACAGTTAAATGAGGTTACAAATCATTTAAGACAAAGTGGCTGGAGGTGACGCTTTCTTATTAATTACGCTAAGTAACTGTGTTGTTTTCAAAAGGTTTTTTTCTAATAAATAATAATAGTTAATATTAATGGTTTTTTTCATGTAAAAATCTATACTAATATTATAAAGCTGAAGAGTTTGTTTGTTTGTTTGTTTGAACGCGCTAATCTCAGGAACTACTGGTTCGAATTAAAAAAATATTTTTGTATTGGATAGATCATTTATTAGGCTATATAACATCACGTTGCGACTAATAGGAGCGAAGAAACAGTCGAAAATGTGGAAAAAACGGGGAAAACTGCGAAAACCGTTCGAGATACCCAAATGATTCCCAAAATAACTATTCCACGCGGACGAAGTCGCGAGCACCAGCTAGTAAATAATAATAGTTAATATTAATGGTTTTTTTTTTCATGTATAAATTGTATATATATACACTAGCTGACCGGCAAACGTTTTGCGAAAAAATAAAAAAAAAAATTTGGGGTGGACCACCCTTAAAATTTCATCATCATCATCTCAGCCGTAGGACGTCCACTGCTGGACATAGGCCTCCCCCATAATTTTCCAATAGGACCGGTCAGAAGCTGCCTGGATCCACCGCTGACCCGCGGCCTTTATTAGGTCGTCTGTCCACCTTGTGGACTAACTTTAACCCATTCTAGCAAGGTGCAGCCTCTTATATTTTCATTACTTAACGAAGCTTCTAATATGATTGCAATATCACTTTATTAAATGAGAAAATAAAGTGTTCTCGTAAAAATGTCAACCGAATGGGGCTAGAACGAGCTGTCGATATGTCGGTGAAGCAATTATGTGATGGATGGATTCAACAAAGAGTTCGGATGGACAGCATTTGGCTAGAGCGTTAATAAAACGAGTGGGCATTTGATATTCCAGAAAATTGTATCTTTTTTTTAAGTTTATTTAGAAAAATTAATTGCAATAACTTTATCATAAAAAATCAGTATATTTTCTTATATAAATTTATTAAGACCCGGCTCCCTAAAAATTATGAGTGTTTGCCGTAAAACTAACCAAATATCACATCAATGTAAAACTTAAATAATATTATATTTAAACCTTTTTCTAGTCATTGTCAAAACAGAATCACAATTAGTGGAAATTGACTCGACACTTTTTCGATATTTTTTCTTTTATCTCAGAAGCAACTTTAGTTACATATGCAAAATAAATACTCATGGGAAGAAAATGAGGTTTATTAGTTATTCTCAAGACAAAATTTACCTAGAACGATTATTATTCTCATAGTAAGTTAAATTTGATTTGAGACTTACGTCCTTTAGTTCTATGCAAGAATACATAGAAATGGATCATTCGATATTCAACCTTATTCGAACCGTATTTGTATTTGAAAGGGAATGCATGCGAGTGTTCCTCAGTACTTCGCTGTGCGCCAACAGAGAGCGTTTTGGGAGCGTCACCTTAAACTAAAATAAAGCAAGATCTCATCAGCCGCCCTGGCCCTAGTATATGCATGCTAACCTCTGGGCCACGAAACAAACCATCAAAGCGATTTCTTTTAACACTGCAAGCGTCAGTGTCGAGTTTAGTATCTCTCAGACTACTTGACGCTTCAGCATACTTGAGGCTGCTAGAGGCAATCAGGTCTTCTAGCAGGAATTTAACGTACGTGACGTTACGTAGTAACTATTATTTAATCTGTGTCTATAGGACACAGATTAAATAATAGTTACTACATAGATCGAAAGATGTCCTTCGTTAACTTAATTAGAAAAGGACATTAAGTTATCTTTGATGTGATTGGATCTTAGTTTATCATGTGACAAGTGACCCGATCCCTTAATCTCGTTACGTTGCGATGTCATGACGGCTAATTTCCGCACATAAAAATGAGAAATTTAAAAATTGCCGGGGCAAATTAAGGTCTGTAGCAAAAAAATATTAACAACATGTTAATGTAACGTTGCCCTAAAATTGTCGAAATATTTTGATGTCCTCATAAGTCATTAAGATAATAGAATAAATGGGAAAAATGTCCTGCGTCGCGAACCCATCGTACCACCGGCCATACCACTGGTCGTACAAAGCGATGTCAAGCAAAACTAAAAAACTAAATTTTGGAATTTATCAAAAATTAATTTAAAAAGGATTTTTTTTCTAATCGTAGTTCGACAAAAATACAATTTTAATTATTTCAAAATTATTACAAACTTTTACATATACTTAACCTTTTTAGAAAAAGCGTTAAACGGGGAAGGTACTTATAATAAAAAAAATTGCACCCGTGCGAAGCCGGAGCTGGTCGCTAGTCTATACTAATATCATAAAGAGAACAGATTTGTATTTTTGTATGTTTCTAATGATTAAACTCAAAAACCGTTGGATCTATTTAAAAATTCTTTGAGTAACAAATTAGGCTAACTTCTACAAAGTTACGCGAGCGAAGTCGCGTGCACCAGCTAGCATCTAGCATACTAGATCTATAGTAAGTAGATGTTAAAGAAAAAATATAATTAGTTATCAGTATTGCATTTTATTTCCTTCTTTGCTTTCAAACGAATAATAATTTTTACATGTTAGCCTGTATCCAAGTGAGGTAAGCTGTAACTCTGGTAAACACCGATGGATATGAAGCCTGGCATCCGTCGGACAGGCCAAACGAGGTGACGCCCACCTGAAAAATAAAAAAAATACTTATTACATACATAACTATTTTAACTTTTAATTGTATAGATTTTTTTTTGTTAGTGATGGGTTTGCTCTTGGCCAACAACCAGCTGTGTAGCAAGGATGAGGCCTATGATGGTGCGAGCTCACCCAGAACCACCCCATTACAGAAGAATACCGTGAAATAACAGCACGTGTGCTTTTGTGTTTAATTGAGTTAGTACATAATGGATACCAAAGCCTTCCTTAATACCTTATCCTTAATCCTACTAAGGTCGGCAGCGCGCTTTCATTAGATGTGGCATTGATTGACCTATAATGTTCACGTACAATGTATTATAAACTAGATATGTATAGAATTAAAAAAAAACTAAATTTTATCTAAAAAAAACATATTGATAATAATAATCATTAGGAGTTAAAACTCCAATAATAAGCAGAAGACGAAAACATTAAACTTGATATATACACTTGATATAGGTATGAGATATACACGAGTGACTAAATTACTAATCAGTCCAGTTCAAATGTAAGCCCAACGGGTAACGAGTTAGAGTTTAATTTTCGACAAGACCCTCACCAAAATCCTCTGGTTATTGTAGACAACGGCTAACGGACCACCTGAATCGCCATCGCACGTGCCAATTGCGCCAGTGCCACTAGTACAAAGATGGCTTCCGTGCAATATTACGTCGAAACTTTTCTGGCACACTGCGTTCGTAATTATTGGAAGCGGAACGTGGTACAGAGATGTGGTTGTTGGGAAACTCGTTTGAGCTGGAATGGAAGCAAAAAAAATTGTCTAGTGCTTAGTAACCCTAGCTGATAACCAAACGGTCGCGGGTTCGAATCCCGATAGGAGCAAATGTGTTAACATTTACCTTTGTATCTATTATATAATTATGTATAAGAAAAAAGATATTTATGTAATATATCAACTGTCTGATATACATAACACAAGCCTATAGTTGCTTAATGTGGAACTAGATGGTGCTGTGTGGATTGTGTAAAGATATTAAGTAGCTCTATGATATTAAGTACACTAATCTGTACTAATATTACTCGTATAAAGAAAAAAGATTTGTATTTTTGTTTATAATGAATAGACTCAAAAACTATAGTAGAGCGATTTCAAAAATTCTTCACCTATAGAAAGCTACATTATCAGCGAGTAACATAGGCTATCTCTAATATATAAAATTCTCGTGTCGCAGTGTTTGTTGCCAAACTCCTCCGAAACGGCTGGACAGATTTTGATGAAATTTTGTGTGCTTATCGGGTAGATCTGAGAATCGTCCAACATCTATTTTACATACGCCTAAATGTTAAGGGTCGTCCAACCCAAATATTTTTTTTTAGCAAAACAACGTCTGCCGGTTCAGCTAGTATTCTATAAAAGTTACGTGAACGAAGTCGCATGCAACAGCTAATAATATTACAAAGAAAAAAGATTAAATTTTTTGTATTTTTTTAATGGATATACTCAAAAACTACTTAATTTAACCCAAAGTATCAACAAACATTGGCCTATAAAAGACATACCACTCATCCCACGATCTCATCATATTATACACTGTTCCTGATTTCATTTTTGAATGGGTTTCTGATTTAATTACAATTATTAACAATATTAATTAATTAACATTATTGATTTAATTAACAAAACCTATTTTATTTTCACATACCGTCAGTCAACTTCCCATATCCTGTTGCAGTGCCTGTCAATCCGGAGAAATCTACATTCACGAGAGTTGCGCCTGGCAAGGGTATGGCTTGGATGTTATCTGAAAGAAATATTTATAAATTAAATATCTGTTTCCATAATGAAACCTCTCGAAGGTTCTCGAGTGGAGGCCACGGACCAGAAAGCGCAGCGTAGGACGTCCACCCACAAGATGGACAGCGGTGGATCCAGGCTGCTTCTGACCGGTCCTATTGGAAAATTATGGGGGAAGCCTATGTCCAGCAGTGGACGTCCTACGGCTGAGATGATGATGATGATAATGAAACCAGGAGTTCATGTGTCCACCAGGTTAAGTGGCAGGGTAATTATTAATATTACGCAAAAATATTTTTTATTTATTTATTAAGGTACACAAACAGAAATATTGAACATATTGAATTATGTTAAAATGTTTAAATTAAACAAAAAAAAATTAAACTTACTACTATAAGTAACTGCAGAAATCGTCACCATTGCAATATCGTTAGTAATTTCATTGATATTCCAAGAAGGGTGTACGACAATCTGTGTAGTTTCTACTCTTGTTCCACCGGTGAAGATGGTAAGCGAGCCTAGAACTATTGTCAACGATCTGCCCTGGTTCTGTCCGTCCCACCAGCAGTGAGCAGCCGTCAACACCTTCGTGTTAGATACAAGAGATCCACCGCATATCGACGTCCATCCTGTCGTCAGAGTCACAATAATACCGGCCTGAAAAGGTATAAATCTGCCTTAACAAAAGTACAGCTTGAAATTTTAAGGTCGGTATACCTTGCAACAATTGTGGTCTTTGCTTGAGCTATTTGGCGACAAAAAAATCCACAAGGTAGGTATGTATACCAGCATTTGAATAATCCTTCAAATCATCAGAATTCTTTATATAAATATAGGTATAAGTATATAAACCATAATACTGGGCCGATTTTAAAATTTTTTTCACCTATAGAAAGCTACTTATCAGCAAGTAACATAGGCTATATTTTATAAAATTATACGCGGATGGAGACGCGTGAAACAGCTAGTATAAAATAAAAGGAAAAACACATTTGGAACCGCAGTCTCCAAGCTCTATTTGAGTATTTTTTATGCCATTTCGTTTAGTTTTAAAATTGAATACTAACGAACCAACAAATGACACATCTTGAAGGCTAAGACATAAAATATCCACACCCACTCGGCTTCTGTCAGACTGGGGTCTAGTAACTAGAATATATGAGCTATTTTATAACCCAAGCGAGAGCCTTATATCGAGAGACTGGCTGGATGGTTAGATTGCGAGACATCCTGTTTTACTCATAGTTAAATGTGACCTAGCATAGACTAGCATAGACACATACAATTATCTATACTAATTGTATGTGTTTATTATATAATATATAAATATACTTAATACTATAAAGTTAAAATCTTTACATATTGTGAATAAAACCTGTAGCTACCTTCTTCTAAACCACTTATTGATTTCATTTTTACTAATGGAAAAACCTATTTTTAAATTTACAGAAAAATATCGGTCATAATGCCTCATTAAAATTTAGGCTCGACCTCTATCCGAAATTATTCGAAACTTTATCCGAGTCGGATGCAGTTACGGATATATTTTTATTGCGGATATATAGTTAGTTGTGGATAGTTTCGATTACGGTTACCGAGCTCCATGACATCCCCGCCTCAAATCGTCAAATTTTCGCAACTTTAATCTACATTATAATTATATACTTAGGGTGCTTTCAAATTAGACGCTTGAAGAAGTGCTACGGTGGCGCTGCTGAGGCGCTGCTGGCGCGACTACGTCTTTTCATACAATTTCTAGAAGCGTTGTCGCAGCGCAGCGCAACTGTCATGCCACTCGCGCGGGCCTATCTAGTAAAGTAGTTTACATACATAAAACAATACTGAAACAAGTGTATCGCGCCACAGTGTAGCCACAGAAGCACTACTTCAAGCGTCTAATTTGTAGGCACCCTTTGTAGGTATAGAATTACTTGATATGGAAATGCAGCGAGCGCCGATTGCGATCCTCCCACAATTCTACTAGTCTGCTGCTCTAGTTCGATTTGTTTCAGAAACTTTGCCCTCGGAACTCCCACTTTCTCGTGATACCCGAACACTGGCGACTCTTTCGAACTTGCACAGTTGCAGCCGAATACGTAACTCACTAAAACTAATATTGTTAAACGCATTTTTCACTTATTTTTATTTACGGATAGCGACAGAAAACTACGCTACACTGATTGGTATTAATTGATTGACTAATTAATCGTTTACATGTGAAACGTTTATCGCCTGTGTTCATATTTTGATTTCATTTTATCTGTTAATGAATCAGATACTTCATAGAATTGATAATGTTAAGTGACGCCGAACCGTTGAAAATTCCCAACAATAAAGAAAACAATTACAGATATTGTGTAATTTAGAAAAATGTGTGCTGTGCTTTACCTGATATTAAGCCAAACATAGTAAAATACTCGTACATGCCACTTTTTATATGTTAAGGTAGTAGTCAGTCAGACATGTAAGTACTTAGGTATAGTCAGACAAAGCTAAGGTAGTCTAAGATTACAAGAAGGATCTACTTAGGTATGTAGGTATGTGCCTATCACAAAGTAATTTCATTTCATTTATTTTATTTATTTTATTTACGACATTCCTTCAATATAGTGATGATGAATAGATATGTTATTATTCTCCTAAGTCTCATGACATTTAAAACTTTATAATAAACTAGCTGGTGCCCGCGACTTCGTCCGCGTTCTGATTGAAAGATACCCTATGTCCTTTCTGGTGTCCCAGACAACATGTATGCAAAATTTCATGGTGATCGGTTCAGTAGTTTTTGCGTGAAAGAGTTACAAACATCCATACATCCATACAAACTTTCGCATTTATAATATTAGTACTGACTAGTACTGATAGTACTGATTTGAAGTCCCTCCCGCATTTGTCTGTCTGTATATCCGCATGTAGGTGAACTGTTACAACATGTAGGTGAACATGTACATACATATACATACATACATACAAACTTTCGCATTTATAATATTAGTACTGATTTTGTAAAAGTTTATCCATGCCATGAAAACAGAGAATATGTCTTTCTATTTCTATAAGAAAATGCGTCTGTAAAGTATGTAAATAAATACAAGTACATAGATACATAAAACCAATTAATTATCATTTGTATTATACCTTAACAACGTGGCCGTTATTAAGAACAAAGAGAAAGGTTTCTAATGAGCTTCCTCACACCTTTGACATGCCACTTCGGGGGACCCACTTTTGTCTGACGATACTTAGCGATACCCTCCGAACAAAGGAGACGGGGTGTGATGCCAACCTATGTTATTAATGACAGTTACATTGCAACTTTACAAGTATAATTTGAAAATAAAACGATTAAGAAATAAATTTAAAAAGGTTTAAGTATGACGAATATTTTTTTAATTGTGAGAGAAAAAAAAGGCAGTTATAATACCTATATAAAACAAGTCTTAGTGTAGTATTAATAAAGATATATCATCAAAATATGATGGGTTAAATGCCTATATTATTAAGGATTTATTTATTTTACAAGGTCATCAATTTAGTCTGTTTTACTATTTAGGGTCACAGTCTACTAGATGATATTTTTTATGGGTTTGCTTTTGGCCAACATCCAGCTGTGTAGCAAAGGATAAGGCCTATGATGGAGCGAGCTCAACCAGAAGATGTCTATTCACTCGAACTTTGAAAAGATTTGGGTTGTATGAGCTATGAGGGTAATACAGACGCCGGCAGAGAGTTCCAAAACCTTGGCAGTGCACATTATAAAGTATGTTTTAAAGCGCTTGGTCCGAAAAGGAGGGATTTTCGACAAGACGAGTATGGTAACCAGCCGTACGTCTGTATGTCTGATAGAAGAAAGGTGAAGGCGATATGAGCTCATGCAGCTCCTGAGCAAACTCTCCGAAGTACATATATAGGTATAAGCGTCTACCATGGCCTATAACCACTAAAACAGGGTGCTTCAAGTGTATAATATTTTGAAAATAAATTTGATTATATCAATCCATCTATTTTCTGTGTCTGTTAATAATATGTGAACGACTATTTTATTATTATTTAAAAAAAAACGACAAAAAAAATCTATGTTTTAACCCGGAAATAGCTAGTAAAAGTTTTCGTTCTAGGTACATTATAAAGTAATTAATATTATCCTTTATTTTGATTCTGATACAATATTATCTATGAGTAATACTTCAGATAAGGTTTAATTTATTAAACCGATTAGGTAAGGTACAAACAGTTGTTTGAAAAATATGACTTAAAAATTTTAATATTATCGTTTACAAATTTATTATCGTAGGTCTACCTCTCTGTTTGTAGGTAACTATTTTATTTTGTAACATCTGGTAAGATTTTTAGGAACAAACAAGGCTGCAGAGAAGAGGCTTACTTACGTAATGTTATTAATTTAAATTAACAGATGTCTCTGACGCGAGATATTTTTATATTTATCCTTACTAATATAACGTTACAAAGTTACGCGGGCGAAGTGGCGGGCAGCACTTTGTTTTAAGGTGTAAACACACGCCAATCCTAAAAATTTGCATTTTTAAAAAAATATGTTAGAAGAAACTATCAATGCAATTGGTTTGAAAAAAATATATGTTATACTTAAACATGTGAAGAACAAAATATATTGTTTAGAATTTCCATCGAAGTAATAGAAACCCAACAATAAAAGTTAGAACATAAGAAGAATTTGACTTATATTGAATTTTGTTGCGAAAACGGTTTATTGCGCGCAAATGATTCCTACACCGAATAATAAGTCAATATCATTTTAAAAAAATGTATTGACCTTTTTATTTTATTTTAATGTAGTTTTAATGAATAGTACAAAAATCCACATTTATCAGGCCTGTTGAATTGTTTCCGCCGCCTCGGAACTCTAAATATATGGAGCTACAGTGTCTCAGTGACTGCGTTGAGGTGTGGATTACGTTTGTGTTTTTCGTGTGGAATTAGTATGATATATATAAACATTCTAAAGGTCATATCGGTGAAGGTCAAATCGTCAATGTCATTCGCCTTTGTGAATCCCTTAAGCATACTCTCTTAAAAAAAATTACGAGTCAAGCGCTTGGGGACAACTCCTACAAATGCTAAACGTAGTGTGCCCGGCCTAACTTTTTTAGTGACCGTACTACTAAAAAAAGTTATGTGAGGATAAACTGTAAAAAAATATAATGTTACTTACATTTATCTTTTTTTTGTTTACTTAAGCAAGCAATGTAAATTGTCATCCTAAAAAGTTCGAGAATCTTAAATAAGTTCAAAACTCGCCAGTTGCGAAAACACGCTCCATTTAAACATTCGAAAACATTTTGATAACTGGCGAAAGACATCTGGACGATTTTAATAATGGAATGGGATTATCCAATACTGGATTATTAACATCAGCTTATCTACATTAGTTATTATCTTTTAAAAATTGTTCTTTTATTTTGTGAGAATCTTTAAACAAATATAAATATAGCAAATGCCTTTATTGTTTTATTTCATGTTTCTGTTACTCTTTATAAATAAGAAGCTATTAATTCACCCATTACTCAGCTCACAATTTCAAGAAAGTTATCTTGTTTATTACTTAGGTATTACAAGCTAAATATAAATTTTCTAACTTTTAACTTGTTATTTTTTAAGCCAGTTAAGTAAGTATTGATGTTTGGGGAAGATACCTAGCAGCAAAAATATTAAAACCTATCAAGGTTTTTAACTTAAATCGCTAACCTAAGTTTAAGTTTAAAAGAGCAACAAAAACTTATATTGCGGTATTCATTAAATCTATAAAACTTAAGCAATTAGCGAAGTGAATTCCTCTGACCATAGTTGAACAACTTTTATAGAAACCGCTCAACGCCCGACGTGCTAAAAGAACTGTGGGTGAACTGGCTTCAACTTTGCAGAGATATGCTATTCGTGGACGGATAAAGTTTCACTAATCATTTTATAAGAACTGCTCCCTTTGTATAAGTTCTAGTCACATTTTCTATTGGGTTAAAATAATTTTTCCCTTTGGTTCTAGAGAATTCGACTACCTAGATGATTAATTATTTATTTGTATCTATGTAAAATTAATAAGACAGTCTGAGGTAATGAAATAAAATTCAGTATTGACAAAATACCTATTAAGTGGATACCTGTTTAATTTTACACCCTCATAACTACTTGTCTTGAGTTCATGTTTTGAGTTTAAGTTCTCTATATTCTTGGCCACTTATAAATATAAATATAAATATTCACACATTCTACACAGCACCATCTAGTTCCAAAGTAAGTAACTTAATGCTTGTGTTATGGATACCAGATGGTTGATATACTACATACATTACTTTTTTTTGTAAATACATACATATTATAAATGCCAAACATCCATGACTCAGGTACAAAGGTAAAATAAAATAAAATAAATAAAAAATGTTATCATATAAACATTTGCCCCTAGCGGGATTCGAACCCGCGACCGCTTGGTTAAGAGCTAGGTTACTAGCCACTAGACCAAACTAGTGTCGTCGTTATTGTATCACAGCCATCACAGATTCTGTCTAAAGATTGCCATCGATGGCAACCATACAATGCCAAAAAACTTTGGTCTTTTTGAAAAAAGTCTCTTTAAAGGTCACATATATGACCTCAATATGTCGGAAAACCTTTCCGGACGTTAGCGCCTAACAAGATACTCCCTATATTGTCGATACACTTATTACACCCATGGACCCTCGAACCATTGTGTGGGCCCATTGAAGACTTTCCTGAAGGTTGTTTAGATAGTAAAATTGGGTCAATACAAGTGTTTGCCCACTCTTATAGGTAGGTACTCTTCCCTGTAATAGATATTACAGAAAAAATTATTTTAAAGAGTTTTTTATTATTGGGAATAAGCACGGTGTATGAAAATTTATGGGAGTAAAATCGAGCGTAGACGTACCTACTCGCCAACTTTCTTATTTTGTACTTACTCCTACATGTGGAAATGTCACATGTCACACTTTACGCGTTACAGGCTACAATATGCTTCAATACATATAGCTATATATAGCTATATATAATATATATGCTTCAATGCAGATATAGGCTACAGTAAGTATCTACTAGCTGTGCCTGCAACTTCGTACGAGCTTGATATTTGGTGTACCTTTCTGGTTTGTAAACCATTTGAAATGAAACAAACACTAAATATTCCGAAAAGCTTGCTTGTCGGAGCCGATATTATGTAGGTACAATACTCGTACCAACATCGGTGAAAACCACATTCAAATCGGTTAAGCCGTTTCTGAGATTACAATTCTCTTTGTCTATGCGTTTGTTATAGACTTAAGTCTATAGACAGAGACAGACAAAACATAAGTAGGTAGGTAAGTATACCACCAACGTGAACAAATTTTCTTTAAAAAAAAATTGAATTTTAAAAAAAAATATGTAGGTACAGATAGCGATTTTATTTATTTGATTATACTTATGTAACTTCTATAGTAAATGGCTCAAGGTAGATGTAGGCTTCTCTCAGAGGTCGCCACCACGCACGGTTTTCCGACCACCTGGCCGCAAGGCGCAGTTTTCTAATTCGTGCGTTTATTCTCAAAATTTCACTCTGCAGCCAAACGAAGGTTGGTACCCTAATACAATTCCCCGGCCTCTATCGCAAACACAAACACTAATACACAAATTAATCACGGCATAACTAAAGTTTTAATTAATGTGGAATCGAAATGTGTATTTGAGAATATGAAATCCAAACAAGGCTCAGCCTTGAAGGATCCCGTTTACGTTATGATTAATTAATCGATAGGTTTACAGTAAACATAAATTGAGGTGCCAAATACAGCATGACTATAAATATCAGGACATGGGTACTGGCATACTGGTACTACCATTGCTGTGATATTTAACCTAATACTATACCTTTTTTTTACAAGAGGAATCCATCATGGATACCCACCGGCCTGGGGACAGACCGGTGGGTTATGTCGGACTCCTGTCCCGAGATGGTATTGGGGAATACCTACCGACTAAACCTCTTGGCGACCTCCACGTCCGCTATAAGGCGAAGTTGCGAGGTCGGACGAACACTCTTCCGCAACTCCGCCGCGGAGGTCCGTAACGGACACTGCGGACCTAATACTATAGACCTACGCGATTATTTACTTACAGTTGTTTCGCAGTCATTTGGATAGTCTGGTGGCAGTAGCCACCCTTACAGAAGACCACCGTTCGTACAACCGGACTACTGGGAATGGCCGAAATAATAGTAATGCGTGTTGTTTCGGTAAGCGTGTAGGTAATGGAGAATAGAAGTAAGGAGGGTCCAACTCTATACATGACAAAGTGTCCGTCGAATACGCTCAAATAAACGGCGCTGTAGTAGCATTGGTATGCGACGCACTAGTTCATGAACTACGCAACCAACCAATCATATCAAACTTCGATGCTACACTAGCGCCATTCTGGTCAATTTATGAACCACTATTATTAATAGTTATTAATAGAAAAAGTGACAAGCTAAGCATTTTTCAGTATGTAAGTTGGTCCTCCTTACTTCTACCCTCCATAGTCCATATCCTTTCCTAATTTCTCAACTCACTATAGTAGACGACCTATTCCAGAAAGTTCAGAACAAGTTGAACTTTCTGGAATAGTTGGCATAGTCTAGAAGTTTCTGGAATAGTGCACCTGCAGCACCTGTAAGGTTGCTTGTTTTATAGGCGACGGAAGCCATCTACCATCAAGTGTACCTTCAGCCCGTCTGACATCTTAAAATTTAAAAGAAAGTTTGCGTACTGTATTGTCTGTTAATTCTTCAAATCATCGGGATTCCTGTGTGACCACTTTTTAAGGATCTTGACATGTTGTCGTACACACATACACACATCAAAGGGTTAGGTACAAACAGAAAATAAAACACATGGTTAACGAAACTTTTTTATTTTTGAAACTACAATATACCTACCTACCTACTTAATGTAAATTAAAAATATATACAACTTAAAAATATATTAAAACCAAAAAATTAACCACGTTATTTATGTTAACCCAAAAATCTCATTTCTAAAAAGTTTTAAAACAAATTAATGTACACTCTTAAATGTTATTTTAAATATATTTTCTGTGTAAGTATTAGATTCATTTTAATACTAGTATATGACAAATGGTTTAATTTTAATTTATCTATACTTTAGAAGAAAAAAGTGGAGTTTTGAAACTATAAAACTATTACAACTATAAAAATCCTATTTTCAAACTATTACTAGCAATTACACAAGAAATGTTATAATAATATATTGCATGTTAGTATCTTAATATTATTATTTTTTTAAAAATTAATAGGTACAGTGAAAATTTTATTTCTAAATCAGTTCAAAATTTTGAAACAAAGAAAGAATAAAAGACGTTTTAGTACGATTTTTTGGAATCTTTCACACAAAAAAAATATCTGAAGAGGTACAGTACAATCCATTATTTTTTTAAATAGATAGAATGAATAAATATCTATCTCTTGAATTGATAATTATAATTCTATATTCAAAATTGTATATTAATGTCAGCGAATAAAAGCTACCTAATATTTTTATTTATTTATTTTATATTTTTTTTTATAAAATAAATAAATAAAAATAAAGTAGGCAGAATAAATCTATGAATTTTTTTTTAGATATCAGACTTTATTGTCGCTGTGCTGATGCCTACAATAAATTTCTTTTATATTTTGGATAACATAATGTCAAAATTATAAAATAATTTTATATTAGATGAAATAACAACTAAAACTAAAACAACGTACCTCAAAAAACCATAAACATAAATTAATTAATTAATTATTAAATTATTAATAAGTTAATAACACTCTTAAGACTAAACTTAATAATAACTTATCTTATTTTACTTCTAAAAAAAAAATGGATAAAATATAAGTACTGACTTAAATTAAGAAATTATAGCCAAAAAAATATAACCAACCGGAAAATAACTTTATAAAGTAAAATTATATCTAACTTATATGTAACTTAAAACTATTTTTTAACTCCCATACTTCAATATTCCACACACCCTCTGGAATGGTTTTATGAACAATATTTATTATAATATCACACAATAATAAACAAAACAAAAGAAAAACAGTGTTGGGAAATCCTATTAATATTATAAATGCGAGAGTTTGTTTGGATGTATGTATGGATGTTTGTAACTCTTTCACGCAAAAGCTACTGAACCGATCACCATGAAATTTTGCATACACGTTGTCTGGGACATCAGAAAGGACATAGGGTACCTTTCATCCAGAACGCGGACGAAGTCGCGGGCACCAGCTAGTCATAAATGAAATTTGAAATTAATATCACATCCCTAATGGGAATTTTCTATATAAGTTTCTAGAATATATCTATTATTGTGTTGTAATATCGATGAGTGAGAAATTTTTTGAATCCAACTCGTAAAATCCGTCCGTACTAATATTATAAATGCGAAAGTTTGTTTGGATGTATGGATGTATGTAACTCTTTCACGCGAAAACTACTGAACCGATCACCATGAAATTTTGCATACACGTTGTCTGGGACACCAGAAAGGACATAGGGTACCTTTCATCCAGAAAAAAAGTACTGCTCCCGAGGGATTATCAAAAATTAAGGAAACTAACTCCTGGCTTAGTATAATAGCAATAACGATGTCAGGCGACATATTGCTTTTTCAACGCGGACGACGTCGCGGGCACCAGCTAGTATAAAAAAATCCTCAAAATATATAAAAAAATTAAGTTACAAAAAAATGGTTTTACATAAAACGTTTTAAAAAAATTTTGCTAAAATTTAAATTAACAGAGCCAGGGAGGTTACAATATAAGATATAGAGTTGATATGTATTTTCTTTAAAAAAAATCAGTCAGCTAAATTTTATAATCAACCCTAAGGGCCTCTTTCACCAACTACAAGTAAAGTGTTGTTGATTAGTTACTTTTAGAAAAAAAATATGTTTTATTACATAAAATTTATGCACTCGCTTTATTGAATCTTTCGATAGGTGATTTTTTTTTTATTATTTAATTTTGAATGTTTCGGACTTTTTACCTTACAAACAAAGGCACCTATATCAGCTAAATTATTCCCGTTAACAGGTGACTTTAAATTAAGGTTAGGTTAGCCTACTTGACAGATGGTGAAAGAGGCCCCTTAGAGAATTAAATTGAATTAGATTAACCAAATTAATTATTGTGATTTTTTTTAACTGTAAAATGTAATTTTTACTCACCCAACGAAACTCCAGTCGTCCCAGGGATTAGATTAGACAAATGTTACCTTGATTGCATTTCCATTCACGAGCATACCTGAATAAATTTCTGAAAACCTCTTTAAGAAAATAAATCAAACTCAAAAGTATGACAGTTTACTGGTTTGAATTTAAATTTACTTTTATTTAAATTATAATGAAACATAATTATTATTGTGTTTCGCATTTATTTTTAATCCTCTAGCCGCCCGAGTCGGATTTATCCGACAATTATTTTCGTGTCCACTTTTCCTCTACTTGTATAATGTTTATTTTTTTAATCATTGCGTTGCTTTCTCTTATAAAAAAAAATTCGAGTCAAGGACAACTCCTAAGAACAATTAATGGGACCAATGAGAATATAAGGTAAGTATATAAGTATAAGGTAATAAATGTAAAACTAAACCAAATCACATAAGCACCTACAATATAGATTTGGTCAAGTATAGAGAATATATATTTTTTTTTGTTAATTCGTTTTTTTTTAATTAACACGAATTCGTACTTGACGAATAAATAGCAGTACCTATTATACTTACAGAAAAGCATTTCTGTTTTGGGTCTTCAGTGAGAGGTTGGTTACCGTCGCCAAACGGATTGCCAAGTTTATAACTGCTGCCATTATTCCTGTCCTTTATACACTTCTGTTTTTTACAGGATGTGATGAATGAAAAGGATACTAATACATTTAGTTGCTTGTTCAAAGTTAGCGAATGTGGCTATAGCGCAACCGGGCGTTGTTAATTGTATTGAAATCAATCTACCCGCTTGCGACAATTTTTCCGATAATTCTGTAAATGTCGTTGTCAACGGCAACTGGCAAATATTGCAAAAAATAATATAAGTAACATTAAGGTGGTGTAATAAATAAATAAATAGATATAAAAATCCTCCCATCGGCTCCAACGGAAGACCAGCGCAGGTTTCTAAAACCCGCATTATGCTGAGTTGGAGCCGGTTTGTTGCAGGGAACGTTTGTGTTGTGTGTGTCTTTTAAGTTTTTTTTTATGTACCTATGTCTATGTATGTACTTTGTAGCAAATAAAACTTTATTCTTTTCTTTTCTTTTCTTTCCACACTTTCCACACAGCACCGTCTAGTACCAAATTAAGCAACTATAAGCTTGTATTGTGGATACCAAACAGTTGATATACTACATACAATACTTTTTTTGTGAATACATACATACATATTATAAATACAAAACATCTATGACTCAGGACATAACATAGGTAAAATGTTAAACACAAACATTTGCCCCTAGCGGGATTCGAACCAGCGACCGTTTGGTTAACAGCTAGGGTTACTAACCACAAGTCCAAACGTGTCGTCAAATAATATTTTTTATTTTTTTCCAATTCAATTACAACCAACTGTGTTATCTTAATTATATATAAAAACTAGGTTTCCAAAAAAAATTCTGTTTTCTAAACTGGTTTCGAACCTTTGGTTTCCAAAGCGGCCCAAGCGGCTAAGTTAAATCAATTGTTTGGGACCTGTTTAGCCGAATGAGTCATGAATTAGTAAATTAAATTAATTGATTGTCAGTATTTTCAATTATTGGAAATAAAAAACAGACTTAATGTCTAGAATTAAATGAAATATTAAACTTTTACTTTATGTATACTTACATTTGACAATGATACTGTAGTTGGCTGCGCGTTTGCTGGTCCATTTGGAAATATATTGCCATGTCCTTGAATACCAGCGTTTCTAGGATCCATGGGCCTAAGACCAATGGGTACTTGAGCACAGGGCATACGATTAATAGGCATATGACCGCTAGGCATAGGATTAGGTAGCCTAGACATGTTGACAGGAGGCACAGGCCTAGGACCAATGGGTGGTGCATGACCAGAGGACATAGGATTAGTGACCCGTAACCCAGGCATGGGAACAGTGGGCCTTGGACCAGTGGCCGAAGGACAATTAAACCTATTATTAATTGGTAAGCGACCAGGGAACCCTAATCCAGTGGCAGAATATTGTATGTTAGGTCCAAAAGGTCTAATTTGATTATTTATTTGTCCTCTCAGTGGCTGAACTGTATTGCCAGGAAATCGTATAGGATTAAAACCTGATAAACCGCTCATAATACCAGACTTTTCAATATTATCTTGCAAGGCAGCGAGTTCGGTGCTCAAATGGCTTAAGGGTCTAGTATTATTTTCTATAAAACCAGGTGAATTTATTGATGCGGCTGTATTATTAGGCGAGGAACTAGATGTCTTAACACTAAGGCTAACGGAATTTTCAATATGCATAGAACCCACAGGTCCTGAATCTGAAATAGCTTTTTCCGTTGCTTCTGTATGAGGAGAACTTATATCGGGTGAGTACAATTCGGAAGATACTTTTTCTGTATCGCAAAGTGAAGATCCTGAGTTGCAGGGAGCATCAGACTTTAGAGGTGCTACTCCTGGCGGACCGGGAGAGACAGGCTTAGATATTGATGGATGTGGAGAAATTTCTGGACCACTTTTCTTGAGTGAACTTGGAGATGGAAGAGTATTTGTCTCGCTCTCCACATTTGCAGAGGACTGATCGTTATTTTTTTCATAAGCAACACTACCGCTACCCCATAACAAATTGATAGATTCAAAATTATTGTTAAAGAAGTTCTCCGGGAAAGTATCGGAGTTTGAAAACAATGAGACGTTAAGCAAAGATTTTTTTCCCGATTTAAATTTTTTGTAATGCGTAGCCACGTCCAATAAGGGCTCCCTATTAATGCCGAGACCTGGCCCTATGGCTGGTAGTCCTTTTGGCAACATTATTGTGCCACCGCGTTGCGTGTCCATTGATACATTAAGCTTTAGACCGTAATACGTTTGACCATTGAGCATTGACACAGCCTGAAAATATGAGTATTCGTTTAGGCTCCTGCATATATAATAATAATATGTACAGTCAGAGCACGATCTAAATTGGAAAAGCTTACTCACTTGAACAGCTTCTAGTGGATGACTGTACATGACTTTAGCGAATCTACAGATGGTCATCCTCGCCCAACATACGACTACTCTTCCAGCCAACTCCAATACTTCCTTCAACTCGGATTTGTCACATCTAAACTGTTGGAACAAGTATTACGTAACGCAATTTTTGAAGATTTTTGACATCCCCCTAAACGTTACGTTTAGGACCAAAGTTTACCAAGTGACCATTTTTACCAACGAAAAGGGTTGCCAACTTGGGAGAACAAAATAAAAATTACGTACTCGAGGGATTCCCCTCCCGCCCCTGTAAAGCATCATAACGTTTTACAAGACCCCCCCCCCACCCTCTCCAAATTGCGTTACGTAATACTTGAACGTCTCCACACAAATAAAACACATCTTTATTAAAGCCATAATGAACCGAGGATCGAAGGACCAAAAAATATAAATTTTGTTTATAGGAACAAACATGGAATGCAATAAGTTTGCAACGCAAATTTTCGTATTTTTTTAAATGCATAGGTTGACAGACAGGCAGACAGACTGACGTCAACTTGATGGTGAATGGCTACCGTCGTCTATAAAACACTACCTTACAGGCACGCTGTCTACCATACACCGTAGGATTAAGGATAAGGGGTTAGGAAGGGGATAGGTCAATGAGCTCTAGGATTACTTACACACTCACTGAAACAAATCAGCACAAATGCTGTTATTTCACTTCAGTCACTGTCGCCAGAAAAATGACTACGAAATGCAGTGTGCCTGGTCCTTAACATAAAGTAATACTTACATTTGACACGTGAACCCATTTGTCAATGGGAAGAGAAATATTCAAGGCTTTCAAGAATTGAATATTTAAGCCGTATGTATTAAAATCATCTTCTCTTGATTTTTCCTCTTCAGTATCTTCTGTAGTATTCTTTGTGATATTTTCTGTAGTATCTTCAGATTTCAACCTAATTACAAAAAGTATTCTTTGTATATACTATATAATATAACATAACATATATAACATGTTAACTTGGTCAAGCGCTTAGTCAAGCGTTTATTATGTAATTAATTTAATATCTCATATACCTAATAAATAAATGAACACAAAAAAAATATGCTGAGAATTGCGATTGTGGTTCACAGGGAACCAAAAAACCTGATTGTCAAAAAATATTTGGAAATACAGCATATTTTTTAAAAAAAGTCCTTTAAAAAAGCAAAGTCTAATGTTTTGCACTTCTACCAATGTCTTTTTTCTAATTTTGAAAGTTATTATTTATTATTATTTTTTCATTGTTTATTCAATTAAAATGTTATAGATTTTAGATTTAAATTTAATATAATGAATATAATATGTATTACATCATACTTCTTTAAGTTAATATTAATTTAATGTATTGAGTGTTCTGGAATTGTATTAAGACAACCGATAACTTTATAAAATATAGCCTATGTTACTCGCTGATAATAAATAGCTTCCTAACAGTGAAAGAATTTTCAAATCGGTCCAGTAGTTTCGGAGCCTATTCAAATCAAACGAACAATCAAATCTTTCCTGTTTATAATATTATTTTATTTTTATTATTTTTTTTAGTATAAATAATTACCTTTTCACTTGGGGCTCCGCAGAATTATTTGAACTTGACCTTTTCACTTGAAGTTCTGCAGAATCAATCAAACTTGGACTGTCAAAATTTTCTGTACAAACAGAGTTAAGTATTTAGCAGATATATTATATACCTATGTATAGTAGAGAATATTGCAAATGCAACAAAGTAAAGCATTTTTATATAAAAAAAAATCGAAAAAAAAAATTCAGACACTATACTTACAGTATTTACAAAATGTTAATAAAGATTTGGACCACTTTAACCTGATGTTAAATTTAACTAATAACTGCATGTTATTGCATTTTCTCACAAAGAAACTCACCTGCAGAGTGCAACTCGAGTTTCTGACCATCAATACATTTGTTTCTCATTTTTACCATTACAAACTTCCTTTGTAGAGAATTTTCAAATGTAAGAATCGCAGTGCTATCAATACTCGATTCGGTTTTAATTATTTTTATTTTAACTTCTGGACCACACTGAAATAAATATTATGTAAGTCACAAATTAGTGACTAAAAGATAAAAAAATACCCACTTAAGTCTAACAAATTAACTTACTTCTCTGAGAATGTATTCCTTAATTTCATCACATGTCCAGTTAGGAAAGTTTGAGATAATTAAAATATTGTCTTCCTGAACCTTTAAGTTCCTGTCACTCTCAACAGAAAAAGTGGTCAATTCTTCCTTTATACTTAAAATATTATCGTCTGTACTCGTTCTCTTTCTTGATGAATTCTCATCTTTAGCCATTGTTGTATGTACTTTTGTTAGATCATTGACATCCGTTATGGATTGTAGGCATGGGCGTTATTTCACGTCACTATTTACAGTAACTGGCTACGAGACATGTAACCGATTCACTAGTTTCAAGTCAAACGACAAACTAGTGATTTTTGTAAACATGTGATTTTTGTCACTATAACAACTACACCATAGAGTAACTTATAATATATACGGAAAACTACGCTCAATGACAGAGTGTCGAACAAATACAAGTGATTTTTGTCACTACAATATAGTTATTATTTTGATGTTGAACCACAGAACACTAATATCCTGACGGAGCGTCGAACGACAAACTAGTGATTTTCGTAATATTTTGCGACAGCTCTGTGTATTTTGTTTCTTTTGCCACTTCTAATTTTAAAGTTTTTTAATTCTAAACACGACTTTATTCGTTATATAACGAACAAAAGGGCTGAGAATATTTACTTTGGGTGGGATTGTCCAAATACGGTTACCAAATAAAAAAAATCAATTTGCCATTTACTTGTCCATTTTTACTAACTAGTGACTACCACTATTTTAGTATATTAAATTTGCAGCGCTTATTGACTTTAAAACTCCGAAAGCGCCAAGATGTCAGCATTATTTTGTTATACGCTAGCATATCTGTGTAACCTACTGGCCGCGAGCTGCCCAGCGAACAGGCCTCTGTCTGTCTCAGAACAGACAGAACACTACTCTGAGTATGTAGTGTTCTGTGGTTCTGTAAGTCAGCTTCCTAAGTGAGTGAATAATCCGAACGCAGATTATTCTCTCGAGAAAAATCCGAACGCGCATTTGCTCGTCTCAAAACCAAAATAGAGTAAGAGTTATTATAATTCATATAATTTTGATAGGTATTGCTGAAGGCTTAGAGACTAAAGACTGGTTTTTGTTTTTAAATTATCTCAATAGTTCGTGGGAAGAATTACAAATTCAAATACTTATTGTTTTAGTTCGTTGACGAATTTCATTTCATAATTATTGTGAAAGTTGCAGACTACGTGTATATATTTTTTGTTATTTGAATTAAAAATTAAAGAATATAAGTGTAAATAAAGTGGGTTTCTTAAATAAGTAAATAAAAACTTAATTATTAAAGTATTAAAAAACTCAAAATAATATAAGTGGTATGTACAGTAACGTAGCCATAGCCACAGTATTTTGGTCTCGTAAATGACTGTTACACACACTTGGTAGAATATATTAATCTAGACAATATCACTGTAACTAATAACAAACAAAACGATACTTAAAAAATAACTAGTTACTAAAATCACTAGTTTTCAAAACTGGTGACGGCGTATTCATAACTAGTTACGTTACGTTTCGCCAAAATCACGTAACGACTCACGCCTAATGGATTGATTAGTATGAAACAAATAGTCTATAACTTAAAATCAGTTACTTTAGTTCTACTTAAAAACTATTCGCAGAATACTTTTACTATATTCTAAAACCAAATAATTTCTCTTTGAAAAACACATTTATAAAACCAATTTTAAAAAACAGCAATTAAGTATGTAAGGATTTTAAGTAATAAACACTACATCTTTATTTTAATAGTAGGATAGTGTTAGGTACAAGCAGTTGTATAAACAATACACATTTAAATAATATTAAAACTAAAAGTTCATTCGTGAAAATAAAACAATACAAACAAATACAATGTTTCGTTTCAGTTTCACAATTTTCACATTCAGTCAATTATTAGTCAAAAGTAAAGTTAATGTCAAATATGTCAATGTGACATACGAAACGAACCACAGAGCAAAAAATTGAGTAAAATTATGGTTTATGCTGATTTCTGTATAATGTTTTGCACATTGATATTATATTGGTCTCGCTGCGCTCGACTAGATGGAGTCCTATACAAAAACGATAGCTCCGTAAATGCAGCAGTTTTTTATTGCAATGTGTGTACGCAACATATTTTGTCAGTGACATTGTGGACTAGTGTGCGTGAAGAATTGTGTTACCAGCTGCTATATAACTGTTACCCAACTTATGGAAAAAATATTTTATGCTGTGGTCTATTAGTTAAGTCATAGACATAGTATACTTCGTAAAGTTAAGTGATATTATAGTTCAGAAAATACTTAAAAATGAACAATAAATTAAAACGGAATGTATAAATATATTTGTGTATAGGTTAAGCGTAGGTTTCTTCTTTATAAAAATGGAAGGTATGTATGTATGTATTATATCAATGATTAGGCCTCATTTTTAATAGTTTTTTTTTATTTACATGTAATATTTACAAGTTATTATTAAAAATAATCATAAAAAATATAAGGTGTTAACAAAATAGTGCTTTTTATTTTAGCCCAGTCGAATTAGATCAAAAAAGAGGCTAACACGGAAAAAAATCCAAGCAACTATCAATTTTTCTTCGGAATTCGTTGGGAGAGATCTCTGCCAGTCTACATTTCGTTTTTCGGGATCTGCACCCTATTGCGTCATCCGCCATCTTGAATTTGAGGGTGAATTTTCGTTTATTGAATAACTCGTTTATTTTCAATTTTACACGAAAAATTGTTATGACCGAAGTTGTTTGGAATTAATTTTTTTACAATTTTGTTCCTTAGTAATTTTTCCCTAGGATCAATATTTTTGGATTTAGACCCGAAAAGAGGTGAAGGGTGAACCTAAATATTCTATTATCTCGTTTCATAGATTATAAAGAAACATTAAAGAATTTATAGAACTAGGTAAATAATTAGGTATACAATAACCAGGATAGATAATAAAATACAAAAACAATAATTTCACATTATAAAAATCTCAACCACGGGAACTTGATTTTTGTATACGCGGCAACACTGAATGGCGTTTAAGGTTCTTATTATTTTATGTTAAAATTTTAATTCCCCATATTTGCAAGTTAATATGGAGAATGAGAAAAGCATAGATTGGTCTCGCTGCGCTCGACTAGATACCGCCTCGCACTTGTAAAATGCGGCATAAAATAGTGCGCCGAATTCGGCGTACTCGAGCCAGTCACACTGCAAACTGTCTGCGATGTGTACATGCCGAATCTAGCGCTTCATCTAGTTGAGCGCAGCGAGACCAATCAATTTTATCTTTGGAGAAAAGTATGAATTGTAGGATTTGTAGGCAAAGTCGAGAGCACATGAAGCTTTTCAGTTATAGTACAAGCCAGAGTCCAACGTGTAAAGCTACACGAGCTCTTGACTGTACAATAAATAAAACTTGCAAATAAGTTATTACATTATTAGAAAAATAAAATAAAATGTTGAATGTACAGTGAACAACAATTGTACAGTGTACAGTTATTTTTGTAAACTTCTCAACCACTTTATCATGAAAATATTGTAAGTTTCCATGATTTTTTTAGAATCTCTAGGTGGATCGTCAGCCGTCACCTTATCACAAAAAAAAAATGCAATATTATGTAATGTAGGAATGTAATGTAGGTATGTAATGGTTTATAAAACCATTACAATGGTTTCTAATGAGCTTTGTCACACCACTTCAGAGGACTATCATCAATTGGTATATCTTCATCTTCAAGCGACGGACTAGCCGTCTAACTACATTCAGGCAGCGACCTGGAATACATGGACGCAGCCTAAGCGTCTCAGAGTGACCGCACGTAAACTGAGCTGCGGTGGGCGGGGCTTACAAAACTGAGCCGCGACCTGAATTAGTTCATTTTGTCACATTGTCGAGTGAATACGTCTAAACGCTGTCAAAGCAATTCATAAAAACACATTTTATTTTATTCAACATGCCTTCGTGTGTAGTTAAGTGGTGCAAAAATAATTCGCTCCATCATCTCAATCATCTCAAGGGATCACTTTTCACATGTAAGTACACCGTTTGCTTAACAAAACCTTAAAATTAAAATATCTCATATTCTTTGTTAGGGATGTCATTATGCCAAATGATCTAATGCATTTTATTGAGATAATTATCTATAGGGACTAAATATAAGGGAATAAATATATATAAGTAATAAATAAATATAAATAAGGTTAATACGTAAAAACAGATTTAGTTTCTGGTGTTGTTGTTATGCAGAATTACTTATAGCATTTTCACTGTATGATGATATGCGTGACAGTTCAACATTTAATCGATTGTTTGAAAATATCGAATCCGTTGACAAAGCAAATGGGATCGAACTATCGATTTTAGATTTTCAGATTTAGAAATAAATTCTAAATAGAATTAGAATTAGAATTCTAATTAGAAATAAATAGACTCATTGCTTCACTCATCTCATCTCGATTTTGAAAACTCGAATTGAAGAAAAATTCTTAACCGCACTAAAAGTTTTTATAACTGGCCAGAAAAATATTAATAAATTTTGAATAACTCTTTTGGACGCTATCGGTGTAATATCATTCAGTGGATATTGGTTTTTGAAAATTGGTGGTTGAATCCTTCCCCTGCTTCAATCAGTAGTTCTATCGCATGCAACAGAGCTCACAAAGAAATGGAGTAAAGACTATTTCGAAAGCAATAAGAATACAGTACACCTTCCTACATTATTTAGTTTTCGAGTAGTGGATTGCAAGCTCTATGTACTTCAGAATACAAAGATTTATTGAAGTAAAAACATTTTTAGGCGCGTTTTGTGAACCATAAGGCTGGGGTCGGTGATACTGAATAGGGATTACTCGACTCTACTTCGCGTGTGTAAATAAATTATAATGATATTTATAACTTTAAAATTGGAAAAATAGAAGTTTTCACTTCTATCTGCGTTTACAAAATTCTTAAAAGTATCACAATGCATACTTCTAATATTATAATTTTATTATCTAACCTTTACTTTGACCAAATATCGAATTTGATTCTAAAATAATTAATAATTATAATGTAAATATATTGAATTTTCTATAATATTTAATTCTCTGAAGTAGAATATTTTGTGTTATGAATAACTATTTCTGCTCGTTGTTAACATTTCCTTATTATTTACTTGAAAAAATAATTAAATTTTATTACACAAGAAATGATTGTTGACTCTTGCATGAAACATCCCCGCTTATCAGTCATAAACGCCTATATCTAACGTCAGTGACTAATCAACCAGCAACCAATGAACGAACTTTTACAAACTTATTTATAAAATGGCGTAAGTAAAAAGTGCATCCTGATAGCGACCGAGACATGCTATCATTAAAGTTTCTTTTTAATAGTTTGAAGGTATTAATACTTTCTTTTAATTTCATATTCTAAATGTCAAATTTTAGAAAATTGAAAATCGAACATTAAAAAATTCGCGTCGAAAATTGACGGTAACTAGTATGAAGGGACTGCTTCCATGCTCGCAGAGATATACTATTTCGTTGCATTCAGGTAGGTACATAAAACATATCCTTGTACCTATAATAAATTACGTGTATCACATGTTTGAGGCCAATGAACTCCTAAACTACTGAACCGATTTTGATAAAATTTCGTAACTATGTGTAATTTGGTCCAACTTAAGATATGATAGTTTTTATTTTGAACGCGGGCGAACCCGGGAGCGAGTCACTAGTCTGTGCTAGTATTATAAAGTGAAAAGATTTGTATTTTTGTTTGCAATGAATAAACTCAAAAACTACTAGATCGATCTTAAAAATTCTATCGTCTATAGAAAGCTACATTATCAGCGAATAATATAGGCTATATTTTTTAAAGTTACGCGTACGAAGTCGCGTGCAACAGCTAGTATATTTTAAAAAATCATATCTAAAGGGTTTATAAAGAGTGTGCGTATAAAGTGTATTTACAATGGAATTCAAATTAATGTAAATGAACATTATATTGTGAACCGAAAAGGATTTAGTATTTAGATAGGAGGATAATATATAGAGAAACAACAGGACGCCAGTGACCGGTTCGTACTTACAGCATTCAAATCACTAATTTGCATACTCCCGAGAATTGTGTTCGTGCGGAAATTCTGGCGCCTATTATCCGTTTGTATAGGCATCGCGGTCCGAAGGACACGAAATGTATTCGCAATGGACAGATTATAAGGACTCGCCCCTTTGTGCCATTATAAATTATATAACTATGAACAACGTAGAAGTAAAATTAATCACAATTTACCCTCTAATTGTTTGAGATTTACTTAAAAGGATTTATATAATGTAATAGCCTAGTAGAATAAATGCTCGGCTATAGACACAGCTGATCCAGGTTGGAATCCTCGCTAGGCCTGCACCTAGTGTAGTGAGCTAGAGGCCATACTTAATCACACCTAATTTGGAATTTGAATATTTTTGCCTATTTTTACTTAACCTACATTGGGTATATAGGTAAACCTTAGTTTACTTTATGATGGTAAAGTTGTTTTATTAGTGTAACCATAATTTTTGGAAATTACTAGGTATGTATTACACTTTTGCGAGATTTAGAAACAAACATAGGTACAAACTTTTGTATTAGTTTATGTTATTATTAGAATTTTTCAAAAAAATATTTACGAGAAGTACAATAATTTTCTTTAATATTTCACTTTATTTTTTATATAAGAATAATTTAATTCAATGTCAATTCATCTCTATATTATAGTAAAGTGATATAACTTCAAATTCCTATATTATAAGTACATGCTATGTGGAAAATAGTATGCTATATGCTTTTCATTTATTGTTATTAAAAAATAAACAGAAACACCTCTATTCCGATATTAAATAATTATCCCGATATTTTCTAGGTAAAATGAGCAATAAGGTTCTATCCTCAATTAATTAAAGTCTTTAAATTACTTGTATACTTTTCTTAATGAAGCTACTAATCCGGCTCGAAGGACCGGGCTTGTAATTATCCTAATGACCGTCCGCAAAGATGGCTGGAACGAGTCGTCTCCTGTCGCAAATGGTGGCCAACAACTGTCGGTATTTAGCAACAGACCTCACTGATGACTGAAGCGATTGTCTGATAGGGAATCAATAGTCAAATGGTGTAGAACAATTGCATTGAATATCCCTAGCAATTAATACAACTTTGGTAGGTATTATTTCTTTTAATGTCCTAGGAAGATAGCATTTATGTAATAATATCAATTTGAGCTTGTATAAGACTGTAGCAAAATTACTTACTTCTAATCAGAAAAAGCATGAGCTTTTCTCAATCAAGGAATATTTTTTTATGTAATGGTGTGGACCATTAACTGTGCAAATGTGAATAGGGGATTGAACTCTGGTATCCTTTAGTGATGTATTGAAACACAACAGCACAAATGCTTATACTTTCCATAATCTGCTGTAAGGGAAATTACCGCTTACACCAGACAGGCTGTATAGTTTATGTCTGCGGAACGGTGAGTACCCTGCCGGGTGATTAATTGATATATGTTTGTTAGTATGACTGTTGGGTTAATTTTTTTTTATGATAAACTACAGACAGGTTGACGGTCCACTTGACGGTAGGTGGCTACCGGCGTTCGGTTAACCAGACTACTGCTACTAGAGGCCGGCGCCTATAAAGGAACGCAATGTGCTGATAGTAGCAAGAATAAGTACGAATAGAGAAATGGGCTCATAGGTAACTATTGGCCTTTCCCAGCTTCGCACGAATGCAAATTATATACCAAAACCTTCCTCGAGAACACTCTATCCATTCTTGAAAACAGCATGAAAATCGGTGCAGTAGTTTTTGAGTTTATCGCGAACAGACAGACAGACGCGGCAGACGATTTTTTTTATAATATGTAGTGAAGTGATAGTGATAGTGATTTACCTAATAACATAATCTTAAACTAGGTACTCAGTTAGTTTAGTTTAATATGCTTATAAACTAAACTATGTTTTAAAACTAATATGCTTTAAATCAACGCTTCTAGAGTCGAAAGTGGTCTAAACTTCTAAAGGTGAATACGCCTTATGTCAAAATCATAACGTAAAATCCTTAGCGGGAGAAAAGTCATTTGTCGCGATCTCGCTTTCATAATATTAATTTCCCTTCAACGACCTGAATTCGCAATATCTCTTCTGTGCCTTATTATTGGGTTCATTCGAAAACAACGGCTGGTGCGTTTTTTAATAAAGCTGTTTACGCTTGTATTGAAATTGTCGTCTACTTGAAATTGGATTTTGTTCAGCGAATTTTCTTACAGAAAAGGTGTTTCCTAAACTTTACCCTCGCGTTGATAGATAGGTATTTATTAAATTAAATATTCAAAATCACAAGGACCTCTAACCTTCGAAAAAACCGTGAAATGTGGTGCAACGTTATTTACCTACCTGATGTACGTACCTACACAGAATGTTTTTGCAACCTGCTACTATGTTAAAATTTATATAATTATAACCTATTTAATCCTTATATGTAAGGTATTAGACAGGTCTAAAAGGCTAAACTTATTTTGCGAAAAAAATATGAAGAGAATAACTGATCTGCCTTCATCTATTAATACCTGTCGGACGCAGTTCCCGCAAAAAAATATCTCGGGAAATGAAGGTGGGCCTTGGATTTATGACGAAGCGATAACGTGACCCCATCCGAATATTTCGGAAGAGTCTCGAGAGGTGACTGTTATAATTCTTTTTTATGGCGGATTACGAAACGGGCCTTCTTTTAGAATGTCAACATTATAAGCTAAATAAATAATGTGTGGCTTACACAGCTCTTATTATTAAATGTATTACGATTTTATTATTATATTTGACAAGCTCGTTGGATGAGTGGTTTAAGGCATTCACTTTAACGCTCTGTCTCAGGAGTTACGCTGCGGGTTCGATTCTCGGCAAGGTAAACTTTGGAAATTACAATTGATTACTATCATTATACTACATTTTCTATAAGGACAGCTAGCTTTTCTGCCGCCGCATGGCCATCGCTGAACTGTGCTGTACAAAACTCCTGTTGTGGAGGGTAGAGGTTGGTAGATGTAAAGAGGACTGTCTCATATTTGTAAGCTGTAAAACAAGCTGTAAATCTACTGTAAATAACATTTCCAAATCCCTCCAGAATGGCGCTAGAATAGCAAGAGAGTGTGAAATGAATTTAGCAGTTGTTGACGGACTTGCGTGACTTGAGAAATTTAATATTTTTGGTGGCTATAGTATAATTGCAATATACAAAATAATACAATAGGTATATGTACATAGAATTCGTTTAAAATTTACCCACCTGCTACTGTAGCGCCACCTTAATTTGACGCCTTAACCACAGATTCCTTAACGGACAATGCACAATGTGCAAATAGATTGGGGCCTTAGTTAAAGTCTTTAGACCTATAACTTTATAATCTGTGGTCAAAGTAATAATTTAAAATGATAACGAAACGGTAACGAAGTTCAAAAACAAAAAATGTATGGGATTGACATATTATTATGTCGTCGCTAAATCAGGTGACACATCCCATACATTTTATTCTATATGCAAATTTAATTCTTTAGAAGATGTTCCACATTCCCCATGCCTACATAATTTATGGGAAATAAAAAATAATGATGGCTACTTTTTGAAGTGAAAACTTCTTTAGGCGCGTTGGTAATTTTTGAGATGGGAAAAAACTACTGAACTCACGACCTTTTACCGTGTAACGTAACAGACACTTCTGTATATTTTCAGATATTGCGCCATCTACACAATGCAACTGAAACTATAATATGTTACGTGATAATACATCCTTGCGAAAACTAATTGAATTGAAATAATACATCAATGCAAACAGAGATGGCGCTATTACATACACATTGTGCTCCTATCCATCCTCCTTGATTTGATTCAAGGAGGATACATATTCTCCATTACAAAAATATTAAATTTTTCAACTCAGAACACGTCACTCCGTCAACAAGCTACATTCATTTCATACACTCTGGCTACACTAGCGCCATTTTGGTCAATTTATTAACTACTATTTAATGCTTTTAGCTTGCCACTTTTTCAGATTAACACCCATGTTAGTTTGTGCTTCTTATATCTATCCTCCTTGAATCAAATGTTTTTCTGTGTGGTGTATATAGTATTCTGTAGTGTAATTAAAGATGAATTCTGCTCTGTATATATCACGTAACATATGCGTAACATAGAGTAACTTATATATACACAGTACTATTTCCGTATATACTATAAGTTACTCTATGGTCCTTGATACACTATTTTTACCTATTACCTAGGCGTGAGTCGTTACGTGATTTTGGCGAAACGTAACGTAACTAGTTATGAATACGCCGTCACCAGTTTTGAAAACTAGTGATTTTAGTAACTAGTTATTTTTTAAGTATCGTTTTGTTTGTTATTAGTTACAGTGATATTGTCTAGATTAATATATTCTACCAAGTGTGTGTAACAGTCATTTACGAGACCAAAATACTGTGGCTATGGCTACGTTACTGTACATACCACTTATATTATTTTGAGTTTTTTAATACTTTAATAATTAAGTTTTTATTTACTTATTTAAGAAACCCACTTTATTTACACTTATATTCTTTAATTTTTAATTCAAATAACAAAAAAATATATACACGTAGTCTGCAACTTTCACAATAATTATGAAATTAAATTCGTCAACGAACTAAAACAATAAGTATTTGAATTTGTAATTCTTCCCACGAACTATTGAGATAATTTAAAAACAAAAACCAGTCTTTAGTCTCTAAGCCTTCAGCAATACCTATCAAAATTATATGAATTATAATAACTCTTACTCTATTTTGGTTTTGAGACGAGCAAATGCGCGTTCGGATTTTTCTCGAGAGAATAATCTGCGTTCGGATTATTCACTCACTTAGGAAGCCGACTTACAGAACCACAGAACACTACATACTCAGAAAGAGGTCTGTTCGCTGGGCAGCTCGCGGCCAGTAGGTTACACAGATATGCTAGCGTATAACAAAATAATGCTGACATCTTGGCGCTTTCGGAGTTTTAAAGTCAATAAGCTCTGCAAATTCTAAAATAGTGGTAGTCACTAGTCAGTAAAAATGGACAAGTAAATGGCAAATTGATTTTTTTTATTTGGTAACCGTATTTGGACAATCCCACCCAAAGTAAATATTCTCAGCCCTTCTTTTGTTCGTTATATAACGAATAAAGTCGTGTTCAGAATTAAAAAACTTTGAAATTAGAAGTGGCAAAAGAAACAAAATACACAGAGCTGTCGCAAAATATTACGAAAATCACTAGTTTGTCGTTCGACGCTCCGTCAGGATATTAGTGTTGTGTGGTTCAACATCAAAAAAATCACTATATTGTAGTGACAAAAATCACTTATATTTGTTCGACACTCTGTCATTGAGTGTAGTTTTCCGTATATATTATAAGTTACTCTATGGTGTAGTTGTAGTGACAAAAATCACATGTTTACAAAAATCACTAGTTTGTCGTTTGACTTGAAACTAGTGAATCGGTTACATGTCTCGTAGCCAGTTACTGTAAATAGTGACGTGAAATAACGCCCATGCCTACTATTACCGTTGTATTTCAGTTGGTTTATTTAATATTTTACAAGAAACATCTTGAATTTTAATAGAACTTAAAGGAATCGTTCGTTTCTTTAGTTCTTTATCAAATCAAGTTTGATTTTCATTAACAATATTTAGTTTCTCAGTATTTAGTTAATCTGTGGTTGTGGTTCGGTTCGTTTGTTTAAGCAAATATCTTAAATAAAAGCAAATATCAAACCAAATGCTCAATAAAAATATAATTTGAAACTCCAAAGCAATTCCTAAAATGTCCACCAGCGGTAACGTTATTTACGTACGAGATGAAGATGATGATGCGGTGAGTTTTTCTTTAATATTCCAGTCTTAACAGTGGTAAGCAGGACGTATCAAATACATACAAGTCTGTTTTGTCACGAATAATTCGTTACCTAGTCCTACTATCTCACCACCTACAAATAGATTCTGTTTATACCCAACTGTTCCAATTGTTGTTGGTTTTATTCAACTCATATCACCTCTTACATGATGGTGAAGATTCTCTTCTCTTTGAATCTGATAGCAGAGTGTGAATGAAACATCTAAATTCTTATGTGCACATTATCCCATATATTTACTTTCTTATTTTCATTTCAAAAACACATACATTATAAATAATATTTTAATAACTATAAAATATCACTAAACCCTCTAACCAAACTGACTTCTAATTTCTTTTCAAAATCAGCCAGTGATATTTAAAATTCACTTTCTCAACACCAATATATTGATTGTGATAGTTTGAAAATCCATTTGATTATCAACAATCAATACCTATATATTTTTTTCTTCACTAAATTCATGTTTCTATAATACCTACTATACCTACTTATAGTTTCGTCTTTGCTGTCAAAATTATATGAAACTTTTGAAACACTACCTATCTATATAATCTTGTAAATATACAACTACCTTCATGTAGTTGTTGGACCATTTCAAAAGAAAATGTCAAACAGTTAAATTGTACATTGTGGTTATTTCCAATGATATTCTATAACTAAGTAGTTATTTCAGATTGGTTTTGAAGAAGAATCGGGTGTTGATATTGAAAACGTCTGGGATGATACTAAGTTAGTTGAGTCTTATGATAAAGCGTCATATTTAATGCATCAAGCTGTTGCTAAAAGAATAGCAATGCAAACAAATAAAATGTCTGTTCCGCAAGAAGGTAAGAATTCGTGTTTTTTAAATGTTTTTAGGTGTTCATCATATTTTTAAAATGAGCTGTATTTTTATTACTGAAAAATAATAATTGTATTCCAAATTGAAAATGGTTAACTGGGTGGTCATCTTTTTGAAAAATTAATGCACCTATAAAATATAATAAGGAGTTAAGGAGCCTGGCTAGTTGGACAAACAACCTGCCATGTTATATACACAAACCTTCCGTGATTGCTCTTCACATTAGTGAAAACCGTATCAAAATCTGCTGGCTGGTTTAAAATAAGTTAGAGGAGAAATTTAAAAGAGCCTAGTCTACATATATTATAAATTAAAAGGGATTTCAATTTATAATATATTGTATTGATTTTTTTATAAATTATTTCAGTCTCTTATTGTGCAAAAGACATAATATGTATTGAATTCTATGTAAATAACATTTTTTTGAAAAATGTAGGTAGGTAAAAAATTTAAGTAACTGTAAAATATAGCCTATGTTGCTCGTAGATAATGTAGCTTTCTATAAGTTTTTTAAAATGGGTTTGTTTATTCATTAAAAAAATACAATTTCTCTTTATAATATTAGTAGCGCTCGGTTTTTTTACATCTTGTGTTACATTATTGAAGTTTTTGTATAGATCCCTAATTTAACTCGATTAACAATATAGCCTATGTTACTCAGTGATAATGTAGCTTTCTATAGGTCTTTCAATTTTTAAAATTGGTCCAGCACTTTTTGATTTTTTTCTTACAAACAAAAATACAAATCTTTTTTCTTTATTATACTTTAAGATTAATTTTATGTGTACCCATGACAAATTAAACAGTATGTATATATATATTTGGATAAATTAATGTTTTTTAAATTAATACCAAATTAATTATATAAAACAATATTGTATATTATAACATATTTTATCCTTGACTGTACAAACATACTTTAGTCTAGAAGAATGATTATTACATTGGGTAATAAATACAAAAATGTACTTTTCAGGAGCTGCTTCGGGCGCAATTAAAAAAAATAAAAAACCGCCTAAAGAGAACGACCTTATAGGTGAATGGCAACCGGTAGAAAAATCTTCAAGTCAACAATGGAAACCAGACATGCCATGTAGAGCGGTGTGTGCAAATTACGGAAAGGAGTACGAAGCTCGTATATTGGCTGTTTTAGATGATGATAACGTTGTGGTTCAATTTCTTGGTGAGTCCAACATTGTACTTATTCAACTTTTTTTCAGCTATGTACATGATTTTTTTAAACCTTTCTTGTGTAAGTCATCAGACAGCCTGATGGTATGTGGCTACCCGTCGCCTATAACACAAGCAAAGTCACAGGTGCTACAAGTGTGTTGTGGCTGTCAACCATCACAGGATTAAGGAATCCTACAGGATGGATTAGGAAGTGATAAGGAAATGGACTCTGGTATTCCTTACTCAGTAACCGAAACACAAAAGCACAAATGCTGTTATATTTTACAACCTCGGGGTCTTCAAATGTAGGGTATATGGCACCTACTAAGTAAGCGTGGTCCAGGTGGTTGATGGTAAGTGGTTACCGTATCCAAAGTGTATTGTCGAGCTATAAATGATGAGGGATACAATACACTATTTTTTCTTTAATTAACTTGATGGTAGGTGGCTAGGGCTACTTTACATCGACACATTGGAGTTTAAATTGAATTGTAGAAGTTGGTTGTTACTACCTTTTACCATTGACTCCGCCAAGATTCCGTTTTAGGCGTACTTTTTATGTGCCGCTTTGGCATTTTTTGCATGTAAATTCCATACTTGGATGTATGTATAATTTTGTTAATGTGCTGTTCATAAATCGGGGAAAATAGTATTTGAATTGTACAAACTTTACAGGATATCCCGATTACAGTGAAACGGTGGCTCTCAGTTCGCTTAAACCGAGTTTGGGTCGTAAGGAGTGCGCTCGACAAATCAATCAGAGTATCGAAGAGAGCACAGGTGATCACATAGAGATACATGACTCTGACAGTCCCGCAAACTCATCCGGATATGGTGAGAAATTATATATTTTTCTCTCTTTAATGTTAAGGTCGACAGACAGGCTGACGGTGGTTCACTTGATGGTAGGTGGCTACCGTTCGTCTATCTATAAGACATAAGCAAAGCCACAGGTCCTGCAAGTCGGATTAAAGATAAGGGATTGGGATTTATTTATATATAACTAGCTGTTGCACGCGACTTCGTCTGCATAACTTTATAAAATATAGCATATGTTACTCGCTGATAATATAGCTTTCTATAGGTGAAAGAATTTTTCAAATCGGTCTAGTAGTTTCGGAGCCTTTTAAATTCAAACAAACAATCAAATATTAGTATAGATATACATATAATAAAATCAGACTGATTTGAAAAAATTCTTGCTGCATTTGATAGCCCAACTCTTGAGGGGAAGACAAAATGGAAAATAAAATAAATGTGGTTATTTATTATTAGTATGTATGTACCTAATAATAATTAATTTAAAATTACCTATACCTATTCTAATTATACATTTACAAGTGTAGCACTGCTTGATATTTATGGGACACTTTATTTCAATGGATGTTTTAAGTTTTCTATTATTAGTATTGACGCCAATGAACTCCTAACTTACTGAACCAATTTTGATAAAACTTCGTAACTATGTGTAATTTGGTCCAACTTAAAAGATAAGATAGTTTTTATTTTGAACCCGGGCGAAGCCGGGAGCGTGTAGCTAGTATATAATTGTTTCGATTTATTATAACTTTACTCATTTTCTAATTAATAAATGAATGTGTATTTTACTATAAAATTCTTTAGCACATTAGAGCAACAGTCTAATAATTTAATTTATACATTTTATTGGATAGTTTATTGTGGGTATGCTCTTTATTTCTATTTTTGTCTATGCAATAAATGTAATTTCATGGTTTCCTTGACGCTAAACACTTTGGATTTTTCTTTCTTCTATTTATATACATTTTAATCTTTTCAGAAGAAGCAAGGCGACAAATTAAGAAAAAGAAAACACAGAAACGAAACTCAAACAGCAATCATCTGCCTCAGCTTAACAACATAGATATGAATTATGTTAGACGGGTAAGTCTTTTCACACAATTCCACTGTAACTCCTTGGTCCATCAAGAGATGGCGTTACCAGTCTCATCATACTGTCACACAATCCACACAGCACCATCTAGTTCCACATTAAGCAACTATAGGCTTGTATTATGGATACAAGACATAGTTTGCAACTCATGAGGGACGACTCCTCCATGTCCGAGCACCAGGTCATTGAGAATTGAGAAGGGCCTAAATCAATGTGTTATTTCAGCTGGGTGAAGACGAGGTGCCGTTCGCACCTCCTCCCCCGTTGCAACTCATGAGGGACGACTCCTCCATTTTCGAGCACCAGGTCATTGAGAATTGAGAAGGGTCTAAATCAATGTGTTATTTCAGCTGGGTGAAGACGAGGTGCCGTTCGCACCTCCTCCCCCGTTGCAACTCATGAGGGACCACTCCTCCATTTTCGAGCACCAGGTCATTGAGAATTGAGAAGGGTCTAAATCAATGTGTTATTTCAGCTGGGTGAAGACGAGGTGCCGTTCGCACCTCCTCCCCCTTTGCAACTCATGAGGGAAGACCCCTCCATGTCCGAGAACCAGGTCATCAACTCCATGGTCATCTCGTGGTACATGAGCGGATACTACTCGGGGATCTACCAAGGGATGAAGATGTGAGTATTTTTTTATATAATATAAAACTGGCTGGCGGCTCACTGGATGGTATGTGGTTACCATCGCCTAAGGACACAAGCAACACCAAGGGGATTGCTAGTGCGCTGCCTAAACTGTATCGGTTTGCTTTATTACATCTTTAGGCAAACAATCAAATGTATGTCTATGGGCTATGTTAACATTTTCAAAAAAAAAGTTAAATAACTAAGTTATATCATCATAAGACTTGGAAGTGTTAGCTTAATAATTAAGCTAAAAACGAACAATATATATATATATATATATATATATATAATTAAAAACTGTAACATTAATTTTGCATAGAATTGTGTTGCTTTCTTTCTACTAAAATTTTAAAATATTATGAATTGTTTTTTGAACTACCTTTTCTTTCGTGGTTATACTAGATATACTTAAACAGAACAATCAATGAATACTATTTCCAATAAATAACCCTATTATTTTACTGTAATTGTGTACCTAACAGTACTAAGTTCAAAATTATTTTTCTTTGCAGGGCGAAATCTAGGAATAATCGCAGGACCGACAATGATTAAAGATGGCGTCGGAGTTTGCGTCGAACTTTTGGATAGTCAAAGTAATGAGGACCGACTTAGATGGGTGTTGTAACTATAAAACTGTCCAGTCAAGCTATAACCGTTAAATATAGTTCATAAATTGACCAAAACGGCGCTAGTGTAGCATTAGGGTTTGGTGTTAAATTAGCAAAATCAAACGAAGTGAAGTGTACTGATAATCGCAAATAAAATCTAAACTCTAAACTAATTTGTAGTCAGAAATAAATTTTGTATACATATATATTTTATATTTAATTTCTTTCCATTTTAAAAAGAGCAGATAAAATGAAAAGAAAATTTTCAAGTATTTATAAATATTAAATTAGTCTTTTATAAAACTTTCGAATTAATTTTACAGTTTTATCACCACGTGGAGAAATGTGTACCTACTTAAGTAAAGTAAAAGTGAAAATAAAAATAACAATAAGAATAAAAATCATGCGTGAAAGGTTGTTTATTTGTTAAAAAAAAATTGTTCATGTAAGTCGTGGTTCCTTAAAATAAAGGTTTTTAATGTAAAATTTCTAAAGTAAAACAAGAAATATTTATAATTAAATTGTGTAAATTAATTTTTAAAGTCTGTGTGTTTTTATAAAGCATAATTTTATATCCGCTATTTCAATGTGAATTCATCTATGAGACATTTATTTGTCTTGTCTGTCAATTTGCGTTCACAATTTTGTCCAAAACAGATTTCACATAATTTTTTTTAGATATCTTCTTAATTAGTTTTAATTTTTTTAATGCTACCACAGCGCCATCTATTAAGTGGTGGTCGACAGACACTTTTTCAAATTAATGAAGTTGGTCCTCCTTACTTGTACCCTCTGTGTGTGTGTATGTTCACAACAGAACTTTTAACCATATCTAGTTTGATGTTGGTAAAGTGAAGTGTACAAAAATGAGGAGTGTCATTTCAAAAGGACTTATTTCCACTTATGAATAAAAATGAAGTAATGATTGGAATCCATTTTTCGTATTCGTTTGCACCTCTATACCAAATTATTTGTAACAATAATGTTTAATTCCTCTACATTTGACTTTCATTTCACGTGTCCAGAACAAATACGCTTATTTCCACGTAATTTGCTCACACCATCTAAGGCACAAAAGATTCTTTTACAAACCGACTTAATTCCAATACATATTCGATTTATTGAGAAATCGGATAAGGTGCAAATAAGTCCTTTTGAAATGACACTCCTCAAATGTGTCTGAACCACTTTTTTTCTTTCTTGTATAAAATATGTGCGAAAAATGAATAAACGAACTTTTTTTATTCAATCGTATTCTTTTATTTTCATTGTCACATCACAACATGTTAAAAAAAGTGAAATACAGTTAACTGATATAATAATAAAATAAATTAAATTTTTGTATTCTGTTTAAATTATGTACAAAATATACACTGCCGAAAACATTGTTTGGTGGGTTTGCTTAAAAACTTGACGTTTTTATTTGACTGACAACTTGAGCTGTCAAGTTGACTTTGACAATGTCAGCTGTCAAGTTGACTGACAACGTGAGCTGTCAAGTTGACTTTGACAACGTCTGCTGTCAAGTTGACTTTGACAACGTCTGCTGTCAAGTTGAATGACGTCAGCTGTCAAGTTGACATAATTGCATTTTGTAAACGGAACGCACCTAGCCGTTACGTTCGTAATTTTTAATAATATGATTTCGATTTACAATACTCAGTATGTTTTAAATTAATCCTGTACAGTACGTAATAATACCTATTTTATTTATTTTTTAACCATTATTAACTTAACCACATAACAAAATAGTTTGATTTCAACAGAAGTGAAAAATAAAAAAAAATAAACAGAAATGAAAAATACTCTGAAGATATTCTGATATTGCAACTGTAATCAAAATATTCTGTCATATGGGTCTTAGCTTTATTTTTTACTAAAAAAACTTTAAATTATGGCAAACAATAGCGCACTTATAAACCTAGACGAATCTTTATCTTTATGTATGTACGCTAAATAACTTTATTTTCAAAATGGCAATGGTTTTAAAAGATTCAATACTTGTACCAATTTTTTTCGGACAAAAATAGCTGAATATTATAAGACCTTATCACGTTATAATAAGGTTCGATATGCAGCTACTTTTGTTATTATCCTGTATGTTAATAATTCGTCTAGATGTACACTTGAACAACTTAAAAAGAATATTTACAAAAACATCTTAATTTACAGAGATAACTTCTACTTTTTATTTGATAAAAATAAAAACGAGATAAAAGAGTTTGAAAATATCAAATTTAATATTATATAGGGTATTAGGGAAACGCTCCTGATATTTTTATGTCTTTTTTAAGACAAGACAGACGATAGTACTAATTACTATCACTATTACTATTAATTAATTAATAGTATCGTCACTAATTACTATCGTCAAATCTTTGATGATGGGTCAGAAAAAAAAAAATTAATAACATTTTATTAGCATTACTAGCTGGTGCCCGCGACTTCGTCTGCTTTAAAAATTAAAGAAAAATAAAATGGCGTTAGTTTTCTTAATTTTAAATGATCCTCGGGAACAGTACTCTTTTTCTGAAAAAAAAAAAAAAACTACTCTTCCTCATTTTTTTTATTTTCTGATTCACGCTGTACAATTTTTGATAATTTCTTTTTTCGGGATTTTTTTTCTGAATCAACATAAAAGGTGTCATTTGTAGGTACTAACGTCTGTTTTCGTTTTAGGAAGCGTTTCCTTATTACCCGATATAAATAATTAAATATATATTTAATTCTTCACTGAAGAATAAATTTAATAATACGGTGTTTTAAATTTTTTATTATAAATATTGCTTGTTTCCTTTTAATGTTTTTTAACATTGCTGTTAACTTTGTGTTTTTTTGATTGATCATTGTCTTTCAAATGAGTGATAATTAGTCGTTTGCTTTGAATAATTCTCGTGTCTTTAATATAATTTTGAGCCCGTTACAAACATAGCTATATATATTAATATACCGAGCTATAATATATATATATATATATATTCATTTCATTTCTTTTGGTCGTAATATGTCTTGTTACACCATAATATGCAATAATAATAAATTACTTAATTTATATTATAAATATACGTATTTATATTATTATATATTATAGCTACGTGTATGTGACGTACTTTAAAAAGTAATAATCATGTAAAGTAGCCAAACAGCGCTCTATTTAAACTAAAGTGCTGAGTTCATGTGTGTCGTGGCTCAAGTCGATTGTAGCTGCTGGAACTCCAGGTGTGACAGCGCCTTCACCTGGAGGCGTACTCGTTGGTGGCCTGGAATAGGAGTTTCAAATTATTTAGATCTAACACATCGATAGAATATTTAAGAAAAGCCTAAGTATTAATGAAATCCGCATTTAAATCGGTGAATCACAGTACTTAGATTATCGTGCAGACGCACAGACAAACAGACAAAAATTTACGTCCTAATATAGGTAGGTACAATGTGTGCAATTTGGTTTTTTTGGTGTTTACTCCTTAAGAGTCGATTTTAATTTTGTAATAAACTAGCTGGTGCCCGCGACTTCGTCCGCGTTCTGGATGAAAGGTACCCTATGTCCTTTTTGGAGTCCCAGACAACGTGTATGCAAAATTTACAACGCCATCTAGGGAATTCTGTTTGAAGCAATGTAGTACTCTAATTCATCTAATCTCACTTCGAATAATGGAAAAAGTCTGTTAACAGATGGCACTACATGTTAGTAATCACTAATTACGTTACGTGTTAATAAAATTAAAGCTGCTGCCCGCGACTTCGCCCGCGTAACTTAGTAAATTATGTACTTAAACCTTCCTCGAGAACCACTCTACCCATTAGTGAAAACCGCATTAAAATCCGTTGCGTAGTTTTAAAGATCTAAGCATACAAAGGGACATAAGGACAGAAAAAGCGACTTTGTTTTATACTATGTAGTGATAAGCCCGGGGTATGAAAATTTATGAGAGTAAAATCAAAATGTCGCATGTCACACGCTACGCGTTACAGGCAACAATAATAATATGCTTCAATACATATTATTATTAATATAATATAATACATATAATATTGTATATTATATTAATATGATTTAATTATATTTATTAAATTATTTATTTATCGTTCGAAAGGGGAGGTGACACACACACTTTTTTTAATATTTAATATACGGACTCGCGAAACATACGCCAGCAATTTCAATATTTTAGAGACACATTTGTATAATAGATGGTAACTGTTGACATCCTAATTTTAATCTTAATCTTAATCTTGGAATTACGTTGTATGGAAACAGTAAGCAGCTTGAGTTGGAAAGTGGCCTCTTTAAGAGTAAATCCAAAGATAATTGATTGGTCTCGCTGCGCTCGACTAGATAGAGTGCTATACAAAAGCAATAGCTCCGAAAATGTGGCAACTTTTTATTGCAGTGTGTGTAAAAAATCGTCACTTTTTACCCAGTTTTATTATATTTTTACACAGTTTCACTACGCAAATTGGTATTATATTATGCCTAAAATTTAATAAAACATTCGGCACGTACACATCACACACAGTTTGCAGTGTGACTGGCTCGGGTACGCCGAATTCGGCGTACTATTTTATGCCGCATTTTACAAGTACGACTGCGGTATCTAGTCGAGCGCAGCGAGACCAATCATTTATCTATGAGTAAATCTTTACGTAATAAATTGTAAACATTTCAGGTTCTTACCTAATAATGTACGGCCCGCCCTGCTGTAACATCGTTATCGGGTATGAGCCTCCAGTCATACTGTGAAAGCTAACATTGCCCATTCCAGTATTGTTCAGATGTCCATTTCCTAATAGCACTCCGTTGGAAGTGTTAAGGTTGGATCCGCCGTTCGAATGCTCTTGACTCCGAAACGCCTTCACCAGATTAGTTTTCTCCTTCTGCCAAACGAACACGTTGTGAACCATTGCGCAGCCGCAGAATATTATCCCGATTCCAATAAACACTGAGGTCACTATCGCTGGCGTCGAGTGGAATTGGATGAACGTGTACAGGATTACGCCTGGAACGAGAAAAATATTATATTTTTTTATTAGAGATGCCACGGACCAGCAAGCGCAGCGTACCCACAAGGTGGACAGACGACCTTATAAAGGCCGCGGGTCAGCGGTGGATCCAGGCTGCTTCTGACCGGTCCTATTGGAAAATTATGGGGGAGGCCTATAGTGGACGTCCTGCGGCTGAGATGATGATGATGATGATGATGATTATTAGAGATGGGTTTACTCTTGGCCAACAACCAGCTGTGTAGTAAGGATGAGGTCTATGATGGAGCGAGTTCACCCAGAAGATGCCTATTCACTCGAACTTTGAAAAGATTTGGGTTACATGAGCTCGGAAATACAGACGCCGGCAGAGAGATCCAAACCTTCGCAGTGCGCATTATAAAAGATGTTATTGAAAAAAATTTGAAGTAGATTTAACGTGTCGGTTAATTTATTTATACCCCAGTTATTAGTCCGGCTCGAAGGACCAATAATTATAGTGTGGTTACAGTTTATATGTTGTAGATGCTATATGTTTTATTTAGCAATGAGATAGGTGAAGGTTCTTTATGAACCTAATGATCATAAAGTATCTTCACCTACCGTAGTCACCGTCGCCTATGCATAATCTCTGAAACGGGGTTGCCATATCTAAACAACTTATTATCTACTGACAATGCTTTATTGAGCAAAACAAGTGAGGAATGACTTACCCGTTAAAAAGACTGGAATGGATATGAAGAATCCTCCAACAGCACAAACTCGCGTTATCGCAGATTTCTGAAGGTATTTGTTTGATCTGTAAATAATAGAACATAATAATGTCATTTCGGATAAGATTCAAATTTACAACCGAATGCAGAGATCTATCCTATCACTAGACGATTGCTTATTAATATTGTATATTAATGTAATAAAACAGTAAAATAGTTATATGTATGTCTGTACCTGAATATTATCTACGATCATCAAATTTTAAAAAAAAGTTCTTTTACTTAGTAAACTGTCAGAATTTTTTTGCTAGGCCCGAAAGCATAATTTATAATCTAATGGAAGGAAAGAAACCTTTAGTTACACAAAAAAATTGTAGATGGCTCTACTCATTAGACCTACTCACTGCAGACTCATTACTAACAAATGCATTTCCCAAGTACAAATTTTCAAAATGTTACTAAACAACATAGGTAACTAACTATACTATACGAATCGTTTATATTCTGCTACGAAGGTCTGTTATTGAAAACAACTAATTATTATTTCGCTTTTTATACGGAATCTTTTGAGAGCAACTTCGTAAGTAAGTAGGTACTTGTAGAAGTAGGCTATACTTATAGTATTTCTTTGGAAACTTGAAAATTTTACATTTAAATGTTACTCAGCTTCAATAATTTTTTTAAAGTAGGTACACGCGAACGAAATCGCGTGCATCACTAGCAGAATAGCAGAAGAATATAAAATTAGAGACATGTGAACTTCGAATCTGTATGAATTATGAATGTCGAAGAATTTTTAAATAATCAATTATAAAATTCTCGATCGTTGCAATCTGGGTTAAAAGAATTCTCTACACGGCTAACCGTGAATCCATATTACATTATGTACATACCTAAACCAATTTGTTTGCAACAAAGCTGAACCGCAAATTATATTAGAGCTGGAGAAATTCTATGCCTCGCTCCGTACTGATAATGTATATTTTTATGCTATTTTTGTTTTATTGATGCATACTAGAACTACGTAATCTAGACTTTATAGGGATAATTAATAATTTCCTATAAGTACCTAATATAAGGAGTATATATAAAACTATAGTTGGCCCGGCGAACTTCGTACCGCCTCAAAATAAAAACCCGTTCCATACAAAGGGAAAATGAATGAGAAAATAAATTTTATTCGCAATTTTTTTTCGTGAATATTTCAGATAGTTAACTAGTGTTTTTGCCCACGACTTCGTCCGCGTCAGATCAGCGTTAGACTGCGTTTAGATCTTTCAAACTACGCAACAGATTTTAATGTGGTTCTCAGATAATGGAAAGAAAAAAATCACTCATGCGTAACTGGGAATTAGTTGGTAGTTAAAATTTAATTAAAATGTCTCGTTATCGCTTGACGCGACAACCAACAAAAGATGTGCTGTAGGTGCTGATGACCAAAGTGACCGGGAGCGGTTACAATTAATGGTCTGACAGCTATTATTTGATACAATATCGATACGAAAACATCTCGTTTCGCATTGGAACTCGTTTGAACGGTCCGCCGTAACGGATTCTACACCTGCCCGTCAACATGTATAGCTATAACGCTGGCGGCTTGAAGAGATTTCCGCCCGGCACTGTTGCGGGTTCCGTGTGGCCTCCCGCACTTCGCTGGATTCTTATGTCAGTGACACTCAGGGCGTGCTCTTACGACAGGATGCCTATTGATTACCAAGCCGTCTTTCATGTTACATTTGCGCCTTTATACAGCCTCCATTAGTTAAGAGTTTAGATGTCTTACGCATGCAATGAAAAGTACCTAAATGATAACTTATGACTAACTTAGCTTTTGCTCGAGACTTCGTCCCTTATGTTTCTTAGGGGCTAAAACATTTATTCAAATCATATTTTCGTCAGACGTTGAAATTATTATTTTTGATGGTACTTCGGATTCCTTTTCTGTATCCCTGACAATGTGTATTATCTAAAATTTCATGATGATCCGTTGAGCGTAACAATCTAAAAAGCTCACTTCGCACTTATAATATGTTTTCTTGAAAGGTCATCAGGTCAGGCAGGTTAACGTTACTGATGGTAATTATTATAAATAATGTCGCTATAAACACAAAAAAATGCCGTAAAGATTGCAAATGCGCCTTGACGACCTTGATAAGATAAGCGATAAGGATTAAGAAGGGGACAGGATAATGTTGTTTGGCATCTCTTGCTCTCTTACAGCACACGTCACAACTTATGTTTAGTCTAGTCGTCGAGATTTAATGCACGAGATGGATCGCCTACCCGAGGATGAGAAGTTACATAAATAATTTGTTCGAAAACCTCACAAATAAATTCTTTATTGCATTGGACCTAATTTTAATAATTGTTTTACATTTAGCACCAACTCATAATCAATATTTTATAAGGAACAACTTAAAAAAAAACCTATTAGTTGCTCTTCTAAACAAATACTTAATCCAATCCGTCAAATAATCATACGAGCCATCTATTCATATACCAATAATCATAGAAGAGTTTACTACTATAAAATCTCATATTACAATAATGTATATTTATATCATATAGGTAAATTTAATCGAAAATTCTCGGTTAGATTCGCCATAATTTTCTGAGTGGTAAGTATTATAGAATGACCGTTACATACGAAATGTTCCAGTTGCATTAGGCAGATGCATGTTCCCAACGACATTGCCAGTTGCATGCCAACGGTGTGCGACGCTTCGCTGAACACAATACGGGGTCGATATGTAATTTTTCATTTACTTCGAATATTTTTTTGAATAATTAAATACTTACAAATACAATACAAGTAATCGAACAAAACAATAGGCGTGTCATTTGATATAAGTACCTACCCACAATTATATTCTCTTTTAAACCCTCTTGCAAAGATAATTTATTGGTCTTGCTGCGCTCGACTAGATAGAGCAATAGCAAAAAATCAATTGCTCCGAAAATGTGGCAACTTTTTACTGTAGTGTGTGGAAAAAATCGTCACTTTTTGACACTTTTTACCCAGTTTTATTATATTTTTACACAGTCTCACTAAGCAAACTGGTATTTTATTATGCCTAAAATTTAATAAAACATTCGGCACGTACACATCACAGACAGTTTGCAGTGTGACTGGCTCGTGTACGCCGAAATCGGCGTACTATTTTATGCCGCATTTTACAAGCACGATGGTGGTATCTAGTCGAGCGCAGCGAGACCAATCATTTATCAATGCCCTCTTGGATAAAGTCGAAAATAAATAAGACTCTAGCTTTTCTCCGCGACTCCACTTTTTTCAAATATTTCGGCCACCTATCTGTATGACAGGTACCTACTCTATTTCTTCTTCTGTACTCGTATATATGTTCCTGAGATTAGCGCGTTCAAACAAACAAACAAACTCTTCAGCTTTATAATATTAGTAAAGTATAGATTAAACAAACCCTTTAGACATATTCGTAACTATATGCGTAACCAGTTACGCTGTTTCACTGTTTTGTAACTAATTAATAAATAATGGCAGGGCATAGTGCATTTCACACTCACTTGGGAAGCAAGTCTGGCGGCAGTAACCACAGAAGACCACCGTGATAGCATCATAAATATGTGCCGTTGTGTTTCGTGCCCTTCCTGTTCTACTATGGTTGCTATAGGTGAAGGTAACCACCTACCATCAAGTAGACCATCAGACTGTCTGACGACCATTTCATGAAAAAAAAAATTTTTATTCAAATTCCTTATTTTTTTATACTTAACCAAATATTTTAATACGGAAATACGCATTTTATTCATCTACAGTTCCACTTAGCTAAATTAGTGTATTCTGTTTTGATATTAAATAATCTCAATAAAGATTAGTTAAAATATAAATGGCTCACAAACGATGTTAAGTGACGCATAAATTAAACAAATGATTTCCGTAACATTGTCGTATTTGACGAATAAAAACAATTCACCAAAAAAATATGTTATTTTTTTTAAAATCTCTAGGACACATATAATATTCCGTGTATCTATTTCGGTTCTTATTTCGGTAATAATAGTACTTTTCTGTATTAACAAACTATAAATTACTATTATAAAATTCGTTTGTTCAAAACTGCAAATTTCGGAAAGTAAGTAGGTATTTACTTTATATACAGGCGTACAGAAAAGGACATAGGATACCATTCATCCAGAAAAATGGTACTGTTCTCGAGACATCATAAATAAATTAGGTAATTAATAAATAAAAATCTTCACACATTCCACAGAGCATCATCTAGTTCCACATTAAGAAACTAATGCTTGTATTATAGATACCAGACAGTTGATATACTTAGATAAATTACTTTTCTTTTGTAAATACATACATACATTTTATAAATACAAACATCCATGACTCAGGTACAAAGGTAAAATGTTAACACATAAACATTTGGCCCTCGGAATTGCCACTAGACTAGACCAAACGTGTGGTCTAAAATAAAAAATAAATCATCATCATAAATAATCGCTAAATGTTGCTAAGTGCAAAATTTGAGACTGGCTAGACCGATTCGGCTATTTTTATTTTATTGGATATTCGTTGAAGTCCGAGGAAGGTCCTTATGAAAAGAAAAATAGGAAAAATCCGATGGCAGGTCGCTAGGTGATTATATTATATGAAAAAGTAATAACGAGGCGGTTAGCAAGAATGGACATGTTACTGCAAATCCAAAGTTACAACGAGCAGGTAGAAGAAATATGCTTGCTCATTAAGCTACATACAAATTTTTCGCATGATTCAAGAGGCGTTTTAATCGTTAAATTTTAAAAAACCGATTGCAATTTTCGTATTTAAGAAAACAATAAATTAATCCATATACATACTTCCATATTCTTTAATATTATAAATTTGAAAGTCACTATCTGTCGAACTCTGAAAACTTACGCCTGGCCTTGTTATAACAACAAGAGGTCCAGCGTATATAGTAATTTTTTATTTTTAACGCGAACAAATTCGCAGGCACCACCTAGTATAACCTATTAAAAATTCTACTGCATAACTGCTGAACTCGTTTGAAATTATTAGTGCGACACAATACAATTGCTTATTTATAAATTATAATCATAACACATACAATAATTAATATTCGCAAAACAATTAGACTGCGATAAAAATGAAAATAATATTAATTTAGAATTTAATTTGATAAAAAATATTAATTAAATTAGCGTTTAAACATATAAATAGTGATTAGGTTATCGGTTACAAAGTACTGCCACAGAATAAGTTGGGCATTTTGCCGCCATTCGAGGCTGTCAGCTGACGAGACCGGTTTCGCTGCGCGATCACAGCAACAGGTACGTGCCTATAATAATACCAGATACGCTAAAGCTATAGTGCTCTTGCATTCCTCGCCTTCTTTTGTTATATTTTTTTTATTCTATGCGCTTTTTGCTTCGTTATTTGGGCGGGAAAAGTCGCGGCGCCAACGCCATAGACAAGTTTTTTTTTTTTTTTTCTATTCTACACAAGGTCATCTGCTGGATGAAACCAAAAACAATCACGTATTAATTTATTTAAGCAATAAAAAAAATATTTGACTAGTAATATTTTTGACTCCTACAAAACCAAGCGGTTAGGTCTAAATGTATAACCTACTTTGTCGCATGGTATAGTTAGTAATATACTTAATAATAATGTAATATTAGCATTATAATAATGTCAATTGAACTACTGAGACTTTTAAGCTCGACAGACAGGCAGACTGTTCACTTATTGATGGCAAGTGGCTACCGTCGTCTATAACACAAGCAATGCTACAGGTGGTGCTATAGGTACTTACTTAGTGCGCTGAAGACCATAATAATAAAATAAGGATAGGGATAGGAAAATAAGTTTTAGCATCCCTTAGGTTACCTAGTCTTGTGTCATGAATAATAATGTAGATTTTTCCATGACTGCTCTCAATCTGAGATAATCTGAGATCTCGGTATGATAAATTAACAATATGTAGTAGGTACCTACATAGTAAAACGTGGTAGATTAAATTACTGTTATTGTGTTTAACTACATATCTATAAATATTTTTAATGTTTAAATACATAAATAAATAAACGAGACGCATGCCATTCATCAACAAACTAAGCATTCTTAAAATCGTTGAATACCTTCTATTCCGCAATAGCCATTAGTTTGTGATTTCAAAATGTCTGACTGACTTTATAGGTACGGTTTATAGTTTTAAGGAATGTATGCTTCCTTTCATTCTAGTGCGAATGATCTAAAATTATATAATACTAGCCGTCATACGCGACTTCGCCCGCGTAACTTTATAAAATACAGCCTAGTATATGTTACTCGCTGATAACGTAGCTTTCTATAGATGAAAGAATTTTTAAAATCGGTCCAGAGTTTATTCATTACAAACATACAAATCTTCTGACTTTATAATATCTAGTATACTTATTATCTGACTCGGCAAATTTTGTTTTGCCAAAAAATGAAAATAAAAATTTTGAGGTGGCAACCCTTATCACCCTTATCACAGCTCGCTCCATCTTAGGCCTCATCCTTGCCACATGCCTGGTTGTTGGCCAAGAGCAAACCCATCTCTTATAAAATATATAAATTAATATATTAATTAATTATATAGCATTTAATAAAATGCTATTTTTGTGAATGATGCGCTGCCAACTAATTCTTGCTGGACGTCCCTTTATGCCTTATATAGTGTTTATAAGAGTTACGAAGGTTGAATGTAGGCAGACTTGTTTGCCTACTGTGCTGTGACCTTATATAGAATATACTTATATTATACGACACCTACCTATTTTTTTGTATCTATTAAGAAAAACAGAAAGATAATATTTTTAAAAAATGCACAAAATAAAACAAAATCATCAATTTCATGGTTTTCCAAATTGATCACATTTTCAATATCACCATAAAATGGACTATATATTCACACACATTCCAAAGTTCCAAAGCAAGAAGCAAGAATCTAGTTCCAAAGTAAGCAACTTAATGCTTGTATTATGGATACCAGACGGTTGATATACTACATACAGTCACGTACTATTTTTTTTTTGTAAATACATACAATATTATAAATACAAAACATCCATGACTCAGGTACAAAGGTAAATGTTATAACCCTAGCGGGATTCGAACCCGCAACCGCTTGGTTAACACAGCTAGGGTTACTAGCCACTAGACCAAACGTGTCGTCACTATGTACCTATTTAACCTAAGGATACTTAAGTATCCCAATGCAATTGCCTTTGCCTAACTTTCGAGCTTTATGGTAATCCCAGCAATAAATAGGTAGGTAGGTAGGTATATAGGTAACAACAACAAAAAACCAATTTACATAACATAAATTAGTTAACTAAGCGGCTTTTACAGAAGCCTAACGATCATCTTCTTAGTTCTTATAGCGTCAAGGGCAAATGAAAGTATGCGTGGCCTGAGAAGAGAATGATTGCATAGGCATAGACAAGAACTTTCATAATGACTTCCGAGTCCGCGAGAATCCACAGAGCTCACAGTAAAAACTTTTATGGCGGGAATCATTTTGTGGGGAAATTAATGATCGAAGCACTTAACGCGGAGTCGTGTGAGATTAATTTATTTTTGAAGTGAAACTTTTTATGGGACACTATTGAAGTGAAACTTTTTGTCATGAGAGTGAACTCGTCGAGCTAACAAACTGTTAAGTGTTAAACTGTTAAACTCACAGATGTTAAACTCCTTGTCTCTTTCTTATTACCGCCTCTCTCACTCTAGCAGAGTGAGAGAGGCGGAAAGAAAATTGTTGATGTTGACTGACAGTGACACTGTTGACATTGACAGTCTGTGTCGGATAAATTGGATAAATACAGAACAACTAATTAATATTATGGAGCAGGACCCAGCGCCTGCGAGGGACCTCCCGGCCCGGGGACCGCTTGTAACTGCAGTGGCTCAGGCCGCTGTAGTCGCAAGTGGCCCTACAGGGCTAGCCGGTCCCTCATAATTAAGTTAGTCTTAAGCACCTTTTTTACTTGTAAGGGCCGGGCGCTTCTCGCCCCCCCGACGCCCGGTGACGGTTCCAAAGTCCCCTATGGACTGAACCATACCCATCTCGAGTTGGAGTTTTAGTGCGGTAAGAATCCCACATAACCTTTATGCCAGTTGCATTGCATGCGGCATCTGTCATAAGGTACTTTTTGAAAGTTTCTTCGCTCGTAAAAAAAAAAAAAAAAAAAAAAAAAAAAAAAATATTATGGAAAAAATGAGTACTACACAGACATAGTTCATTCTCTATATGCTACGGATTATAGAGTATGATCTTATCATACTATATACAGATGGATGACATTACTGTCATCCATCTGTCTGACGTTTAACTAACAAATCACAAATGACAAAGTTTGGTTTTATGACTGCCTGGCGAATCCTGAATTTTATTTTTAATTTAGTGTTGTGTAAAACTTATCTTCTTTAAGATAATACAGTCATGCTTCAAGTGTTCAACGTCCTTATTTTTTAATTATATGTTTATGGAAAATAATTCAATAAAATGGCACTAAAGAAAGTAAAGGGGAACTTCGAAAGAATGTTCGATAAAAATCTCACCGATTTAGTGCGTGGTATAAGGAATAATAAAGATAACGAGGTAGGTACACATCAGAAATTGTTACTATTTACTTAATAAACATGTAAATAAGTTTTGAATGTTATATTTTTTTATATAATATTCGATTTTAGGCCAAGTACATAGCACAATGTATGGAAGAAATTAAAGTGGAACTACGACAAGATAACATAACATAAGAAAGCTAACGCTGTCGCTAAGCTGACATACGTAAGTACTTAGGTCTTAAGTAGATCGAATTTGTAAGTGTAACTGTTGTAATTATTAATTAAATTGACATTTATTTTAGCTTCAAATGTTAGGATATGACATATCATGGGCTATATTCAATATTATTGAGGTGATGAGTTCAAACAAATTCACTTACAAAAGAATCGGGTACTTAGCAGCTAGTCAATCATTCCATGCAGACTCAGAGTTACTTATGCTCACTACAAATATGATAAGGAAAGATTTAAATGCTCAGAATCAATATGAAGCAGGATTAGCACTCAGTGGACTGAGTTGTTTCATATCTCATGATCTAGCAAGAGATTTGGCAAATGATATCATGACATTGGTGAGTTTATTGAAGTGAAACTTTTTATGGGACACTAGCGTTTTGTCATGAGAGTTAACTCGTTAACATAAGTCATATTAATTACTTATATAGTTCTTTTCTTAATGTAGAATGTTAATTAATGAATCTTAATTAAAAAATTTTTAATATTGTTTTTATTCTCAGTTATTGTCAATGAAGATACAAAAAATGTATGCGTCAGTCCAAAACTAACAGCGTCAAAAGTGAAACTTTTTATGTAATTCAAAAACTGTCAATAAGTGTACAAAAAAATACATTGCAGCAAAGAAAAATTGACTGGAAATTATAATAAAAATGATTTATAATAAAAATCAAGAAAAATCTACAGACTATCCCGAATTAATTACTATGGAAGTTTCACTTGTACGTATATGTATATAGTTTTATGTATATGTAAATAATAGTACGTACGAGTGAAACTTCCGTAGTAATTAATTCGGGATAGTCTGTAGATTTTTCTTGATTTTTATTATAAATCATTTTTATTATAATTTCCAGTCAATTTTTCTTTGCTGCAATGTATTTTTTTGTACACTTATTGACAGTTTTTGAATTACATAAAAAGTTTCACTTTTGACGCTGTTAGTTTTGGACTGACGCATACATTTTTTTGAAATTAACTTGTATACTTACCTATTTTCTTTGAGTAGGTAAGCACCACTATTAAATTTATTAACTTTTACATTAGGAATTTATTTAAATTTCAATACATTTACTTAAATTTAGGAAAGTTACTTAGGTAAGTCGTCGTTGATAAAATACGTAAATTCTGCAAAAAAGCCCATTTTAAGATTTTTTTTTAAATATGACTAGCATTACTAATATAACGATTAAAAATATTAAAATTAAGTTAAAGCAATATTTCTAAATTGTAGTTAAGTAATAGTAAATATTAGATTTTAGCAATAATTACAAATGATAACACAAGATTATACCTACCTCAGTTTGTTTTTAGTGTTATCATTTTACATGTACCTATTATATTATTAACCTTAAAATTGTTAAAATTAGAAATAAATAAATTTATTTATTTATTTAATTTCACCCGTCGGAAGCCGGGATTGGGTCGCTAGTATTACATACATATTGTTTATATTATTATGGTAAGATAATTTAATTTAATATAATTATGTATAATATAATAAAGTTCATCTTGTCTTTCGTTTACGCCCTAAAAACTTCTAAAAGAGTTTATCCATCCGAGTTTAACGTCTCCACAGTTATTGTCAAGCGACACAACGGCGCACTATTCTTGTTCGCGGTTCCGCTCCAAATTTCACTTGTAATTGGAGAAGCTGCTAGGGTTTTGTTTAATTTTGCTCAATCTGGATACTCTTCAAGTTTTATTTTATTTGAATTTTTGACTAAAAACCTAAATATTTGGTAGGTATATTATGAAACAATCTTACGTTAATATGAAGTTATCATGGATTTAAATACATAAATACTACTTAAGCGACCTGCCATCGCACGGATGGAATTTGTTCTGCAAACTACTTATCTATACTAATATTATAAAGCTGAAGAGTTTGTTTGTTTGTTTGAACGCGCTAATCTCAGGAACTACTGGTTCGAATTGAAAAATTCTTTTTGTGTTGGATATATCATTTATCGAGGAAGGCTTTAGGCTATATAACATCACGTTGCGACTAATAGGAGCGAAGAAACAGTCGAAAATGTGGAAAAAAACGGGGAAAATTATTCATCTTTGAGGGCTTCCGTTGCGTGCGCTGCGAAAACCGTTCGAGATACCCAAATGATTCCCAAAATAACGCGGACGAAGTCGCGAGCACCAGCTAGTATAATATAATACACAAACGTTCCTCGTTTATTCCCATTAGTGAAAACCATATCAAAATCCGTTGGGTAGTTTAGAAGAAGTTAGCAGAAAAACAATCTGAAGCGGACAGCGGCTTTACTTTATACCACAGAGCAGTGATATGTTAAAAAGTCTTTTTAACATATCACTGCCACAGAGATGTATATTTTCTATCGACGCACAGAGTAAATAGTACTTAACCAGTAATTATTTACTCTATGCTTTATTTATAATATGTATCTATGTATAGTATAGACATAGATGAATATTTATAGGCTAAGCCACAAGTTCATCTCTTGCTAGTGAATGGATCTCATTAACAATAGATTAAGTAGGTGTCGATGAACCGTAATGTACTACGTCAAGTATGTATTTAAGGAACGTTATTTATAACTATTACCAAGATATATATTTGTGTTACTTCCTAATTAAAATAATGGTATAAACACAATACCAACTTGAAATAAAAGCACTTGTGCTGATGTGTTTAGCTGAAGTGAGTATGGGATGCAATGATGTCAAAAGGGGTCAACAAATATTTATCGTTTTTACTAAGGCCTTTTAAAATCTTATAAAAATTACATATTTTTGTTTTCTTTCTAAATTTCAAGTGGAGATTTAGGTAGTCTCTTAATTGCTTAGCAATGAATTAATTGTTATTGAAATGTACACACGTGTTTATATTATGAAAATTCGAAGTCGAGCACACGAGAACCGTGTCTGTATTTATAAACTTTGAGAGTTAATGAATCATACTTCTGAACCCCACTCCCTACAGACATCAGGAAGTTAAAAGCGATAATATAACACGGACGGCTTTGTTACAGGTGCCGATTAAATAAAAATAATAATAAATAAAACGATTATAAAATTTAAAAAAAAATTGTGCGAACGATTATAAAATTTAAATGTTCACAATCCGAACACGCCGAAAGAACAACATTGTTCTTTTTTTAAATAATATTAATACTTATTCTAAAATATTCAAAAAATAGAACGTAACTATAACGCATTGGGTGTGACAATTCTGATTTTACTCCATTTTTACTCCCATAAATTTTCATACCACGGGCTTATATACATACAAATCGCACTCCAATAAAAAAAAACGTGTTCTAGAGCATTCTAGAGCCCCTTGGTCGAATGCGAGCATAGAGTAACTAATAATATAAATGCGAGTATTGCCCGTGGTCCACCTACTTTGTTAACCTGGGTGGACCACGGCCAATTTTTCTTGCCCGAAGTCCATCTATTTTTTTTTAATATTCTCGAGAATGGGTAGTAGCTCGACCCATTTTCGGTCTTTTGCGTGGAACAATTGTGTTTGTCTTTCTAGGACACCTATCTATAAAATAAATGTATGCATAACCTATGTATAAACCTTTACTACAAATAAAATATTATTCTATTCTATTCTCTTCGCGTTAAATAAATGAAATGATCGAACTATACGGATACGTGGCCACTGCCCTTGTTTTAACGCAGGGGGTCTCAGGTTCGATTCCAGGTAGGGCCAATTTGGAAATGAACTTTTCATTGTTAGCCCTGGTCTGGTTCTAGCAAGCGGTAAGAGGGCATACTGCAGTTCGCAGTTATTTGGTCTGTTCATCTGGCGACAAACACCACGACAAACCCTTACAGAGAAAGACCACCCCTTATCCTTAATTCTATATACCTACACAGGACTCCACGTAGAGATGATTTGTTGTGGTCTAACTTAAGTAGGTAATGTCCATCTTTATTATAAATATGCGAATGATCATTTATTTTGATTATACATTTGAACGTATTCTAAGAATCGCTCGACGAATGCCGGCCGGAAATGATTGTAGCATTCATCAAATCGGGCGCGGCCTTGCTCAAGGTTGTTCGACTTTTCTTATAAAGGGATACATCTTACAAATTCCTGTAGACAAATGGCGTCCTTTGGAATGCACGAATCGGGAATGTTTATGATAATCTCTTAGGTCCGGACCCAGAACTGAGCTCTGCAGCGGTTTATTCATTCGATTATTGCAAAACTTACTTGAAATATGAAAATAATATATAATATTAATAAATTTTTTAAATTTTATCTTAATCTGTTTAATGTAGGTACTTACATATTATCCAATACTTATTTACAGAAAAAAAAATAAAGTCTGTGTGCAATTAAGATTAAGATGTGTTAGAATAAATGAGGTGAACGAACAGGTGGTTAACACAGGAAAAAATATATACTTTAGTTCTTATTTTATCTGAAATTGAATTATTAACACTTTCCTTTTAATTTCATGGCCTGGTAACTAGACATTTAAGCCAAATACATTTACATATAATATTAATTTAGTCGTGCTGGCAGTACACAAAATTCATTAAAGTATTTTCATATTAATATGATTGTCACAGCCAAGGGCTATTTTGTCACAGATATTATAATTATTATCTACTTCAGTTTCGTACAAACAAGATATTGCATAAAATTGTTAAACATAGACTATATAAATAGGTACCGTATCTTGTTTACGTATCCCTGTACTTTGATGGAAGACAAGGTATGAAAATGTTTACATTACGTGTCGCATTTAAAAAGTTTTTAGGCCAAATCCCAAATAAACGCACAAATGTTTTTTTTTTTACATATATGCAACTGGGTAATTCCATATGTGACTGACTCTACATTTGACACAATTTGCGTTTTATTTTGACTTATATTAGGAATACCACTATGTTTACTGTTTTAGTTTTAGTATGTTTTTATAGTTGATTCTTCAATTATCCATCTGTAGTAAAAAAATGTGCACGAAAACATAGTCAAATATGAGTAATTTAATAAAATGTAAATGTGACTGACACTACATGCAAAAGGAAGTCATGTGCGAGAGTGTTTTTAAACTTCAAAAATCTTCCTCTGTGTGCGCTTTATAACTTTAAATTGCATTTGTAGCCCGAGTTCATGAACCAAATTATTGGAAAAAGGTTAAACAAAAAACTTTAGTGTTTTAGAAAATTTTATATTAGAAAAATAATTCGTGACTGACACTACAGATCAAAACGTGACTGACACTACAGTCACTTTGGAATGCAAAATAGTATTTTTTTTTAATGAAACCTTAAAATCTAATAATACAGGACATAAAATAGTAACCTTAAAAGTATTTTAATGATACAAAAATGTACTTATAAAATCAAAAATGCAAAATTTTGAGTTTAATAAAAACATACACAGTCACTAATAAAATATTGGGAGTATAACACAAACTAAAATAGTCACTGGCATCACAATATTCTTGGAAACATTAGTAATATTATAAAATCCAAAACGGACATTTTTTCTATAACACAAGTGATGATTTTTAGAATTTCTCAAAAACATCCAGTGTTTTAGGAAACTTATAATGGGCTGTATTGCCTTTAAGAGACAGACTGGGATTAGGTAATATTCTCAGTATATATCTTCAAAAGACACGTCAGAAATATCTTCCTCATCAGCTCTAAACACTGAGGCACTTGTCTTTTTCCGGCTCATGACTTTTACTTCACCTTCATCATCAACACCACTTTGACAAATGGTGACATAACGATAGATCTGATGTTTGTTTTTTTGTGATAAACTATGCCAGCACAAACACATCATGCTTTATGTTATTAGGAGTCAGAACCTCTGAACCTGAAATTATGACGCTAGGACCAGCTTCTTACATTGGAACAATTTCCTTCCCCGTGCACATTCTGACATTTTCCTTCTCATCTGCTGATTCATCGGAAAAAATTTCTTAATGTGTTGTTTTTTGCAGACAAGACATTTTCAGTGCTTTGATGAAATTAAAATTATTTAATAATGGATCTATGGATGCTATTTGTTTTATCAAACGTCGTCGTCGTTTTCTGTTTTCAGTTTCTTTTTTTTTATTCCTCAAAAAAACCACTGGTTTTTATTTTAGCTTCTCTATCTGCTTGTGCTTCCTTTCTGCTACTATTTTAGCCATCTCTAAGAAAAGGAAACAAACAAAACGCTACATTCCACTATGATACAGGCCGTGACTGACTCTACAGTGTGACTGACACTACAAAAATGTTTCAAGCAGTTTAAGAATTATCAATAAAGATTAATAATTTTTTATGTCGGCATAATGTAAGTAATTCTATCAGGTAGGAAGATATAATTTTGTCATGATGAAGAATAAGTTTTACCAAAGTTAGAGAGAAAATTCTGTTTATTTTGTGACTGACACTACAACACGACATCATAGTCTTATAAATTGAATATCTCTTATAAACAATAATGTTTACGTAAATTACGGACTATCTAAGTATAAGTCGTTACTTAACGTAGCAATATGTAACAAATAATTACAATAATTGATAATACTTACTGTGAAAATGTAAATGAAACTCCCCCACAAAATACACAATCACCTGACATTCACGACACCATCTTATAAATGACCGAAATGATAAATAAAACAAAAACAAAAGTATGTTACCTTTGTGAAAACATAAAGTACAATAGTTTTGCCATCATACTTAAAGTATTTTAATATCAAAATCAATAAATATTTTTTCTCATATATGGAGACTTTTACATGGAATTGCCCAACTGCATAATGTTTACTTCTGGTAATTTCAAAACGCTGACGGTTTTCTTAATACAAAACACAATGGAATGAATACAAACAGATTTGCATGAATGTCTTTATATTTATAAACAATTAAACATACTTATATTCAAATAACTATTCGAATGAATATTAAAAGAAACTTAATTAAGTATTTTTAATTATTTTTATTATTAAACTTTATAATAGTTTTTATTATAATTTTTGTTTTTTTTTCATCGTCATAAGCCTGTGTGTTATCTACTGGTGGATGTAAGGCAACTCGTCACCACGTATGGTCTTCTTTTCTTCGCATACAGCAACTTTCTGTCCGCGAGGCCTTTCAGGTCTCCACTCCATTCAAGGTCCAATTAGTGGCCTCCATTCGAGACCTCTTCTACCCTATTGGTTATCCGCTCTGCGACATGTGTGACCTGCCCATTACCTTCAACTTGCTAATTCTCTTGGCTATGTCACCAGCCTTGATTCTTCGCCGAATTTCAGAATTTCTGAACCTATCCAATCCATCAAAGAAACTCCGAACATAGCTCGCTGAGCGACTTTAAACTTGTGGATCAGTTCTGCCTTGAGAGGCCATCACTTTCTGCACTTTACGTCATCACTGGCAGGATGGTACAGTGGTGACAAAAAGAGGTTACGTAACTTCCAAAGTATACAATACTCTCGGTATTGATGTTAGTTTTTAATGTAAACAATTTTAAAAAAAGAAAGCTGAATTTTCGCAGAATATACCAACTCCTTGCAGCTTAACAAAACGAATAGGTAGTATAAAAAACGTAAAAAAATAATCACTTTCGAATTAAGTATCAGTGCAAATAAAAAAAAAGAAAGTCTTGAAGATTAACAAAAAACGAGAAATCTAGAGATCATTTAAGTAGTTTAACGCTATAATCTTAAAGCTAAAGGATTCTTAATAATATATTTTGTGAAATTTAACGTATTATACGTATAATATATATCGTAATCGAGCTGAGTCTGTACATTATTATTTTTTCAACAAAAAAAAAACAATTTGTACCTACACGTTGTATTTATTTAACCGGAGTCAAAAAAAATTAATTTTAGAATTTTTGTCTGTGCGTTTGTACACGCTTATCGTAGAAAAGGCTTAACCAATTTGAATACTGTTTTCACTGATGTATTGATAATTATCTAGATTAAACTATAGGATACTATTTATTATGTAAAAATATTAGATTCCTGGGAGATTTCCAAAAAACGAACTACAGCGAGTAAGAATTGCGGACACTATTTACTAATAATAAATTAGCCATATGCCAAACATATGCCATAACCCGGCAAACCTTTCAAATGTCAAAATATTTAAGCTAGCATTAAACTAAAATTAACTAAACTTAAATCATTCTTAGGTACTTGTGTAATTATGTATTTTTAATTTAATGATTGATTGGTTTACTATAGTAAGACTGCATTTGAGAAGTAAGGTTATGTAAAGATTGTATCACAAATTTTTTAATTTATTTATTTACTAGCTGGCGCCCGCGACTTCGTCGGCGTGAAAAAAGTTATTCTGTGTACCGTACGTCTAAATGTTTGTCTACCAAGTTTCATGAAAATCAGTTAATTCGTTTAAGAGTTATGGAGGAACATATACATACATACCTACTCCTACAATACAATACCTACACTTACAGATTTATTATTAGTATTGATGATACAGTATTCTTTAAATACAATTTATTTTTGCTTTTTATACTAAAATACCTATAATATAAAAAATAAGCATCAAGAGTTGTAAATCACATTATAAACACGAGAATGGAGTCGAGAAAGGCACGCCCGTGAGTACCGCGATGATTTTATAAGGGAACCGGTCTCAAAATATTTGCTGAGTGACCTCGACGGAGGTTCATTCAACACTTCACCACGACACATACCTAGATTTGGTTACTCACATATATTTATTTATTTATTTATTTTATGACAACTAGTGACCCTGGCGGATAGTCGACAGAAAAGCAATTTGAAATTACTAAAATAGTGGAGTAAATTTTTTTTATAATTAAGTCCAAAAACAAGCTTAAAAATTCTTTTAAAAAAATTGTAAGTATTATCGATTTTTTTTATAATTTACATTAGCAACCGCCCCTCATTTTCGTGCGTAGGTACTTAATTCTTTCTTTAATAAAGGAACTTCTTCATTTATCAATTTAGTGAAAAGCGTATGAAAAGCGTTGGGTTGTTTAGAAAAAGTTTGCGGAGAAACAGACAGGCGGACAGCGACTTTATTTTTTGTAATATGTATAAAAGATATACGTATATATATGACAATGCAACAACTATTCCGTTTTATATACAAATTATAGTTTATTAATGCCCACATATTTTGTCCAAATAACATCGAAAATGAACATTTTGTTGAGACTTTTCTATATTTTCTTTTCGTCAGTAAAATTAATTGCTAAAAATTCTTTATAATTGAAGTTTTTGCGCTTCTGCGAATTACAGTAAAAATAACCAATAAAATTGTATAATAAATAGCTGTTAATATCAAAATTATTATTCAATTCATATACCAGTTAAATAATAAAACTGGACCATTTGATATTCCCACGGTCACCCCATACTAAATTAAGTACCTATATGTGAGAAGAAATGGCTCTTGCACAACAAAAGCTAAGAATTTTTTTTTCTCATGAGAAGGAAGTCCTAAGTTTGATCTCGGTTTTTGTCATCCCTTTCCGACCTTCAAAGACGACGTTGTTGAATTGCTTCATAAAGCAGGTATTTCAATTTTTTTGGCCCATCTTCTTTCGTATGACATGACAAATAAATTAGATTGGTGAAACTCCAAGTATATACGTATTAAATAGAATAAAAATTATTATAAATAAACCCAAAATAGGACAGGCTATTTTTTACTTGATGCTGGATTGGTCAACTAGGTATTGAAATGAGAATCTGAAGTCATGCAAATACCTACCTACCATAACTTCATCTTTGCGATTATCAATAAGATATTTCTGGCAAAAGAAATATTTTTTTTTTACAAAAAATGCAGGCTACCAGTCTTTACGTCCATCCATACCACACACATTACGTTGTTACCATACAAATTTTATCTTTATGTTTAATTCGGATCGCGTTTGCATCGTTGAGTTTAACTCGACTTTTTTTGGTAGGTACATCAAACTTGTACTGAAAGCCGAGTTTCGAGAAAGTTTTGAAACTTAAAAACATATTAATAACGTCAACACGTACATTTTACACAAAAATTATGTGAACATTGTCTGAAGACATTTAGGTAGATATAATAATATATAAAAATACATACTAGTTGTATCTATGAACTAAATTTTGCAGAAGTTAACAATTAACTAAGGATTAAACTAAAGATACTAAGAATAGATAAATTGTAAGACTTTATTTAAATAGCAGACGGCAATATTAAAAGAAGATGACTATCTATCTATCTATCTAAACTGCTGAATATCCCCACTACCACTGTATAGTTCAGTAGCAGTATCCAGAAGTAGTAATAAATTCCCCAACTAGTAACTAGTAGAAATACTTAGTAAGAAATTCTATCTGTCTAAACCACTGAGTACTACAACTACCAATAGTACAGTACCAGTATCCAAATTTAGTAAGAATTCGTACCAAAATCAGAAGGTCGTTAACGTTATGCAATAAATAGCTGAGTTGGTTTAGTTCGATTTGTTCCTACTGCTAACTGAGGCTACGCCAGTACCACAGCATACTTATTTCATACAGTAGGCCGACGGAGACGTCTAGACAGAGCAATCGTGCGGGGCGTGAGACGTGCCCAAGCTGCTTACTTCGTCGTTCTTAGTAGCTTGGGATAAATATTCTAGGGCTATCGCCTCTTTCAGATTTTAATTTATTATATAAATCAAAATGGTGCATACGGCATGTGCTGTAAGTGCGTGCAAATCTTTATCTCGCATAAATAAAGAACTAAGTTTTCATCAATTTCTGCATGATGAAGAAATGTACTTAAGCACATTTTATATTACTTAATTTGTGTCAACCCTTCCGTAATTTTTAAAAACCTACACAGGCGGCGGTATCGCCCAACATCAAAGGCGTCGGCCTACTGTAGGAAATAAGTATGCTGTGCCAGTACGCTCACTGTGTAGTTATAAACGCGGAAGACATTTATCTAGGTACAGTATAAAGGTCGAATGCTTTCTACTTGACTAATACGCGAAACAAAACGTTATTACTTATTCGTAGCTAATATGATTGTTTTTATCTTCGGTAGAACTAAAAATTATTACATATTCTTTTTTTCTTCGTATCGTATCTTCTGGGTGAGCTCGCTCCATCTTAGGCCTCATCCTTGCCACATGGCTGGTTGTTGGCCAAGAGCTTACCCATCTCTAATAAAAAAATATAATTTTTTTTCCAATTTAAAATATTTAAATTAATTAAATCAACTTATGAATGTACAGCGACCTTCATCGAAATAATAATATCTCATTCAAGTTCGCTGGCGACATCACACGATGATGAGTTAGCATGGGACGAAACAATCCCATTTTTTCACAGTGCAAATTAATTGCAAAAATATCTAATGCAGTCTGCTCTCTAAAATATCTAATTCAAACCTGTGATAATTCGAACCTCTCTATAATTCAAAGTTATCACGAGTTCCCTAGAAAATCTCTTTATATTTCGAACTAAATCAATACATTTTTACTGAACTGGATGAACTTATAATAGGAAAAGCAATTTCCAACCATTTGATATTTCAAACACTTGATAATTCGTAATATTTTAAGAGTCCCTCAAGTTTCGAATTAACGAGAGACGACTGTATATAAAATACTCGTGTCGCGGTGTTTGTTGCCAAACTCCTCCGAAACGGCTGGACCGATTTTGATAAAATTTTGTGTGCTTATCGGGTAGGTCTGAGAATCGTCCGACATCTATTTTTCATACCTAAATTTTATTTTATTATTTTTTGGCAAAACAACGTTTGTCGGGTCAGCTAGTAATGTATAACAATACATAAATGAATTACGTCATTTAATATACACAACCCTTCCTGGTTTATATGCTCTTTTCGTTATAGAGAACCATATCAAATACCTACGTTGAGTAGTTTAGAAGAAGTTATAGGTGGTGAGAAACAGACAGAGATAGACAAGTGACCTTATTTTATAATAAGTATTAGATATAGAAATAAATAAATAATCTATACTAATATTATAAAGAGAAAATTTTTTGTATTTTTTTATGTTTGTAATTAATTAACTCTAAAACTACTGCGGCGATTTTAAAAATTATTTTACCTATAGAAAGCTAATATTATCAGCGACGAAGCCCGGACGAAGTCGCATGCAACAGATAGTCTTTAGCATATATTTTATTTCTTAACTAGCCTATGTTTTGTCATAAACAAGCTCACGGTGTAGGAAAGCATAAAAAAATCATTAATTAAAATTAATTTATGCTTACGTGCATATTACACAAAAGATTTATCTCCAGTTAATACCACATTACCTTGTATCTAAGAACCGGAAAAAGCGAAGGTAATAAAGACATAACGGTTGTGAATTCCCATGCAGTTATCAATGATATACTTAATGGTAATTTGTACAAACTCCCAAGACAACAATAATAATATTAAACGCGCGTGCGAGGAAAATTATAGCATAGAATCAACGAGCTATGAATGCGGAACATTTTTTACCGGACCATTAACAAATAACCGCCACCGAGGACCGTTAGCACCTGCCTCTAAACTAAAAAAAGGTACTTCGAGCCAGATAAACATTGGATAATTTTTAACACATACTAAAAAAAACTCAACGAGCATATTATCGACTTAAGGATTGATGGGTAACGAATAACGAAGAAACCATAAGATACAGTTACTCTTAAAGAGTTGCGACATCCATTAATTAAATTTAAATGAATAGTGGCCGCATAAAGTCGATAGTCAAGTTGAAAATTCCACGATTCCTTACAGTTATGCGTTGAAGATAACCTGAATTGAGATAAGACTGTTTGGAGTTGAAAGCTTTCGTCATAGCTCGTGGTTAAAGGCCTGTTTTTAACCGTGTTCCCGCATGTTCCAACACCACAAATATTTGTCCGAGCATTATTCTTGGTTTTTAAATCGGCCAGTATATGCGATCAACCAGTTTTCAATGGTTTAATGGTCTCGCCGCCTTGGGGGGACTAACAATTGATTGATGCTATTGCCAAATATTCAAAAACACTCACCGTCCGTTAGGCGCCGATGGTGAATTCACCAATTTCACAGCGAACAGGAACTGTATTGCACACACTAGGAGACAGCAAAGGTTTAAGGAGAGCGTCAATGCACACAACGCTAATGTCACTTCGTACACCACGGCGAATTCCTCCGGAGTACTCGTCGTGGGCGCTGATATCTTCAGTAGAAATAGTAGAGCTAATAAAGCTAAGAGTAAACTAATGAGGCACAGTAAAGCTAAGGACGTCAAAGCCTCCTCGATCGCCGCTCGCGCACTTCTCGACTTAGACGTTGTAGGTCGCGAGGAAGGCAAACCAGTCGCGTTTCCATTTGGGATTTTAGGCGGCGGGGACGTCACTGGAATCGGCGCTATGACGGTCACCGGTGCTGTGGCAGTCGGGGCGGACGGTTGACCGCCAGGGCTGACGCTAGCCGAGGTCCCCCCGACGGAGTGCTTGGAGGAGTCCAATGTGGAGACGTTGAGCGATAGATGGTGGTGCGGCCGCCGCGGCATGTTCTGGTAGCGGTGGTCGGCATCGTTAGCCACCGGCGGCCGCTGTGCATGCTTCAACATGGCGCAGTTCTCACGCGGTTGCTCGCCATCCCGCCGACTGGTTCCTCGGCATGCGAGCCGGTTTCGAATCGTTTCGTTTTTACTGACACGCGACACGACCGCATTCGGCGACGGACGCTACTCGACTACTCGACTGCCGCCCGTCGAGTTCGAGACGAGACAGACCCCCTCCGAACTCTACCTGCGTCTGAGCGTAATTATGTCAATCGCACTACACCCGTCCACCGTGCAGTGCAGGGTGCAAGTCAGCTGCAAAGTGCGATCAAACAGCGCATCTTCTGAAACTCATCTCCTTTGATAATAGAATAATAGATAACCACACAATTGTCAATGCATTCATTGCCGTGGATTTTATTTAATAAACAAACACACATATTGTTTTCTTTTGTACATGATAATGTGTTCTTGAATGAGTATTCAGGATTTCATGTAAAAAAATTAATTCAGTGTCAGCGTTATAATAAATATAAACAATAAAATTGCTTTCAATGAGTAATATGGTTTCCAAAAAAAACTAACACGTGACCACCTGGTGACGGCAGGTGTGTGAATATGTGAATATCAAATTAGGAAAGAAATTTAAAACGCAATCAAGATGTCCTAACTTTGAGCCTAAAATCCACCGCATAATGTTATTTACCAGTTTTATTTTTTATTAATAATAATATTTCAGTAATTTGTAGTTGCATCTTTGTATGGCGTTTTGAATCATGGTGTCGTTGCATTAAATAGTTTTAAATCGGATTTATTGAAGTAACCAAAATAAAATATTGTAGTGGCGTTAATCCTATGTTATGTTATTATGAACGACCACAAAGTAAAGGAAATAACGGTAACTCGATACAAACCAGTCTAAGGATTTCCGACGGAACCACAAAATTTAATATCTGTAATAATTTGATAGGGAAATATGTAGGTAAATAAAAATAACGAACTAAACAGAAGACCAACGTCAAATAATAGCATGTGAGCTGTTTTGTTTTGGTGAGTGAGTAAGGGTTGCCAGACCCCATTTCGTAGTTGGCAGCACACTAACTTGCAGCATCTGTGGCGTTGCTTGTGTTGTAGGTGACGGTAGCCATCTTACTACCAAGTGAACCGTCAGCCTGTCTACCGTCAGCCTAACATATAAAAAAAGTGTGTTTATACTCTCTTTATGAAATGGACACGCTAGTTAATTGGACGCTAGTTGAACCAGCGATAACTCGGTTTTTTGTTGCCAACCATTGTTTATGGTCTCTCCGTCAGCGCTTTTAAGTAATAAGTACTTGATTAGGGTAGAGAATTAAATAAAATTAAGTGCCTACATATAGTATACTGATTACATTACATCTTATATATAAACAGCTGTGCAAGTTTGATGACCATATAACTCGTAATGAAACAGCCGCGCGGGCGTTAATCCCGTGTTTAGCAAAAAGTTGCATCTTGTGTAGAGCGACCACACGTTCTGCAAAAGATGGAGACACTGCATCTTTAAATAAATTTAATGGTATCTAGGTACGTTTTGTTTTACAAGTGATAAAGAATAAAGAAGAAAAAATACATTGAAGTAAAAGATAAATAAGGTTTCCTTTATTATTTTGTCTGTTGATGTTTTCACAGCAATTAGCCCAAGAGGGGATTTTGGGATTTAGTCGAGGGCGTCAGATATTGCCAATGTATGTTCCCCACGTGTCTCCGATAACGGATATGTATTAATCTGACGGTTAAAGTAATTTATGTAGTGTAGTATATCAACTGTCTGGTATCAATAATATAAGCATTGTATTATGTAGTTGCTTACTGTGGAACTATGTAGATGGTGCTGTGTAGAATGTGTTTAGATATTTTATTTATTTATTTATAATATCTTTATAATTCAGGAAGTCCACTGCTGGACATAGGCCTAAATTATGCCCCCCATAATTTTCCAATAGCATCGGTCAGAAGCAGCCTGGATCCATTGTTGGCCTGCGGCCTTTATTAGGTCGTGTTTTTTATATATATTTATTTATTTCATTATTTATTATTGTCACCCTACTAATGGTCGTCTATCTCAGCTTCACAGTGTCATAGGCGGGTCCTATAGAATGTTGCAATTCTAGTCCTACTGATGCCGCACCTTGTTGATTTCATACATCTTATATATCTCGAGTAGGTTTATTAAAGGAATTCATTTGAATTGAAATCTTTAAAGATGGTTGATACGACAGACCTTCCAGCCCCAGCGGCCGTCGGCTCTCCTTACTATTATGTCCTACCCACTGCCACTTCAACTTACTTATTCGCCGGCTTATGTTATTTTGGTAACTTTTGTTCATCTACGGACCTCCTCATTCCTGATTCGATCTCGCAGTTTTTACCCAGAGCATAGCCCTCACCTGTGCTCGTTGAGCAACGTTGACCTTCCTTACGAGGCCCATAATTGGAGATGTTTAATATTTGAAAACACGTTTGGTCTAGTGGCCCCTAGCTGTTAACCATACGGTCGCGGGTTCGAATCCCGCAAGGGGCAAATGTTTATGTGTTAACATTTTACCTTTGTACCTGAGTCACGGATGTTTGTATTTATAATATGTATGTATTTATAAAAAAAGTAATTTATGTAGCATATCAACTGTCTGGTATCCATAATAGAAGCATTAGTTGCTTAGTGTGAAACTAGATGGTGCTGTATATTGGAATGTGTATCGTGTGTGTGAAAATATTTATTTATTTATTTTAATATTGAATCTTCATCATTGTTTTTTACTGCCTGAAATCTTTTTGCTTATTCGAAACATGTGTTAATTGAAACAGCACGATACAATGCATCTAAATATTTTCGCACGTTTTATAGAAGTGAAGTCAGCTAGTAAAAAAAGAAACAAAATATGTAGGTACTATGTTAGCACCAAATTCAGGTTACTTGAACAATGAACACTGCCACTAACTTAGGTATTTTGTGAGCCGATCTCGCTGTATTTGTTATTTGTATTACGTAATTGATGTAACGGTTATCGCTTTAAGGTTTAAAAGTCACTTTCTGATACGATAAAGTTTTAACAAATTGTTTTTCTTCGAGTTCGTACGTTTATTTTGTTTTATTGGTTCGTCAAGTTGCTTTGTGTTGTGTAAAATATGTCGTAAGTACAAATTTATTAGTTTTCATTCAAATAATAAAGACAAATATACAGTTTTATGGTAAATGGCCATAGGCATGCTGACAGTTCATTTCAATGTAGATAAATAGGTTACTGAAGCTTAGGAATATAAAGAACCACCGGATGGATGCTAACACATTACAGTATATAAAAAACGTATACCTAAGCTTTATAGCCCCGTTCACATATTTATACTAATATTATATAAAGAGGGAAGATATGTATTTTTATATGTTTGTAATGAATAAACTCAAAAACTACTAGACCGATTCTTATTTTATTGACTATTTTATTGACTTTTATTGACATTTTGACCCACTCACTTTTGTTTATTTTATATTATTTGCTGTCTTGACACTTATTTTGCACATGATGACATGACATAGAAAACAAGTTTTATTGATTATTATTATTATTATACATCTAAAGAATGAAGAAATTTAGAATAACGGAAAAAAAAAAAGATTTGTACGTCGTAATTACGGCAGAGTGTGTTAGGAACGGCGTATGTATTTGTCTATCATTGTACTCACATTCTTATACAAATAAAATTATTATTATTATTATTATTATTATTATTATTATTATTTCACATATGTTTCACCTATAGAAAGAAAGCTATATTATCAGCGAGAAACAAATGGCTTTACTTAGTAGTTATGATGTAAAACAAATCTCTGAGACACTCGCCGGTCCCTAGAGCGTTTCAGAGATAAAATAGCATAATTGTACGCAAATCTGAACATTTCAAAAATTTGAATAGTCACAAAAAAGAATACCTAAGCAATAAGCATAACCTCTTTGCCATTTCGCCACATATGTTTTCCTAAGCTTAAGTTTATTTTTAAGCTTTTAAATGGTAAATTCGCTACAATCATTTTCCAGCGTGTCTTCAATTGTTTTCTGATTTAACTATCTTGAATATTTTTTAGATTTAAATTTAATTATTTTCTGGTAAAGTCAAACAACTTTGAATGGGTATTTATAGGTATCTTAAGTATAGGAACATATTAGCTAATTAGTTTGTGAACGATGTGTGTGGCTGTAATCGTGACCTTGTTTCTATTTATACCTAATTAATTTATTTTTCTGAATTGTAACATAAATTGTATAAATATAATTTAAAGTTGTTAATTAAGTATACCTAATTAAAAATTACGTTTTTCTACATAATTGGAAATTATTAGTTCATTCAGCTTTTACTTAATTGACTTGTACCTACACTGGACCTTACGTCAAGAATGGTGTGCTAAGCCTACTTATATACTATTTTATTTTATATAGATATATAAAATAAAATAAATAAATTACCCAGTTATTAACAATATAAAAAAACATTCTCTTCATATTATGCAATTTAAAAAAAACAATTGAAATGTTGGCGCTGCTGTTTGACTGACAGACGTGACCTTGTTCAGCGTTAGTTCCATAAATTGTCTTATTTGTAGATGTCGCCACTGTCTTTGTAAGTACACATTCTGATAAGTTTCGTCGGTATTAAAAACTCGCGATAATTGTAAATTTAGTAGATGATTTGGTAACAATTGAATATAAATTTGTGAAAACTAAGTAATAGGTATGTATAATAGGTATTTATTTAAAACTATGATTCTAGAAAATATGTTTAAAATTGAGGTTAATAATGAGAGGCACTCGAAAAAAATCCTTAAATATATTTGAGGCACTTAAGAGAAGTCACGGTCAAGGACACCAATTTAGCGCATCATTTATTTGAAACTAAATTAAATAAATATTTAGACGCCTTTGAATTCTTCGACGGTAATAAATTAAATATTTTGTATAAAATAGTAAAATTAAAGCTGTGATTAAGTAGGTATAAGAGTACCAATAAATATAATTACATATTTCGATTCATTTGATAAAGCGCGTCTACTGTGGAAAAATTATTTTTACGTCAAAATTAATTTCATGAAAAAAAGACACACTTTTTGGCGGGAAATTATTGATATTTAATTATTTTATGTATTATTCTTAGTAATTTGATTTCACCTTTTAGAGTTAAATTTCCAAGGAAACGTATCTTGACGTTAATATTAAAACCTGCTTCAATAATAATGATTGGACTGTGAAAATTGTGAAATGCAAAAAGACTTTATCAAATTCGACGCGCCAATTTTTAAAAATTAGCGTATTGAAACAAAAACAAACGCTTCAGCTTGTATTTTATATTATACTTAGAATAAAGCCCGTCGCACATGTAGCTATAATTATATATTAATATAAATTATAGCAAGGCATATTACGACGTAAGCAGCTATAATATATATTTCTATGACGTCACCAACGTATACCGTAATATATTATAGCACAGTATATTATAGCTACGTGTGTGACGGGCTTGAGACAAGCGATGTAGCTACGCTACTGTTTGTACCATTAATTCTACTTAAATAAAATTAATGAAATCTGTATTTTCCAGTCAGATAATGGACGTAATAGTCATAGGATGCGGTGCTTCGGGCATCGCCGCACTGAGGAAACTGCACGACGCTGGACTTAAGGTCGTGGCTCTTGAAGCAGCCAACAGAATTGGTGGAAGAATATTGTCTGTTGACTTTGGCGCTGGTACTATCGATTTGGGAGCCGCTTGGTAATCATTTAACATTTTATTTCATCATTATAGGTATTTAACATAACTTTTTTCATTGTAAACCTATTGGAATTGAAACAAACACAAAATATTATGGAAAACTTTACTGCAATCTGCAATTCATAAGTGAAAACCGCATTCAAATCTGTTAAGCTGTTTCTGAAACAGCTAGTTTTGTTTATAAAAAGAGAACCTACAATTTGAAGAGGGAGGGGGGGGGGCACCAGTTACCATACAAACTATAATAAGTAGATACATATCATAATACAATTATTTTAAACTTAGGTGTCACGGAGAGAAAGACAATAAAGTATTTGAAATAGCAAATCCTCTCGGCCTTCTTGAATATCCAGAGCCCGATAACAAATACTTCCTTCTTTCAAATGGAGAAGCGCTTCCAAATGATACTGGCGAGGCTATAGTCAATGCCCTCAACGAACAAGTCGGAAAAGCCAACAAAAATAACGCTAAATCTATTTCCGAGTGTGTTCAAGACGCGTAAGTACCATTTTTTTAATTCCACACCTCTGGAAGGTATTACCATAAATATACCATACTTACAGTAAACAATATTTTGTCTATGGTGTTACCAAAGATAAAATATTACTTGTTAACTGACCGATTACTGTAATAAAACCCGTAAACCGTAACCCGTAAGTCCTTACTTATTGGCCGGTTTCTAGAATATAATACATGTATAAGTAAATTACTCAGTGTTTCATAATACAATTTAGCATTTATATCCTTAAGGCTTTAGAGCTAGGATATAACATTTCGAAAAAAATAACATTGAAAAGAAAGGACAAGCCTTATTAAACTAACGTTTTATCCGTAGATACTACCTTATTTAACGTTTTATCCGTAGATAATACTTATGCGAAAGTTTGTATGGACGTATGGATGTTTGTAACACTTTCACGCAAAAACTATTGAAACCATGAATCACCATGAAAATTTGCATACACGTTGTCTGGGACACCAGAAAGGACATAGCGTACCTTTCACCCAGAACGCAGACGAAGTCGCGGGCACCAGCAGCTTAGTGTCTCATAAATTTCAGAATCAAAACAAATCCAGTTCTCCGAAAAGATGAAAAGTTGGCGAACTACTTCGTGGAATGGTACAAGAGGAACAATCATGTCGGAGGACAGACTGACCAACGCTATGGAAAGTCACTGAAAGGGCTCGAGGAGTTTTGGAACTGCGATGGAGAGTTCATGTTGAATTGGAAAGAGAGGGGATATAAAACCATATTGGACGTATTACTGGTACGTTAAAGAAAAGTATAAACCATTGATGCCAGAACCCATTACCCTATCTCTAATCTTATCTTATCTCTTGTCTTATCCTTATCTCTTATATTTAATCCTTTTATGGTCGGCAACGCACTTGCAGCATGTTACTGGCGACGGTAGTCATTTACCATCAAGTGGACCGTCAGCCTGTCTGTGATCAAAAAAATGCTTATCAAATTACATTTAATCAAAAACTAATCACAATATCACATCTCAATGAGCAGCCAAATCGTCGAACGGTATACTTCGAAACTAGGCACATCACGAACTGCCGGATTATATGATCGGCCGCCGACATATATAATGAATAGGGCAATTTCGTAATTAAATGCTTTCCTATGGAGTCTGTATAATAGCCAAAATAATTTTTAATATACCTAACTTGTTTTCAGAATAAATATCCTGACCCTTCAAAGGCGATTCCAGTGGAAATACTGCTGAACAAGGAAGTGGAAAGCATCAAATGGATGAAGAGTCAATCATCGCCAAGCCAAGTGAACCCGCTCGTGCAGGTCACTTGCAAAGATGGCAGCTTGTATGCCGCTAAAAGTGTTATTGTCACTTTATCAGTTGGAGTGCTCAAGGAAAGGTAGGGGAACACGGGGTAATCGGGGCCACTGGGTAATGAGAGCCAATCTCATTACTCTCAAGTTAGTTCCGGTTTTGTTTCTTATAGTACCTAGGTATAAAGGGACGCGGAGGAATAAGTGCAACCCATTGCATCGCTTACTATTACTTAGTTGACTTTTAGTTAAATAATTTGGTGGGTAAATCGACAGCAAGCAGGTTTTTGAGGCAAACAAGGACGACATAACATACAAGGACAAATTTTGAGTATTATTTTATTAGGAGAATTTTCACTTTTAACCTGTAATTTTATAATAAAAAATTGTTTAAAAGTGTTACTTTATGTAAATGATCAACTGTATTTTAAGAATAATATGAAAATTTAAGACGGAGTGTTTGGGCCCCAAATTCGACTCCTATTACCTACCCCAAACTTTGGAGTAATAGAAGTCGAATGGCTCTTATTGGCCCATTTCATTAATTTTTTAATTACTTGTTTCAAATGCCTTGAAAACTAGATCTCCCCTCAAGAGAGTTAATGATGGTAGGTAACATTTCTCTGCATCGAACAGCCAAAAGTTTAAAATCCTATATACCCTAGATTTTTGCAAAAGCGATACCGCAAATTAGAAAATCAAAAAGGAAATCAATATTTTCTCCAACGGATTCTAACTAATCGCCTATATCGTGTGACTAATAAGTATTTATTTTGATTTACAGACACAGCACAATTTTCAACCCTCCACTGCCTATTGAAAAAGTGAACACTATAAACAATCTAGGATATTGTGTTTTGGCGAAAATTTACGTTGAATTCGAGAAGCCTTGGTGGCCAAAAACACCCGCAAACTTCACCATCCTATGGCGTGATGAGGATAAGTCGAAGTTCTCGCAGAAAGACCATTGGATAACCGAAATTTATGGCTTGATCACTGTGGAACACCAACCGAACGTCCTCCTGTTTTGGCTGTACGGACTCGGAGCTGAAGAAATGGAAAAAGTGAGCGAATCCGGGGTGAAAGCTGGTATAGAGACACTATTGAAGACCGCTTTTCACAAGTTCAACGTCACTCCTATCAAATCTATTATAAGGTAAATTATCTTGCTAAACAAAATGGTTTTAAAACACTTTTAAAATAAATTCAGACATAAATCAAAAGGAGAATACAATAGCACTTTGATTTTTCTTATAAAATACTAGCTGTTGCACGCGACTTCGCCCGCTTAACTTTATAAAATATTGGCTATATTTTACTCGCTGATAATGTAGCTTTCCATAGGCGAAACAATTTTTAAAATTTTTGAGTTTATTCATTACATACAATACAATAAAAATAAATTTGAAGCCATTGGTTTGGAGCTTAATTTTAGCAAATGCGAACTTTTTATAAATAACTGCGACTTAAATTTAAATGACGTAAAACAAAAATTTAATATTTTGGCTCCAAATATTAAAATAGTTAACAGTAATTCCCTTTACCTTTTAGGTTCTCCAATTTTTGATGTATCTATTTCTGAATATATCTTACCAGCCTTTCTATCTTCTGTCCATAGTTCAGCAAATCTCATAAGTAAAATTTTAAGGGCTACTCCTTCAAACTTTGAGATTGCTGGCTTGGTAGAAGCTAGAAACGCTTTCTTAATTGCATGCCCAGGTCAAAATTTTCCAGTTTCGCCACATTCACAGAGGAGCTGGGATGACACAATCTGTGAATTAACATTCAAGTCGCTCCTAGATCAAAATACAGATTCAGAACAGGCCAGATTACTGGCTGCAGGGGCGAAAGAGTCCGGAGATTGGCTCCGAGCCTACCCGTCGCCAAACATTGGCACATTTCTCGAGCCAGATACCCTTCGTTTGGCAACGTGTCTTCGTCTCGGGGTTCGTGTCTGTGCTCCACACAGGTGCGCCTGCGGCAGTGAGGTTGACGAGTTGGGTCACCACGGGCTTTCATGCCAGAAAAGTGCTGGCCGCTTTTCCAGACACGCCGCACTCAATGATATAATCCGCCGGTCTCTTGCCACCGTCAACGTGCCTACCTTAATGGAACCAACTGGCATAGCCAGGGATGATGGCAAGAGACCGGACGGCATGTCCCTGATTCCCTGGAGCGTGGGAAGGATTCTAGTGTGGGACGCTACTTGCGTGGACACACTGGCTCCTTCCCACGTCCACGGAACGAGTAGGCAAGTGGGTGCGGCCGCTAAAGCAGCCGAAAAATTAAAGACTGCGAAATACCGGGGTCTCAGTTCCGGATACACTTTTGTGCCTTTCGGAGTCGAGACCCTTGGTCCGTGGGGTCCCAGCGCTCGCCAACTTCTAAAAGAACTTTCAAAAAGGCTTATTAACGCCACTGGTGACCGACGAGCTGGCAGCTTCCTCGCGCAACGAATTAGCATTGCAATACAGCGAGGAAATGCTGCCAGTATCCTCGGTACCATGCCGAGGGCGCCCAATTATATAGATATTTTTTAGGCGTATTTATTTTAGATTTTAGTTTAGTTTTATTTAGATTTAATAATTACGTTTCTATGTTCGTAAATGTCTCTTAAGTTTCTATATTATATTCAATAATATTCTCTCTTTATATAAGTAAAGGCCCGTCACAAACGTAGCTATTGTATATATATTAATATACCGTGCTATACCTAATATATATTAATATACCGTGCTATACCTAATATATATTATAGCAAGCTACCACACATGGAGAAGATGTTCATTGATGGACGTAATATGCCTTGCTATACCATAATTATGCAATAATATAAATTACGGTATACGTTAGTGACGTCATAAAATATATGTATTATAGCTGTGTGTGTGATCACTCGATTTTTATAGAAAATATAATGTAATATGTATCGCTATAATTTATTTTAATATATATATTATAGCTACGTATGTCAGACGGGCTTTTCTAATATATAAAATTCTCGTGTCGCGGTGTTTGTTGCCAAACTCCTCCGAAACGGCTGGACCGATTTTGATGAAATTTTGTGTGCTCATCGGGTAGGTCTGAGAATCGGCCAACATCTATTTTTTATACCCCTAAATGTTAAGGGAGGTCCACCCCAAAAATTTATTTTTTATTTTTTCGCAAAACAACGTCAGCTAGTATAATCTACAGATTTTACTAATCATTTTGTTTAAACATTTTTCCAGAACACAATGGTCTATGAATCCTTACACGAGAGGCGCGTACGCATACCGCAGTGTTGCCACTGAACAAAACGGTGGAAGCGCTGCAATACTCAGCGAGCCTTTGTACCATAAACAATTCCCCATAGTCTGTTTCGGAGGGGAGGCGACATCGCACCATAGCCACACCGCCGTTCATGGCGCTGTCGAAGCTGGATTCAGGGAAGCAGACAGATTGATCGAGGCATTCGATAAATCAAACCAATAAATTTTTTTTATAAGTAATTATATTTTATTGGTCTCACATGTTTTTTTTTTTCATTCAAATTCGTTCATTTCACTTATAATAAACTAGAAAGTCGTTTACAGCTTGATAATAAGACGCTTTTAAGGCTTGTAAGTTGTTATTTTTTAAAATCCTTTCTTAGCAGACTCTTACGTTATAACCTATGTCTTAATTAATAACATATTAATTAACAGACAAAAATATTAGGTTTTGAACTTATAGGATACTATTTTTAAGTAAGCTTTTACCTAGCCTTTTTTATTTATGTATTTTTGGTTTTTAAGTAATTCATTCATACACGCTTAAAATGATTTTTAGAAAAAATTTCTGCCATACATACCTCTTTCAACTCTCTATATTTATTTATTTTAGTATATTTATATTTACCTTGGTTACGACGTTTTTGGCAATTCAATAGTACCCACATTTTGACTAATAGAAGTTTTGACAACTTTCGATCTCAACACGTTGCCTTCTTCGTCAACATCGCACATTGTAATTTCGACCTCATTGACAATGGCCGTTGGTTCAGAATTGCTCGGTTCCTCGTCCCCTTTGAGTTTAATTTCGAAATGTTTCGGCGTAGTTTCGGTCGGTTCAGATTTTTGCACTAAATCAAATTCAAATTCGTTCGTAATGGAACCCTTCGGGCCGCTGTAACCGTCCACCACTTTCTTGGAAATCTCCAAAAGTTCAAACCTGGTTGTCATCAGACGATACATGCCGTCTTCGCATATTTGGTATCTGGAAATAATGAATAAAAGAATTAGTAACTAGTGGAGGTAGAGCACACTTGCACGGAACTAGGGACAATAGGGACATTCTATCAGGCCTCTTGTCATCATCACGTACGATACCATTTGGTACAAGAATCGAGGGTACTTTTAATTTTAATTTTAATAATACAATTAAAAATAATTGGCAATTATTATTTATGAATAAAACCATTTTTTTTATGAATAGTATCTTCGATTATTATCTAACAGAGATAGGTCGCTTTTATAATTTGCCGAGCACGGCACGGCACGGTAATACCGTGGGCGTCTCAAGTATTTTTGTGGCCGTCGACGCCGTGCCGTGGATGATAAATTAAAAGCGTCTGCATACCATTACATACATTTTGCTTTCCTATCTTATCGTGACGGTAAAAACGTGCCGTTCCGTGCCGTGCCGTGCTACGGCAAATTATAAAAGCGACCAACCAACCATTTATATCTAAGTGCAACCATAGATTTAGTATTGCTAAAATCTATGTCTATGTCATGTCTATGTACAACACTAGCTACACCATAAACATAGTATACAAGTATACTATGTCTATGAGCTACACCACATACACAGTACATATAAATAATGAAAAGATTTATAGTGTAGTCTGTATAGTTTGTGTACAGTCTCGATTTAACTGTCGTCGTAGTCGTAGTCGCATACCATACCAATACCACCAACGGGCCAACCAACGCGTAGCATTCCAGAGGTCATTGCGTGTTGTTGGTTTTATTCAACTCATATCACCTCTTACATGATGGTGAAGATTCTCTTCTCTTTGAATCTGGTAGCAGAGCGTGATTAAATGAAACATCCAAATTCTAATGTGCACATTATCCCATATAATATTTACTTTCTTATTTTCATTTCAAAAACACATACCTACATTATAAATAATATTTTAATAACTATAAAATATCACTAAACCCTCTAACAAAACTGACTAAATAATTTTCTATGACATCGAAAATTCTTTAAGACATTCTTCTCAATTTAAACCCTAGTTCAAAATCATTTCTTTTTAAAATCAGCCAGTGATATTTAAAATTCAATTTCTCAACATCCCCTCTGAATCTTAAATATCTGGCTGACTATCCTAAACCATCTTTAAACACTAATCTAAATCCTTTTAATAACTCTCAATACTATAACATCTTCATCAATACAAAATATCTATTTCAAAATTACAAAATTCTACTCAACCTCTGTGAGTCAACAACACTACTTAAATCCATGAGCCTTCAAAGTACAAAATATCTACTTCCACATTACAAAATTCTACTTCAACATTATAAAACCTCTACTTCCTCTCTATACTTCAATACTATAAAACTCCTACATACTTACTCACTTCAACATATAAAACTACATTACCCTATTCTCCCTATCACATCTCTTATTATATAAACATTAAAACCCACTTTAAACTAATTTTAACACCACACTCAAAATACGTGGGTAAGTACATGCTTTTCTTTTTCTTGCTTTTTCATATCCTTGCCAAACTATCAATAAAAACAATAAAAACTTCAATAACAAAAAAATTTCAATAAAAACAAATTTATTGAAATTTTGGCGCTACTGTTTGACTGACAGACGTGACCTTGTTTAGCATTAGTTCCATAAATTGTCTTATTTGTAGATGTCGCCACTGTCTTTGTAAGTACACATACTGATAAGCACAGATGATAAGTTTCGTCGGTATTAAAGTCATTAAAGACTCGCGCACAGCGATAGCAGTAACAACTGAATATAAATTTGTGAAAACTAAGTAATAGGTATGTAAAATAGGTCTTTACTTAATATTATGATTCTAGAAAATATGTTTAAAATTGAGGTTAATAATGAGAGGCACTCGAAAAAAATCCTTAAAGATATTTGAGGCCCCTTGAGAAGGTCACGGTCAAGTACAAACCGATCTAGCCCATCATTTATTTTAAACTAAATTAAATAAATATTTAGACGCCTTTGATATCTTCGACGGTAATAAATTAAATATTATGTGTAAAATAGTAAAATTAAAGCTGTGATTAAATAGGTATAAGAAAAGCAATAAATATAAATACATATTTCGATTCATTTGATAAAGCGCGTCTACTGTGGAAAAATTATTTTTACATCAAAATTAATTTCATGAAAAAAAGACACACTTTTTGGCGGGAAATTATTGATATTTAATTATTTTATGTATTATTCTTAGTAATTTGATTTCACCTTTTAGAGTTAAATTTCCAAGACAACGTATCTTGACGTTAATATTAAAACCTGCTTCAATAATAATGATTGGACTGTGAAAATTGTGAAATGGGTAGTTCTTCGAAATTTAATTCTTTGACTGATTCATATGGCCAAAATTTAATTTCACTTTCAGCTCTTTAAGATATGTTCATTATGAAAACGGGTATACCAAAAACATATATTTGAATGAGGGACTCGTTTTTATAAAGCAGTTTTCAAGATATCGACGTTCAAATATTTTGTGCCCATATGAATCAGAATTTGTTACAAATGAATCAGAAACAGGAATAAAAATTAAAAACTTTATGTAGATAGACTCTGTATTAAGAAAATAATCATATTTTAAAAGTTAAATTAATATTTAAAATCATATGAAGTCAAAGTTAAGGAGGTACTTGTGTACATAATGAACATATCTTAAAGAGCTGAAAGTGAAATTAAATTTTGGCCATATGAATCAGTCGAAGAATTAAATTTCGAAGAACTACCCATTTCACAATTTTCACAGTCCAATCATTATTATTGAAGCAGGGTTTAATATTAAATTTTAGTGGCCTTATGTACGACATACAGAGTTCAAACGTTTTCTTTGATTAAAACAGATAACATTAAAATAAAAAGTGACGGAGATAAGATTGTAATATACAGATATGATTATCAAGTCAGTTTTGTGTTTGCCCTTTTTCCGCGAAATTGTTTCGATTTGTCTGGCCACAATTTGTTGTTTGACTTGTCTATGACTCGAGACTTAAGATCTTCGAGTATCATGATCATCTCTTAATTACTATGAAGCGTCCCCACAGGGGCGCGCGCGACAGCACAGAGTATAAGTTTCAAGCACAGCGTCCACGCCGGCCGCGTCGGCTGCGCGTCTACGTGACCCGAAAAATTGCTGGCTAGACTGCGTCGTCTTTTGCTAAATTTTATCATAGACCCCTTATACAGGAGTAAATCTTGCAAAATCCGTTTGTTTGCCGTCCAATAATAATGATTCAGAATTAACTTAATCTTCCTTTAATGATCAATTGTATTGAAATAATTTAAATAATTGAGTTTTTTGTATTGAAAAAAAAAAAAAAAAAGATTAATTTTTCACTCTTCGTATTTCATTTATCGTGTAGAGATAAACTCACGATAAATACTGACAAAACTCAATCTCTAAACATCTACCTGTTAATTTGTATCGAAAATGAAACCACGAAATATTATATATGATCAAACGAACTTCTCAAGTAAAGTTCGATCAATATAATATGAGTGGTTTCATTTGAAGATACAAATCACCCACCCACCCCTATCCCAGTTTTGTAAAATACGGAAAGAGTGAAATTAAATCGTTACTTTAAAAGAATGAACTGTCATGGCGACGTACCTATAGGGAGGAGATCGAATACTAATTTTTAATCGAGATATAAATATTCGATACTAAATTAATAAATAAATATAAAATTCTTAAAGCGTGCGAGTGTTGCCTTGTAGGTCAAAGGACTACCTGTTAATTTGTATCTTCAAATGAAACCACTCATATTATATTGATCGAACTTCACTTGAGAAGTTCGTTTGATCATATATTATATTCTGATAAAGACAGACGACTTTGAATAGTATAGGAACATAATATTAGCTATTAGTTTGTGAACGATGTGTGGCCGTAATCGAGACCTTGTTTCTATTTATGCCTATATTTTATTTTTCTGAATTGTAACATAAATTGAATAAATATAATTTAAAGTTGTTAATTAAGTATACCTACCTACCTAATTAAAAATTAAGTTTTTCTACATAATTGGACATTATTAGTTCATTTAGCTTTTACTTAATTGACTTGTACCTACACTGGACCTTACGTCAAGAATGTTAAGTGTGCTAAGGTGGTGCTAAGCCAACGAGATATACTATATCGTTGACTGTAAATAGATATACTTACCTATAAAATAAATAAATAACATGATTATATCGTTTTGGGTGTCACCCACCCAGTTATAAAATTAACAATATTAAAAAAAACATACGCTTCATATTATGCAATTTAAAAAAAAAAAAACAATTTTATTGAAATTTTGGCGCTACTGTTTGACTGACAGACGTGACCTTGTTTAGCATTAGTTCCATAAATTGTCTTATTTGTAGATGTCGCCACTGTCTTTGTAAGTACACATACTGATAAGCACAGATGATAAGTTTCGTCGGTATTAAAGTCATTAAAGACTCGCGCACAGCGATAGCAGTAACAACTGAATATAAATTTGTGAAAACTAAGTAATAGGTATGTAAAATAGGTCTTTACTTAATATTATGATTCTAGAAAATATGTTTAAAATTGAGGTTAATAATGAGAGGCACTCGAAAAAAATCCTTAAAGATATTTGAGGCATCTAGAGAAGGTCACGGTCAAGGACAAACCGATCTAGCCCATCATATTTTATTTTAAACTAAATTAAATAAATATTTAGACGCCTTTGATATCTTCGACGGTAATAAATTAAATATTTTGTGTAAAATAGTAAAATTAAAGCTGTGATTAAGTAGGTATAAGAAAAGCAATAAATATAAATACATATTTCGATTCATTTGATAAGGCGCGTCTATACTGTGGAAAAATTACTTTTACGTCAAAATTAATTTCATGAAAAAGACACACTTTTTGGCGGGAAATTATTGATATTTAATTATTTTATGTATTATTCTTAGTAATTTGATTTCACCTTTTAGAGTTAAATTTCCAAGACAACGTAACTTGACGTTAATATTAAAACCTGCTTCAATAATAATTATTGGACTGTGAAATGCAAAAAGACGTTCAAATTCGACGCGCCAATTTTTAAAAATTAGCGTATTGAAACAAAAACAAACGCTTCAGCTTGTATTTTATATTATACTTATAATAAAGCCCGTCGCACACGTAGCTATAATTATATATTAATATAAATTATAGCAAGGCATATTAGGATATAATTATTTTCTATACAAATATTGGAGTCACCACGCACGCAGCTATAATATATATTTCTATGACGTCACCAACGTATACCGTAATATATTATAGCACAGTATATTATAGCTACGTGTGTGACGGGCTTGAGACAAGCGATGTAGCTACGCTACTGTTTGTACCATTAATTCTACTTAATTAAAATTAATGAAATCTGTATTTTCCAGTCAGATAATGGACGTAATAGTCATAGGATGCGGTGCTTCGGGCATCGCCGCACTGAGGAAACTGCACGACGCTGGACTTAAGGTCGTGGCTCTTGAAGCAGCCAACAGAATTGGTGGAAGAATATTGTCTGTTGACTTTGGCGCTGGTACTATCGATTTGGGAGCCGCTTGGTAATCATTTAACATTTTATTTCATCATTATAGGTATTTAACATAACTTTTTTCTTTGTAAACCTATTGGAATTGAAACAAACACAAAATATTATGGAAAACTTTACTGCAATCTGCAATTCATAAGTGAAAACCGCATTCAAATCTGTTAACCAATTTTAAGGGCGCTCCACTGGCTACATTAATTTTCACATTACAATATTAAAAACCAATATTTTTATTACTAAGCAAGATTCTATCCTACTATCCTACTAGTCCTACTATCCTACTATCCTTCCTACTATATATATATATATATATATATATATATAAACTATAAAGCCGTTTAATATTATAAATGCAAAAGTTTGTGTGGATGTATGGATGTTTGTAACTCTTTCACGCAAAAACTACTGAACCGATCATCATGAAATTTTGCATACACGTTGTCTTGGACACAGAAAGGACATAGGGTACCTTTCATCCAGAAAAAAGTACTGCTCCCGAGGGGTTATCTAAAATTAAGGAAACTAACTCCTGGCTAAGTATAATAGCAATAACGATGTCAGGCGATATATTGCTTTTTCAACGCGGACGAAGTCGCGAGTACCAGCTAGTTTTGTTTATAAAAAGAGAACCTACAATTTGAAGAGGGAGGGGGGGGGGCACCAGTTACCATACAAACTATAATAAGTAGATACATATCATAATACAATTATTTTAAACTTAGGTGTCACGGAGAGAAAAACAATAAAGTATTTGAAATAGCAAATCCTCTCGGCCTTCTTGAATATCCAGAGCCCGATAACAAATACTTCCTTCTTTCAAATGGAGAAGCGCTTCCAAATGATACTGGCGAGGCTATAGTCAATGCCCTCAACGAACAAGTCGGAAAAGCCAACAAAAATAACGCTAAATCTATTTCCGAGTGTGTTCAAGACGCGTAAGTACCATTTTTTTAATTCCACACCTCTGGAAGGTATTACCATAAATATACCATACTTACAGTAAACAATATTTTGTCTATGGTGTTACCAAAGATAAAATATTACTTGTTAACTGACCGATTACTGTAATAAAACCCGTAAACCGTAACCCGTAAGTCCTTACTTATTGGCCGGTTTCTAGAATATAATACATGTATAAGTAAATTACTCAGTGTTTCATAATACAATTTAGCATTTATATCCTTAAGGCTTTAGAGCTAGGATATAACATTTCGAAAAAAATAACATTGAAAAGAAAGGACAAGCCTTATTAAACTAACGTTTTATCCGTAGATACTACCTTATTTAACGTTTTATCCGTAGATAATACTTATGCGAAAGTTGGTATGGACGTATGGATGTTTGTAACACTTTCACGCAAAAACTATTGAAACGATCACCATGAAAATTTGCATACACGTTGTCTGGGACACCAGAAAGGACATAGCGTACCTTTCACCCAGAACGCAGACGAAGTCGCGGGCACCAGCAGCTTAGTGTCTCATAAATTTCAGAATCAAAACAAATCCAGTTCTCCGAAAAGATGAAAAGTTGGCGAACTACTTCGTGGAATGGTACAAGAGGAACAATCAAGTCGGAGGACAGACTGACCAACGCTATGGAAAGTCACTGAAAGGGCTCGAGGAGTTTTGGAACTACGATGAAGGGTTAATGTTGAATTGGAAAGGGAGGGGATATAAAACCATATTGGACGTATTACTGGTACGTTAAAGAAAAGTATAAACCATTGATGCCAGAACCCATTACCCTATCTCTAATCTTATCTTATCTCTTGTCTTATCCTTATCTCTTATATTTAATCCTTTTATGGTCGGCAACGCACTTGCAGCATGTTACTGGCGACGGTAGTCATTTACCATCAAGTGGACCGTCAGCCTGTCTGTGATCAAAAAAATGCTTATCAAATTACATTTAATCAAAAACTAATCACAATATCACATCTCAATGAGCAGCCAAATCGTCGAACGGTATACTTCGAAACTAGGCACATCACGAACTGCCGGATTATATGATCGGCCGCCGACATATAAAATGAATAGGGCAATTTCGTAATTAAATGCTTTCCTATGGAGTCTGTATAATCGCCAAAATAATTTTTAATATACCTAACTTGTTTTCAGAATAAATATCCTGACCCTTCAAAGGCGATTCCAGTGGAAATACTGCTGAACAAGGAAGTGGAAAGCATCAAATGGATGAAGAGTCAATCATCGCCAAGCCAAGTGAACCCGCTCGTGCAGGTCACTTGCAAAGATGGCAGCTTGTATGCCGCTAAAAGTGTTATTGTCACTTTATCAGTTGGAGTGCTCAAGGAAAGGTAGGGGAACACGGGGTAATCGGGGCCACTGGGTAATGAGAGCCAATCTCATTACTCTCAAGTTAGTTCCGGTTTTGTTTCTTATAGTACCTAGGTATAAAGGGACGCGGAGGAATAAGTGAAACCCATTGCATCGCTTACTATTACTAAGTTGACTTTTAGTTAAATAATTTGGTGGGTAAATCGACAGCAAGTAGGTTTTTGAGGCAAACAAGGACGACATAACATACAAGGACAAATTTTGAGTATTATTTTATTATGAGAATTTTAACTTTTAACCTGTAATTTGATAATAAAAAATTGTTTAAAAGTGTTACTTTATGTAAATGATCAACTATATTTTAAGAATAATATGAAAATTTAAGACGGAGTGTTTGGGCCCCAAATTCGACTCCTATTACCTACCCCAAACTTTGGAGTAATAGAAGTCGAATGGCTCTTATTGGCCCGTTTCATTAATTTTTTAATTACTTGTTTCAAATGCCTTGAAAACTAGATCTTCCCTCAAGAGAATTAATGATGGTAGGTAACATTTCTCTGCATCGAACAGCCAAAAGTTTAACGGATTCTAACTAATCGCCTATATCGTGTGACTAATAAGTATTTATTTTGATTTACAGACACAGCACAATTTTCAACCCTCCACTGCCTATTGAAAAAGTGAACACTATAAACAATCTAGGATATTGTGTTTTGGCGAAAATTTACGTTGAATTCGAGAAGCCTTGGTGGCCAAAAACACCCGCAAACTTCACCATCCTATGGCGTGATGAGGATAAGTCGAAGTTCTCGCAGAAAGACCATTGGATAACCGAAATTTATGGCTTGATCACTGTGGAACACCAACCGAACGTCCTCCTGTTTTGGCTGTACGGACTCGGAGCTGAAGAAATGGAAAAAGTGAGCGAATCCGGGGTGAAAGCTGGTATAGAGACACTATTGAAGACCGCTTTTCACAAGTTCAACGACACTCCTATCAAATCTATTATAAGGTAAATTATCTTGCTAAACAAAATGGTTTTAAAACACTTTTAAAATAAATTCAGACATAAATCAAAAGGAGAATACAATAGCACTTTGATTTTTCTTATAAAATACTAGCTGTTGCACGCGACTTCGCCCGCTTAACTTTATAAAATATTGGCTATATTTTACTCGCTGATAATGTAGCTTTCCATAGGCGAAACAATTTTTAAAATGTTTGAGTTTATTCATTACAAACATACAATAATATTCTCTCTTTATATAAGTAAAGGCCCGTCACAAACGTAGCTATTGTATATATATTAATATACCGTGCTATACCTAATCACTACATAGTATAAAACAAAGTCGCTTTTTCTGTCCCTATGTCCCTTTGTATGCTTAGATCTTTAAAACTACGCAACGGATTTTAATGCGGTTTTCACTAATGGGTAGAGTGGTTCTCGAGGAAGGTTTAAGTACATAATTTACTAAGTTACGCGGGCGAAGTCGCGGGCAGCAGCTTTAATTTTATTAACACGTAACGTAATTAGTGATTACTAACATGTAGTGCCATCTGTTAACAGACTTTTTCCATTATTCGAAGTGAGATTAGATGAATTAGAGTACTACATTGCTTCAAACAGAATTCCCTAGATGGCGTTGTAAATTTTGCATACACGTTGTCTGGGACTCCAAAAAGGACATAGGGTACCTTTCATCCAGAACGCGGACGAAGTCGCGGGCACCAGCTAGTATATATTATAGCAAGCTACCACACATGGAGAAGATGTTCATTGATGGACGTAATATGCCTTGCTATACCATAATTATGCAATAATATAAATTACGGTATACGTTAGTGACGTCATAAAATATATGTATTATAGCTGTGTGTGTGATCACTCGATTTTTATAGAAAATATAACGTAATATGTATCGCTATAATTTATTTTAATATATATATTATAGCTACGTATGTCAGACGGGCTTTAATCTAATATATAAAATTCTCGTGTCGCGGTGTTTGTTGCCATACTCCTCCGAAACGGCTGGACCGATTTTGATGAAATTTTGTGTGCTCATCGGGTAGGTCTGAGAATCGGCCAACATCTATTTTTTATACCCCTAAATGTTAAGGGAGGTCCACCCCAAAAAATTATTTTTTATTTTTTCGCAAAACAACGTCAGCTAGTATAATCTATAGATTTTACTAATCATTTTGTTTAAACATTTTTCCAGAACACAATGGTCTATGAATCCTTACACGAGAGGCGCGTACGCATACCGCAGTGTTGCCACTGAACAAAACGGTGGAAGCGCTGCAATACTCAGCGAGCCTTTGTACCATAGACAATTCCCCATAGTCTGTTTCGGAGGGGAGGCGACATCGCACCATAGCCACACCGACGTTCATGGCGCTGTCGAAGCTGGATTCAGGGAAGCAGACAGATTGATCGAGGCACTCAATAAATCAAACCAATAAATTTTTTTTTATAAATAATTATATTTTATTGGCCTCACATGTTTTTTTATTTCATTCAAATTCGTTCATTTCACTTATAATAAACTAGAAAGTCGTTTACAGCTTGATAATAAGACGCTTTTAAGGCTTGTAAGTTGTTATTTTTTAAAATCCTTTCTTAGCAGACTCTTACGTTATAACCTATGTCTTAATTAATAACATATTAATTAACAGACAAAAATATTAGGTTTTGAACTTATAGGATACTATTTTTAAGTAAGCTTTTACCTAGCCTTTTGCAAATTTTTAATGCCTTGAAAAATTATTTTATGTATTTTTGGTTTTTAAGTAATTCATTCATACACGCTTAAAATGATTTTTAGAAAAAATTTCTGCCATACATACCTCTTTCAACTTTCTATATTTATTTATTTTAGTACATTCATATTTACCTTGGTTACAACGTTTTTGGCAATTCAATAGTACTCACATTTTGACTAATAGAAGTTTTGACAACTTTCGATCTCAACACGTTGCCTTCTTCGTCAACATCGCACATTGAAATTTCGACCTCATTGACAATGGCCGTAGGTTCAGAATTGCTCGGTTCCTCGTCCCCTTTGAGTTTAATTCGGTTCAGATTTTTGCACTAAATAAAATTCAAATTCGTTCGTAATGGAACCCTTCGGGCCGCTGTAACCGTCCACCACTTTCTTGGAAATCTCCAAAAGTTCAAACCTGGTTGTCATCAGACGATTGTTAGGACACAGTATTATTAATGTAGGTTTGACAGATATATATTGTCATAAAGGGCAACTCAACTGAATGTACACTGTGCTTACGGGTAGATCTATTAGTGGGAGAGGTAATATTTAAGAAAAAGAGGTTGCAAGCCGCGGCATGGCCGCGGCGCACAAGTCTTGTCTTTTATTTTTATTATCACCGTGAAGACGTACAATTTGTGAAAATGTTAATAGTAAAGCGAAGTCTAAAAGTATCAAATGTATTGTTGACTATAAGGAAAACCAGGTTGTATCTTTCTGTTATATAATATTACAAAGTTTATGTATTTTATATATTTTAATCAATTAATCGGTAATTTACCTCTTGGAGTATTATTTTCTCCAAGAGGTTGTACTGGTGGTTATTTTCTCCGATGTAAAACGATAAAATGATATCGATTAATAAATGTATGTATTTTTGCCTAAATCTATTGCAATTGTTTTATTGAAGTCGGAACGCTCACCCCGTTCCTTTATACGATACATGCCGTCTTCGCATATTTGGTATCTGGAAATAATGAATAAAAGAATTAGTAACTAGTGGAGGTAGAGCACACTTGCACGGAACTAGGGACAATAGGGACATTCTATCAGGCCTCTTGTCATCATCACGTACGATACCATTTGGTACAAGAATCGAGGGTACTTTTAATTTTAATTTTAATAATACAATTAAAAATAATTGGCAATTATTATTTATGAATAAAATCATTTTTTTATGAATAGTATCTTTGATTATTATCTAACAGAGATAGGTCGCTTTTATAATTTGCCGAGCACGGCACGGCACGGTAATACCGTGGGCGTCTCAAGTATTTTTGTGGCCGTCGACGCCGTGCCGTGGATGATAAATTAAAAGCGTCTGCATACCATTACATACATTTTGCTTTCCTATCTTATCGTGACGGTAAAAACGTGCCGTGCCATGCTACGGCAAATTATAAAAGCGACCAACCAACCATTTATATCTAAGTGCAACCATAGATTTAGTATTGCTAAAATCTATGTCTATGTCATGTCTATGTACAACACTAGCTACACCATAAACATAGTATACAAGTATACTATGTCTATGAGCTACACCCTACACCACATACACAGTACATATAAATAATGAAAAGATTTATAGTGTAGTCTGTATAGTTTGTGTACAGTCTCGATTTAACTGTCGTCGTAGTCGTAGTCGCATACTATACCAATACCACCAACGGGCCAACCAACGCGTAGCATTCCAGAGGTCATTGCGTGTTGTTGGTTTTATTCAACTCATATCACCTCTTACATGATGGTGAAGATTCTCTTCTCTTTGAATCTGGTAGCAGAGCGTGATTAAATGAAACATCCAAATTCTAATGTGCACATTATCCCATATAATATTTACTTTCTTATTTTCATTTCAAATAATATTTTAATAACTATAAAATATCACTAAACCCTCTAACAAAACTGACTAAATAATTTTCTATGACATCGAAAATTCTTTAAGACATTCTTCTCAATTTAAACCCTAGTTCAAAATCATTTCTTTTTAAAATCAGCCAGTGATATTTAAAATTCCATTTCTCAACATCCCCTCTGAATCTTAAATATCTGGCTGACTATCCTAAACCATCTTTAAACACTAATCTAAATCCTTTTAATAACTCTCAATACTATAACATCTTCATCAATACAAAATATCTATTTCAAAATTACAAAATTCTACTCAACCTCTGTGAGTCAACAACACTACTCAAATCCATGAGCCTTCAAAGTACGAAATATCTACTTCCACATTACAAAACTCTACTCAACCTCTGTGAGTCAACAACACTACTTAAATCCATGAGCCTTCAAAGTACAAAATATCTACTTCCACATTACAAAATTCTACTTCAACATTATAAAACCTCTACTTCCTCTCTATACTTCAATACTATAAAACTCCTACATACTTACTCACTTCAACATATAAAACTACATTACCCTATTCTCCCTATCACATCTCTTATTATATAAACATTAAAACCCACTTTAAACTAATTTTAACACCACACTCAAAATACGTGGGTAAGTACATGCTTTTCTTTTTCTTGCTTTTTCATATCCTTGCCAAACTATCAATAAAAACAATAAAAACTTCAATAACAAAAAAATTTCAATAAAAACAAATTTATTGAAATTTTGGCGCTACTGTTTGACTGACAGACGTGACCTTGTTTAGCATTAGTTCCATAAATTGTCTTATTTGTAGATGTCGCCACTGTCTTTGTAAGTACACATACTGATAAGCACAGATGATAAGTTTCGTCGGTATTAGTCATTAAAGACTCGCGCACAGCGATAGCAGTAACAACTGAATATAAATTTGTGAAAACTAAGTAATAGGTATGTAAAATATGTCTTTACTTAATATTATGATTCTAGAAAATATGTTTAAAATTGAGGTTAATAATGAGAGGCACTCGAAAAAAATCCTTAAAGATATTTGAGGCCCCTTCAGAAGGTCACGGTCAAGGACAAACCGATCTAGCCCATCATTTATTTTAAACTAAATTAAATAAATATTTAGACGCCTTTGATATCTTCGACGGTAATAAATTAAATATTATGTGTAAAATAGTAAAATTAAAGCTGTGGTTAAGTAGGTATAAGAAAAGCAATAAATATAAATACATATTTCGATTCATTTGATAAAGCGCGTCTACTGTGGAAAAATTATTTTTACATCAAAATTAATTTCATGAAAAAAAGACACACTTTTTGGCGGGAAATTATTGATATTTAATTATTTTATGTATTATTCTTAGTAATTTGATTTCACCTTTTAGAGTTAAATTTCCAAGGCAACGTATCTTGACGTTAATATTAAAACCTGCTTCAATAATAATGATTGGACTGTGAAAATTGTGAATTGGGTAGTTCTTCGAAATTTAATTCTTCGACTGATTCATATGGCCAAAATTTAATTTCACTTTCAGCTCTTTAAGATATGTTCATTATGAAAACGGGTATACCAAAAACATATATTTGAATGAGGGACTTGTTTTTATAAAGCAGTTTTCAAGATATCGACGTTCAAATATTTTGTGCCCATATGAATCAGAATTTGTTACAAATGAATCAGAAACAGGAATAAAAATTAAAAACTTTATGTAGATAGACTCTGTATTAAGAAAATAATCATATTTTAAAAGTTGAATTAATATTTAAAATCATATGAAGTCAAAGTTAAGGAGGTACTTGTGTACATAATGAACATATCTTAAAGAGCTGAAAGTGAAATTAAATTTTGGCCATATGAATCAGTCGAAGAATTAAATTTCGAAGAACTACCCATTTCACAATTTTCGAAGTCCAATCATTATTATTGAAGCAGGGTTTAATATTAAATTTTAGTGGCCTTATGTACGACATACAGAGTCCAAACGTTTTCTTTGATTAAAACAGATAACATTAAAATAAAAAGTGACGGAGATAAGATTGTAATATACAGATATGATTATCAAGTCAGTTTTGTGTTTGCCCTTTTTCCGCGAAATTGTTTCGATTTGTCTGGCCACAATTTGTTGTTTGATTTGTCTATGACTCGAGACTTAAGATCTTCCAGTATCATGATCATCTCTTAATTACTATGAAGCGTCCCCACAGGGGCGCGCGCGACAGCACAGAGTATAAGTTTCAAGCACAGCGTCCACGCCGGCCGCGTCGGCTGCGCGTCTACGTGACCCGAAAAATTGCTGGCTAGACTGCGTCGTCTTTTGCTAAATTTTATCATAGACCCCTCATACAGGAGTAAATCTTGCAAAATCCGTTTGTTTGCCGTCCAATAATAATGATTCAGAATTAACTTAATCTTCCTTTAATGATCAATTGTATTGAAATAATTTAAATAATTGAGTTTTTTGTATTGAAAAAAAAAAAAAAAAGATTAATTTTTCACTCTTCGTATTTCATTTATCGTGTAGAGATAAACTCACGATAAATACTGACAAAACTCAATCTCTAAACATCTACCTGTTAATTTGTATCGAAAATGAAACCACGAAATATTATATATGATCAAACGAACTTCTCAAGTGAAGTTCGATCAATATAATATGAGTGGTTTCATTTGAAGATACAAATCACCCACCCACCCCTATCCCAGTTTTGTAAAATACGGAAAGAGTGAAATTAAATCGTTACTTTAAAAGAATGAACTGTCATGGCGACGTACCTATAGGGAGGAGATCGAATACTAATTTTTAATCGAGATATAAATATTCGATACTAAATTAATAAATAAATATAAAATTCTTAAAGCGTGCGAGTGTTGCCTTGTAGGTCAAAGGACTACCTGTTAATTTGTATCTTCAAATGAAACCACTCATATTATATTGATCGAACTTCACTTGAGAAGTTCGTTTGATTATATATTATATTCTGATAAAGACAGACGACTTTGAATAGTATAGGAACATAATATTAGCTATTAGTTTGTGAACGATGTGTGGCCGTAATCGAGACCTTGTTTCTATTTATGGCTATATTTTATTTTTCTGAATTGTAACATAAATTGAATAAATATAATTTAAAGTTGTTAATTAAGTATACCTACCTACCTAATTAAAAATTAAGTTTTTCTACGTAATTGGACATTATTAGTTCATTTAGCTTTTACTTAATTGACTTGTACCTACACTGGACCTTACGTCAAGAATGTTAAGTGTGCTAAGGTGGTGCTAAGCCAACGAGATATACTATATCGTTGACTGTAAATAGATATACTTACCTATAAAATAAATAAATAACATGATTATATCGTTTTGGGTGTCACCCACCCAGTTATAAAATTAACAATATTAAAAAAAACATACGCTTCATATTATGCAATTTAAAAAAAAAAACAATTTTATTGAAATTTTATTCAACTCATATCACCTCTTACATGATGGTGAAGATTCTCTTCTCTTTGAATCTGGTAGCAGAGCGTGATTAAATGAAACATCCAAATTCTAATGTGCACATTATCCCATATAATATTTACTTTCTTATTTTCATTTCAAATAATATTTTAATAACTATAAAATATCACTAAACCCTCTAACAAAACTGACTAAATAATTTTCTATGACATCGAAAATTCTTTAAGACATTCTTCTCAATTTAAACCCTAGTTCAAAATCATTTCTTTTTAAAATCAGCCAGTGATATTTAAAATTCCATTTCTCAACATCCCCTCTGAATCTTAAATATCTGGCTGACTATCCTAAACCATCTTTAAACACTAATCTAAATCCTTTTAATAACTCTCAATACTATAACATCTTCATCAATACAAAATATCTATTTCAAAATTACAAAATTCTACTCAACCTCTGTGAGTCAACAACACTACTCAAATCCATGAGCCTTCAAAGTACGAAATATCTACTTCCACATTACAAAACTCTACTCAACCTCTGTGAGTCAACAACACTACTTAAATCCATGAGCCTTCAAAGTACAAAATATCTACTTCCACATTACAAAATTCTACTTCAACATTATAAAACCTCTACTTCCTCTCTATACTTCAATACTATAAAACTCCTACATACTTACTCACTTCAACATATAAAACTACATTACCCTATTCTCCCTATCACATCTCTTATTATATAAACATTAAAACCCACTTTAAACTAATTTTAACACCACACTCAAAATACGTGGGTAAGTACATGCTTTTCTTTTTCTTGCTTTTTCATATCCTTGCCAAACTATCAATAAAAACAATAAAAACTTCAATAACAAAAAAATTTCAATAAAAACAAATTTATTGAAATTTTGGCGCTACTGTTTGACTGACAGACGTGACCTTGTTTAGCATTAGTTCCATAAATTGTCTTATTTGTAGATGTCGCCACTGTCTTTGTAAGTACACATACTGATAAGCACAGATGATAAGTTTCGTCGGTATTAAAGTCATTAAAGACTCGCGCACAGCGATAGCAGTAACAACTGAATATAAATTTGTGAAAACTAAGTAATAGGTATGTAAAATAGGTCTTTACTTAATATTATGATTCTAGAAAATATGTTTAAAATTGAGGTTAATAATGAGAGGCACTCGAAAAAAATCCTTAAAGATATTTGAGGCATCTAGAGAAGGTCACGGTCAAGGACAAACCGATCTAGCATATCATATTTTATTTTAAACTAAATTAAATAAATATTTAGACGCCTTTGATATCTTCGACGGTAATAAATTAAATATTTTGTGTAAAATAGTAAAATTAAAGCTGTGATTAAGTAGGTATAAGAAAAGCAATAAATATAAATACATATTTCGATTCATTTGATAAGGCGCGTCTATACTGTGGAAAAATTACTTTTACGTCAAAATTAATTTCATGAAAAAGACACACTTTTTGGCGGGAAATTATTGATATTTAATTATTTTATGTATTATTCTTAGTAATTTGATTTCACCTTTTAGAGTTAAATTTCCAAGACAACGTAACTTGACGTTAATATTAAAACCTGCTTCAATAATAATTATTGGACTGTGAAATGCAAAAAGACGTTCAAATTCGACGCGCCAATTTTTAAAAATTAGCGTATTGAAACAAAAACAAACGCTTCAGCTTGTATTTTATATTATACTTATAATAAAGCCCGTCGCACACGTAGCTATAATTATATATTAATATAAATTATAGCAAGGCATATTAGGATATAATTATTTTCTATACAAATATTGGAGTCACCACGCACGCAGCTATAATATATATTTCTATGACGTCACCAACGTATACCGTAATATATTATAGCACAGTATATTATAGCTACGTGTGTGACGGGCTTGAGACAAGCGATGTAGCTACGCTACTGTTTGTACCATTAATTCTACTTAATTAAAATTAATGAAATCTGTATTTTCCAGTCAGATAATGGACGTAATAGTCATAGGATGCGGTGCTTCGGGCATCGCCGCACTGAGGAAACTGCACGACGCTGGACTTAAGGTCGTGGCTCTTGAAGCAGCCAACAGAATTGGTGGAAGAATATTGTCTGTTGACTTTGGCGCTGGTACTATCGATTTGGGAGCCGCTTGGTAATCATTTAACATTTTATTTCATCATTATAGGTATTTAACATAACTTTTTTCTTTGTAAACCTATTGGAATTGAAACAAACACAAAATATTATGGAAAACTTTACTGCAATCTGCAATTCATAAGTGAAAACCGCATTCAAATCTGTTAACCAATTTTAAGGGCGCTCCACTGGCTACATTAATTTTCACATTACAATATTAAAAACCAATATTTTTATTACTAAGCAAGATTCTATCCTACTATCCTACTAGTCCTACTATCCTACTATCCTTCCTACTATATATATATATATATATATATATATATATTTATTTATAAACTATAAAGCCGTTTAATATTATAAATGCAAAAGTTTGTGTGGATGTATGGATGTTTGTAACTCTTTCACGCAAAAACTACTGAACCGATCATCATGAAATTTTGCATACACGTTGTCTTGGACACAGAAAGGACATAGGGTACCTTTCATCCAGAAAAAAGTACTGCTCCCGAGGGGTTATCTAAAATTAAGGAAACTAACTCCTGGCTAAGTATAATAGCAATAACGATGTCAGGCGATATATTGCTTTTTCAACGCGGACGAAGTCGCGAGTACCAGCTAGTTTTGTTTATAAAAAGAGAACCTACAATTTGAAGAGGGAGGGGGGGGGGCACCAGTTACCATACAAACTATAATAAGTAGATACATATCATAATACAATTATTTTAAACTTAGGTGTCACGGAGAGAAAAACAATAAAGTATTTGAAATAGCAAATCCTCTCGGCCTTCTTGAATATCCAGAGCCCGATAACAAATACTTCCTTCTTTCAAATGGAGAAGCGCTTCCAAATGATACTGGCGAGGCTATAGTCAATGCCCTCAACGAACAAGTCGGAAAAGCCAACAAAAATAACGCTAAATCTATTTCCGAGTGTGTTCAAGACGCGTAAGTACCATTTTTTTAATTCCACACCTCTGGAAGGTATTACCATAAATATACCATACTTACAGTAAACAATATTTTGTCTATGGTGTTACCAAAGATAAAATATTACTTGTTAACTGACCGATTACTGTAATAAAACCCGTAAACCGTAACCCGTAAGTCCTTACTTATTGGCCGGTTTCTAGAATATAATACATGTATAAGTAAATTACTCAGTGTTTCATAATACAATTTAGCATTTATATCCTTAAGGCTTTAGAGCTAGGATATAACATTTCGAAAAAAATAACATTGAAAAGAAAGGACAAGCCTTATTAAACTAACGTTTTATCCGTAGATACTACCTTATTTAACGTTTTATCCGTAGATAATACTTATGCGAAAGTTGGTATGGACGTATGGATGTTTGTAACACTTTCACGCAAAAACTATTGAAACGATCACCATGAAAATTTGCATACACGTTGTCTGGGACACCAGAAAGGACATAGCGTACCTTTCACCCAGAACGCAGACGAAGTCGCGGGCACCAGCAGCTTAGTGTCTCATAAATTTCAGAATCAAAACAAATCCAGTTCTCCGAAAAGATGAAAAGTTGGCGAACTACTTCGTGGAATGGTACAAGAGGAACAATCAAGTCGGAGGACAGACTGACCAACGCTATGGAAAGTCACTGAAAGGGCTCGAGGAGTTTTGGAACTACGATGAAGGGTTAATGTTGAATTGGAAAGGGAGGGGATATAAAACCATATTGGACGTATTACTGGTACGTTAAAGAAAAGTATAAACCATTGATGCCAGAACCCATTACCCTATCTCTAATCTTATCTTATCTCTTGTCTTATCCTTATCTCTTATATTTAATCCTTTTATGGTCGGCAACGCACTTGCAGCATGTTACTGGCGACGGTAGTCATTTACCATCAAGTGGACCGTCAGCCTGTCTGTGATCAAAAAAATGCTTATCAAATTACATTTAATCAAAAACTAATCACAATATCACATCTCAATGAGCAGCCAAATCGTCGAACGGTATACTTCGAAACTAGGCACATCACGAACTGCCGGATTATATGATCGGCCGCCGACATATAAAATGAATAGGGCAATTTCGTAATTAAATGCTTTCCTATGGAGTCTGTATAATCGCCAAAATAATTTTTAATATACCTAACTTGTTTTCAGAATAAATATCCTGACCCTTCAAAGGCGATTCCAGTGGAAATACTGCTGAACAAGGAAGTGGAAAGCATCAAATGGATGAAGAGTCAATCATCGCCAAGCCAAGTGAACCCGCTCGTGCAGGTCACTTGCAAAGATGGCAGCTTGTATGCCGCTAAAAGTGTTATTGTCACTTTATCAGTTGGAGTGCTCAAGGAAAGGTAGGGGAACACGGGGTAATCGGGGCCACTGGGTAATGAGAGCCAATCTCATTACTCTCAAGTTAGTTCCGGTTTTGTTTCTTATAGTACCTAGGTATAAAGGGACGCGGAGGAATAAGTGAAACCCATTGCATCGCTTACTATTACTAAGTTGACTTTTAGTTAAATAATTTGGTGGGTAAATCGACAGCAAGTAGGTTTTTGAGGCAAACAAGGACGACATAACATACAAGGACAAATTTTGAGTATTATTTTATTATGAGAATTTTAACTTTTAACCTGTAATTTGATAATAAAAAATTGTTTAAAAGTGTTACTTTATGTAAATGATCAACTATATTTTAAGAATAATATGAAAATTTAAGACGGAGTGTTTGGGCCCCAAATTCGACTCCTATTACCTACCCCAAACTTTGGAGTAATAGAAGTCGAATGGCTCTTATTGGCCCGTTTCATTAATTTTTTAATTACTTGTTTCAAATGCCTTGAAAACTAGATCTTCCCTCAAGAGAATTAATGATGGTAGGTAACATTTCTCTGCATCTAACAGCCAAAAGTTTAACGGATTCTAACTAATCGCCTATATCGTGTGACTAATAAGTATTTATTTTGATTTACAGACACAGCACAATTTTCAACCCTCCACTGCCTATTGAAAAAGTGAACACTATAAACAATCTAGGATATTGTGTTTTGGCGAAAATTTACGTTGAATTCGAGAAGCCTTGGTGGCCAAAAACACCCGCAAACTTCACCATCCTATGGCGTGATGAGGATAAGTCGAAGTTCTCGCAGAAAGACCATTGGATAACCGAAATTTATGGCTTGATCACTGTGGAACACCAACCGAACGTCCTCCTGTTTTGGCTGTACGGACTCGGAGCTGAAGAAATGGAAAAAGTGAGCGAATCCGGGGTGAAAGCTGGTATAGAGACACTATTGAAGACCGCTTTTCACAAGTTCAACGTCACTCCTATCAAATCTATTATAAGGTAAATTATCTTGCTAAACAAAATGGTTTTAAAACACTTTTAAAATAAATTCAGACATAAATCAAAAGGAGAATACAATAGCACTTTGATTTTTCTTATAAAATACTAGCTGTTGCACGCGACTTCGCCCGCTTAACTTTATAAAATATTGGCTATATTTTACTCGCTGATAATGTAGCTTTCCATAGGCGAAACAATTTTTAAAATGTTTGAGTTTATTCATTACAAACATACAATAATATTCTCTCTTTATATAAGTAAAGGCCCGTCACAAACGTAGCTATTGTATATATATTAATATACCGTGCTATACCTAATATATATTATAGCAAGCTACCACACATGGAGAAGATGTTCATTGATGCAAGGGCGGATCCAGGGGGGGGTCATGGGGGTCATGACCCCCCCCCCTGGCTGGGTCCAGGACCTAGGTGGACCAATAATTAAAATTGTTAAACATAATGTTTTTATATATTTTTGTCACAATATAGATTTCATTGAAGTACTTTCAATATTTAATTAATTTAATACAATACTTTGTTTGACGGCAAACGCATTATTCGGGAACGAACGCATCGAAAATTACCGCGCCACCGCCACGGTGCCACCTTTCATCACATTTCGTGTGATACTTGCGCGCACTGTTTCGACTAATTTCTAACTAAACCTAACCTCAATCGGAACGACTAAACTTTAGTAATAATACACTTTAACGCAACAATTAAAAAAGGATATAAAAAAAGTTGCAAATTTTTAGGTGATTTTTAACAGACTGTAACTTCGAAGAAAATGGTCGTACGGTGCTCATTAAAAAAGGAAATTGTAGCTTTAAGTCTCTAGTTTTTGAATCCGAGGTTCAAATATTTTTTTCTTTAGCGGTTTATGAGTAATCGTCAGAAAACCAACGAAAAAAAATTTTTCAAAATTTTTACTCATCTTGAAATCGCTGTAAAAACAGTAACAATATTTTTTGTGTAATGGCACTGTAAAGCTCTTTTAGATAATTTAATTCCCTACAACTTGATTTCCTCATGAGGTCTATGCGATGATTTGTCACTAAGTTATCATCGTTCAAAGCGAATAGTCACATTTGACTTTAAAAGTTAATTACTCAGGCAATAATGGTCATACAGAAAATTAAAGTAGAGTTTTGTAAACTGCAAAATATTCCCTATAAGAAGCTTAAATAGGATTTTGATGAAACTTTTTTTTTTTCAAACTGAAAATGTTGACCGAAGAAAAGGTAAAAAACTGCAAATTTAAGGATATTTGGACAACTTTGCAAATAATGCAGATACGAAAAATATTTTCTATAGCTTTTCAACCTCAATGTGCCCTGAAAAAATCCTGAAAGTTTCAAGGTGCTGCGATTTATTTTTCTTAGTGTCCGGAATGTTTGAAATTATCGTTTTTGCTGAAAATCAAGAAAACGGGCAATTTTTCATTTTGTATTCCATAACAAATTATTGCTAAAAACTCAAAAGTTTAAACTTTTTTATTGGCAATTATCCATATTTTTTTCACCTTGAAACCTTCAGGGTTTTTTCAGGATATATTGAGGTTGAAAAGCTATAGAAAAGATTTTTCGAATCTGCATTATTTGCAAAGTTATTGCAAGTTATCCAAATATCTTTAAATTTGCAGTTTTTTACCTTTTCTTCGGTAAACATTTTGAGTTTGAAAAAAAAATGTTTCATAATCCGATTTAAGCTCTTTGTAGGGAATGTTTTGCAATTTACAAAACTCTACTTTAATTTTCTGTACGACCATGTAATTAACTATCAAAGTCAAATGTGACTTTTCGCTTTGAACGACGATAACTTGAAAAATCACCGTATAGGTATATATCACCGTATATATCACCGTCACAGTTTTCTCTTTAAACGCGGAGCATTCGTCTAACACTTTTGTTCATAATTTCACCTGCGCGGACGACCGCCATTTTGATTCAATTTACGTGCCGGGATTTATACCTACTTAATTTTTTTTTTGGACGAGGGAGTTTGAGGAGCATAAGCTTACTAACCTAACTAACCTAACCTAAAATCTTAGATAAATTCACACAATGAAACCAGGTGTATCTTCATGACACAGTGCAAATTTGGTAAAAACAAACTCTTTTAAATTGATTTTAATGCTCTTTAAAATAAAATACGAGGGCAAACAACAGAATGAATGTATATAAAAATAATCTTCGTTTTCGTTGAAGTTTTAAAAAGCACCCAGCGAAAACTGGAAAACTTCGATGCAAAACTATTGACTTGGCCACGACTATGTGACCCCCCCCTGGGCCCTGATTCTGTATGACAACTACTCTTGACAAGACAAGGCAAGATACGTTATTGTCTTGCCTTGCCTTGTCACGAAATTCTTATGTCTATGCCCCAAGACAATTATCTATGGCACGATATGATTTCACATGGATTTCACAGAAACCACAGTATACTATTGTATTTATTTGACAATTCCACTGACAACATGTCATAGATAGAGAATAGGTTTTTAGCCTGTCGTAACAATTTAAGGAAATAATGTGGTTTGGGCATACAGAATCAGGGCCCTGGCGCCAAAGCTGGATCCGCCCTTGCATTGATGGACGTAATATGCCTTGCTATACCATAATTATGCAATAATATAAATTACGGTATACGTTAGTGACGTCATAAAATATATGTATTATAGCTGTGTGTGTGATCACTCGATTTTTATAGAAAATATAACGTAATATGTATCGCTATAATTTATTTTAATATATATATTATAGCTACGTATGTCAGACGGGCTTTAATCTAATATATAAAATTCTCGTGTCGCGGTGTTTGTTGCCAAACTCCTCCGAAACGGCTGGACCGATTTTGATGAAATTTTGTGTGCTCATCGGGTAGGTCTGAGAATCGGCCAACATCTATTTTTTATACCCCTAAATGTTAAGGGAGGTCCACCCCAAAAATTTATTTTTTATTTTTTCGCAAAACAACGTCAGCTAGTATAATCTATAGATTTTACTAATCATTTTGTTTAAACATTTTTCCAGAACACAATGGTCTATGAATCCTTACACGAGAGGCGCGTACGCATACCGCAGTGTTGCCACTGAACAAAACGGTGGAAGCGCTGCAATACTCAGCGAGCCTTTGTACCATAGACAATTCCCCATAGTCTGTTTCGGAGGGGAGGCGACATCGCACCATAGCCACACCGACGTTCATGGCGCTGTCGAAGCTGGATTCAGGGAAGCAGACAGATTGATCGAGGCACTCAATAAATCAAACCAATAATTTTTTTTTTATAAATAATTATATTTTATTGGCCTCACATGTTTTTTTATTTCATTCAAATTCGTTCATTTCACTTATAATAAACTAGAAAGTCGTTTACAGCTTGATAATAAGACGCTTTTAAGGCTTGTAAGTTGTTATTTTTTAAAATCCTTTCTTAGCAGACTCTTACGTTATAACCTATGTCTTAATTAATAACATATTAATTAACAGACAAAAATATTAGGTTTTGAACTTATAGGATACTATTTTTAAGTAAGCTTTTACCTAGCCTTTTGCAAATTTTTAATGCCTTGAAAAATTATTTTATGTATTTTTGGTTTTTAAGTAATTCATTCATACACGCTTAAAATGATTTTTAGAAAAAATTTCTGCCATACATACCTCTTTCAACTCTCTATATTTATTTATTTTAGTATATTTATATTTACCTTGGTTACAACGTTTTTGGCAATTCAATAGTACCCACATTTTGACTAATAGAAGTTTTGACAACTTTCGATCTCAACACGTTGCCTTCTTCGTCAACATCGCACATTGTAATTTCGACCTCATTGACAATGGCCGTTGGTTCAGAATTGCTCGGTTCCTCGTCCCCTTTGAGTTTAATTTCGAAATGTTTCGGCGTAGTTTCGGTCGGTTCAGATTTTTGCACTAAATCAAATTCAAATTCGTTCGTAATGGAACCCTTCGGGCCGCTGTAACCGTCCACCACTTTCTTGGAAATCTCCAAAAGTTCAAACCTGGTTGTCATCAGACGATACATGCCGTCTTCGCATATTTGGTATCTGGAAATAATGAATAAAAGAATTAGTAACTAGTGGAGGTAGAGCACACTTGCACGGAACTAGGGACAATAGGGACATTCTATCAGGCCTCTTGTCATCATCACGTACGATACCATTTGGTACAAGAATCGAGGGTACTTTTAATTTTAATTTTAATAATACAATTAAAAATAATTGGCAATTATTATTTATGAATAAAACCATTTTTTTTATGAATAGTATCTTCGATTATTATCTAACAGAGATAGGTCGCTTTTGTAATTTGCCGAGCACGGCACGGCACGGTAATACCGTGGGCGTCTCAAGTATTTTTGTGGCCGTCGACGCCGTGCCGTGGATGATAAATTAAAAGCGTCTGCATACCATTACATACATTTTGCTTTCCTATCTTATCGTGACGGTAAAAACGTGCCGTTCCGTGCCGTGCCGTGCTACGGCAAATTATAAAAGCGACCAACCAACCATTTAAGTACATCTAAGTGCAACCATAGATTTAGTATTGCTAAAATCTATGTCTATGTCATGTCTATGTACAACACTAGCTACACCATAAACATAGTATACAAGTATACTATGTCTATGAGCTACACCACATACACAGTACATATAAATAATTAAAAGATTTATAGTGTAGTCTGTATAGTTTGTGTACAGTCTCGATTTAACTGTCGTCGTAGTCGTAGTCGCATACCATACCAATACCACCAACGGGCCAACCAACGCGTAGCATTCCAGAGGTCATTGCGTGTTGTTGGTTTTATTCAACTCATATCACCTCTTACATGATGGTGAAGATTCTCTTCTCTTTGAATCTGGTAGCAGAGCGTGATTAAATGAAACATCCAAATTCTAATGTGCACATTATCCCATATAATATTTACTTTCTTATTTTCATTTCAAAAACACATACCTACATTATAAATAATATTTTAATAACTATAAAATATCACTAAACCCTCTAACAAAACTGACTAAATAATTTTCTATGACATCGAAAATTCTTTAAGACATTCTTCTCAATTTAAACCCTAGTTCAAAATCATTTCTTTTTAAAATCAGCCAGTGATATTTAAAATTCAATTTCTCAACATCCCCTCTGAATCTTAAATATCTGGCTGACTATCCTAAACCATCTTTAAACACTAATCTAAATCCTTTTAATAACTCTCAATACTATAACATCTTCATCAATACAAAATATCTATTTCAAAATTACAAAATTCTACTCAACCTCTGTGAGTCAACAACACTACTTAAATCCATGAGCCTTCAAAGTACAAAATATCTACTTCCACATTACAAAATTCTACTTCAACATTATAAAACCTCTACTTCCTCTCTATACTTCAATACTATAAAACTCCTACATACTTACTCACTTCAACATATAAAACTACATTACCCTATTCTCCCTATCACATCTCTTATTATATAAACATTAAAACCCACTTTAAACTAATTTTAACACCACACTCAAAATACGTGGGTAAGTACATGCTTTTCTTTTTCTTGCTTTTTCATATCCTTGCCAAACTATCAATAAAAACAATAAAAACTTCAATAACAAAAAAATTTCAATAAAAACAAATTTATTTAAATTTTGGCGCTACTGTTTGACTGACAGACGTGACCTTGTTTAACGTTAGTTCCATAAATTTTCTTATTTGTAGATGTCGCCACTGTCTTTGCAATTACACATTCTGATAAGTTTCGTCGGTATTAAAGTCATTAAAGACTCGCGCACAGCGATAATTGTGAATTTTGTATGATTTGGTAACAACTGAATATAAATTTGTGAAAACTAAGTAATAGGTATGTAAAATATGTCTTTACTTAATATTATGATTCTAGAAAATATGTTTAAAATTGAGGTTAATAATGAGAGGCACTCGAAAAAAATCCTTAAAGATATTTGAGGCCCCTTGAGAAGGTCACGGTCAAGGACAAACCGATCTAGCCCATCATTTATTTTAAACTAAATTAAATAAATATTTAGACGCCTTTGATATCTTCGACGGTAATAAATTAAATATTATGTGTAAAATAGTAAAATTAAAGCTGTGGTTAAGTAGGTATAAGAAAAGCAATAAATATAAATACATATTTCGATTCATTTGATAAAGCGCGTCTACTGTGGAAAAATTATTTTTACATCAAAATTAATTTCATGAAAAAAAGACACACTTTTTGGCGGGAAATTATTGATATTTAATTATTTTATGTATTATTCTTAGTAATTTGATTTCACCTTTTAGAGTTAAATTTCCAAGGCAACGTATCTTGACGTTAATATTAAAACCTGCTTCAATAATAATGATTGGACTGTGAAAATTGTGAATTGGGTAGTTCTTCGAAATTTAATTCTTCGACTGATTCATATGGCCAAAATTTAATTTCACTTTCAGCTCTTTAAGATATGTTCATTATGAAAACGGGTATACCAAAAACATATATTTGAATGAGGGACTTGTTTTTATAAAGCAGTTTTCAAGATATCGACGTTCAAATATTTTGTGCCCATATGAATCAGAATTTGTTACAAATGAATCAGAAACAGGAATAAAAATTAAAAACTTTATGTAGATAGACTCTGTATTCAGAAAATAATCATATTTTAAAAGTTAAATTAATATTTAAAATCATATGAAGTCAAAGTTAAGGAGGTACTTGTGTACATAATGAACATATCTTAAAGAGCTGAAAGTGAAATTAAATTTTGGCCATATGAATCAGTCGAAGAATTAAATTTCGAAGAACTACCCATTTCACAATTTTCACAGTCCAATCATTATTATTGAAGCAGGTTTTAATATTAAATTTTAGTGGCCTTATGTACGACATACAGAGTCCAAACGTTTTCTTTGATTAAAACAGATAACATTAAAATAAAAAGTGACGGAGATAAGATTGTAATATACAGATATGATTATCAAGTCAGTTTTGTGTTTGCCCTTTTTCCGCGAAATTGTTTCGATTTGTCTGGCCACAATTTGTTGTTTGACTTGTCTATGACTCGAGACTTAAGATCTTCGAGTATCATGATCATCTCTTAATTACTATGAAGCGTCCCCACAGGGGCGCGCGCGACAGCACAGAGTATAAGTTTCAAGCACAGCGTCCACGCCGGCCGCGTAGGCTGCGCGTCTACGTGACCCGAAAAATTGCTGGCTGGACTGCGTCGTCTTTTGCTAAATTTTATCATAGACCCCTCATACAGGAGTAAATCTTGCAAAATCCGTTTGTTTGCCGTCCCATAATAATGATTCAGAATTAACTTAATCTTCCTTTAATGATCAATTGTATTGAAATAATTTAAATAATTGAGTTTTTTGTATTGAAAAAAAAAAAAAAAAGATTAATTTTTCACTCTTCGTATTTCATTTATCGTGTAGAGATAAACTCACGATAAATACTGACAAAACTCAATCTCTAAACATCTACCTGTTAATTTGTATCGAAAATGAAACCACGAAATATTATATATGATCAAACGAACTTCTCAAGTAAAGTTCGATCAATATAATATGAGTGGTTTCATTTGAAGATACAAATCACCCACCCACCCCTATCCCAGTTTTGTAAAATACGGAAAGAGTGAAATTAAATCGTTACTTTAAAAGAATGAACTGTCATGGCGACGTACCTATAGGGAGGAGATCGAATACTAATTTTTAATCGAGATATAAATATTCGATACGAAATTAATAAATAAATATAAAATTCTTAAAGCGTGCGAGTGTTGCCTTGTAGGTCAAAGGACTACCTGTTAATTTGTATCTTCAAATGAAACCACTCATATTATATTGATCGAACTTCACTTGAGAAGTTCGTTTGATCATATATTATATTCTGATAAAGACAGACGACTTTGAATAGTATAGGAACATAATATTAGCTATTAGTTTGTGAACGATGTGTGGCCGTAATCGAGACCTTGTTTCTATTTATGCCTATATTTTATTTTTCTGAATTGTAACATAAATTGAATAAATATAATTTAAAGTTGTTAATTAAGTATACCTACCTACCTAATTAAAAATTAAGTTTTTCTACATAAATAAATAAATAAATAAATAAATAAAGCCTTTATTAATTCCAAAAAAAAACATTTCTTATAGTTATTGATAACACAGTATAAAAAAAAGAACGCTATTTACATATGTTTATTTGGACCCCTCTTTGGGTGTAGGCCTCCTCCAGCTTTTTCCATCTGTCCTTGTCTTTGGCCACGTTAATCCAATCACTTCCTGCTATGTCTATAAGGTCATCAACCCACCTTTTGTATGGCCGGCCGACCTTCCTTGCCCCTGTAGGTCCTTTCCAGCTAGTTGTTAGTAAGGTCCATCTTTGGTCTCTGCAGCGGGCTACGTGTCCTGCCCATTGCCATTTTAGTTTAAGTGCGTGAATTAACGCGTCCTGCACACCAGTTTCCTGTCTTATTTGTTTATTTTTGATTTTATCTTTTTTCTTTATCCTTAGTAAGCTTCTTTCCATGGCTCTTTGGGTGGTTGCAATCTTCTGTTTTATTTTATTGGTGAGGGACCATGTTTGACATCCATAGAGAAGACTAGGTAGGAGACATGTATCCATCACAATTTTTTTGAGTTTTGTCGAATAGCATCCTTTTAATATTTCTTTTTGGGACCAGAATTTTTTCCAAGTTATGTTTATTCGTCTCTCGATCTCTTCCTCGGTGCTGTTTTTCGTAAAGGATACCTGCCTCCCCAAATATATGTACCTGTCAACATAGTCAATATTTAAGCCTTTAATACTTATTACACTTTGACGGCTGTTAGTCATAACCTTAGTTTTTTCCGCATTCATCTGTAGACCTACTTTTATGCTTTCTTCATTCAGCTGATTTAATAGCTCATTTAATTCTTTCGCAGAATCTGTCATAATAACTATATCATCAGCAAACCTGAGGTGATTCAAATAAGAGCCGCTAATAATGATTCCCTTCTTTTTCCATGTAATGTTTCGGAATATACGTTCGAGCACTGCAATAAAGATTTTGGGCGACAACGGATCTCCTTGTCTGACACCCCTTTCTATCTTTATTGGGTCTCCTCTTCTTTCCAATTTGACCCTACTCGAGCTGTTTGCATATATATATTTGATAATATTAATATATTTTTGGTCCACGTTTATTTGTTTCAGTGCTTCCCATATTGAGGTGTGGCTAATACTATCAAAGGCCTTCGTATAGTCCACGAATGCTACATATAGTGGTCTGTTGAATTCTTTATATTTTTCAAAGATTTGTTCCAAAGTTTGTATATGATCAGTTGTACTAAATCCGGCTCGGAACCCTGCCTGTTCCCTGGGCTGAGCATCGTCGATTTTTTTAGAAATTCTTTTTAAAATTATTGAGGAAAAGAGTTTGTAAGTACTTGCAAGTAAACTGATAGGTCTATAATTGTTTATATCCAATGGGTTACCTTTCTTGTATAGCAATATTATATCAGAGGTACACCATTGCAACGGTACTGTTTCTGAATCGAGTATCATATTAAATAAGTTTTTCTACATAATTGGACATTATTAGTTCATTTAGCTTTTACTTAATTGACTTGTACCTACACTGGACCTTACGTCAAGAATATTAAGTGTGCTAAGGTGGTGCTAAGCCAACGAGATATACTATATCGTTGACTGTAAATAGATATACTTACCTATAAAATAAATAAATAACATGATTATATCGTTTTGGGTGTCACCCACCCAGTTATAAAATTAACAATATTAAAAAAAACATACGCTTCATATTATGCAATTTAAAAAAAAAAAACAATTTTATTGAAATTTTGGCGCTACTGTTTGACTGACAGACGTGACCTTGTTTAGCATTAGTTCCATAAATTGTCTTATTTGTAGATGTCGCCACTGTCTTTGTAAGTACACATACTGATAAGCACAGATGATAAGTTTCGTCGGTATTAAAGTCATTAAAGACTCGCGCACAGCGATAGCAGTAACAACTGAATATAAATTTGTGAAAACTAAGTAATAGGTATGTAAAATAGGTCTTTACTTAATATTATGATTCTAGAAAATATGTTTAAAATTGAGGTTAATAATGAGAGGCACTCGAAAAAAATCCTTAAAGATATTTGAGGCATCTAGAGAAGGTCACGGTCAAGGACAAACCGATCTAGCCCATCATATTTTATTTTAAACTAAATTAAATAAATATTTAGACGCCTTTGATATCTTCGACGGTAATAAATTAAATATTTTGTGTAAAATAGTAAAATTAAAGCTGTGATTAAGTAGGTATAAGAAAAGCAATAAATATAAATACATATTTCGATTCATTTGATAAGGCGCGTCTATACTGTGGAAAAATTACTTTTACGTCAAAATTAATTTCATGAAAAAGACACACTTTTTGGCGGGAAATTATTGATATTTAATTATTTTATGTATTATTCTTAGTAATTTGATTTCACCTTTTAGAGTTAAATTTCCAAGACAACGTAACTTGACGTTAATATTAAAACCTGCTTCAATAATAATTATTGGACTGTGAAATGCAAAAAGACGTTCAAATTCGACGCGCCAATTTTTAAAAATTAGCGTATTGAAACAAAAACAAACGCTTCAGCTTGTATTTTATATTATACTTATAATAAAGCCCGTCGCACACGTAGCTATAATTATATATTAATATAAATTATAGCAAGGCATATTAGGATATAATTATTTTCTATACAAATATTGGAGTCACCACGCACGCAGCTATAATATATATTTCTATGACGTCACCAACGTATACCGTAATATATTATAGCACAGTATATTATAGCTACGTGTGTGACGGGCTTGAGACAAGCGATGTAGCTACGCTACTGTTTGTACCATTAATTCTACTTAATTAAAATTAATGAAATCTGTATTTTCCAGTCAGATAATGGACGTAATAGTCATAGGATGCGGTGCTTCGGGCATCGCCGCACTGAGGAAACTGCACGACGCTGGACTTAAGGTCGTGGCTCTTGAAGCAGCCAACAGAATTGGTGGAAGAATATTGTCTGTTGACTTTGGCGCTGGTACTATCGATTTGGGAGCCGCTTGGTAATCATTTAACATTTTATTTCATCATTATAGGTATTTAACATAACTTTTTTCTTTGTAAACCTATTGGAATTGAAACAAACACAAAATATTATGGAAAACTTTACTGCAATCTGCAATTCATAAGTGAAAACCGCATTCAAATCTGTTAACCAATTTTAAGGGCGCTCCACTGGCTACATTAATTTTCACATTACAATATTAAAAACCAATATTTTTATTACTAAGCAAGATTCTATCCTACTATCCTACTAGTCCTACTATCCTACTATCCTTCCTACTATATATATATATATATATATATTTATTTATAAACTATAAAGCCGTTTAATATTATAAATGCAAAAGTTTGTGTGGATGTATGGATGTTTGTAACTCTTTCACGCAAAAACTACTGAACCGATCATCATGAAATTTTGCATACACGTTGTCTTGGACACAGAAAGGACATAGGGTACCTTTCATCCAGAAAAAAGTACTGCTCCCGAGGGGTTATCTAAAATTAAGGAAACTAACTCCTGGCTAAGTATAATAGCAATAACGATGTCAGGCGATATATTGCTTTTTCAACGCGGACGAAGTCGCGAGTACCAGCTAGTTTTGTTTATAAAAAGAGAACCTACAATTTGAAGAGGGAGGGGGGGGGGCACCAGTTACCATACAAACTATAATAAGTAGATACATATCATAATACAATTATTTTAAACTTAGGTGTCACGGAGAGAAAAACAATAAAGTATTTGAAATAGCAAATCCTCTCGGCCTTCTTGAATATCCAGAGCCCGATAACAAATACTTCCTTCTTTCAAATGGAGAAGCGCTTCCAAATGATACTGGCGAGGCTATAGTCAATGCCCTCAACGAACAAGTCGGAAAAGCCAACAAAAATAACGCTAAATCTATTTCCGAGTGTGTTCAAGACGCGTAAGTACCATTTTTTTAATTCCACACCTCTGGAAGGTATTACCATAAATATACCATACTTACAGTAAACAATATTTTGTCTATGGTGTTACCAAAGATAAAATATTACTTGTTAACTGACCGATTACTGTAATAAAACCCGTAAACCGTAACCCGTAAGTCCTTACTTATTGGCCGGTTTCTAGAATATAATACATGTATAAGTAAATTACTCAGTGTTTCATAATACAATTTAGCATTTATATCCTTAAGGCTTTAGAGCTAGGATATAACATTTCGAAAAAAATAACATTGAAAAGAAAGGACAAGCCTTATTAAACTAACGTTTTATCCGTAGATACTACCTTATTTAACGTTTTATCCGTAGATAATACTTATGCGAAAGTTGGTATGGACGTATGGATGTTTGTAACACTTTCACGCAAAAACTATTGAAACGATCACCATGAAAATTTGCATACACGTTGTCTGGGACACCAGAAAGGACATAGCGTACCTTTCACCCAGAACGCAGACGAAGTCGCGGGCACCAGCAGCTTAGTGTCTCATAAATTTCAGAATCAAAACAAATCCAGTTCTCCGAAAAGATGAAAAGTTGGCGAACTACTTCGTGGAATGGTACAAGAGGAACAATCAAGTCGGAGGACAGACTGACCAACGCTATGGAAAGTCACTGAAAGGGCTCGAGGAGTTTTGGAACTACGATGAAGGGTTAATGTTGAATTGGAAAGGGAGGGGATATAAAACCATATTGGACGTATTACTGGTACGTTAAAGAAAAGTATAAACCATTGATGCCAGAACCCATTACCCTATCTCTAATCTTATCTTATCTCTTGTCTTATCCTTATCTCTTATATTTAATCCTTTTATGGTCGGCAACGCACTTGCAGCATGTTACTGGCGACGGTAGTCATTTACCATCAAGTGGACCGTCAGCCTGTCTGTGATCAAAAAAATGCTTATCAAATTACATTTAATCAAAAACTAATCACAATATCACATCTCAATGAGCAGCCAAATCGTCGAACGGTATACTTCGAAACTAGGCACATCACGAACTGCCGGATTATATGATCGGCCGCCGACATATAAAATGAATAGGGCAATTTCGTAATTAAATGCTTTCCTATGGAGTCTGTATAATCGCCAAAATAATTTTTAATATACCTAACTTGTTTTCAGAATAAATATCCTGACCCTTCAAAGGCGATTCCAGTGGAAATACTGCTGAACAAGGAAGTGGAAAGCATCAAATGGATGAAGAGTCAATCATCGCCAAGCCAAGTGAACCCGCTCGTGCAGGTCACTTGCAAAGATGGCAGCTTGTATGCCGCTAAAAGTGTTATTGTCACTTTATCAGTTGGAGTGCTCAAGGAAAGGTAGGGGAACACGGGGTAATCGGGGCCACTGGGTAATGAGAGCCAATCTCATTACTCTCAAGTTAGTTCCGGTTTTGTTTCTTATAGTACCTAGGTATAAAGGGACGCGGAGGAATAAGTGAAACCCATTGCATCGCTTACTATTACTAAGTTGACTTTTAGTTAAATAATTTGGTGGGTAAATCGACAGCAAGTAGGTTTTTGAGGCAAACAAGGACGACATAACATACAAGGACAAATTTTGAGTATTATTTTATTATGAGAATTTTAACTTTTAACCTGTAATTTGATAATAAAAAATTGTTTAAAAGTGTTACTTTATGTAAATGATCAACTGTATTTTAAGAATAATATGAAAATTTAAGACGGAGTGTTTGGGCCCCAAATTCGACTCCTATTACCTACCCCAAACTTTAGAGTAATAGAAGTCGAATGGCTCTTATTGGCCCGTTTCATTAATTTTTTAATTACTTGTTTCAAATGCCTTGAAAACTAGATCTTCCCTCAAGAGAATTAATGATGGTAGGTAACATTTCTCTGCATCGAACAGCCAAAAGTTTAACGGATTCTAACTAATCGCCTATATCGTGTGACTAATAAGTATTTATTTTGATTTACAGACACAGCACAATTTTCAACCCTCCACTGCCTATTGAAAAAGTGAACACTATAAACAATCTAGGATATTGTGTTTTGGCGAAAATTTACGTTGAATTCGAGAAGCCTTGGTGGCCAAAAACACCCGCAAACTTCACCATCCTATGGCGTGATGAGGATAAGTCGAAGTTCTCGCAGAAAGACCATTGGATAACCGAAATTTATGGCTTGATCACTGTGGAACACCAACCGAACGTCCTCCTGTTTTGGCTGTACGGACTCGGAGCTGAAGAAATGGAAAAAGTGAGCGAATCCGGGGTGAAAGCTGGTATAGAGACACTATTGAAGACCGCTTTTCACAAGTTCAACGTCACTCCTATCAAATCTATTATAAGGTAAATTATCTTGCTAAACAAAATGGTTTTAAAACACTTTTAAAATAAATTCAGACATAAATCAAAAGGAGAATACAATAGCACTTTGATTTTTCTTATAAAATACTAGCTGTTGCACGCGACTTCGCCCGCTTAACTTTATAAAATATTGGCTATATTTTACTCGCTGATAATGTAGCTTTCCATAGGCGAAACAATTTTTAAAATGTTTGAGTTTATTCATTACAAACATACAATAATATTCTCTCTTTATATAAGTAAAGGCCCGTCACAAACGTAGCTATTGTATATATATTAATATACCGTGCTATACCTAATATATATTATAGCAAGCTACCACACATGGAGAAGATGTTCATTGATGCAAGGGCGGATCCAGGGGGGGGTCATGGGGGTCATGACCCCCCCCCCCTGGCTGGGTCCAGGACCTAGGTGGACCAATAATTAAAATTGTTAAACATAATGTTTTTATATATTTTTGTCACAATATAGATTTCATTGAAGTACTTTCAATATTTAATTAATTTAATACAATACTTTGTTTGACGGCAAACGCATTATTCGGGAACGAACGCATCGAAAATTACCGCGCCACCGCCACGGTGCCACCTTTCATCACATTTCGTGTGATACTTGCGCGCACTGTTTCGACTAATTTCTAACTAAACCTAACCTCAATCGGAACGACTAAACTTTAGTAATAATACACTTTAACGCAACAATTAAAAAAGGATATAAAAAAAGTTGCAAATTTTTAGGTGATTTTTAACAGACTGTAACTTCGAAGAAAATGGTCGTACGGTGCTCATTAAAAAAGGAAATTGTAGCTTTAAGTCTCTAGTTTTTGAATCCGAGGTTCAAATATTTTTTTCTTTAGCGGTTTATGAGTAATCGTCAGAAAACCAACGAAAAAAAATTTTTCAAAATTTTTACTCATCTTGAAATCGCTGTAAAAACAGTAACAATATTTTTTGTGTAATGGCACTGTAAAGCTCTTTTAGATAATTTAATTCCCTACAACTTGATTTCCTCATGAGGTCTATGCGATGATTTGTCACTAAGTTATCATCGTTCAAAGCGAATAGTCACATTTGACTTTAAAAGTTAATTACTCAGGCAATAATGGTCATACAGAAAATTAAAGTAGAGTTTTGTAAACTGCAAAATATTCCCTATAAGAAGCTTAAATAGGATTTTGATGAAACTTTTTTTTTTCAAACTGATAATGTTGACCGAAGAAAAGGTAAAAAACTGCAAATTTAAGGATATTTGGACAACTTTGCAAATAATGCAGATACGAAAAATATTTTCTATAGCTTTTCAACCTCAATGTGCCCTGAAAAAATCCTGAAAGTTTCAAGGTGCTGCGATTTATTTTTCTTAGTGTCCGGAATGTTTGAAATTATCGTTTTTGCTGGAAATCAAGAAAACGGGCAATTTTTCATTTTGTATTCCATAACAAATTATTGCTAAAAACTCAAAAGTTTAAACTTTTTTATTGGCAATTATCCATATTTTTTTCACCTTGAAACCTTCAGGGTTTTTTCAGGATATATTGAGGTTGAAAAGCTATAGAAAAGATTTTTCGAATCTGCATTATTTGCAAAGTTATTGCAAGTTATCCAAATATCTTTAAATTTGCAGTTTTTTACCTTTTCTTCGGTAAACATTTTGAGTTTGAAAAAAAAATGTTTCATAATCCGATTTAAGCTCTTTGTAGGGAATGTTTTGCAATTTACAAAACTCTACTTTAATTTTCTGTACGACCATGTAATTAACTATCAAAGTCAAATGTGACTTTTCGCTTTGAACGACGATAACTTGAAAAATCACCGTATAGGTATATATCACCGTATATATCACCGTCACAGTTTTCTCTTTAAACGCGGAGCATTCGTCTAACACTTTTGTTCATAATTTCACCTGCGCGGACTTAATTTTTTTTTTGGACGAGGGAGTTTGAGGAGCATAAGCTTACTAACCTAACTAACCTAACCTAAAATCTTAGATAAATTCACACAATGAAACCAGGTGTATCTTCATGACACAGTGCAAATTTGGTAAAAACAAACTCTTTTAAATTGATTTTAATGCTCTTTAAAATAAAATACGAGGGCAAACAACAGAATGAATGTATATAAAAATAATCTTCGTTTTCGTTGAAGTTTTAAAAAGCACCCAGCGAAAACTGGAAAACTTCGATGCAAAACTATTGACTTGGCCACGACTATGTGACCCCCCCTGGGCCCTGATTCTGTATGACAACTACTCTTGACAAGACAAGGCAAGATACGTTATTGTCTTGCCTTGCCTTGTCACGAAATTCTTATGTCTATGCCCCAAGACAATTATCTATGGCACGATATGATTTCACATGGATTTCACAGAAACCACAGTATACTATTGTATTTATTTGACAATTCCACTGACAACATGTCATAGATAGAGAATAGGTTTTTAGCCTGTCGTAACAATTTAAGGAAATAATGTGGTTTGGGCATACAGAATCAGGGCCCTGGCGCCAAAGCTGGATCCGCCCTTGCATTGATGGACGTAATATGCCTTGCTATACCATAATTATGCAATAATATAAATTACGGTATACGTTAGTGACGTCATAAAATATATGTATTATAGCTGTGTGTGTGATCACTCGATTTTTATAGAAAATATAACGTAATATGTATCGCTATAATTTATTTTAATATATATATTATAGCTACGTATGTCAGACGGGCTTTAATCTAATATATAAAATTCTCGTGTCGCGGTGTTTGTTGCCACACTCCTCCGAAACGGCTGGACCGATTTTGATGAAATTTTGTGTGCTCATCGGGTAGGTCTGAGAATCGGCCAACATCTATTTTTTATACCCCTAAATGTTAAGGGAGGTCCACCCCAAAAATTTATTTTTTATTTTTTCGCAAAACAACGTCAGCTAGTATAATCTATAGATTTTACTAATCATTTTGTTTAAACATTTTTCCAGAACACAATGGTCTATGAATCCTTACACGAGAGGCGCGTACGCATACCGCAGTGTTGCCACTGAACAAAACGGTGGAAGCGCTGCAATACTCAGCGAGCCTTTGTACCATAGACAATTCCCCATAGTCTGTTTCGGAGGGGAGGCGACATCGCACCATAGCCACACCGACGTTCATGGCGCTGTCGAAGCTGGATTCAGGGAAGCAGACAGATTGATCGAGGCACTCAATAAATCAAACCAATAATTTTTTTTTTATAAATAATTATATTTTATTGGTCTCACATGTTTTTTTATTTCATTCAAATTCGTTCATTTCACTTATAATAAACTAGAAAGTCGTTTACAGCTTGATAATAAGACGCTTTTAAGGCTTGTAAGTTGTTATTTTTTAAAATCCTTTCTTAGCAGACTCTTACGTTATAACCTATGTCTTAATTAATAACATATTAATTAACAGACAAAAATATTAGGTTTTGAACTTATAGGATACTATTTTTAAGTAAGCTTTTACCTAGCCTTTTGCAAATTTTTAATGCCTTGAAAAATTATTTTATGTATTTTTGGTTTTTAAGTAATTCATTCATACACGCTTAAAATGATTTTTAGAAAAAATTTCTGCCATACATACCTCTTTCAACTCTCTATATTTATTTATTTTAGTATATTTATATTTACCTTGGTTACAACGTTTTTGGCAATTCAATAGTACCCACATTTTGACTAATAGAAGTTTTGACAACTTTCGATCTCAACACGTTGCCTTCTTCGTCAACATCGCACATTGTAATTTCGACCTCATTGACAATGGCCGTAGGTTCAGAATTGCTCGGTTCCTCGTCCCCTTTGAGTTTAATTTCGAAATGTTTCGGCGTAGTTTCGGTCGGTTCAGATTTTTGCACTAAATCAAATTCAAATTCGTTCGTAATGGAACCCTTCGGGCCGCTGTAACCGTCCACCACTTTCTTGGAAATCTCCAAAAGTTCAAACCTGGTTGTCATCAGACGATACATGCCGTCTTCGCATATTTGGTATCTGGAAATAATGAATAAAAGAATTAGTAACTAGTGGAGGTAGAGCACACTTGCACGGAACTAGGGACAATAGGGACATTCTATCAGGCCTCTTGTCATCATCACGTACGATACCATTTGGTACAAGAATCGAGGGTACTTTTAATTTTAATAATACAATTAAAAATAATTGGCAATTATTATTTATGAATAAAACCATTTTTTTTATGAATAGTATCTTCGATTATTATCTAACAGAGATAGGTCGCTTTTGTAATTTGCCGAGCACGGCACGGCACGGTAATACCGTGGGCGTCTCAAGTATTTTTGTGGCCGTCGACGCCGTGCCGTGGATGATAAATTAAAAGCGTCTGCATACCATTACATACATTTTGCTTTCCTATCTTATCGTGACGGTAAAAACGTGCCGTTCCGTGCCGTGCCGTGCTACGGCAAATTATAAAAGCGACCAACCAACCATTTAAGTACATCTAAGTGCAACCATAGATTTAGTATTGCTAAAATCTATGTCTATGTCATGTCTATGTACAACACTAGCTACACCATAAACATAGTATACAAGTATACTATGTCTATGAGCTACACCACATACACAGTACATATAAATAATGAAAAGATTTATAGTGTAGTCTGTATAGTTTGTGTACAGTCTCGATTTAACTGTCGTCGTAGTCGTAGTCGCATACCATACCAATACCACCAACGGGCCAACCAACGCGTAGCATTCCAGAGGTCATTGCGTGTTGTTGGTTTTATTCAACTCATATCACCTCTTACATGATGGTGAAGATTCTCTTCTCTTTGAATCTGGTAGCAGAGCGTGATTAAATGAAACATCCAAATTCTAATGTGCACATTATCCCATATAATATTTACTTTCTTATTTTCATTTCAAAAACACATACCTACATTATAAATAATATTTTAATAACTATAAAATATCACTAAACCCTCTAACAAAACTGACTAAATAATTTTCTATGACATCGAAAATTCTTTAAGACATTATTCTCAATTTAAACCCTAGTTCAAAATCATTTCTTTTTAAAATCAGCCAGTGATATTTAAAATTCAATTTCTCAACATCCCCTCTGAATTTTAAATATCTGGCTGACTATCCTAAACCATCTTTAAACACTAATCTAAATCCTTTTAATAACTCTCAATACTATAACATCTTCATCAATACAAAATATCTATTTCAAAATTACAAAATTCTACTCAACCTCTGTGAGTCAACAACACTACTCAAATCCATGAGCCTTCAAAGTACGAAATATCTATTTCAAAATTACAAAATTCTACTCAACCTCTGTGAGTCAACAACACTACTTAAATCCATGAGCCTTCAAAGTACAAAATATCTACTTCCACATTACAAAATTCTACTTCAACATTATAAAACCTCTACTTCCTCTCTATACTTCAATACTATAAAACTCCTACATACTTACTCACTTCAACATATAAAACTACATTACCCTATTCTCCCTATCACATCTCTTATTATATAAACATTAAAACCCACTTTAAACTAATTTTAACACCACACTCAAAATACGTGGGTAAGTACATGCTTTTCTTTTTCTTGCTTTTTCATATCCTTGCCAAACTATCAATAAAAACAATAAAAACTTCAATAACAAAAAAATTTCAATAAAAACAAATTTATTTAAATTTTGGCGCTACTGTTTGACTGACAGACGTGACCTTGTTTAACGTTAGTTCCATAAATTTTCTTATTTGTAGATGTCGCCACTGTCTTTGCAATTACACATTCTGATAAGTTTCGTCGGTATTAAAGTCATTAAAGACTCGCGCACAGCGATAATTGTGAATTTTGTATGATTTGGTAACAACTGAATATAAATTTGTGAAAACTAAGTAATAGGTATGTAAAATATGTCTTTACTTAATATTATGATTCTAGAAAATATGTTTAAAATTGAGGTTAATAATGAGAGGCACTCGAAAAAAATCCTTAAAGATATTTGAGGCCCCTTGAGAAGGTCACGGTCAAGGACAAACCGATCTAGCCCATCATTTATTTTAAACTAAATTAAATAAATATTTAGACGCCTTTGATATCTTCGACGGTAATAAATTAAATATTATGTGTAAAATAGTAAAATTAAAGCTGTGGTTAAGTAGGTATAAGAAAAGCAATAAATATAAATACATATTTCGATTCATTTGATAAAGCGCGTCTACTGTGGAAAAATTATTTTTACATCAAAATTAATTTCATGAAAAAAAGACACACTTTTTGGCGGGAAATTATTGATATTTAATTATGTTATGTATTATTCTTAGTAATTTGATTTCACCTTTTAGAGTTAAATTTCCAAGGCAACGTATCTTGACGTTAATATTAAAACCTGCTTCAATAATAATGATTGGACTGTGAAAATTGTGAATTGGGTAGTTCTTCGAAATTTAATTCTTCGACTGATTCATATGGCCAAAATTTAATTTCACTTTCAGCTCTTTAAGATATGTTCATTATGAAAACGGGTATACCAAAAACATATATTTGAATGAGGGACTTGTTTTTATAAAGCAGTTTTCAAGATATCGACGTTCAAATATTTTGTGCCCATATGAATCAGAATTTGTTACAAATGAATCAGAAACAGGAATAAAAATCAAAAACTTTATGTAGATAGACTCTGTATTCAGAAAATAATCATATTTTAAAAGTTAAATTAATATTTAAAATCATATGAAGTCAAAGTTAAGGAGGTACTTGTGTACATAATGAACATATCTTAAAGAGCTGAAAGTGAAATTAAATTTTGGCCATATGAATCAGTCGAAGAATTAAATTTCGAAGAACTACCCATTTCACAATTTTCACAGTCCAATCATTATTATTGAAGCAGGTTTTAATATTAAATTTTAGTGGCCTTATGTACGACATACAGAGTCCAAACGTTTTCTTTGATTAAAACAGATAACATTAAAATAAAAAGTGACGGAGATAAGATTGTAATATACAGATATGATTATCAAGTCAGTTTTGTGTTTGCCCTTTTTCCGCGAAATTGTTTCGATTTGTCTGGCCACAATTTGTTGTTTGACTTGTCTATGACTCGAGACTTAAGATCTTCGAGTATCATGATCATCTCTTAATTACTATGAAGCGTCCCCACAGGGGCGCGCGCGACAGCACAGAGTATAAGTTTCAAGCACAGCGTCCACGCCGGCCGCGTAGGCTGCGCGTCTACGTGACCCGAAAAATTGCTGGCTGGACTGCGTCGTCTTTTGCTAAATTTTATCATAGACCCCTCATACAGGAGTAAATCTTGCAAAATCCGTTTGTTTGCCGTCCCATAATAATGATTCAGAATTAACTTAATCTTCCTTTAATGATCAATTGTATTGAAATAATTTAAATAATTGAGTTTTTTGTATTGAAAAAAAAAAAAAAGATTAATTTTTCACTCTTCGTATTTCATTTATCGTGTAGAGATAAACTCACGATAAATACTGACAAAACTCAATCTCTAAACATCTACCTGTTAATTTGTATCGAAAATGAAACCACGAAATATTATATATGATCAAACGAACTTCTCAAGTGAAGTTCGATCAATATAATATGAGTGGTTTCATTTGAAGATACAAATCACCCACCCACCCCTATCCCAGTTTTGTAAAATACGGAAAGAGTGAAATTAAATCGTTACTTTAAAAGAATGAACTGTCATGGCGACGTACCTATAGGGAGGAGATCGAATACTAATTTTTAATCGAGATATAAATATTCGATACTAAATTAATAAATAAATATAAAATTCTTAAAGCGTGCGAGTGTTGCCTTGTAGGTCAAAGGACTACCTGTTAATTTGTATCTTCAAATGAAACCACTCATATTATATTGATCGAACTTCACTTGAGAAGTTCGTTTGATCATATATTATATTCTGATAAAGACAGACGACTTTGAATAGTATAGGAACATAATATTAGCTATTAGTTTGTGAACGATGTGTGGCCGTAATCGAGACCTTGTTTCTATTTATGCCTATATTTTATTTTTCTGAATTGTAACATAAATTGAATAAATATAATTTAAAGTTGTTAATTAAGTATACCTACCTACCTAATTAAAAATTAAGTTTTTCTACATAATTGGACATTATTAGTTCATTTAGCTTTTACTTAATTGACTTGTACCTACACTGGACCTTACGTCAAGAATGTTAAGTGTGCTAAGGTGGTGCTAAGCCAACGAGATATACTATATCGTTGACTGTAAATAGATATACTTACCTATAAAATAAATAAATAACATGATTATATCGTTTTGGGTGTCACCCACCCAGTTATAAAATTAACAATATTAAAAAAAACATACGCTTCATATTATGCAATTAAAAAAAAAAAAAACAATTTTATTGAAATTTTGGCGCTACTGTTTGACTGACAGACGTGACCTTGTTTAGCATTAGTTCCATAAATTGTCTTATTTGTAGATGTCGCCACTGTCTTTGTAAGTACACATACTGATAAGCACAGATGATAAGTTTCGTCGGTATTAAAGTCATTAAAGACTCGCGCACAGCGATAGCAGTAACAACTGAATATAAATTTGTGAAAACTAAGTAATAGGTATGTAAAATAGGTCTTTACTTAATATTATGATTCTAGAAAATATGTTTAAAATTGAGGTTAATAATGAGAGGCACTCGAAAAAAATCCTTAAAGATATTTGAGGCATCTAGAGAAGGTCACGGTCAAGGACAAACCGATCTAGCCCATCATATTTTATTTTAAACTAAATTAAATAAATATTTAGACGCCTTTGATATCTTCGACGGTAATAAATTAAATATTTTGTGTAAAATAGTAAAATTAAAGCTGTGATTAAGTAGGTATAAGAAAAGCAATAAATATAAATACATATTTCGATTCATTTGATAAGGCGCGTCTATACTGTGGAAAAATTACTTTTACGTCAAAATTAATTTCATGAAAAAGACACACTTTTTGGCGGGAAATTATTGATATTTAATTATTTTATGTATTATTCTTAGTAATTTGATTTCACCTTTTAGAGTTAAATTTCCAAGACAACGTAACTTGACGTTAATATTAAAACCTGCTTCAATAATAATTATTGGACTGTGAAATGCAAAAAGACGTTCAAATTCGACGCGCCAATTTTTAAAAATTAGCGTATTGAAACAAAAACAAACGCTTCAGCTTGTATTTTATATTATACTTATAATAAAGCCCGTCGCACACGTAGCTATAATTATATATTAATATAAATTATAGCAAGGCATATTAGGATATAATTATTTTCTATACAAATATTGGAGTCACCACGCACGCAGCTATAATATATATTTCTATGACGTCACCAACGTATACCGTAATATATTATAGCACAGTATATTATAGCTACGTGTGTGACGGGCTTGAGACAAGCGATGTAGCTACGCTACTGTTTGTACCATTAATTCTACTTAATTAAAATTAATGAAATCTGTATTTTCCAGTCAGATAATGGACGTAATAGTCATAGGATGCGGTGCTTCGGGCATCGCCGCACTGAGGAAACTGCACGACGCTGGACTTAAGGTCGTGGCTCTTGAAGCAGCCAACAGAATTGGTGGAAGAATATTGTCTGTTGACTTTGGCGCTGGTACTATCGATTTGGGAGCCGCTTGGTAATCATTTAACATTTTATTTCATCATTATAGGTATTTAACATAACTTTTTTCTTTGTAAACCTATTGGAATTGAAACAAACACAAAATATTATGGAAAACTTTACTGCAATCTGCAATTCATAAGTGAAAACCGCATTCAAATCTGTTAACCAATTTTAAGGGCGCTCCACTGGCTACATTAATTTTCACATTACAATATTAAAAACCAATATTTTTATTACTAAGCAAGATTCTATCCTACTATCCTACTAGTCCTACTATCCTACTATCCTTCCTACTATATATATATATATAAACTATAAAGCCGTTTAATATTATAAATGCAAAAGTTTGTGTGGATGTATGGATGTTTGTAACTCTTTCACGCAAAAACTACTGAACCGATCATCATGAAATTTTGCATACACGTTGTCTTGGACACAGAAAGGACATAGGGTACCTTTCATCCAGAAAAAAGTACTGCTCCCGAGGGGTTATCTAAAATTAAGGAAACTAACTCCTGGCTAAGTATAATAGCAATAACGATGTCAGGCGATATATTGCTTTTTCAACGCGGACGAAGTCGCGAGTACCAGCTAGTTTTGTTTATAAAAAGAGAACCTACAATTTGAAGAGGGAGGGGGGGGGGGGGCACCAGTTACCATACAAACTATAATAAGTAGATACATATCATAATACAATTATTTTAAACTTAGGTGTCACGGAGAGAAAAACAATAAAGTATTTGAAATAGCAAATCCTCTCGGCCTTCTTGAATATCCAGAGCCCGATAACAAATACTTCCTTCTTTCAAATGGAGAAGCGCTTCCAAATGATACTGGCGAGGCTATAGTCAATGCCCTCAACGAACAAGTCGGAAAAGCCAACAAAAATAACGCTAAATCTATTTCCGAGTGTGTTCAAGACGCGTAAGTACCATTTTTTTAATTCCACACCTCTGGAAGGTATTACCATAAATATACCATACTTACAGTAAACAATATTTTGTCTATGGTGTTACCAAAGATAAAATATTACTTGTTAACTGACCGATTACTGTAATAAAACCCGTAAACCGTAACCCGTAAGTCCTTACTTATTGGCCGGTTTCTAGAATATAATACATGTATAAGTAAATTACTCAGTGTTTCATAATACAATTTAGCATTTATATCCTTAAGGCTTTAGAGCTAGGATATAACATTTCGAAAAAAATAACATTGAAAAGAAAGGACAAGCCTTATTAAACTAACGTTTTATCCGTAGATACTACCTTATTTAACGTTTTATCCGTAGATAATACTTATGCGAAAGTTGGTATGGACGTATGGATGTTTGTAACACTTTCACGCAAAAACTATTGAAACGATCACCATGAAAATTTGCATACACGTTGTCTGGGACACCAGAAAGGACATAGCGTACCTTTCACCCAGAACGCAGACGAAGTCGCGGGCACCAGCAGCTTAGTGTCTCATAAATTTCAGAATCAAAACAAATCCAGTTCTCCGAAAAGATGAAAAGTTGGCGAACTACTTCGTGGAATGGTACAAGAGGAACAATCAAGTCGGAGGACAGACTGACCAACGCTATGGAAAGTCACTGAAAGGGCTCGAGGAGTTTTGGAACTACGATGAAGGGTTAATGTTGAATTGGAAAGGGAGGGGATATAAAACCATATTGGACGTATTACTGGTACGTTAAAGAAAAGTATAAACCATTGATGCCAGAACCCATTACCCTATCTCTAATCTTATCTTATCTCTTGTCTTATCCTTATCTCTTATATTTAATCCTTTTATGGTCGGCAACGCACTTGCAGCATGTTACTGGCGACGGTAGTCATTTACCATCAAGTGGACCGTCAGCCTGTCTGTGATCAAAAAAATGCTTATCAAATTACATTTAATCAAAAACTAATCACAATATCACATCTCAATGAGCAGCCAAATCGTCGAACGGTATACTTCGAAACTAGGCACATCACGAACTGCCGGATTATATGATCGGCCGCCGACATATAAAATGAATAGGGCAATTTCGTAATTAAATGCTTTCCTATGGAGTCTGTATAATCGCCAAAATAATTTTTAATATACCTAACTTGTTTTCAGAATAAATATCCTGACCCTTCAAAGGCGATTCCAGTGGAAATACTGCTGAACAAGGAAGTGGAAAGCATCAAATGGATGAAGAGTCAATCATCGCCAAGCCAAGTGAACCCGCTCGTGCAGGTCACTTGCAAAGATGGCAGCTTGTATGCCGCTAAAAGTGTTATTGTCACTTTATCAGTTGGAGTGCTCAAGGAAAGGTAGGGGAACACGGGGTAATCGGGGCCACTGGGTAATGAGAGCCAATCTCATTACTCTCAAGTTAGTTCCGGTTTTGTTTCTTATAGTACCTAGGTATAAAGGGACGCGGAGGAATAAGTGAAACCCATTGCATCGCTTACTATTACTAAGTTGACTTTTAGTTAAATAATTTGGTGGGTAAATCGACAGCAAGTAGGTTTTTGAGGCAAACAAGGACGACATAACATACAAGGACAAATTTTGAGTATTATTTTATTATGAGAATTTTAACTTTTAACCTGTAATTTGATAATAAAAAATTGTTTAAAAGTGTTACTTTATGTAAATGATCAACTATATTTTAAGAATAATATGAAAATTTAAGACGGAGTGTTTGGGCCCCAAATTCGACTCCTATTACCTACCCCAAACTTTGGAGTAATAGAAGTCGAATGGCTCTTATTGGCCCATTTCATTAATTTTTTAATTACTTGTTTCAAATGCCTTGAAAACTAGATCTTCCCTCAAGAGAATTAATGATGGTAGGTAACATTTCTCTGCATCGAACAGCCAAAAGTTTAACGGATTCTAACTAATCGCCTATATCGTGTGACTAATAAGTATTTATTTTGATTTACAGACACAGCACAATTTTCAACCCTCCACTGCCTATTGAAAAAGTGAACACTATAAACAATCTAGGATATTGTGTTTTGGCGAAAATTTACGTTGAATTCGAGAAGCCTTGGTGGCCAAAAACACCCGCAAACTTCACCATCCTATGGCGTGATGAGGATAAGTCGAAGTTCTCGCAGAAAGACCATTGGATAACCGAAATTTATGGCTTGATCACTGTGGAACACCAACCGAACGTCCTCCTGTTTTGGCTGTACGGACTCGGAGCTGAAGAAATGGAAAAAGTGAGCGAATCCGGGGTGAAAGCTGGTATAGAGACACTATTGAAGACCGCTTTCCACAAGTTCAACGTCACTCCTATCAAATCTATTATAAGGTAAATTATCTTGCTAAACAAAATGGTTTTAAAACACTTTTAAAATAAATTCAGACATAAATCAAAAGGAGAATACAATAGCACTTTGATTTTTCTTATAAAATACTAGCTGTTGCACGCGACTTCGCCCGTTTAACTTTTTAAAATATTGGCTATATTTTACTCGCTGATAATGTAGCTTTCCATAGGCGAAACAATTTTTAAAATTTTTGAGTTTATTCATTACAAACATACAATAATATTCTCTCTTTATATAAGTAAAGGCCCGTCACAAACGTAGCTATTGTATATATATTAATATACCGTGCTATACCTAATCACTACATAGTATAAAACAAAGTCGCTTTTTCTGTCCCTATGTCCCTTTGTATGCTTTGATCTTTAAAACTACGCAACGGATTTTAATGCGGTTTTCACTAATGGGTAGAGTGGTTCTCGAGGAAGGTTTAAGTACATAATTTACTAAGTTACTCGGGCGAAGTCGCGGGCAGCAGCTTTAATTTTATTAACACGTAACGTAATTAGTGATTACTAACATGTAGTGCCATCTGTTAACAGACTTTTTCCATTATTCGAAGTGAGATTAGATGAATTAGAGTACTACATTGCTTCAAACAGAATTCCCTAGATGGCGTTGTAAATTTTGCATACACGTTGTCTGGGACTCCAAAAAGGACATAGGGTACCTTTCATCCAGAACGCGGACGAAGTCGCGGGCACCAGCTAGTATATATTATAGCAAGCTACCACACATGGAGAAGATGTTCATTGATGGACGTAATATGCCTTGCTATACCATAATTATGCAATAATATAAATTACGGTATACGTTAGTGACGTCATAAAATATATGTATTATAGCTCTTTTATAGAAAATATAACGTAATATGTATCGCTATAATTTATTTTAATATATATATTATAGCTACGTATGTCAGACGGGCTTTAATCTAATATATAAAATTCTCGTGTCGCGGTGTTTGTTGCCATACTCCTCCGAAACGGCTGGACCGATTTTGATGAAATTTTGTGTGCTCATCGGGTAGGTCTGAGAATCGGCCAACATCTATTTTTTATACCCCTAAATGTTAAGGGAGGTCCACCCCAAAAAATTATTTTTTATTTTTTCGCAAAACAACGTCAGCTAGTATAATCTATAGATTTTACTAATCATTTTGTTTAAACATTTTTCCAGAACACAATGGTCTATGAATCCTTACACGAGAGGCGCGTACGCATACCGCAGTGTTGCCACTGAACAAAACGGTGGAAGCGCTGCAATACTCAGCGAGCCTTTGTACCATAGACAATTCCCCATAGTCTGTTTCGGAGGGGAGGCGACATCGCACCATAGCCACACTGACGTTCATGGCGCTGTCGAAGCTGGATTCAGGGAAGCAGACAGATTGATCGAGGCACTCAATAAATCAAACCAATAATTTTTTTTTTATAAATAATTATATTTTATTGGCCTCACATGTTTTTTTATTTCATTCAAATTCGTTCATTTCACTTATAATAAACTAGAAAGTCGTTTACAGCTTGATAATAAGACGCTTTTAAGGCTTGTAAGTTGTTATTTTTTAAAATCCTTTCTTAGCAGACTCTTACGTTATAACCTATGTCTTAATTAATAACATATTAATTAACAGACAAAAATATTAGGTTTTGAACTTATAGGATACTATTTTTAAGTAAGCTTTTACCTAGCCTTTTGCAAATTTTTAATGCCTTGAAAAATTATTTTATGTATTTTTGGTTTTTAAGTAATTCATTCATACACGCTTAAAATGATTTTTAGAAAAAATTTCTGCCATACATACCTCTTTCAACTTTCTATATTTATTTATTTTAGTACATTCATATTTACCTTGGTTACAACTATAAAGGAACGAGGTGAGCGTTCCGATCTCAATAAAACAATTCCAATAGATTTAGGCAAAAATACATACATTTATTAATCGATATCATTTTATCGTTTTACATCGGAGAAAATAACCACCAGTACAACCTCTTGGAGAAAATAATACTCCAAGAGGTAAATTACCGATTAGTTGATTAAAATAATACATAAACTTTGTAATATTATATAACAGAAAAATACAACCTGGTTTTCCTTATAGTCAACAATACATTTGATACTTTTAGACTTCGCTTTACTATTAACATTTTCACAAATTGTACGTCTTCACGGTGATAATAAATATAAAAGACAAGACTTGTGCGCCGCGGCCATGCCGCGGCTTGCAACCTTTTTTTCTTAAAATATATCCTCTCCCCGCTAATAGATCTACCCGTAAGCACAGTGTACATTCCGTTGAGTTGCCCTTTATCAAAATATATATCTGTCAAACCTACATTAATAATACTGTATCCTAACAGCTCGGCCATCCTGCTGTGACGAGTCCCTTCGTCTCTTATATTCGAAGAGGCAGAAAAAAAATATATATAACAATGATAATAATGACAATACATCTATGCTGCATCAAACGAATAATATAAATAAATTATAAATAAATTAACCATGAAGTACTTAACATTATTCTTATAATAAGAAGACTATAGAAGATTCAATATAAAGATAAACTAACTGTAATCAAATCAAACGCACGTCACTCAGTTCATGCAGTGTTACTAAACATTTTTTTTTTTTTTTTTTTTTTAAAAGTCGTATGTGTATTTAAATTGTGCCGATCATAAGCATATGTTGTATAGATATTAATTAATGAAAACTATATTAATATATATCTGCAACACATATATTATTTTTAATGCATTATCTAAATATTAAGTAATAAATTTAAATTAACACCCTTCATAATTTTATCATTATAAATTAAAACTTAAACAAAGTTTTAACAAACAAATTAACCTAAACAGTCAACAACAAATGTAAAACAATTAAATTTAAAACCATTAAAACCAATAAGAACAAATAACTGGAACTCGAAACAAACATAATACATCAAGAAAAATTTTTGTTTAACAATAGTTAGCATTTCTTAAGAAGGCAATAATAATTTACACATCTATTTATTTATTCTGACATACAAGTTTAGTGTTAATAATCTGTGCCGCCTACTGAGCACAATTATACCATAGTAATAATCAGAATAAAAAAAAAACGACTAATCAGAAATCAATCACATCTTGCAACCAACTTAGTTTTATGACAGGCTTTACCATTAGGCAATAAATTATACATTATTAATACAGTCTGTACAATCAACGTAATAATCGTAACGTAATATATTTATTATTAGTTATAGATTTAATATTTCAAATCAAGATATGTAACTACAATATGTGCAATCCGTTACAATATGGTATCTTTTTATTTATTTACTAGCTGGTGCCCGCGACTTCGTCCGCGTTCTGGATGAAAGGTACCCTATGTCCTTTTTGGAGTCCCAGACAACGTGTATGCAAAATTTACAACGCCATCTAGGGAATTCTGTTTGAAGCAATGTAGTACTCTAATTCATCTAATCTCACTTCGAATAATGGAAAAAGTCTGTTAACAGATGGCACTACATGTTAGTTATAGTTTATAAAATTACGTGTTAATAAAATTAAAGCTGCTGCCCGCGACTTCGCCCGCGTAACTTAGTAAATTATGTACTTAAACCTTCCTCGAGAACCACTCTACCCATTAGTGAAAACCGCATTAAAATCCGTTGCGTAGTTTTAAAGATCTAAGCATACAAAGGGACATAGGGACAGAAAAAGCGACTTTGTTTTATACTATGTAGTGAAGGTACACCAACAGAAGACACAACAATACACTACAATAAAACAATTTTTACATTCGGTCATGATCTGAAGTAAGTTCCAATAACAGGCATACACAACATTTAACATCTTAATCGACCTTTGACATTACAGAATATTCTTATACTAAGTTCCAAAATCTTCACCACTAATTCACAAACATATGATGATGATATATAAGATATTATAAATTGTTATACTATACAATACACGCATCCACACATACACATGTACAATATGCATATTATAAACATATACACATATACGCACAGGTACAAAATTACACATGACAAATTAGGCGACATGTAGCCAACATGTTTCCATATTTTGAGGTGAAAACCTCTTTAGGCGCGATGGGCATCCCTGAGATGGGACAAAGTCATTGTACCCGCGACATACATGTCATGTAATGTAATGTAAGCATTAATGTAGCTGATATCAATTCAAAACAATTTAAAAAAAGAACAATAAGCAGACAACTCCATATGAAAGTAAACTTACTAAATATGATAACAAGGATCAATATGGTAACACCTCTGACCAATAATCTAGTTTTATATCAACATCAAACCCCTTTGATGGTCTGTCATTATGATGTTCATGTTAAACAATTATGTTCTATTCAATTGTCATTGTGTGTCGGTGCTATACACCTTCTTATGTATTTCTTGAAATCAACAATAATCATATTTACCTAATTCGATAATGCCAAAAAAAATATATTTAAATATCATACAATTATTTTTGTGAAGCTACGTTTTCACCCCTGACGCGCAGAGTCCTACGACTGACATGATTTTTTCGAAGAAGTATCTTCTATAACAAATCTTTGTAATGCGGTACACGGGCCATGAAACTTTGCTGCAAGTTCCAATTTACCATCACTAGTTACTTCTCTCGTGACGCTTACTAGATCTCCTACCGAATATCTGTGACCGTAATAACGGTGTTTGACATCAAATCTCTGCTTTGCTGATTGCTTACCCGTTTACTTACCACTGATCTAACTTAACGTAAGTCTTCAGTTGACTTACATATGTGATATAGATATTAGACCTGTCGATAGTCTTAACATTCACGTCACTCAATATGTTTTCCAAATCAATAAAACCCAACAAAAATTTCGCCGGGCTTTTGCCCGTTGTAACTCGCTCTTAGTGTAGAGACTGCGTTCAAAATATGCTTGATAATAAATAATAAACATCTTCACACATTCCACATTGTACCATCTAGCTCCACACCAGGCAACCAATGCTTGCATTATGGATACCAGACAGTTGATAGTTGATATACAACATAGATTCCATATTTTTTTTTTTTTTGTAAATACGTATATACATATTATGAATACAAAACATCCATGACTCAGGTACAAAGGTAAACTGTTGCTCTCTCTCTCTCTCTAAGTGCCTCTTCAGTCCTGAAGGTCAGCCGTCAACCTCCTGAACCGGTCCCTATCAAGAGCCAACTGGAACAGCTGCTCGACCGAGCCAATTCCAGTCCACTCTCTGATATTCCTGAGCCACGACTTTCTTCTTCGCCCAGCGCGTCTCTTTCCTTCCACCTTACCCATCATAATCAATCGGAGCAGACATCTATCGTGCCTAAGCACGTGGCCAAGATATTCAATCTTGCGCCTTTTGATGGTTTTTATCATTTTTCGAGGCATTTTGCCGCGTTGGAGAACGGTTTCATTTCTGATCTTATGTGTCCAGCTAATACGAAGCATACGGCGGTAGCACCACATTTCAAATGCCCGTAGGCGTCCTATGGTGTCCTCCTTGAGGGTCCATGTTTCGCAGCCGTACGTTATTATAGGCCAGATGTAACATAGCAGCAACCTTACACGTTGCTACATAACATAAACATTAGCCCTTAGAGGGTTTGAATCCGCGACCGTTTGGTTAACAGCTAGGGTAACTAGCATTCGACATAATTCATAATTCTACAATAGCGTCTGTAGTTTTAAAGGTGCCTATACGAAATCCATCAAAAACCAACGTCTCGCGGTTCATTCATTGGGCAATCTGTCACGAAAACAATTTTCAATCTATATAGGTATAAATCTGTTATGATAATTCATCGACTGTTCCCGAAACTTCAAGCATAGACCTGTTCGCATCTTCCGTCTCGCTCGCACACATCTCCACTCTTCACGATAGGTAGATAGTGACTATGCCTCTCTTTGTTAGTGTCAGGCCAAACTGTTCCTTACAATTACGACATAAGGTTCATATTCCACTAACAGCGATAGCATTCCAGAACTTTAGCGCAAATATGTTTACATCTTTTAAGCTTCTAGTAGTTTCCAAAAACACCGAGGCCGACTGCGCGGATATAAATACGGGTGCGACCGCTCGGGAGACACAGTTCTGCGGTAACTAGCGATACGATCACGACACTTTGGAGCTTTTGCGAAGACATCTGCGACAGTGCATTAGTGACACGTTGAGCGAATTAGTGACGACTTTTGGCAAGTTTTACGGTTCAACTGAAGAAACTCTGTAATTTCGGGAGTTAACTTGGTCTGCGAGAATAAATCGTGTTCTACCCCCTAAACGGCATTTTTGTACTCACCCCAATGGTTTTTTCGTGTCAAATAACAAGTAAAAAGACAAGAAATTATCGCATTAAACAATACGAATAAGTTCTAAATAAGTTACTCACTGAGTCAACTCTTTTTGATATGCTTAATGTACAAATCTCTTTTCCAAAACAGGTCAGTGACCCTGGCGACGTCATATTTGTTCACGTTGTTGTTCAATCTAGGTTTGTTCGAAATGGGCTTTCCCATTCAAATTAAATGGAAAATCTGGGATGTTCATACACCTGGGTCTTGGAACTGGGCTGCTTGTACCCAACGCATGCTGCACGATCGTCAGTGCCATCTATACCAATATTACAAGGCCGAAGTGTTCGTTTGTTTACTTGTTTGCTTGTACACACCAATCTCAGGAACTACTGGTTCGAACCGAAAAAAAAAACATCCCCCCTGCGCTGGACAGACCATTCATCGAGGAAGGCTTCAGGCCATATAACATCACGTTGCGACTAATAGGAGCGAAGAAACAGTCGAAAATTATTCATCTTTGAGGGCTTCCGTTGCGTGCGCTGCGAAAACCGTTTGAGATACAATGATATTAATATATAAAACGAGGTAGATATGGGACTAGTGCCCTGGAACGGAGGCGTTCAAATTAAGACAATTGTTGTAATTTGATTTAGTCGCTTAATAACAGCGAGTGAAAGAACACGTGTGCTGCTCTGTGTTGACTCTGTGTCATAATTATTAAAAGACAGTCTAAAATGCCGAGTTGTGTATTCCGAAAGTGTAAAAACTATGGTTCCAAAGTAAGAAAGGATAAAGGAGTTACATACCACACGTAAGTACATAAAAATCACATAAATTTTATACAAAATTGGGCGATCCAGTGCAATAGGGACAGATACCGTGCGTCATAGATTAACAGTCAGAAGCGAAACCGTAGGCACAATTTACCGCGCTCTGTAACTATAAACTGGTGATGGGCGATTTCATTTCGAATTATATGAAATACTATGCCATTATATAAATATTATATTATATTAGAATTACAAATAATATAATATTCTATATATATTATATTGTAATATAATATAATATTCTATATATACCTACTATAAAAACTTCATTAAAATTCCAATAATAAAAAAATTAAAAAAATTGGCAAATAAGTTGTTTTATTTAATGCCACCCCAATTATGTTGTTTATAGAGTCTGTGCGGAAAGAGAAAGGACGCGGCGTATAAGGGAACTACCATAATGACTTTATTATTTTTATTATATAAATAATTTTACCAATAAGTTTTAGAATAGTAAAAAATTTAACTAATTTATAAAAGTATCAAGATGTTTACAGTCGAACTATAATAACGTAACAGAGTTTTCAAAATAAGAAATACGCAGTGGCGCCCTCAATTATTACGTCCATTCTCTTTCCGCACAGACTCTAATATCAATGATGTGACGCTTCTGTTTGCATCGCTCAGCTTTGTTTGGCTAGCGTACTTCAAACGCAACTCTTTACAGACAGCTATCTCTTTCCGTATCATACGTTCTGTATCATCTGTCACGCTTACTAATATATCTCACGTAGGTAATAAGTATATAGGAGTATACAGATAAGTAGGTATGTACAAAGCGGAACATTTTTTAAAGACGTGCTATATGGAGATGGGTTATCTTTACTTAAAAAATCATAGTTGAGATACCCAAATGATTCCCAAAATAACTATTCCACGCGGACGAAGTCGTGCGCACCAGCTAGTAAAATATAAGATTGCCCGTTTTCCACCCTCTCAGTTTTTTTTTTTTTCTTGTAATACTTAGTAAATTTCTATCAAATCACCGTATCGAGGACTGGCATTCGAGAAAGAAGTTGGGCATAGTCTTCACGGCTGTCGATAAGCATTTCACCAGCAAAATGATGGATGGACGCCTAGGGCAACAATGTCGGGACTCCCTGCTATAATCAGGACCCTGCCTCGACAATGCTCCCCGTTTCCAGTTATGTAAGCATATCATCGGCAAGACAATGGAACGACGCCTAGAGCAACAATATCGGGACTCCCTGCTATAATCAGGACCCTTCCTCGATAATGCTCCGTCCCAGTATTGGGAAGATCACGGTTAGACCTCAACAGGCTTTCACCATGACCCGTTTCATTGTTTCGATGAACCATGCTTCGTATGTCATGATCAGGAGCGTGCGTTCCATACATGCAAATAAGCTCTGCATACCCTGGAGTCCCACACATACATGCCCCTAAATGATAACTATAATTCGTTAAAAATCATTTCAAGCGTCAAAGCGTTTTGTCGCTATTTTTTTTTTATGTAATTTATTTTGTTTTGATTGATTTTCTTCGTGTTTGACAGTACTTAATTAATTAATTATTTCGTTAATTTACTATAAAACATGGAAAATAACATTGAAGTAATATGTACTAACGTATGAAAATAAGTGGGTTTAAATAAATAAAAACCGCTTTTACGTAGTAATATCAGCTCATTGTTTTCGACGTTATCTTTTGTGGATAAAGTTAAATTGATTGCGAATGGAAGATGTGTACTCGAATTGAATTTAACCCAAAAAAAAAATTTACTTGTAAAAAAAAATCAGTTGACCCTTGATGTAAGATACTTTTTCAATTTTAATTAATTTGCGCAAAAAAAAAATAAACTTAACATTAAAGGCCACCTTGGATACTTATCACATAAGTGATTTCAATCCCTTATTTAGATATTCATGATGGCCCAAACAAATATCAGCGAATTAATACTCTAAGAGCGAAGCCCAATGTCGCCGCCGGTCGCCGTGCGGTAAGTAGGAGGCAGTTAGATACCACCGCAGGTACCCTACTGGCGGTAGGGCATCTAAACAATGCTGAAGTTGATAAGTGTTAGCCGTGCATACCCTGTCTGAAATCTCTGTGCACGCCACTGGTCATGATATTATGTTGTTGGCGCTCACCATGGAAGTGAGACCCGTCTGCGCCGCCGTAGTCGTCAGCAAAGCGAAGCACGCTCCGTCGCATCAACCACCGGCAGTCTATCGTCATTTCCTTCGGATACCATAGCACTGAAACGTTAACGAAGGTATTATGGGCTAAAAGTATGTTAAGCAGAAAATTTCGAAGAGAAAAACAAAACGGTGAGCGAAGTCAGCTGTTCCATATACTCGTACACGTCAGAGAATGTATTACATATCATTCATTACTTTTTTTAATCTTATATTGCCAAAACGGTAAAACTAATTAATTAAATCAAATATTATTATATTTATTATATTATAAAGTTTATAATATACACAAATATTAAATCCAATTTCTTGCGCGGAATGCATATTGTTCAATTAATTCTTCAACCATATTAAGTAATATCCAATGTACTTAAATTCAACTAGCCCGTAAGGCACATAGTCTAACTGTACATACCTATGTGATAAAAAAAAAAAAAACCACTATGTACTTACATTTTATTCACTTATACGAGTATGCAGGTAGTTTCCGCTTAAAATAATTTTACTTTCAAAAATAATTTATATAGGTACACTACTTAACCTTACCGAAATCGTAACTACCTACACAATCATTTTTTTTTTAAAAAGAATTATTTGTCGTGTTTTATAAGAGAATAATTAAGTTCTCACATTCACACACTTATAAAACCACCCTGGACGGCAGCTGTATCCCTCAGAGGTCAACGGAATAGCGTACTGGTGGTTATCGCTATTACTTATGTTTAATTATGGATATCAATTGTTAAATGAAAACGTAAATTAGTGTAACGTTTTAACAATTAATCATTAGTGAGATTGTTTCCTGAATCAGGTCAGCCAAACGAAAGAAAGTTCAAAAATTATTTAAAAAAAAAAAAAAAATATATATATATTAATAATACTACCATATTTTAACATTTTTACACCCGTGGGCAGGGATAAACGAGCAGATTTATGCTACGATAAGATTGCTCGTCTATCCCACTTCTGAGATATAAAGGAACGAGGTGAGCGTTCCGATCTCAATAAAACAATTCCAATAGATTTAGGCAAAAATACATACATTTATTAATCGATATCATTTTATCGTTTTACATCGGAGAAAATAACCACCAGTACAACCTCTCGGAGAAAATAATACTCCAAGAGGTAAATTACCGATTAGTTGATTAAAATAATACATAAACTTTGTAATATTATATAACAGAAAAATACAACCTGGTTTTCCTTATAGTCAACAATACATTTGATACTTTTAGACTTCGCTTTACTATTAACATTTTCACAAATTGTACGTCTTCACGGTGATAATAAATATAAAAGACAAGACTTGTGCGCCGCGGCCATGCCGCGGCTTCCAACCTTTTTTTCTTAAAATATATCCTCTCCCCGCTAATAGATCTACCCGTAAGCACAGTGTACATTCCGTTGAGTTGCCCTTTATCAAAATATATATCTGTCAAACCTACATTAATAATACTGTATCCTAACACAACGTTTTTGGCAATTCAATAGTACCCACATTTTGACTAATAGAAGTTTTGACAACTTTCGATCTCAACACGTTGCCTTCTTCGTCAACATCGCACATTGAAATTTCGACCTCATTGACAATGGCCGTAGGTTCAGAATTGCTCGGTTCCTCGTCCCCTTTGAGTTTAATTCGGTTCAGATTTTTGCACTAAATAAAATTCAAATTCGTTCGTAATGGAACCCTTCGGGCCGCTGTAACCGTCCACCACTTTCTTGGAAATCTCCAAAAGTTCAAACCTGGTTGTCATCAGACGATTGTTAGGACACAGTATTATTAATGTAGGTTTGACAGATATATATTGTCATAAAGGGCAACTCAACTGAATGTACACTGTGCTTACGGGTAGATCTATTAGTGGGAGAGGTAATATTTAAGAAAAAGAGGTTGCAAGCCGCGGCATGGCCGCGGCGCACAAGTCTTGTCTTTTATTTTTATTATCACCGTGAAGACGTACAATTTGTGAAAATGTTAATAGTAAAGCGAAGTCTAAAAGTATCAAATGTATTGTTGACTATAAGGAAAACCAGGTTGTATCTTTCTGTTATATAATATTACAAAGTTTATGTATTTTATATATTTTAATCAATTAATCGGTAATTTACCTCTTGGAGTATGATTTTCTCCAAGAGGTTGTACTGGTGGTTATTTTCTCCGATGTAAAACGATAAAATGATATCGATTAATAAATGTATGTATTTTTGCCTAAATCTATTGGAATTGTTTTATTGAAGTCGGAACGCTCACCCCGTTCCTTTATATCTCAGAAGTGGGATAGACGAGCAATCTTATCGTAGCATAAATCTGCTCGTTTATCCCTGCCCACGGGTGTAAAAATGTTAAAATATGGTAGTATTATTAATATTTTTTTTTTTTAAATAATTTTTGAACTTTCTTTCGTTTGGCTGACCTGATTCAGGAAACAATCTCACTAATGATTAATTGTTAAAACGTTACACTAATTTACGTTTTCATTTAACAATTGATATCCATAATTAAATATAAGTAATAGCGATAACCACCAGTACGCTATTCCATTGACCTCTGAGGGATACAGCTGCCGTCCAGGGTGGTTTTATAAGTGTGTGAATGCGAGAACTTAATTATTCTCTTATAAAACACGACAAGTGATTCTTTTAAAAAAAAATGATTGTGTAGGTAGTTACGATTTCGGTAAGGTTAAGTAGTGTACCTATATAAATTATTTTTGAAAGTAAAATTATTTTAATCGGGAACTACCTGCATACTCGTATAAGTGAATAAAATGTAAGTACATAATGGTTTTTTTTTTTATCACATAGGTATGTACAGTTAGACTCTGTGCCTTACGGGCTAGTTAAATTAAGTACTTTATTTAGTTAATTGAAGTTGAATTTAAGTATATTGGATATTACTTAATATGGTTGAAGAATTAATTGAACAATATGCATTCCGTGCAAGAAATTGGATTTAATATTTGTGTATATTATAAACTTTATAATATAATTAATATAATAATATTTGATTTAATTAATTAGTTTTCCCGTTTTGGCGATATAAGATTTAAAAAAAAAGTAATGAATGATATGTAATACATTCTCTGACGTGTACGAGTATATGGAACAGCTGACTTCGCTCACAGTTTTGTTTTTTCTTCGAAATTTTCTGCTTACTCTTAACCCATAATACCTTCGTTAACGTTTCAGTGCTATGGTATCCGAAGGAAATGACGATAGACTGCCGGTGGTTGATGCGACGGAGCGTGCTTCGCTTTGCTGACGACTACGGCGGCGCAGACGGATCTCACTTCCATGTGCTATGGTATCCGAAGGAAATGACGATAGACTGCCGGTGGTTGATGCGACGGAGCGTGCTTCGCTTTGCTGACGACTACGGCGGCGCAGACGGGTCTCACTTCCATGGTGAGCGCCAACAACATAATATCATGACATACGAAGCATGGTTTATCGAAACAAGGTAACGGGTCATGGTGAAAGCCTGTTGAGGTCTAATCGTGATCTTCCCAATACTGGGACGGGGAGCATTGTCGAGGCAGGGTCCTGGTTATAGCAGGGAGTCCCGACATTGTTGCTCTAGGCGTCCATCCATTATTTTGCTGATGAAATGCTTACGGAACTGGTAACGGAGCGTTGTCGAGGCGGGGTCCTGATTATAGCAGGGTCTCCCGACATTGTTGCTCTAGGCGTCCATCCATTATTTTGCTGATGAAATGCTTACAGAACTGGTAACGGAGCATTGTCGAGGAGGGGTCCTGATTATAGCAGGGTCTCCCGACATTGTTGCTCTAGGCGTCTTTCCATTGTATTGCCGGTGAAATGCTTATCGACAGCCGTGAAGACTATGCCCAACTTCTTTCACGAATGCCAGTCCTCGATACGGTGATTTGATAGAAATTTACTAAGTATTACAAGAAAAAAACTGAGAGGATGGAAAACGGGCAATCTTATATTTTACTAGCTGGTGCTCGCGACTTCGTCCGCGGTTCGATATATAACACGCCAATTTAAATCCAAAACATGGGCAATAGAAGACTCCACTGGTGCTGTCGTAACAGAAATAAAAGACATCGTGGCTGTTTGGAAGCACTACTGCGAATCTCTATTCTCCGATAATAATTGCACATTCAGCGATGCATGCACTCTGAACTGTGGGACTGATCGAGAGCCATCTATCCTGCGCGATGAAGTGAGAGCTGCAATCCGACATTTGAAGCGAAATAAAGCTGTAGGAATGGATGACCTACCAATAGAGGTATTTAAAGCCATGGGAGAATTTGGCGTTGATGTTCTGTATACCATCTGTTGCAAAATTTGGGAGAGTGGTGAGTGGCCGGATGACTGGTCACGTTCTCTATTCATACCTTTGCATAAAAAGGGATCAACGAAAAAATGCAACAACTACAGACTGATTTCTCTCTTATCACATGCAAGTAAGGTGTTGCTGCACATTCTAAACACTAGACTGCAGGCCTATCTGTCCCGACAAATATCATCTGAACAAGCGGGCTTCGTTAAGGGAAGAGGAACACGCGAGCAAATCCTTATACTACGTCAAATAATTGAAAAAAACCCGAGAATTTAACATGCCCCTATATATATGCTTTGTGGACTTTCGCAAAGCTTTCGATACTGTCAAATGGGGAAAACTCTGGGATATACTTCTTCAAATGGGCGCACCACCTCACCTTGTATATATACTACAAAGACTGTATGAGGATGGCACGACGGCGGTTCGCGTGGATAACGTCGATTCTGGAAACTTTAAGGTTATTGCTGGTGTTCGACAAGGTTGCATCTTGTCTCCGCTCTTATTTAATATATACACAGAACATATAATGCGGATTGTTTTGGAGGGATGGGACACAGGTGTGTCTATAGGTGGCCGCGTTATAAATAACTTGAGATACGCTGATGATACCACGCTTCTTGCCCAAACCAGAGAAGATATAGAGGGCCTCTTGACGCGTTTGGAAGTAACCAGACTTGACTTTGGACTTGTCATAAACAGGGATAAAATAAAGATGATGGTCGTAGATCGGGCTGGAAATAACGGAGTGAACGTCCAGAACATCGCAAACTGTGAGGTGGTACAAAGCTACATTTACCTAGGCTCTACGATTTCCAACACAGGAGGCTGTGAGTTGGAAATAAGAAGACGTTGCGCCATCACTAGATCTGCGGTTGAGAAGCTGAGAGGGGTTTGGAGTGATAGGAGAGTTACGAAAACGACCAAGGTCCGACTTATGAGATCCCTTGTATTTCCCATCTTTCTTTATGGAGCTGAAACCTGGTCCCTAAGACTTCAGGACCGTCGAAAGATTGACGCACTGGAGATGTGGTGCTGGAGACGCCTCCTAAATATCCCGTGGACAGCGTTTCGTACCAATAATTCAATACTAGCAGAACTTAAAATTAAGGACAGGCTTTCGTCGATTGTGCTATTACGAATACTGAAGTTCTTTGCCCACATCTCCAGGAAGGAAAATTCAATGGAACGGCTTGTGGTTCAGGGTCGGGTGGAGGGCAAGCGCCCAAGAGGTAGATCGCCTACCCGCTGGACAGACGTAATAAAATGCGCAACCCAATCTACTGTGGTACAGTGTGCTCGTGACGCCACAAATAGAAGAAAGTGGAGAAGCATCGCAGGGGCGGTAATCCGCGCCAAGGAGGGCGAACACGACAGTCCTCCGTGTACACCATCCACACAACCACGACCACTCTGACAAGAGTGTGCGACTTTGATGATGAATCAAAAATAATTTTAAAATGTGTTTTCGTCTACGATTATGAATTATGATAAACTAAAACTTAACAAAAAAAAAGATATGTAGAATTGTAAACTTGATAATTTATATTACTTATTAATTATTAATACTAAATAAAACTAAACTAAACTAAAATCTAAAAATAAAAATTATTAAATATAATTTAATTATAATAATTAATTAAATAATAAATAAATTTAATTAAATATATTAATAATAAAATTTTAATAAATATTACGATTTATATTTGAATCAAAACCACATGTGACTCGAAATAACTTAGGTCGTGTACATGTCCCGTCTCTAAAACCATAGACAAAATCTCTGTTACGTCTATTGATATTGTGGGTTATGTGACGATTTTATCAAGACTTTTTTTGCATTTACTTACCTCTGAAAATAAATAAAATTAAATTAAATTAAATAAAATAAAAATGTTTATTAACATTTAGGAAAATCGTATTTACAATAACTATGATTGAAGACTCCTTTTAAGCGGAGGCCTGTGCCAGAGGCCTTCGCTCTTCCATAAAGGCTAGTAATAATATATGCCTAATAATATCTTCATGTACATATAAATGTGTAATTAATGTTAAAACTGGAAAATTCTATGTCGTGAATTTACCTTGTTGTTCGAAAAATCTGGGGATAATAGAACCTATAATATTGAGGGACACAGGAATCAATAATTGTCAAAAAAAAAACGAAACAAATGCATCTTATGCGGTAAGGTGGAGATTTGGACTCCGTCCTCTGGACGAATGTTGCAGGAACAACAAGACGACTAATACCGATAAACGTGAAGAGGCAAGGATTAGACAGCATAGAGGAGTACTACTTGTTACCCGGGATATACACTCTAGCTAGAAGCTGGCTTTGGACACCTACTTAACCAAAACGTTAATAATAAGCGAGCTTGCTTTAAAAAAAAAATGCCAATTATTGTAACAACAAATTAAAGTGGACTTCTGGTTTGTCTTCTGGTTTGACTTCTGGACTTCTCGGCGGTCTGCAAATGATTTTATTGTTTTTTTTTAATGCTCTAATTATTCGGATCTGCTTGCCGAAGCGGACACTGTCTTGGCCGTTTTCTCGAGGATGCTTTTGGGAAATTAATCGCTGAAAGAGGAAAAAAAAAAAAAAAAAAAAAAATCAAGCGTTAATGAACTGTAGTTAATGGATTTATACCTATATAGATTGAAAAATTGTTTTCGTGACAGATTACCCAACGAATGAACCGCGAGACGTTGGTTTTTGATGGATTTCCTATAGGCACCTTTAAAACTACAGACGCTATTGTAGAATTATGAATTATGTCGAATGCTAGTTACCCTAGCTGTTAACCAAACGGTCGCGGATTCTAATCCTCTAAGGGCAAATGTTTATGTTATGTAGCAACAGTTTACCTTTGTTATTATCAAGCATATTTTGAACGCAGTCTCTACACTAAGAGCGAGTTACAACGGGCAAAAGCCCGGCGAAATTTTTATTGGGTTTTATTGATTTGGAAAACATATTGAGTGACGTGAATGTTAAGACTATCGGCAGGTCTAATATCTATATCACATATGTAAGTCAACTGAAGACTTACGTTAAGTCAGATCAGTGGTAGGTAAACGGGTAAGCAATCAGCAAAGCAGAGATTTGATGTCAAACACCGTTATTATAGTCACAGATATTCGGTAGGAGATCTAGTAAGCGTCACGGGAGAAGTAACTAGTGATGGTAAATTGGAACTTGCAGCAAAGTTTCATGGCCCGTGTACCGCATTACAAAGATTTGTTATAGAAGATACTTCTTCGAAAAAAATCATGTCAGTCGTAGGACTCTGCGCGTCAGGGGTGAAAACGTAGCTTCACAAAATAATTTTATGATATTTAAATTTTTTTTTTGGAATTATCGAATTAGGTAAATATGATTATTGTTGATTGCAAGAAATACATAAGAAGGTGTATAGCACCGACACACAATGACAATTGAATAGAACATAATTGTTTAACATGAACATCATAATGATAGACCATTAAAGGGGTTTGATGTTGATATAAAACTAGATTATTGGTCAGAGGTGTTACCATATTGATCCTTGTTATCATATTTAGTAAGTTTACTTTCATATCAAGTTGTCTGCTTATTGTTCTTTTTTTAAATTGTTTTGAATTGATATCAGCTACATCAATGCTTACATTACATTACATGACATGTATGTCGCGGGTACAATGACTTTGTCCCATCTCAGGGATGCCCATCGCGCCTAAAGAGGTTTTCACTTCAAAATATGGAAACATTGTCATGTAATCAACAACACTACATGTCGCCTAATTTGTCATATGTAATTTTGTACCTGTGCGTATATGTGTATATGTTTATAATATGCATATTGTACATGTGTATGTGTGGATGTGTGTATAGTACTTATAACAATTTATAATATCTTATATATCATCATCATATGTTTGTGAATTAGTGGTGAAGATTTTGGAACTTAGTATAAGAATATTCTGTAATGTCAAAGGTCGATTAAGATGTTAAATGTTGTGTATACCTGTTATTGGAACTTACTTCAGATCATGACCGAATGTAAAAATTGTTTTATTGTAGTGTATTGTTGTGTCTTCTGTTGGTGTACCTTAAATAAATAAATAAATAAATAAAAAGATACCATATTGTAACAGATTGCACATATTGTAGTTACATATCTTGATTTGAAATATTAAATCTATAACTAATAATAAATATATTACGTTACGATTATTACGTTGATTGTACAGACTGTATTAATAATGTATAATTTATTGCCTAATGGTAAAGCCTGTCATAAAACTAAGTTGGTTGCAAGATGTGATTGATTTCTGATTAGTCGTTTTTTTTTAATTCTGATTATTACTATGGTATAATTGTGCTCAGTAGGCGGCAAAGATTATTATTAACACTAAACTTGTATGTCAGAATAAATAAATAGATGTGTAAATTATTATTGTCTCCTTAAGAAATGCCAATTATTGTTAAACAAAAATTTTTCTTGATGTACCTATTATGTTTGTTTCGAGTTCCAGTTATTTGTTCTTATTGGTTTTAATGTTTTAAATTTAATTATTTTACATTTGTTGGTGACTGTTTAGGTTAATTTGTATGTTAAAACTTTGTTTAAGTTTTTATCTAGTTATTAATTGTTATTATTGATAGAGAAAAAAGAGAAAAAACCAGACGAGTGATGTATTTATAATGACAAGGATTATGAAGGGTATTAATTTAAATTTATTACTTAATATTTAGATAATGCATGAAAAATAATATATATGTGTTGCAGATACATACTATATATATATTAATATAGTTTTCATAAATTAATATCTATACAACATATGCTTATGATCGGCACAATTTAAATACACATACGATTTAAAAAAAATGTTTAGTAACACTGCATGAACTGAGTGACGTGCTTTTGATTTGATTACAGTTAGTTTATCCTTATATTGAATCTTCTATAGTCTTCTTATTATAAGAATAATGTTAAGTACTTCATGGTTAATTTATGTATAATTTATTTATATTACTCGTTTGATGCAGCATAGATGTATTGTCATTATTATTATTGTTATATTTTTTTTTCTGCCTCTTTGAATATAAGTGACGAAGGGACTCGTCACAGCAGGATGGCCGAGCTGTTAGGACACAGTATTATTAATGTAGGTTTGACAGATATATATTGTCATAAAGGGCAACTCAACTGAATGTACACTGTGCTTACGGGTAGATCTATTAGTGGGAGAGGTAATATTTAAGAAAAAGAGGTTGCAAGCCGCGGCATGGCCGCGGCGCACAAGTCTTGTCTTTTATTTTTATTATCACCGTGAAGACGTACAATTTGTGAAAATGTTAATAGTAAAGCGAAGTCTAAAAGTATCAAATGTATTGTTGACTATAAGGAAAACCAGGTTGTATCTTTCTGTTATATAATATTACAAAGTTTATGTATTTTATATATTTTAATCAATTAATCGGTAATTTACCTCTTGGAGTATTATTTTCTCCAAGAGGTTGTACTGGTGGTTATTTTCTCCGATGTAAAACGATAAAATGATATCGATTAATAAATGTATGTATTTTTGCCTAAATCTATTGGAATTGTTTTATTGAAGTCGGAACGCTCACCCCGTTCCTTTATACGATACATGCCGTCTTCGCATATTTGGTATCTGGAAATAATGAATAAAAGAATTAGTAACTAGTGGAGGTAGAGCACACTTGCACGGAACTAGGGACAATAGGGACATTCTATCAGGCCTCTTGTCATCATCACGTACGATACCATTTGGTACAAGAATCGAGGGTACTTTTAATTTTAATTTTAATAATACAATTAAAAATAATTGGCAATTATTATTTATGAATAAAATCATTTTTTTATGAATAGTATCTTTGATTATTATCTAACAGAGATAGGTCGCTTTTATAATTTGCCGAGCACGGCACGGCACGGTAATACCGTGGGCGTCTCAAGTATTTTTGTGGCCGTCGACGCCGTGCCGTGGATGATAAATTAAAAGCGTCTGCATACCATTACATACATTTTGCTTTCCTATCTTATCGTGACGGTAAAAACGTGCCGTGCCATGCTACGGCAAATTATAAAAGCGACCAACCAACCATTTATATCTAAGTGCAACCATAGATTTAGTATTGCTAAAATCTATGTCTATGTCATGTCTATGTACAACACTAGCTACACCATAAACATAGTATACAAGTATACTATGTCTATGAGCTACACCCTACACCACATACACAGTACATATAAATAATGAAAAGATTTATAGTGTAGTCTGTATAGTTTGTGTACAGTCTCGATTTAACTGTCGTCGTAGTCGTAGTCGCATACTATACCAATACCACCAACGGGCCCACCAACGCGTAGCATTCCAGAGGTCATTGCGTGTTGTTGGTTTTATTCAACTCATATCACCTCTTACATGATGGTGAAGATTCTCTTCTCTTTGAATCTGGTAGCAGAGCGTGATTAAATGAAACATCCAAATTCTAATGTGCACATTATCCCATATAATATTTACTTTCTTATTTTCATTTCAAAAACACATACATTATAAATAATATTTTAATAACTATAAAATATCACTAAACCCTCTAACAAAACTGACTAAATAATTTTCTATGACATCGAAAATTCTTTAAGACATTCTTCTCAATTTAAACCCTAGTTCAAAATCATTTCTTTTTAAAATCAGCCAGTGATATTTAAAATTCAATTTCTCAACATCCCCTCTGAATCTTAAATATCTGGCTGACTATCCTAAACCATCTTTAAACACTAATCTAAATCCTTTTAATAACTCTCAATACTAGGTATAACATCTTCATCAATACAAAATATCTATTTCAAAATTACAAAATTCTACTCAACCTCTGTGAGTCAACAACACTACTCAAATCCATGAGCCTTCAAAGTACGAAATATCTACTTCCACATTACAAAATTCTACTCAACCTCTGTGAGTCAACAACACTACTTAAATCCATGAGCCTTCAAAGTACAAAATATCTACTTCCACATTACAAAATTCTACTTCAACATTATAAAACCTCTACTTCCTCTCTATACTTCAATACTATAAAACTCCTACATACTTACTCACTTCAACATATAAAACTACATTACCCTATTCTCCCTATCACATCTCTTATTATATAAACATTAAAACCCACTTTAAACTAATTTTAACACCACACTCAAAATACGTGGGTAAGTACATGCTTTTCTTTTTCTTGCTTTTTCATATCCTTGCCAAACTATCAATAAAAACAATAAAAACTTCAATAACAAAAAAATTTCAATAAAAACAAATTTATTGAAATTTTGGCGCTACTGTTTGACTGACAGACGTGACCTTGTTTAGCATTAGTTCCATAAATTGTCTTATTTGTAGATGTCGCCACTGTCTTTGTAAGTACACATACTGATAAGCACAGATGATAAGTTTCGTCGGTATTAGTCATTAAAGACTCGCGCACAGCGATAGCAGTAACAACTGAATATAAATTTGTGAAAACTAAGTAATAGGTATGTAAAATATGTCTTTACTTAATATTATGATTCTAGAAAATATGTTTAAAATTGAGGTTAATAATGAGAGGCACTCGAAAAAAATCCTTAAAGATATTTGAGGCCCCTTCAGAAGGTCACGGTCAAGGACAAACCGATCTAGCCCATCATTTATTTTAAACTAAATTAAATAAATATTTAGACGCCTTTGATATCTTCGACGGTAATAAATTAAATATTATGTGTAAAATAGTAAAATTAAAGCTGTGGTTAAGTAGGTATAAGAAAAGCAATAAATATAAATACATATTTCGATTCATTTGATAAAGCGCGTCTACTGTGGAAAAATTATTTTTACATCAAAATTAATTTCATGAAAAAAAGACACACTTTTTGGCGGGAAATTATTGATATTTAATTATTTTATGTATTATTCTTAGTAATTTGATTTCACCTTTTAGAGTTAAATTTCCAAGGCAACGTATCTTGACGTTAATATTAAAACCTGCTTCAATAATAATGATTGGACTGTGAAAATTGTGAATTGGGTAGTTCTTCGAAATTTAATTCTTCGACTGATTCATATGGCCAAAATTTAATTTCACTTTCAGCTCTTTAAGATATGTTCATTATGAAAACGGGTATACCAAAAACATATATTTGAATGAGGGACTTGTTTTTATAAAGCAGTTTTCAAGATATCGACGTTCAAATATTTTGTGCCCATATGAATCAGAATTTGTTACAAATGAATCAGAAACAGGAATAAAAATTAAAAACTTTATGTAGATAGACTCTGTATTAAGAAAATAATCATATTTTAAAAGTTGAATTAATATTTAAAATCATATGAAGTCAAAGTTAAGGAGGTACTTGTGTACATAATGAACATATCTTAAAGAGCTGAAAGTGAAATTAAATTTTGGCCATATGAATCAGTCGAAGAATTAAATTTCGAAGAACTACCCATTTCGCAATTTTCGAAGTCCAATCATTATTATTGAAGCAGGGTTTAATATTAAATTTTAGTGGCCTTATGTACGACATACAGAGTCCAAACGTTTTCTATGATTAAAACAGATAACATTAAAATAAAAAGTGACGGAGATAAGATTGTAATATACAGATATGATTATCAAGTCAGTTTTGTGTTTGCCCTTTTTCCGCGAAATTGTTTCGATTTGTCTGGCCACAATTTGTTGTTTGATTTGTCTATGACTCGAGACTTAAGATCTTCCAGTATCATGATCATCTCTTAATTACTATGAAGCGTCCCCACAGGGGCGCGCGCGACAGCACAGAGTATAAGTTTCAAGCACAGCGTCCACGCCGGCCGCGTCGGCTGCGCGTCTACGTGACCCGAAAAATTGCTGGCTAGACTGCGTCGTCTTTTGCTAAATTTTATCATAGACCCCTCATACAGGAGTAAATCTTGCAAAATCCGTTTGTTTGCCGTCCCATAATAATGATTCAGAATTAACTTAATCTTCCTTTAATGATCAATTGTATTGAAATAATTTAAATAATTGAGTTTTTTGTATTGAAAAAAAAAAAAAAAAGATTAATTTTTCACTCTTCGTATTTCATTTATCGTGTAGAGATAAACTCACGATAAATACTGACAAAACTCAATCTCTAAACATCTACCTGTTAATTTGTATCGAAAATGAAACCACGAAATATTATATATGATCAAACGAACTTCTCAAGTAAAGTTCGATCAATATAATATGAGTGGTTTCATTTGAAGATACAAATCACCCACCCACCCCTATCCCAGTTTTGTAAAATACGGAAAGAGTGAAATTAAATCGTTACTTTAAAAGAATGAACTGTCATGGCGACGTACCTATAGGGAGGAGATCGAATACTAATTTTTAATCGAGATATAAATATTCGATACTAAATTAATAAATAAATATAAAATTCTTAAAGCGTGCGAGTGTTGCCTTGTAGGTCAAAGGACTACCTGTTAATTTGTATCTTCAAATGAAACCACTCATATTATATTGATCGAACTTCACTTGAGAAGTTCGTTTGATCATATATTATATTCTGATAAAGACAGACGACTTTGAATAGTATAGGAACATAATATTAGCTATTAGTTTGTGAACGATGTGTGGCCGTAATCGAGACCTTGTTTCTATTTATGCCTATATTTTATTTTTCTGAATTGTAACATAAATTGAATAAATATAATTTAAAGTTGTTAATTAAGTATACCTACCTACCTAATTAAAAATTAAGTTTTTCTACATAATTGGACATTATTAGTTCATTTAGCTTTTACTTAATTGACTTGTACCTACACTGGACCTTACGTCAAGAATGTTAAGTGTGCTAAGGTGGTGCTAAGCCAACGAGATATACTATATCGTTGACTGTAAATAGATATACTTACCTATAAAATAAATAAATAACATGATTATATCGTTTTGGGTGTCACCCACCCAGTTATAAAATTAACAATATTAAAAAAAAACATACGCTTCATATTATGCAATTTAAAAAAAAAAACAATTTTATTGAAATTTTGGCGCTACTGTTTGACTGACAGACGTGACCTTGTTTAGCATTAGTTCCATAAATTGTCTTATTTGTAGATGTCGCCACTGTCTTTGTAAGTACACATACTGATAAGCACAGATGATAAGTTTCGTCGGTATTAAAGTCATTAAAGACTCGCGCACAGCGATAGCAGTAACAACTGAATATAAATTTGTGAAAACTAAGTAATAGGTATGTAAAATAGGTCTTTACTTAATATTATGATTCTAGAAAATATGTTTAAAATTGAGGTTAATAATGAGAGGCACTCGAAAAAAATCCTTAAAGATATTTGAGGCATCTAGAGAAGGTCACGGTCAAGGACAAACCGATCTAGCCCATCATATTTTATTTTAAACTAAATTAAATAAATATTTAGACGCCTTTGATATCTTCGACGGTAATAAATTAAATATTTTGTGTAAAATAGTAAAATTAAAGCTGTGATTAAGTAGGTATAAGAAAAGCAATAAATATAAATACATATTTCGATTCATTTGATAAGGCGCGTCTATACTGTGGAAAAATTACTTTTACGTCAAAATTAATTTCATGAAAAAGACACACTTTTTGGCGGGAAATTATTGATATTTAATTATTTTATGTATTATTCTTAGTAATTTGATTTCACCTTTTAGAGTTAAATTTCCAAGACAACGTAACTTGACGTTAATATTAAAACCTGCTTCAATAATAATTATTGGACTGTGAAATGCAAAAAGACGTTCAAATTCGACGCGCCAATTTTTAAAAATTAGCGTATTGAAACAAAAACAAACGCTTCAGCTTGTATTTTATATTATACTTATAATAAAGCCCGTCGCACACGTAGCTATAATTATATATTAATATAAATTATAGCAAGGCATATTAGGATATAATTATTTTCTATACAAATATTGGAGTCAATATAATATATATTTCTATGACGTCACCAACGTATACCGTAATATATTATAGCACAGTATATTATAGCTACGTGTGTGACGGGCTTGAGACAAGCGATGTAGCTACGCTACTGTTTGTACCATTAATTCTACTTAATTAAAATTAATGAAATCTGTATTTTCCAGTCAGATAATGGACGTAATAGTCATAGGATGCGGTGCTTCGGGCATCGCCGCACTGAGGAAACTGCACGACGCTGGACTTAAGGTCGTGGCTCTTGAAGCAGCCAACAGAATTGGTGGAAGAATATTGTCTGTTGACTTTGGCGCTGGTACTATCGATTTGGGAGCCGCTTGGTAATCATTTAACATTTTATTTCATCATTATAGGTATTTAACATAACTTTTTTCTTTGTAAACCTATTGGAATTGAAACAAACACAAAATATTATGGAAAACTTTACTGCAATCTGCAATTCATAAGTGAAAACCGCATTCAAATCTGTTAACCAATTTTAAGGGCGCTCCACTGGCTACATTAATTTTCACATTTCAATATTAAAAACCAATATTTTTATTACTAAGCAAGATTCTATCCTACTATCCTACTATCCTTCCTACTATATATATATATATATATATATATATATATAACTATAAAGCCGTTTAATATTATAAATGCAAAAGTTTGTGTGGATGTATGGATGTTTGTAACTCTTTCACGCAAAAACTACTGAACCGATCATCATGAAATTTTGCATACACGTTGTCTTGGACACAGAAAGGACATAGGGTACCTTTCATCCAGAAAAAAGTACTGCTCCCGAGGGGTTATCTAAAATTAAGGAAACTAACTCCTGGCTAAGTATAATAGCAATAACGATGTCAGGCGATATATTGCTTTTTCAACGCGGACGAAGTCGCGAGTACCAGCTAGTTTTGTTTATAAAAAGAGAACCTACAATTTGAAGAGGGAGGGGGGGGGGCACCAGTTACCATACAAACTATAATAAGTAGATACATATCATAATACAATTATTTTAAACTTAGGTGTCACGGAGAGAAAAACAATAAAGTATTTGAAATAGCAAATCCTCTCGGCCTTCTTGAATATCCAGAGCCCGATAACAAATACTTCCTTCTTTCAAATGGAGAAGCGCTTCCAAATGATACTGGCGAGGCTATAGTCAATGCCCTCAACGAACAAGTCGGAAAAGCCAACAAAAATAACGCTAAATCTATTTCCGAGTGTGTTCAAGACGCGTAAGTACCATTTTTTTAATTCCACACCTCTGGAAGGTATTACCATAAATATACCATACTTACAGTAAACAATATTTTGTCTATGGTGTTACCAAAGATAAAATATTACTTGTTAACTGACCGATTACTGTAATAAAACCCGTAAACCGTAACCCGTAAGTCCTTACTTATTGGCCGGTTTCTAGAATATAATACATGTATAAGTAAATTACTCAGTGTTTCATAATACAATTTAGCATTTATATCCTTAAGGCTTTAGAGCTAGGATATAACATTTCGAAAAAAATAACATTGAAAAGAAAGGACAAGCCTTATTAAACTAACGTTTTATCCGTAGATACTACCTTATTTAACGTTTTATCCGTAGATAATACTTATGCGAAAGTTGGTATGGACGTATGGATGTTTGTAACACTTTCACGCAAAAACTATTGAAACGATCACCATGAAAATTTGCATACACGTTGTCTGGGACACCAGAAAGGACATAGCGTACCTTTCACCCAGAACGCAGACGAAGTCGCGGGCACCAGCAGCTTAGTGTCTCATAAATTTCAGAATCAAAACAAATCCAGTTCTCCGAAAAGATGAAAAGTTGGCGAACTACTTCGTGGAATGGTACAAGAGGAACAATCAAGTCGGAGGACAGACTGACCAACGCTATGGAAAGTCACTGAAAGGGCTCGAGGAGTTTTGGAACTACGATGAAGGGTTAATGTTGAATTGGAAAGGGAGGGGATATAAAACCATATTGGACGTATTACTGGTACGTTAAAGAAAAGTATAAACCATTGATGCCAGAACCCATTACCCTATCTCTAATCTTATCTTATCTCTTGTCTTATCCTTATCTCTTATATTTAATCCTTTTATGGTCGGCAACGCACTTGCAGCATGTTACTGGCGACGGTAGTCATTTACCATCAAGTGGACCGTCAGCCTGTCTGTGATCAAAAAAATGCTTATCAAATTACATTTAATCAAAAACTAATCACAATATCACATCTCAATGAGCAGCCAAATCGTCGAACGGTATACTTCGAAACTAGGCACATCACGAACTGCCGGATTATATGATCGGCCGCCGACATATAAAATGAATAGGGCAATTTCGTAATTAAATGCTTTCCTATGGAGTCTGTATAATCGCCAAAATAATTTTTAATATACCTAACTTGTTTTCAGAATAAATATCCTGACCCTTCAAAGGCGATTCCAGTGGAAATACTGCTGAACAAGGAAGTGGAAAGCATCAAATGGATGAAGAGTCAATCATCGCCAAGCCAAGTGAACCCGCTCGTGCAGGTCACTTGCAAAGATGGCAGCTTGTATGCCGCTAAAAGTGTTATTGTCACTTTATCAGTTGGAGTGCTCAAGGAAAGGTAGGGGAACACGGGGTAATCGGGGCCACTGGGTAATGAGAGCCAATCTCATTACTCTCAAGTTAGTTCCGGTTTTGTTTCTTATAGTACCTAGGTATAAAGGGACGCGGAGGAATAAGTGAAACCCATTGCATCGCTTACTATTACTAAGTTGACTTTTAGTTAAATAATTTGGTGGGTAAATCGACAGCAAGTAGGTTTTTGAGGCAAACAAGGACGACATAACATACAAGGACAAATTTTGAGTATTATTTTATTATGAGAATTTTAACTTTTAACCTGTAATTTGATAATAAAAAATTGTTTAAAAGTGTTACTTTATGTAAATGATCAACTATATTTTAAGAATAATATGAAAATTTAAGACGGAGTGTTTGGGCCCCAAATTCGACTCCTATTACCTACCCCAAACTTTGGAGTAATAGAAGTCGAATGGCTCTTATTGGCCCATTTCATTAATTTTTTAATTACTTGTTTCAAATGCCTTGAAAACTAGATCTTCCCTCAAGAGAATTAATGATGGTAGGTAACATTTCTCTGCATCGAACAGCCAAAAGTTTAACGGATTCTAACTAATCGCCTATATCGTGTGACTAATAAGTATTTATTTTGATTTACAGACACAGCACAATTTTCAACCCTCCACTGCCTATTGAAAAAGTGAACACTATAAACAATCTAGGATATTGTGTTTTGGCGAAAATTTACGTTGAATTCGAGAAGCCTTGGTGGCCAAAAACACCCGCAAACTTCACCATCCTATGGCGTGATGAGGATAAGTCGAAGTTCTCGCAGAAAGACCATTGGATAACCGAAATTTATGGCTTGATCACTGTGGAACACCAACCGAACGTCCTCCTGTTTTGGCTGTACGGACTCGGAGCTGAAGAAATGGAAAAAGTGAGCGAATCCGGGGTGAAAGCTGGTATAGAGACACTATTGAAGACCGCTTTCCACAAGTTCAACGTCACTCCTATCAAATCTATTATAAGGTAAATTATCTTGCTAAACAAAATGGTTTTAAATCACTTTTAAAATAAATTCAGACATAAATCAAACGGAGAATACAATAGCACTTTGATTTTTCTTATAAAATACTAGCTGTTGCACGCGACTTCGCCCGCTTAACTTTATAAAATATTGGCTATATTTTACTCGCTGATAATGTAGCTTTCCATAGGCGAAACAATTTTTAAAATGTTTGAGTTTATTCATTACAAACATACAATAATATTCTCTCTTTATATAAGTAAAGGCCCGTCACAAACGTAGCTATTGTATATATATTAATATACCGTGCTATACCTAATATATATTATAGCAAGCTACCACACATGGAGAAGATGTTCATTGATGCAAGGGCGGATCCAGGGGGGGGTCATGGGGGTCATGACCCCCCCCCCTGGCTGGGTCCAGGACCTAGGTGGACCAATAATTAAAATTGTTAAACATAATGTTTTTATATATTTTTGTCACAATATAGATTTCATTGAAGTACTTTCAATATTTAATTAATTTAATACAATACTTTGTTTGACGGCAAACGCATTATTCGGGAACGAACGCATCGAAAATTACCGCGCCACCGCCACGGTGCCACCTTTCATCACATTTCGTGTGATACTTGCGCGCACTGTTTCGACTAATTTCTAACTAAACCTAACCTCAATCGGAACGACTAAACTTTAGTAATAATACACTTTAACGCAACAATTAAAAAAGGATATAAAAAAAGTTGCAAATTTTTAGGTGATTTTTAACAGACTGTAACTTCGAAGAAAATGGTCGTACGGTGCTCATTAAAAAAGGAAATTGTAGCTTTAAGTCTCTAGTTTTTGAATCCGAGGTTCAAATATTTTTTTCTTTAGCGGTTTATGAGTAATCGTCAGAAAACCAACGAAAAAAAATTTTTCAAAATTTTTACTCATCTTGAAATCGCTGTAAAAACAGTAACAATATTTTTTGTGTAATGGCACTGTAAAGCTCTTTTAGATAATTTAATTCCCTACAACTTGATTTCCTCATGAGGTCTATACGATGATTTGTCACTAAGTTATCATCGTTCAAAGCGAATAGTCACATTTGACTTTAAAAGTTAATTACTCAGGCAATAATGGTCATACAGAAAATTAAAGTAGAGTTTTGTAAACTGCAAAATATTCCCTATAAGAAGCTTAAATAGGATTTTGATGAAACTTTTTTTTTCAAACTGAAAATGTTGACCGAAGAAAAGGTAAAAAACTGCAAATTTAAGGATATTTGGACAACTTTGCAAATAATGCAGATACGAAAAATATTTTCTATAGCTTTTCAACCTCAATGTGCCCTGAAAAAATCCTGAAAGTTTCAAGGTGCTGCGATTTATTTTTCTTAGTGTCCGGAATGTTTGAAATTATCGTTTTTGCTGAAAATCAAGAAAACGGGCAATTTTTCATTTTGTATTCCATAACAAATTATTGCTAAAAACTCAAAAGTTTAAACTTTTTTATTGGCAATTATCCATATTTTTTTCACCTTGAAACCTTCAGGGTTTTTTCAGGATATATTGAGGTTGAAAAGCTATAGAAAAGATTTTTCGAATCTGCATTATTTGCAAAGTTATTGCAAGTTATCCCAATATCTTTAAATTTGCAATTTTTTACCTTTTCTTCGGTAAACATTTTGAGTTTGAAAAAAAAATGTTTCATAATCCGATTTAAGCTCTTTGTAGGGAATGTTTTGCAATTTACAAAACTCTACTTTAATTTTCTGTACGACCATGTAATTAACTATCAAAGTCAAATGTGACTTTTCGCTTTGAACGACGATAACTTGAAAAATCACCGTATAGGTATATATCACCGTATATATCACCGTCACAGTTTTCTCTTTAAACGCGGAGCATTCGTCTAACACTTTTGTTCATAATTTCACCTGCGCGGACTTAATTTTTTTTTTGGACGAGGGAGTTTGAGGAGCATAAGCTTACTAACCTAACTAACCTAACCTAAAATCTTAGATAAATTCACACAATGAAACCAGGTGTATCTTCATGACACAGTGCAAATTTGGTAAAAACAAACTCTTTTAAATTGATTTTAATGCTCTTTAAAATAAAATACGAGGGCAAACAACAGAATGAATGTATATAAAAATAATCTTCGTTTTCGTTGAAGTTTTAAAAAGCACGCAGCGAAAACTGGAAAACTTCGATGCAAAACTATTGACTTGGCCACGACTATGTGACCCCCCCCCCTGGGCCCTGATTCTGTATGACAACTACTCTTGACAAGACAAGGCAAGATACGTTATTGTCTTGCCTTGCCTTGTCACGAAATTCTTATGTCTATGCCACAAGACAATTATCTATGGCACGATATGATTTCACATGGATTTCACAGAAACCACAGTATACTATTGTATTTATTTGACAATTCCACTGACAACATGTCATAGATAGAGAATAGGTTTTTAGCCTGTCGTAACAATTTAAGGAAATAATGTGGTTTGGGCATACAGAATCAGGGCCCTGGCGCCAAAGCTGGATCCGCCCTTGCATTGATGGACGTAATATGCCTTGCTATACCATAATTATGCAATAATATAAATTACGGTATACGTTAGTGACGTCATAAAATATATGTATTATAGCTGTGTGTGTGATCACTCGATTTTTATAGAAAATATAACGTAATATGTATCGCTATAATTTATTTTAATATATATATTATAGCTACGTATGTCAGACGGGCTTTAATCTAATATATAAAATTCTCGTGTCGCGGTGTTTGTTGCCAAACTCCTCCGAAACGGCTGGACCGATTTTGATAAAATTTTGTGTGCTCATCGGGTAGGTCTGAGAATCGGCCAACATCTATTTTTTATACCCCTAAATGTTAAGGGAGGTCCACCCCAAAAAATTATTTTTTATTTTTTCGCAAAACAACGTCAGCTAGTATAATCTATAGATTTTACTAATCATTTTGTTTAAACTTTTTTCCAGAACACAATGGTCTATGAATCCTTACACGAGAGGCGCGTACGCATACCGCAGTGTTGCCACTGAACAAAACGGTGGAAGCGCTGCAATACTCAGCGAGCCTTTGTACCATAGACAATTCCCCATAGTCTGTTTCGGAGGGGAGGCGACATCGCACCATAGCCACACCGACGTTCATGGCGCTGTCGAAGCTGGATTCAGGGAAGCAGACAGATTGATCGAGGCACTCAATAAATCAAACCAATAATTTTTTTTTTATAAATAATTATATTTTATTGGCCTCACATGTTTTTTTATTTCATTCAAATTCGTTCATTTCACTTATAATAAACTAGAAAGTCGTTTACAGCTTGATAATAAGACGCTTTTAAGGCTTGTAAGTTGTTATTTTTTAAAATCCTTTCTTAGCAGACTCTTACGTTATAACCTATGTCTTAATTAATAACATATTAATTAACAGACAAAAATATTAGGTTTTGAACTTATAGGATACTATTTTTAAGTAAGCTTTTACCTAGCCTTTTGCAAATTTTTAATGCCTTGAAAAATTATTTTATGTATTTTTGGTTTTTAAGTAATTCATTCATACACGCTTAAAATGATTTTTAGAAAAAATTTCTGCCATACATACCTCTTTCAACTCTCTATATTTATTTATTTTAGTATATTTATATTTACCTTGGTTACAACGTTTTTGGCAATTCAATAGTACCCACATTTTGACTAATAGAAGTTTTGACAACTTTCGATCTCAACACGTTGCCTTCTTCGTCAACATCGCACATTGTAATTTCGACCTCATTGACAATGGCCGTAGGTTCAGAATTGCTCGGTTCCTCGTCCCCTTTGAGTTTAATTTCGAAATGTTTCGGCGTAGTTTCGGTCGGTTCAGATTTTTGCACTAAATCAAATTCAAATTCGTTCGTAATGGAACCCTTCGGGCCGCTGTAACCGTCCACCACTTTCTTGGAAATCTCCAAAAGTTCAAACCTGGTTGTCATCAGACGATACATGCCGTCTTCGCATATTTGGTATCTGGAAATAATGAATAAAAGAATTAGTAACTAGTGGAGGTAGAGCACACTTGCACGGAACTAGGGACAATAGGGACATTCTATCAGGCCTCTTGTCATCATCACGTACGATACCATTTGGTACAAGAATCGAGGGTAATTTTAATTTTAATTTTAATAATACAATTAAAAATAATTGGCAATTATTATTTATGAATAAAACCATTTTTTTTATGAATAGTATCTTCGATTATTATCTAACAGAGATAGGTCGCTTTTGTAATTTGCCGAGCACGGCACGGCACGGTAATACCGTGGGCGTCTCAAGTATTTTTGTGGCCGTCGACGCCGTGCCGTGGATGATAAATTAAAAGCGTCTGCATACCATTACATACATTTTGCTTTCCTATCTTATCGTGACGGTAAAAACGTGCCGTTCCGTGCCGTGCCGTGCTACGGCAAATTATAAAAGCGACCAACCAACCATTTAAGTACATCTAAGTGCAACCATAGATTTAGTATTGCTAAAATCTATGTCTATGTCATGTCTATGTACAACACTAGCTACACCATAAACATAGTATACAAGTATACTATGTCTATGAGCTACACCACATACACAGTACATATAAATAATGAAAAGATTTATAGTGTAGTCTGTATAGTTTGTGTACAGTCTCGATTTAACTGTCGTCGTAGTCGTAGTCGCATACCATACCAATACCACCAACGGGCCAACCAACGCGTAGCATTCCAGAGGTCATTGCGTGTTGTTGGTTTTATTCAACTCATATCACCTCTTACATGATGGTGAAGATTCTCTTCTCTTTGAATCTGGTAGCAGAGCGTGATTAAATGAAACATCCAAATTCTAATGTGCACATTATCCCATATAATATTTACTTTCTTATTTTCATTTCAAAAACACATACCTACATTATAAATAATATTTTAATAACTATAAAATATCACTAAACCCTCTAACAAAACTGACTAAATAATTTTCTATGACATCGAAAATTCTTTAAGACATTCTTCTCAATTTAAACCCTAGTTCAAAATCATTTCTTTTTAAAATCAGCCAGTGATATTTAAAATTCAATTTCTCAACATCCCCTCTGAATCTTAAATATCTGGCTGACTATCCTAAACCATCTTTAAACACTAATCTAAATCCTTTTAATAACTCTCAATACTATAACATCTTCATCAATACAAAATATCTATTTCAAAATTACAAAATTCTACTCAACCTCTGTGAGTCAACAACACTACTCAAATCCATGAGCCTTCAAAGTACGAAATATCTATTTCAAAATTACAAAATTCTACTCAACCTCTGTGAGTCAACAACACTACTTAAATCCATGAGCCTTCAAAGTACAAAATATCTACTTCCACATTACAAAATTCTACTTCAACATTATAAAACCTCTACTTCCTCTCTATACTTCAATACTATAAAACTCCTACATACTTACTCACTTCAACATATAAAACTACATTACCCTATTCTCCCTATCACATCTCTTATTATATAAACATTAAAACCCACTTTAAACTAATTTTAACACCACACTCAAAATACGTGGGTAAGTACATGCTTTTCTTTTTCTTGCTTTTTCATATCCTTGCCAAACTATCAATAAAAACAATAAAAACTTCAATAACAAAAAAATTTCAATAAAAACAAATTTATTGAAATTTTGGCGCTACTGTTTGACTGACAGACGTGACCTTGTTTAGCATTAGTTCCATAAATTGTCTTATTTGTAGATGTCGCCACTGTCTTTGTAAGTACACATACTGATAAGCACAGATGATAAGTTTCGTCGGTATTAGTCATTAAAGACTCGCGCACAGCGATAGCAGTAACAACTGAATATAAATTTGTGAAAACTAAGTAATAGGTATGTAAAATATGTCTTTACTTAATATTATGATTCTAGAAAATATGTTTAAAATTGAGGTTAATAATGAGAGGCACTCGAAAAAAATCCTTAAAGATATTTGAGGCCCCTTGAGAAGGTCACGGTCAAGGACAAACCGATCTAGCCCATCATTTATTTTAAACTAAATTAAATAAATATTTAGACGCCTTTGATATCTTCGACGGTAATAAATTAAATATTATGTGTAAAATAGTAAAATTAAAGCTGTGGTTAAGTAGGTATAAGAAAAGCAATAAATATAAATACATATTTCGATTCATTTGATAAAGCGCGTCTACTGTGGAAAAATTATTTTTACATCAAAATTAATTTCATGAAAAAAAGACACACTTTTTGGCGGGAAATTATTGATATTTAATTATTTTATGTATTATTCTTAGTAATTTGATTTCACCTTTTAGAGTTAAATTTCCAAGGCAACGTATCTTGACGTTAATATTAAAACCTGCTTCAATAATAATGATTGGACTGTGAAAATTGTGAATTGGGTAGTTCTTCGAAATTTAATTCTTCGACTGATTCATATGGCCAAAATTTAATTTCACTTTCAGCTCTTTAAGATATGTTCATTATGAAAACGGGTATACCAAAAACATATATTTGAATGAGGGACTCGTTTTTATAAAGCAGTTTTCAAGATATCGACGTTCAAATATTTTGTGCCCATATGAATCACAATTTGTTACAAATGAATCAGAAACAGGAATAAAAATTAAAAACTTTATGTAGATAGACTCTGTATTCAGAAAATAATCATATTTTAAAAGTTAAATTAATATTTAAAATCATATGAAGTCAAAGTTAAGGAGGTACTTGTGTACATAATGAACATATCTTAAAGAGCTGAAAGTGAAATTAAATTTTGGCCATATGAATCAGTCGAAGAATTAAATTTCGAAGAACTACCCATTTCACAATTTTCACAGTCCAATCATTATTATTGAAGCAGGTTTTAATATTAAATTTTAGTGGCCTTATGTACGACATACAGAGTTCAAACGTTTTCTTTGATTAAAACAGATAACATTAAAATAAAAAGTGACGGAGATAAGATTGTAATATACAGATATGATTATCAAGTCAGTTTTGTGTTTGCCCTTTTTCCGCGAAATTGTTTCGATTTGTCTGGCCACAATTTGTTGTTTGACTTGTCTATGACTCGAGACTTAAGATCTTCGAGTATCATGATCATCTCTTAATTACTATGAAGCGTCCCCACAGGGGCGCGCGCGACAGCACAGAGTATAAGTTTCAAGCACAGCGTCCACGCCGGCCGCGTAGGCTGCGCGTCTACGTGACCCGAAAAATTGCTGGCTGGACTGCGTCGTCTTTTGCTAAATTTTATCATAGACCCCTCATACAGGAGTAAATCTTGCAAAATCCGTTTGTTTGCCGTCCCATAATAATGATTCAGAATTAACTTAATCTTCCTTTAATGATCAATTGTATTGAAATAATTTAAATAATTGAGTTTTTTGTATTGAAAAAAAAAAAAAAAAGATTAATTTTTCACTCTTCGTATTTCATTTATCGTGTAGAGATAAACTCACGATAAATACTGACAAAACTCAATCTCTAAACATCTACCTGTTAATTTGTATCGAAAATGAAACCACGAAATATTATATATGATCAAACGAACTTCTCAAGTGAAGTTCGATCAATATAATATGAGTGGTTTCATTTGAAGATACAAATCACCCACCCACCCCTATCCCAGTTTTGTAAAATACGGAAAGAGTGAAATTAAATCGTTACTTTAAAAGAATGAACTGTCATGGCGACGTACCTATAGGGAGGAGATCGAATACTAATTTTTAATCGAGATATAAATATTCGATACTAAATTAATAAATAAATATAAAATTCTTAAAGCGTGCGAGTGTTGCCTTGTAGGTCAAAGGACTACCTGTTAATTTGTATCTTCAAATGAAACCACTCATATTATATTGATCGAACTTCACTTGAGAAGTTCGTTTGATCATATATTATATTCTGATAAAGACAGACGACTTTGAATAGTATAGGAACATAATATTAGCTATTAGTTTGTGAACGATGTGTGGCCGTAATCGAGACCTTGTTTCTATTTATGCCTATATTTTATTTTTCTGAATTGTAACATAAATTGAATAAATATAATTTAAAGTTGTTAATTAAGTATACCTACCTACCTAATTAAAAATTAAGTTTTTCTACATAATTGGACATTATTAGTTCATTTAGCTTTTACTTAATTGACTTGTACCTACACTGGACCTTACGTCAAGAATGTTAAGTGTGCTAAGGTGGTGCTAAGCCAACGAGATATACTATATCGTTGACTGTAAATAGATATACTTACCTATAAAATAAATAAATAACATGATTATATCGTTTTGGGTGTCACCCACCCAGTTATAAAATTAACAATATTAAAAAAAACATACGCTTCATATTATGCAATTTAAAAAAAAAAACAATTTTATTGAAATTTTGGCGCTACTGTTTGACTGACAGACGTGACCTTGTTTAGCATTAGTTCCATAAATTGTCTTATTTGTAGATGTCGCCACTGTCTTTGTAAGTACACATACTGATAAGCACAGATGATAAGTTTCGTCGGTATTAAAGTCATTAAAGACTCGCGCACAGCGATAGCAGTAACAACTGAATATAAATTTGTGAAAACTAAGTAATAGGTATGTAAAATAGGTCTTTACTTAATATTATGATTCTAGAAAATATGTTTAAAATTGAGGTTAATAATGAGAGGCACTCGAAAAAAATCCTTAAAGATATTTGAGGCATCTAGAGAAGGTCACGGTCAAGGACAAACCGATCTAGCCCATCATATTTTATTTTAAACTAAATTAAATAAATATTTAGACGCCTTTGATATCTTCGACGGTAATAAATTAAATATTTTGTGTAAAATAGTAAAATTAAAGCTGTGATTAAGTAGGTATAAGAAAAGCAATAAATATAAATACATATTTCGATTCATTTGATAAGGCGCGTCTATACTGTGGAAAAATTACTTTTACGTCAAAATTAATTTCATGAAAAAGACACACTTTTTGGCGGGAAATTATTGATATTTAATTATTTTATGTATTATTCTTAGTAATTTGATTTCACCTTTTAGAGTTAAATTTCCAAGACAACGTAACTTGACGTTAATATTAAAACCTGCTTCAATAATAATTATTGGACTGTGAAATGCAAAAAGACGTTCAAATTCGACGCGCCAATTTTTAAAAATTAGCGTATTGAAACAAAAACAAACGCTTCAGCTTGTATTTTATATTATACTTATAATAAAGCCCGTCGCACACGTAGCTATAATTATATATTAATATAAATTATAGCAAGGCATATTAGGATATAATTATTTTCTATACAAATATTGGAGTCAATATAATATATATTTCTATGACGTCACCAACGTATACCGTAATATATTATAGCACAGTATATTATAGCTACGTGTGTGACGGGCTTGAGACAAGCGATGTAGCTACGCTACTGTTTGTACCATTAATTCTACTTAATTAAAATTAATGAAATCTGTATTTTCCAGTCAGATAATGGACGTAATAGTCATAGGATGCGGTGCTTCGGGCATCGCCGCACTGAGGAAACTGCACGACGCTGGACTTAAGGTCGTGGCTCTTGAAGCAGCCAACAGAATTGGTGGAAGAATATTGTCTGTTGACTTTGGCGCTGGTACTATCGATTTGGGAGCCGCTTGGTAATCATTTAACATTTTATTTCATCATTATAGGTATTTAACATAACTTTTTTCTTTGTAAACCTATTGGAATTGAAACAAACACAAAATATTATGGAAAACTTTACTGCAATCTGCAATTCATAAGTGAAAACCGCATTCAAATCTATTAACCAATTTTAAGGGCGCTCCACTGGCTACATTAATTTTCACATTACAATATTAAATCCTACTATCCTACTATCCTTCCTACTATATATATATATATATATAAACTATAAAGCCGTTTAATATTATAAATGCAAAAGTTTGTGTGGATGTATAGATGTTTGTAACTCTTTCACGCAAAAACTACTGAACCGATCATCATGAAATTTTGCATACACGTTGTCTTGGACACAGAAAGGACATAGGGTACCTTTCATCCAGAAAAAAGTACTGCTCCCGAGGGGTTATCTAAAATTAAGGAAACTAACTCCTGGCTAAGTATAATAGCAATAACGATGTCAGGCGATATATTGCTTTTTCAACGCGGACGAAGTCGCGAGTACCAGCTAGTTTTGTTTATAAAAAGAGAACCTACAATTTGAAGAGGGAGGGGGGGGGGCACCAGTTACCATACAAACTATAATAAGTAGATACATATCATAATACAATTATTTTAAACTTAGGTGTCACGGAGAGAAAAACAATAAAGTATTTGAAATAGCAAATCCTCTCGGCCTTCTTGAATATCCAGAGCCCGATAACAAATACTTCCTTCTTTCAAATGGAGAAGCGCTTCCAAATGATACTGGCGAGGCTATAGTCAATGCCCTCAACGAACAAGTCGGAAAAGCCAACAAAAATAACGCTAAATCTATTTCCGAGTGTGTTCAAGACGCGTAAGTACCATTTTTTTAATTCCACACCTCTGGAAGGTATTACCATAAATATACCATACTTACAGTAAACAATATTTTGTCTATGGTGTTACCAAAGATAAAATATTACTTGTTAACTGACCGATTACTGTAATAAAACCCGTAAACCGTAACCCGTAAGTCCTTACTTATTGGCCGGTTTCTAGAATATAATACATGTATAAGTAAATTACTCAGTGTTTCATAATACAATTTAGCATTTATATCCTTAAGGCTTTAGAGCTAGGATATAACATTTCGAAAAAAATAACATTGAAAAGAAAGGACAAGCCTTATTAAACTAACGTTTTATCCGTAGATACTACCTTATTTAACGTTTTATCCGTAGATAATACTTATGCGAAAGTTGGTATGGACGTATGGATGTTTGTAACACTTTCACGCAAAAACTATTGAAACGATCACCATGAAAATTTGCATACACGTTGTCTGGGACACCAGAAAGGACATAGCGTACCTTTCACCCAGAACGCAGACGAAGTCGCGGGCACCAGCAGCTTAGTGTCTCATAAATTTCAGAATCAAAACAAATCCAGTTCTCCGAAAAGATGAAAAGTTGGCGAACTACTTCGTGGAATGGTACAAGAGGAACAATCAAGTCGGAGGACAGACTGACCAACGCTATGGAAAGTCACTGAAAGGGCTCGAGGAGTTTTGGAACTACGATGAAGGGTTAATGTTGAATTGGAAAGGGAGGGGATATAAAACCATATTGGACGTATTACTGGTACGTTAAAGAAAAGTATAAACCATTGATGCCAGAACCCATTACCCTATCTCTAATCTTATCTTATCTCTTGTCTTATCCTTATCTCTTATATTTAATCCTTTTATGGTCGGCAACGCACTTGCAGCATGTTACTGGCGACGGTAGTCATTTACCATCAAGTGGACCGTCAGCCTGTCTGTGATCAAAAAAATGCTTATCAAATTACATTTAATCAAAAACTAATCACAATATCACATCTCAATGAGCAGCCAAATCGTCGAACGGTATACTTCGAAACTAGGCACATCACGAACTGCCGGATTATATGATCGGCCGCCGACATATAAAATGAATAGGGCAATTTCGTAATTAAATGCTTTCCTATGGAGTCTGTATAATCGCCAAAATAATTTTTAATATACCTAACTTGTTTTCAGAATAAATATCCTGACCCTTCAAAGGCGATTCCAGTGGAAATACTGCTGAACAAGGAAGTGGAAAGCATCAAATGGATGAAGAGTCAATCATCGCCAAGCCAAGTGAACCCGCTCGTGCAGGTCACTTGCAAAGATGGCAGCTTGTATGCCGCTAAAAGTGTTATTGTCACTTTATCAGTTGGAGTGCTCAAGGAAAGGTAGGGGAACACGGGGTAATCGGGGCCACTGGGTAATGAGAGCCAATCTCATTATTCTCAAGTTAGTTCCGGTTTTGTTTCTTATAGTACCTAGGTATAAAGGGACGCGGAGGAATAAGTGAAACCCATTGCATCGCTTACTATTACTTAGTTGACTTTTAGTTAAATAATTTGGTGGGTAAATCGACAGCAAGCAGGTTTTTGAGGCAAACAAGGACGACATAACATACAAGGACAAATTTTGAGTATTATTTTATTAGGAGAATTTTCACTTTTAACCTGTAATTTTATAATAAAAAATTGTTTAAAAGTGTTACTTTATGTAAATGATCAACTGTATTTTAAGAATAATATGAAAATTTAAGACGGAGTGTTTGGGCCCCAAATTCGACTCCTATTACCTACCCCAAACTTTGGAGTAATAGAAATCGAATGGCTCTTATTGGCCCATTTCATTAATTTTTTAATTACTTGTTTCAAATGCCTTGAAAACTAGATCTCCCCTCAAGAGAGTTAATGATGGTAGGTAACATTTCTCTGCATCGAACAGCCAAAAGTTTAAAATCCTATATACCCTAGATTTTTGCAAAAGCGATACCGCAAATTAGAAAATCAAAAAGGAAATCAATATTTTCTCCAACGGATTCTAACTAATCGCCTATATCGTGTGACTAATAAGTATTTATTTTGATTTACAGACACAGCACAATTTTCAACCCTCCACTGCCTATTGAAAAAGTGAACACTATAAACAATCTAGGATATTGTGTTTTGGCGAAAATTTACGTTGAATTCGAGAAGCCTTGGTGGCCAAAAACACCCGCAAACTTCACCATCCTATGGCGTGATGAGGATAAGTCGAAGTTCTCGCAGAAAGACCATTGGATAACCGAAATTTATGGCTTGATCACTGTGGAACACCAACCGAACGTCCTCCTGTTTTGGCTGTACGGACTCGGAGCTGAAGAAATGGAAAAAGTGAGCGAATCCGGGGTGAAAGCTGGTATAGAGACACTATTGAAGACCGCTTTTCACAAGTTCAACGTCACTCCTATCAAATCTATTATAAGGTAAATTATCTTGCTAAACAAAATGGTTTTAAAACACTTTTAAAATAAATTCAGACATAAATCAAAAGGAGAATACAATAGCACTTTGATTTTTCTTATAAAATACTAGCTGTTGCACGCGACTTCGCCCGCTTAACTTTATAAAATATTGGCTATATTTTACTCGCTGATAATGTAGCTTTCCATAGGCGAAACAATTTTTAAAATGTTTGAGTTTATTCATTACAAACATACAATAATATTCTCTCTTTATATAAGTAAAGGCCCGTCACAAACGTAGCTATTGTATATATATTAATATACCGTGCTATACCTAATATATATTATAGCAAGCTACCACACATGGAGAAGATGTTCATTGATGGACGTAATATGCCTTGCTATACCATAATTATGCAATAATATAAATTACGGTATACGTTAGTGACGTCATAAAATATATGTATTATAGCTGTGTGTGTGATCACTCGATTTTTATAGAAAATATAACGTAATATGTATCGCTATAATTTATTTTAATATATATATTATAGCTACGTATGTCAGACGGGCTTTAATCTAATATATAAAATTCTCGTGTCGCGGTGTTTGTTGCCAAACTCCTCCGAAACGGCTGGACCGATTTTGATGAAATTTTGTGTGCTCATCGGGTAGGTCTGAGAATCGGCCAACATCTATTTTTTATACCCCTAAATGTTAAGGGAGGTCCACCCCAAAAATTTATTTTTTATTTTTTCGCAAAACAACGTCAGCTAGTATAATCTATAGATTTTACTAATCATTTTGTTTAAACATTTTTCCAGAACACAATGGTCTATGAATCCTTACACGAGAGGCGCGTACGCATACCGCAGTGTTGCCACTGAACAAAACGGTGGAAGCGCTGCAATACTCAGCGAGCCTTTGTACCATAGACAATTCCCCATAGTCTGTTTCGGAGGGGAGGCGACATCGCACCATAGCCACACCGACGTTCATGGCGCTGTCGAAGCTGGATTCAGGGAAGCAGACAGATTGATCGAGGCACTCAATAAATCAAACCAATAATTTTTTTTTTATAAATAATTATATTTTATTGGCCTCACATGTTTTTTTATTTCATTCAAATTCGTTCATTTCACTTATAATAAACTAGAAAGTCGTTTACAGCTTGATAATAAGACGCTTTTAAGGCTTGTAAGTTGTTATTTTTTAAAATCCTTTCTTAGCAGACTCTTACGTTATAACCTATGTCTTAATTAATAACATATTAATTAACAGACAAAAATATTAGGTTTTGAACTTATAGGATACTATTTTTAAGTAAGCTTTTACCTAGCCTTTTGCAAATTTTTAATGCCTTGAAAAATTATTTTATGTATTTTTGGTTTTTAAGTAATTCATTCATACACGCTTAAAATGATTTTTAGAAAAAATTTCTGCCATACATACCTCTTTCAACTCTCTATATTTATTTATTTTAGTATATTTATATTTACCTTGGTTACAACGTTTTTGGCAATTCAATAGTACCCACATTTTGACTAATAGAAGTTTTGACAACTTTCGATCTCAACACGTTGCCTTCTTCGTCAACATCGCACATTGTAATTTCGACCTCATTGACAATGGCCGTAGGTTCAGAATTGCTCGGTTCCTCGTCCCCTTTGAGTTTAATTTCGAAATGTTTCGGCGTAGTTTCGGTCGGTTCAGATTTTTGCACTAAATCAAATTCAAATTCGTTCGTAATGGAACCCTTCGGGCCGCTGTAACCGTCCACCACTTTCTTGGAAATCTCCAAAAGTTCAAACCTGGTTGTCATCAGACGATACATGCCGTCTTCGCATATTTGGTTTCTGGAAATAATGAATAAAAGAATTAGTAACTAGTGGAGGTAGAGCACACTTGCACGGAACTAGGGACAATAGGGACATTCTATCAGGCCTCTTGTCATCATCACGTACGATACCATTTGGTACAAGAATCGAGGGTACTTTTAATTTTAATTTTAATAATACAATTAAAAATAATTGGCAATTATTATTTATGAATAAAACCATTTTTTTTATGAATAGTATCTTCGATTATTATCTAACAGAGATAGGTCGCTTTTGTAATTTGCCGAGCACGGCACGGCACGGTAATACCGTGGGCGTCTCAAGTATTTTTGTGGCCGTCGACGCCGTGCCGTGGATGATAAATTAAAAGCGTCTGCATACCATTACATACATTTTGCTTTCCTATCTTATCGTGACGGTAAAAACGTGCCGTTCCGTGCCGTGCCGTGCTACGGCAAATTATAAAAGCGACCAACCAACCATTTAAGTACATCTAAGTGCAACCATAGATTTAGTATTGCTAAAATCTATGTCTATGTCATGTCTATGTACAACACTAGCTACACCATAAACATAGTATACAAGTATACTATGTCTATGAGCTACACCACATACACAGTACATATAAATAATGAAAAGATTTATAGTGTAGTCTGTATAGTTTGTGTACAGTCTCGATTTAACTGTCGTCGTAGTCGTAGTCGCATACCATACCAATACCACCAACGGGCCAACCAACGCGTAGCATTCCAGAGGTCATTGCGTGTTGTTGGTTTTATTCAACTCATATCACCTCTTACATGATGGTGAAGATTCTCTTCTCTTTGAATCTGGTAGCAGAGCGTGATTAAATGAAACATCCAAATTCTAATGTGCACATTATCCCATATAATATTTACTTTCTTATTTTCATTTCAAAAACACATACCTACATTATAAATAATATTTTAATAACTATAAAATATCACTAAACCCTCTAACAAAACTGACTAAATAATTTTCTATGACATCGAAAATTCTTTAAGACATTCTTCTCAATTTAAACCCTAGTTCAAAATCATTTCTTTTTAAAATCAGCCAGTGATATTTAAAATTCAATTTCTCAACATCCCCTCTGAATCTTAAATATCTGGCTGACTATCCTAAACCATCTTTAAACACTAATCTAAATCCTTTTAATAACTCTCAATACTATAACATCTTCATCAATACAAAATATCTATTTCAAAATTACAAAATTCTACTCAACCTCTGTGAGTCAACAACACTACTCAAATCCATGAGCCTTCAAAGTACGAAATATCTATTTCAAAATTACAAAATTCTACTCAACCTCTGTGAGTCAACAACACTACTTAAATCCATGAGCCTTCAAAGTACAAAATATCTACTTCCACATTACAAAATTCTACTTCAACATTATAAAACCTCTACTTCCTCTCTATACTTCAATACTATAAAACTCCTACATACTTACTCACTTCAACATATAAAACTACATTACCCTATTCTCCCTATCACATCTCTTATTATATAAACATTAAAACCCACTTTAAACTAATTTTAACACCACACTCAAAATACGTGGGTAAGTACATGCTTTTCTTTTTCTTGCTTTTTCATATCCTTGCCAAACTATCAATAAAAACAATAAAAACTTCAATAACAAAAAAATTTCAATAAAAACAAATTTATTGAAATTTTGGCGCTACTGTTTGACTGACAGACGTGACCTTGTTTAGCATTAGTTCCATAAATTGTCTTATTTGTAGATGTCGCCACTGTCTTTGTAAGTACACATACTGATAAGCACAGATGATAAGTTTCGTCGGTATTAGTCATTAAAGACTCGCGCACAGCGATAGCAGTAACAACTGAATATAAATTTGTGAAAACTAAGTAATAGGTATGTAAAATATGTCTTTACTTAATATTATGATTCTAGAAAATATGTTTAAAATTGAGGTTAATAATGAGAGGCACTCGAAAAAAATCCTTAAAGATATTTGAGGCCCCTTGAGAAGGTCACGGTCAAGGACAAACCGATCTAGCCCATCATTTATTTTAAACTAAATTAAATAAATATTTAGACGCCTTTGATATCTTCGACGGTAATAAATTAAATATTATGTGTAAAATAGTAAAATTAAAGCTGTGTGTGAGCCATAAGCTCTATGCGCTGTGACCATGTATATTGTCGGTGGTCGACTCATTGTCTACGGCTTGGGACTTAAAACTAAAATGGTGGAATCGCGAACCTTGCTAATTGTAATGTCTGTCTTGTATAAAGTTATAATATAATAAATGATTAATAATACAAAGTGGTTTAAATAAATAACGAAACATACTACATATTACATGGCGCTGAGGCATCCTGCGTATAAAGCGAATAAGAAAATAATAAGAAAGGAAAATGGAACAATTACTACCTCCGCCGCCATTGACATTCAGCGGATCAAAAAAAAGAAGTTACGAAAACTGGAAACAAAGATTCGATCTGTATTTTCTCGCCAGTGGAGCAGATAAACGTCTTGTTGAAGATCAGAAGAAGGCATTACTGTTGCACTGTATAGGAGAGGAAAGACTTCAAATTTACAACAGCTTTGAGAATAAAGAAGATTTGAAATATGAGGAGGTACTTTTGCAGCTGGAGGCGCATTGTAGTCCACCAACCAATGAGACATACAACAGACACTTGTTTTTTTCAAGAAGGCAAAGAAACGGTGAGCAGTATGAGGAATATTTGACAGCTTTAAAACATTTGAGTTTGGATTGCAAATTTGAAAATCTCAAAGACAGCCTAATAAGGGATCAGATAATCCTAGGCATGAACGATGATAACCTTCGTAAAAAACTGTTAAGAATACCTGATTTGACTCTGGATAAATGTATGAACATTTGTAAAACAGCACAAGTTGCACAAAGTCAACTAAAAAATTTAAACAACAACACAAATGAAGTGGGTGCAGTGACCAGGAATTGGAGATGCAGTCGTTCTCCTTCGGGTAGCCGAGAACCTACAGCCAGGGGTCGCAGTAGAACTCCTGGTCGAACAAGTTTTGTGAGAAAACTTTCCGGCGGTGGGACGCAGCCGAGGCAACCGTTTGTTCAAGAAAAGTTTAAGACCGTGAGAGAGAAATCAAGCGAGCATTTGAAGAAAGACTTCGGTGCGGCAAGACCATGTGGAAAATGCAACAAGTTTCATGGATATGCACAGTGTCCAGCATTTGGTAAAAAATGCATGAAGTGCAATAAATTAAATCATTTTGCATCTTGTTGTACATTTAAGTGTTCAGTGGTTAACAGTGAAAAAGAGTTACAATATAGAATAGATACAGTATGTACAACAAATGTAGTATGTAAGGAATGGTATATAAATATTAAGGTAGACAGTAAAAACATAAAATTTAAAATAGATACAGGTTCTCATGTAGACATTATGAATAAAAATACAATGAAACAATTATTATTGAAATTATATAAATGTAGGAATGTAAGATTGACAAATTTTGACGGATCTAGAATTAAAATACTTGGAGCTTGTGACCTAAAATTGAGATATAAAGGCAATGATTGCCTATGTAAATTTTTTGTGGTAAACTTTGACACACCATGTATTTTAAGCTATTCCACTGCTCTAAGACTAGGTATCATAAATAATGTAAGTTTGATAAGCAAAAATGATGTAGTATCAGAATATAGTGAATTATTTAAGGGTCTGGGTGAGTTGAAATATGAATATGATATAAAATTGAAAGAAAATTGTATACCTATTGCGGAAAGGCCTAGAAAAATTCCATTTAAATTACAAGATCAGATTAAAATTGAATTAGATAAATTAGAGAATTTAGGTGTTATCAGGAAGGTAAATGAGCCTACTGAATGGGTCAATTCCATGGTTATAGCAAAAAAAAGTGATGGTTCTATTAGACTTTGCCTTGATCCACAAAATCTGAATAAATATATAATTAGGGAAAGGTTTAAGATGAGTACTTTTGAGGAATTAGTTGCTAGAATGCCTAATGCAAAATATTTTTCTGTACTTGATGCGTCTAAAAGTTTTTATATGATTAAATTATCAGAAAAAAGTCAGTTATATACAACATTCAATGCTGGGGATTTTGGTAGATATTGTTATAAAAGATTACCTTTTGGCTTAAACTCTGCACCTGAGGTTTTTAGTAAATGCTTTCATGATACATTTAGTGACATCAAGGGGGTAGAACAATATGTTGATGAATTGCTAGTATGGGGTGAGTCCAAAGAGTCCCATGACAAAAGATTAAGACAGGTTTTAAATAGAGCTAAAGAGACCGGTGTAAAATTTAACAAAGATAAATGTCAGTTCGGTGTGACTGAGGTCAAGTATGTAGGGCACATATTAAGTAGCACAGGCATCAGACCTGATACAGAGAAAATAAGAGCCATTGTTAGTATGAAGGAACCCACCAATAAGAAGGAGTTGCAAACATTTTTAGGAATTGTTACTTACATATCCAAGTTTATTCCTAACTTATCTGATATTACAAATTCATTGAGAGAATTAGTAAAGAAAGATTCAATTTTTGTTTGGGGTAAAAAACAAGAGGAAGCTTTCAATAAAATAAAACAAATTTTAACTACAGAACCAGTTTTACAATTCTTTGAGACTAATAGTCCTATTACCTTGTCAGTTGATAGTAGTAGTACAGGGTTAGGAGCAGTATTATTGCAACATAATGCACCAGTAGCTTACGCTTCTAAAGCTTTAACTGAGTCGCAGAAAACATGGGCACAAATAGAGAAAGAACTGCTAGCTATTGTATATGCGTGCGAAAAGTTTCACCAATTTATCTATGGTAAACAAATTACTGTAGAAACCGATCATAAACCTCTTGAACAGATTTTTAAAAAATCAATGAATGAAACACCTTTAAGATTGCAAAAATTAAGAATGCGTATTCAAGGATATGACTTGTGTATTAAATATAGACCTGGTAAAGAATTGTTAGTAGCTGACGCGTTATCTAGATCCTATGTACAGGACAGTATATGTAATCAAGATATTGATGAAAAGATAGAAATGCATGTATGTATGATTATAGAAAATTTAAGTATTAGTGAAAACAAATTAAAAATATTTCAAGAAGAAACGAGTAAAGATCAAAATTTATTATTATTAATTAATTATATTCAAAATGATTGGCCTAAGTACTCTGATATTCCATTTCAATTAAAATTCTATCATTCAATTAAAGAAAGCTTATGTGTGGCTAGTGGGTTAATATTTAAAGATTCAGCAGTACTAGTACCTAAAGCGTTACGTTCTGATATGTTAAGACAAATTCATTACAATCACATGGGCTATGAAAAATGTAAGAATAGGATTAAAGACTTGTTATATTGGCCACATATGAACAAAGAAATAGAAGATATGATAAAAAATTGTGACATTTGTTTACAGTATCAAAAAAGTCATAGTTTTGAACCGTTAACATTAAGAGAAGTTCCTGATAAACCATGGAATATGGTAGGAGCTGACATGTTTTTCTTTAATAATAAAATTTTCTTATTAGTAGTAGATTACCTTACTAAATATATAGAATTATGTGAGCTAAAAAATCAATCAGCTGAGGAGCATAAAAAGCTTTGAAATCAACTTTTGCTAGATGGGGAATTCCTGAATTGTTGTATACAGATGATGGATCTCAATATAGAAGTTCTGTATTTATAGACTTTTGTCAGCAATATGGTTTTAAACATAAAACTTCAACACCCTATTATGCTAGGTCAAATGGGATGGTTGAACGTCATATTCAAACAGTTAAAAAGATGTTAAAAAAATGTTTATTAGAAAATAAAGATATAGATTTGGCTATGTTAGAATATAGGAACATGTCTATTGATGATAATTTAAAATCGCCAAACGAAATGATGATTGGTAGACAGGTGGCTTCGTCCTTACCTGTAAATAGAAATGGTTATGAGTCAAAATATAAGAAAATAAAAAATTATGTACAAAGAAAAAATGAAAGTTACAAAATGTACCATGATAGGAAACATAAAGGAAAAGGGATAAAATTTTATAATGAGCAAAATGTATATATTAGAGATAGAAATAAGAATAGATTAATTCCGGGTAAAATTGTAAGAGAAAGGGATAATGACAGAAATTATGAGGTGTTATTGGAAAATGGACGGAAAGTTATTAGAAATAGATATCATATATTTAAAGGCTCAAAATATAAAAAATTCAATTTAAAAAATACTTATGACTATGATGATGAAGATTTGGATTGTATAATGGAAAAGTATGCAATTCAAAGGAACATTGACAATGATGACTGTAATAATGATGATTGTAATAATGTAGATAGTGACATTGATGATTATTATGACGTGGAACAGGTTGATAGGGAAAATGAGTTAGATAATGAACAGCCTAGTAGGGACATGGTAGCTAAGGAAAATGAGTTGGATAATGAGGAGCCTAGTGGGGACACAGTAGTTAAAAGTAAACCTAAAAGGGTCACATTTAATTTAGACCATGATGATGATGGTGGTACAAGATCTAGGAGTGGTAGAGTTATAAGGAAGCCGGATTATTTGAATGATTACTTTTAAGAAAGAAAAAGGGATGTGAGCCATAAGCTCTATGCGCTGTGACCATGTATATTGTCGGTGGTCGACTCATTGTCTACGGCTTGGGACTTAAAACTAAAATGGTGGAATCGCGAACCTTGCTAATTGTAATGTCTGTCTTGTATAAAGTTATAATATAATAAATGATTAATAATACAAAGTGGTTTAAATAAATAACGAAACATACAACATATTACACTGTGGTTAAGTAGGTATAAGAAAAGCAATAAATATAAATACATATTTCGATTCATTTGATAAAGCGCGTCTACTGTGGAAAAATTATTTTTACATCAAAATTAATTTCATGAAAAAAAAGACACTTTTTGGCGGGAAATTATTGATATTTAATTATTTTATGTATTATTCTTAGTAATTTGATTTCACCTTTTAGAGTTAAATTTCCAAGGCAACGTATCTTGACGTTAATATTAAAACCTGCTTCAATAATAATGATTGGACTGTGAAAATTGTGAATTGGGTAGTTCTTCGAAATTTAATTCTTCGACTGATTCATATGGCCAAAATTTAATTTCACTTTCAGCTCTTTAAGATATGTTCATTATGAAAACGGGTATACCAAAAACATATATTTGAATGAGGGACTTGTTTTTATAAAGCAGTTTTCAAGATATCGACGTTCAAATATTTTGTGCCCATATGAATCAGAATTTGTTACAAATGAATCAGAAACAGGAATAAAAATTAAAAACTTTATGTAGATAGACTCTGTATTCAGAAAATAATCATATTTTAAAAGTTAAATTAATATTTAAAATCATATGAAGTCAAAGTTAAGGAGGTACTTGTGTACATAATGAACATATCTTAAAGAGCTGAAAGTGAAATTAAATTTTGGCCATATGAATCAGTCGAAGAATTAAATTTCGAAGAACTACCCATTTCACAATTTTCACAGTCCAATCATTATTATTGAAGCAGGTTTTAATATTAAATTTTAGTGGCCTTATGTACGACATACAGAGTCCAAACGTTTTCTTTGATTAAAACAGATAACATTAAAATAAAAAGTGACGGAGATAAGATTGTAATATACAGATATGATTATCAAGTCAGTTTTGTGTTTGCCCTTTTTCCGCGAAATTGTTTCGATTTGTCTGGCCACAATTTGTTGTTTGACTTGTCTATGACTCGAGACTTAAGATCTTCGAGTATCATGATCATCTCTTAATTACTATGAAGCGTCCCCACAGGGGCGCGCGCGACAGCACAGAGTATAAGTTTCAAGCACAGCGTCCACGCCGGCCGCGTAGGCTGCGCGTCTACGTGACCCGAAAAATTGCTGGCTGGACTGCGTCGTCTTTTGCTAAATTTTATCATAGACCCCTCATACAGGAGTAAATCTTGCAAAATCCGTTTGTTTGCCGTCCCATAATAATGATTCAGAATTAACTTAATCTTCCTTTAATGATCAATTGTATTGAAATAATTTAAATAATTGAGTTTTTTGTATTGAAAAAAAAAAAAAGATCAATTTTTCACTCTTCGTATTTCATTTATCGTGTAGAGATAAACTCACGATAAATACTGACAAAACTCAATCTCTAAACATCTACCTGTTAATTTGTATCGAAAATGAAACCACGAAATATTATATATGATCAAACGAACTTCTCAAGTGAAGTTCGATCAATATAATATGAGTGGTTTCATTTGAAGATACAAATCACCCACCCACCCCTATCCCAGTTTTGTAAAATACGGAAAGAGTGAAATTAAATCGTTACTTTAAAAGAATGAACTGTCATGGCGACGTACCTATAGGGAGGAGATCGAATACTAATTTTTAATCGAGATATAAATATTCGATACTAAATTAATAAATAAATATAAAATTCTTAAAGCGTGCGAGTGTTGCCTTGTAGGTCAAAGGACTACCTGTTAATTTGTATCTTCAAATGAAACCACTCATATTATATTGATCGAACTTCACTTGAGAAGTTCGTTTGATCATATATTATATTCTGATAAAGACAGACGACTTTGAATAGTATAGGAACATAATATTAGCTATTAGTTTGTGAACGATGTGTGGCCGTAATCGAGACCTTGTTTCTATTTATGCCTATATTTTATTTTTCTGAATTGTAACATAAATTGAATAAATATAATTTAAAGTTGTTAATTAAGTATACCTACCTACCTAATTAAAAATTAAGTTTTTCTACATAATTGGACATTATTAGTTCATTTAGCTTTTACTTAATTGACTTGTACCTACACTGGACCTTACGTCAAGAATGTTAAGTGTGCTAAGGTGGTGCTAAGCCAACGAGATATACTATATCGTTGACTGTAAATAGATATACTTACCTATAAAATAAATAAATAACATGATTATATCGTTTTGGGTGTCACCCACCCAGTTATAAAATTAACAATATTAAAAAAAACATACGCTTCATATTATGCAATTTAAAAAAAAAAAAACAATTTTATTGAAATTTTGGCGCTACTGTTTGACTGACAGACGTGACCTTGTTTAGCATTAGTTCCATAAATTGTCTTATTTGTAGATGTCGCCACTGTCTTTGTAAGTACACATACTGATAAGCACAGATGATAAGTTTCGTCGGTATTAAAGTCATTAAAGACTCGCGCACAGCGATAGCAGTAACAACTGAATATAAATTTGTGAAAACTAAGTAATAGGTATGTAAAATAGGTCTTTACTTAATATTATGATTCTAGAAAATATGTTTAAAATTGAGGTTAATAATGAGAGGCACTCGAAAAAAATCCTTAAAGATATTTGAGGCATCTAGAGAAGGTCACGGTCAAGGACAAACCGATCTAGCCCATCATATTTTATTTTAAACTAAATTAAATAAATATTTAGACGCCTTTGATATCTTCGACGGTAATAAATTAAATATTTTGTGTAAAATAGTAAAATTAAAGCTGTGATTAAGTAGGTATAAGAAAAGCAATAAATATAAATACATATTTCGATTCATTTGATAAGGCGCGTCTATACTGTGGAAAAATTACTTTTACGTCAAAATTAATTTCATGAAAAAGACACACTTTTTGGCGGGAAATTATTGATATTTAATTATTTTATGTATTATTCTTAGTAATTTGATTTCACCTTTTAGAGTTAAATTTCCAAGACAACGTAACTTGACGTTAATATTAAAACCTGCTTCAATAATAATTATTGGACTGTGAAATGCAAAAAGACGTTCAAATTCGACGCGCCAATTTTTAAAAATTAGCGTATTGAAACAAAAACAAACGCTTCAGCTTGTATTTTATATTATACTTATAATAAAGCCCGTCGCACACGTAGCTATAATTATATATTAATATAAATTATAGCAAGGCATATTAGGATATAATTATTTTCTATACAAATATTGGAGTCAATATAATATATATTTCTATGACGTCACCAACGTATACCGTAATATATTATAGCACAGTATATTATAGCTACGTGTGTGACGGGCTTGAGACAAGCGATGTAGCTACGCTACTGTTTGTACCATTAATTCTACTTAATTAAAATTAATGAAATCTGTATTTTCCAGTCAGATAATGGACGTAATAGTCATAGGATGCGGTGCTTCGGGCATCGCCGCACTGAGGAAACTGCACGACGCTGGACTTAAGGTCGTGGCTCTTGAAGCAGCCAACAGAATTGGTGGAAGAATATTGTCTGTTGACTTTGGCGCTGGTACTATCGATTTGGGAGCCGCTTGGTAATCATTTAACATTTTATTTCATCATTATAGGTATTTAACATAACTTTTTTCTTTGTAAACCTATTGGAATTGAAACAAACACAAAATATTATGGAAAACTTTACTGCAATCTGCAATTCATAAGTGAAAACCGCATTCAAATCTGTTAACCAATTTTAAGGGCGCTCCACTGGCTACATTAATTTTCACATTTCAATATTAAAAACCAATATTTTTATTACTAAGCAAGATTCTATCCTACTATCCTACTATCCTTCCTACTATATATATATATATATATATATATATATATATAAACTATAAAGCCGTTTAATATTATAAATGCAAAAGTTTGTGTGGATGTATGGATGTTTGTAACTCTTTCACGCAAAAACTACTGAACCGATCATCATGAAATTTTGCATACACGTTGTCTTGGACACAGAAAGGACATAGGGTACCTTTCATCCAGAAAAAAGTACTGCTCCCGAGGGGTTATCTAAAATTAAGGAAACTAACTCCTGGCTAAGTATAATAGCAATAACGATGTCAGGCGATATATTGCTTTTTCAACGCGGACGAAGTCGCGAGTACCAGCTAGTTTTGTTTATAAAAAGAGAACCTACAATTTGAAGAGGGAGGGGGGGGGGCACCAGTTACCATACAAACTATAATAAGTAGATACATATCATAATACAATTATTTTAAACTTAGGTGTCACGGAGAGAAAAACAATAAAGTATTTGAAATAGCAAATCCTCTCGGCCTTCTTGAATATCCAGAGCCCGATAACAAATACTTCCTTCTTTCAAATGGAGAAGCGCTTCCAAATGATACTGGCGAGGCTATAGTCAATGCCCTCAACGAACAAGTCGGAAAAGCCAACAAAAATAACGCTAAATCTATTTCCGAGTGTGTTCAAGACGCGTAAGTACCATTTTTTTAATTCCACACCTCTGGAAGGTATTACCATAAATATACCATACTTACAGTAAACAATATTTTGTCTATGGTGTTACCAAAGATAAAATATTACTTGTTAACTGACCGATTACTGTAATAAAACCCGTAAACCGTAACCCGTAAGTCCTTACTTATTGGCCGGTTTCTAGAATATAATACATGTATAAGTAAATTACTCAGTGTTTCATAATACAATTTAGCATTTATATCCTTAAGGCTTTAGAGCTAGGATATAACATTTCGAAAAAAATAACATTGAAAAGAAAGGACAAGCCTTATTAAACTAACGTTTTATCCGTAGATACTACCTTATTTAACGTTTTATCCGTAGATAATACTTATGCGAAAGTTGGTATGGACGTATGGATGTTTGTAACACTTTCACGCAAAAACTATTGAAACGATCACCATGAAAATTTGCATACACGTTGTCTGGGACACCAGAAAGGACATAGCGTACCTTTCACCCAGAACGCAGACGAAGTCGCGGGCACCAGCAGCTTAGTGTCTCATAAATTTCAGAATCAAAACAAATCCAGTTCTCCGAAAAGATGAAAAGTTGGCGAACTACTTCGTGGAATGGTACAAGAGGAACAATCAAGTCGGAGGACAGACTGACCAACGCTATGGAAAGTCACTGAAAGGGCTCGAGGAGTTTTGGAACTACGATGAAGGGTTAATGTTGAATTGGAAAGGGAGGGGATATAAAACCATATTGGACGTATTACTGGTACGTTAAAGAAAAGTATAAACCATTGATGCCAGAACCCATTACCCTATCTCTAATCTTATCTTATCTCTTGTCTTATCCTTATCTCTTATATTTAATCCTTTTATGGTCGGCAACGCACTTGCAGCATGTTACTGGCGACGGTAGTCATTTACCATCAAGTGGACCGTCAGCCTGTCTGTGATCAAAAAAATGCTTATCAAATTACATTTAATCAAAAACTAATCACAATATCACATCTCAATGAGCAGCCAAATCGTCGAACGGTATACTTCGAAACTAGGCACATCACGAACTGCCGGATTATATGATCGGCCGCCGACATATAAAATGAATAGGGCAATTTCGTAATTAAATGCTTTCCTATGGAGTCTGTATAATCGCCAAAATAATTTTTAATATACCTAACTTGTTTTCAGAATAAATATCCTGACCCTTCAAAGGCGATTCCAGTGGAAATACTGCTGAACAAGGAAGTGGAAAGCATCAAATGGATGAAGAGTCAATCATCGCCAAGCCAAGTGAACCCGCTCGTGCAGGTCACTTGCAAAGATGGCAGCTTGTATGCCGCTAAAAGTGTTATTGTCACTTTATCAGTTGGAGTGCTCAAGGAAAGGTAGGGGAACACGGGGTAATCGGGGCCACTGGGTAATGAGAGCCAATCTCATTACTCTCAAGTTAGTTCCGGTTTTGTTTCTTATAGTACCTAGGTATAAAGGGACGCGGAGGAATAAGTGAAACCCATTGCATCGCTTACTATTACTAAGTTGACTTTTAGTTAAATAATTTGGTGGGTAAATCGACAGCAAGTAGGTTTTTGAGGCAAACAAGGACGACATAACATACAAGGACAAATTTTGAGTATTATTTTATTATGAGAATTTTAACTTTTAACCTGTAATTTGATAATAAAAAATTGTTTAAAAGTGTTACTTTATGTAAATGATCAACTATATTTTAAGAATAATATGAAAATTTAAGACGGAGTGTTTGGGCCCCAAATTCGACTCCTATTACCTACCCCAAACTTTGGAGTAATAGAAGTCGAATGGCTCTTATTGGCCCATTTCATTAATTTTTTAATTACTTGTTTCAAATGCCTTGAAAACTAGATCTTCCCTCAAGAGAATTAATGATGGTAGGTAACATTTCTCTGCATCGAACAGCCAAAAGTTTAACGGATTCTAACTAATCGCCTATATCGTGTGACTAATAAGTATTTATTTTGATTTACAGACACAGCACAATTTTCAACCCTCCACTGCCTATTGAAAAAGTGAACACTATAAACAATCTAGGATATTGTGTTTTGGCGAAAATTTACGTTGAATTCGAGAAGCCTTGGTGGCCAAAAACACCCGCAAACTTCACCATCCTATGGCGTGATGAGGATAAGTCGAAGTTCTCGCAGAAAGACCATTGGATAACCGAAATTTATGGCTTGATCACTGTGGAACACCAACCGAACGTCCTCCTGTTTTGGCTGTACGGACTCGGAGCTGAAGAAATGGAAAAAGTGAGCGAATCCGGGGTGAAAGCTGGTATAGAGACACTATTGAAGACCGCTTTCCACAAGTTCAACGTCACTCCTATCAAATCTATTATAAGGTAAATTATCTTGCTAAACAAAATGGTTTTAAAACACTTTTAAAATAAATTCAGACATAAATCAAAAGGAGAATACAATAGCACTTTGATTTTTCTTATAAAATACTAGCTGTTGCACGCGACTTCGCCCGCTTAACTTTATAAAATATTGGCTATATTTTACTCGCTGATAATGTAGCTTTCCATAGGCGAAACAATTTTTAAAATGTTTGAGTTTATTCATTACAAACATACAATAATATTCTCTCTTTATATAAGTAAAGGCCCGTCACAAACGTAGCTATTGTATATATATATTAATATACCGTGCTATACCTAATATATATTATAGCAAGCTACCACACATGGAGAAGATGTTCATTGATGGACGTAATATGCCTTGCTATACCATAATTATGCAATAATATAAATTACGGTATACGTTAGTGACGTCATAAAATATATGTATTATAGCTGTGTATGTGATCACTCGATTTTTATAGAAAATATAACGTAATATGTATCGCTATAATTTATTTTAATATATATATTATAGCTACGTATGTCAGACGGGCTTTAATCTAATATATAAAATTCTCGTGTCGCGGTGTTTGTTGCCAAACTCCTCCGAAACGGCTGGACCGATTTTGATGAAATTTTGTGTGCTCATCGGGTAGGTCTGAGAATCGGCCAACATCTATTTTTTATACCCCTAAATGTTAAGGGAGGTCCACCCCAAAAATTTATTTTTTATTTTTTCGCAAAATTCGCAGCTGACGTTGAGCTAGTATAATCTATAGATTTTATTTACTAATCATTTTGTTTAAACTTTTTCCCAGAACACAATGGTCTATGAATCCTTACACGAGAGGCGCGTACGCATACCGCAGTGTTGCCACTGAACAAAACGGTGGAAGCGCTGCAATACTCAGCGAGCCTTTGTACCATAGACAATTCCCCATAGTCTGTTTCGGAGGGGAGGCGACATCGCACCATAGCCACACCGACGTTCATGGCGCTGTCGAAGCTGGATTCAGGGAAGCAGACAGATTGATCGAGGCACTCAATAAATCAAACCAATAATTTTTTTTTTATAAATAATTATATTTTATTGGCCTCACATGTTTTTTTATTTCATTCAAATTCGTTCATTTCACTTATAATAAACTAGAAAGTCGTTTACAGCTTGATAATAAGACGCTTTTAAGGCTTGTAAGTTGTTATTTTTTAAAATCCTTTCTTAGCAGACTCTTACGTTATAACCTATGTCTTAATTAATAACATATTAATTAACAGACAAAAATATTAGGTTTTGAACTTATAGGATACTATTTTTAAGTAAGCTTTTACCTAGCCTTTTGCAAATTTTTAATGCCTTGAAAAATTATTTTATGTATTTTTGGTTTTTAAGTAATTCATTCATACACGCTTAAAATGATTTTTAGAAAAAATTTCTGCCATACATACCTCTTTCAACTTTCTATATTTATTTATTTTAGTATATTCATATTTACCTTGGTTACAACGTTTTTGGCAATTCAATAGTACCCACATTTTGACTAATAGAAGTTTTGACAACTTTCGATCTCAACACGTTGCCTTCTTCGTCAACATCGCACATTGTAATTTCGACCTCATTGACAATGGCCGTAGGTTCAGAATTGCTCGGTTCCTCGTCCCCTTTGAGTTTAATTTCGAAATGTTTCGGCGTAGTTTCGGTCGGTTCAGATTTTTGCACTAAATCAAATTCAAATTCGTTCGTAATGGAACCCTTCGGGCCGCTGTAACCGTCCACCACTTTCTTGGAAATCTCCAAAAGTTCAAACCTGGTTGTCATCAGACGATACATGCCGTCTTCGCATATTTGGTATCTGGAAATAATGAATAAAAGAATTAGTAACTAGTGGAGGTAGAGCACACTTGCACGGAACTAGGGACAATAGGGACATTCTATCAGGCCTCTCTTGTCATCATCACGTACGATACCATTTGGTACAAGAATCGAGGGTACTTTTAATTTTAATTTTAATAATACAATTAAAAATAATTGGCAATTATTATTTATGAATAAAACCATTTTTTTTATGAATAGTATCTTCGATTATTATCTAACAGAGATAGGTCGCTTTTGTAATTTGCCGAGCACGGCACGGCACGGTAATACCGTGGGCGTCTCAAGTATTTTTGTGGCCGTCGACGCCGTGCCGTGGATGATAAATTAAAAGCGTCTGCATACCATTACATACATTTTGCTTTCCTATCTTATCGTGACGGTAAAAACGTGCCGTTCCGTGCCGTGCCGTGCTACGGCAAATTATAAAAGCGACCAACCAACCATTTAAGTACATCTAAGTGCAACCATAGATTTAGTATTGCTAAAATCTATGTCTATGTCATGTCTATGTACAACACTAGCTACACCATAAACATAGTATACAAGTATACTATGTCTATGAGCTACACCACATACACAGTACATATAAATAATGAAAAGATTTATAGTGTAGTCTGTATAGTTTGTGTACAGTCTCGATTTAACTGTCGTCGTAGTCGTAGTCGCATACCATACCAATACCACCAACGGGCCAACCAACGCGTAGCATTCCAGAGGTCATTGCGTGTTGTTGGTTTTATTCAACTCATATCACCTCTTACATGATGGTGAAGATTCTCTTCTCTTTGAATCTGGTAGCAGAGCGTGATTAAATGAAACATCCAAATTCTAATGTGCACATTATCCCATATAATATTTACTTTCTTATTTTCATTTCAAAAACACATACCTACATTATAAATAATATTTTAATAACTATAAAATATCACTAAACCCTCTAACAAAACTGACTAAATAATTTTCTATGACATCGAAAATTCTTTAAGACATTCTTCTCAATTTAAACCCTAGTTCAAAATCATTTCTTTTTAAAATCAGCCAGTGATATTTAAAATTCAATTTCTCAACATCCCCTCTGAATCTTAAATATCTGGCTGACTATCCTAAACCATCTTTAAACACTAATCTAAATCCTTTTAATAACTCTCAATACTATAACATCTTCATCAATACAAAATATCTATTTCAAAATTACAAAATTCTACTCAACCTCTGTGAGTCAACAACACTACTCAAATCCATGAGCCTTCAAAGTACGAAATATCTACTTCCACATTACAAAATTCTACTCAACCTCTGTGAGTCAACAACACTACTTAAATCCATGAGCCTTCAAAGTACAAAATATCTACTTCCACATTACAAAATTCTACTTCAACATTATAAAACCTCTACTTCCTCTCTATACTTCAATACTATAAAACTCCTACATACTTACTCACTTCAACATATAAAACTACATTACCCTATTCTCCCTATCACATCTCTTATTATATAAACATTAAAACCCACTTTAAACTAATTTTAACACCACACTCAAAATACGTGGGTAAGTACATGCTTTTCTTTTTCTTGCTTTTTCATATCCTTGCCAAACTATCAATAAAAACAATAAAAACTTCAATAACAAAAAAATTTCAATAAAAACAAATTTATTGAAATTTTGGCGCTACTGTTTGACTGACAGACGTGACCTTGTTTAGCATTAGTTCCATAAATTGTCTTATTTGTAGATGTCGCCACTGTCTTTGTAAGTACACATACTGATAAGCACAGATGATAAGTTTCGTCGGTATTAGTCATTAAAGACTCGCGCACAGCGATAGCAGTAACAACTGAATATAAATTTGTGAAAACTAAGTAATAGGTATGTAAAATATGTCTTTACTTAATATTATGATTCTAGAAAATATGTTTAAAATTGAGGTTAATAATGAGAGGCACTCGAAAAAAATCCTTAAAGATATTTGAGGCCCCTTGAGAAGGTCACGGTCAAGGACAAACCGATCTAGCCCATCATTTATTTTAAACTAAATTAAATAAATATTTAGACGCCTTTGATATCTTCGACGGTAATAAATTAAATATTATGTGTAAAATAGTAAAATTAAAGCTGTGGTTAACTAGGTATAAGAAAAGCAATAAATATAAATACATATTTCGATTCATTTGATAAAGCGCGTCTACTGTGGAAAAATTATTTTTACATCAAAATTAATTTCATGAAAAAAAGACACACTTTTTGGCGGGAAATTATTGATATTTAATTATTTTATGTATTATTCTTAGTAATTTGATTTCACCTTTTAGAGTTAAATTTCCAAGGCAACGTATCTTGACGTTAATATTAAAACCTGCTTCAATAATAATGATTGGACTGTGAAAATTGTGAATTGGGTAGTTCTTCGAAATTTAATTCTTCGACTGATTCATATGGCCAAAATTTAATTTCACTTTCAGCTCTTTAAGATATGTTCATTATGAAAACGGGTATACCAAAAACATATATTTGAATGAGGGACTCGTTTTTATAAAGCAGTTTTCAAGATATCGACGTTCAAATATTTTGTGCCCATATGAATCAGAATTTGTTACAAATGAATCAGAAACAGGAATAAAAATTAAAAACTTTATGTAGATAGACTCTGTATTCAGAAAATAATCATATTTTAAAAGTTAAATTAATATTTAAAATCATATGAAGTCAAAGTTAAGGAGGTACTTGTGTACATAATGAACATATCTTAAAGAGCTGAAAGTGAAATTAAATTTTGGCCATATGAATCAGTCGAAGAATTAAATTTCGAAGAACTACCCATTTCACAATTTTCACAGTCCAATCATTATTATTGAAGCAGGTTTTAATATTAAATTTTAGTGGCCTTATGTACGACATACAGAGTCCAAACGTTTTCTTTGATTAAAACAGATAACATTAAAATAAAAAGTGACGGAGATAAGATTGTAATATACAGATATGATTATCAAGTCAGTTTTGTGTTTGCCCTTTTTCCGCGAAATTGTTTCGATTTGTCTGGCCACAATTTGTTGTTTGACTTGTCTATGACTCGAGACTTAAGATCTTCGAGTATCATGATCATCTCTTAATTACTATGAAGCGTCCCCACAGGGCTGCCGTCATACCAAAGAAAGCGGCTAAGTGACAAATGTAAGTTTCGAGAAAAACGCAAAAAACTTTCAAAATGAAATTTCTTGAGTATTTGTCAACTTATCATAATTCCGTTTATATGAAAAATTAGACAAAAAATTTTTACATCTTGTAAATATTTTTTAAGTAATAATATTAATCATTTTAAACAATTTAACGAGAGTTTTTCGCTCTAGTTTAGACTTTAAAAGCTTTTTTGGGATTGTAATAAGATCTAAAAGGCCGTTAAATATATCGTAGAGTCCTTTTAGCTTAGATTTGCTAGTTAACTTTATGTTATAATTATTGTATGCAGGCGTTAAGTGACTCAAATATACTACAAAGCGGTTATTGACAATAACGACGTTTTAGACTATTACAGTATATAAAAACGCTTACCGCATGCTTGATTAAAATGCAGTTAAAATAACTTTACTACTTTTTAGATTAGCAATTGAAATAATTTTATAAGTTCAATTATTGATACAAGCCGTAATGGGCTAATAATACACTAATAAGTCGTTAAATACTTAACAATTTATATAAAGCCGCTTTTTAGCATATTATCATATTTGAATGTTTGAGCGTTGTAATAAAAAGAATGGAGTTATCCTAAAATACAACAAGACTGTAGCATGGTGAAATTAACATTTATTCTTTAAAACAAACAACTAACTCTAAAATAAACTTATTTTTTAATAAGAAAGAAAAAAAAACCACAAAAATTTAAATAAACTTCTAATCATAAACTTCGTAGGTAGAACAAAACCTTATCATCACCTTATTAAATTCATTAAAAAAAATTGAGATCAATTTTTGGCTTTTATCCGTCTAATTTGCATTTCAAAATTTCCTTACTTATACTTACCAGTGACGAGTGGTCATACATACTCCTTACTGACTACTCGTCGTTGGCAATCCACCTTATAAGCATAATAAGTAATAAGTATACACCTTATAAGTAGACCAGATATCTTATTTAACAAGTTATCCTTTTTCTCTTGCAAAATCCCCCTTGGAATTTCGCAGAATTTAATTATTGGCATCAGTTTGTCTCGATTTTTTATAAAGACATCCTTCTTAAAGCAGAGTTGGAGCTCTTCTCCGTCGAATAACCTATGTTGAAATAAACCATGGTCATTTTACTTATGTAGGCTCTGGGATTGGAGGTTTGTATCCGTCTCATTGATGTATTGTCGAGAAAAGTAGTCCTTCACAACTACTTTTCCTTCACCTACAATGCTGACAAAATGGCAGAAGTCATATATTTTGCTTTTTGTTCTTCATACCTAGTTCTACTTGGTAATAGAAGCTATCACAGCTCATGAAGGTGTGGCCTCTTTCAAAATAATACAGCTTTATATTTTGTGATCGTATTTCGTCACTATTAATTAAATACACCAGCATCGAAAAAAACAGCCAATTTTTGTTCTGACCCGTGCAATTGTCAAGCCAAACAACTAGTCAAATTGCGTTCTAGACCGTTTGAGACCAACCCAAATATTTATATTTTTAACGTCACGGTAATGCAACAGAAATGCGTAAAATGCACTTATTACGTCTTCTTGCTTTTTGCCTTCATTTTGAAAGTTTTTTGCGTTTTTCTCGAAACTTACATAAGTATTTTGTCACTTAGCCGCTTTCTTTGGTATGACGCCAGTAGAGCCCTCGATCATTTGACGTTTGTGATGGCTATACCTAACCGCGCGAACTGCATTTGACTGCTATTTAGTGTAGAATTGCTACTTAGCCGCCTTATTGATAATATTAAATATGATAATAATTCTTGAAATACTAAATTACAAAGCAGTCACTGCTTTTTTGATTAGTATTTAAGTCGATAATATCGCGTTTGATTCTTGCCAAAAAAGCGGCTAAGTGCTCTTAACGTCAATTTATACAATTTTATTTGAAAAACTGCCTTTTAGGTTATACACGAGTTTCTTATTTTACCTAGGGTAATTCTTAAAATGGTGGTTAAATAAATGTAACTGTTTTTTAGTGTATTAATAAGTCGTAACCGCTTTTTAGCTTATAACATATTCATATTTGTTTGTAAAACTTAAGCAGTTATTGCCCATTAACGGCCATTTAGTTTATTTTAAGCACTTACCGACTTTTTAGAAAATAAATACTCACAAAAATGCAAATTTGGTGTCACTTAGCCGCTTGGTATTTTGGAAACTATTTATGCTAGAAAAAAAATCTCGATATGGTTCGACGCCATTTTTTTTGCTGAGTACGCCAGTGTTAAAAACTAAAAAGGCGGCTAAAGTCACTTAGCCGCTTTCTTTGGTAGGACGGCAGAGGGGCGCGCGCGACAGCACAGAGTATAAGTTTCAAGCACAGCGTCCACGCCGGCCGCGTCGGCTGCGCGTCTACGTGACCCGAAAAATTGCTGGCTGGACTGCGTCGTCTTTTGCTAAATTTTATCATAGACCCCTCATACAGGAGTAAATCTTGCAAAATCCGTTTGTTTGCCGTCCAATAATAATGATTCAGAATTAACTTAATCTTCCTTTAATGATCAATTGTATTGAAATAATTTAAATAATTGAGTTTTTTGTATTGAAAAAAAAAAAAAAAAAGATTAATTTTTCACTCTTCGTATTTCATTTATCGTGTAGAGATAAACTCACGATAAATACTGACAAAACTCAATCTCTAAACATCTACCTGTTAATTTGTATCGAAAATGAAACCACGAAATATTATATATGATCAAACGAACTTCTCAAGTGAAGTTCGATCAATATAATATGAGTGGTTTCATTTGAAGATACAAATCACCCACCCACCCCTATCCCAGTTTTGTAAAATACGGAAAGAGTGAAATTAAATCGTTACTTTAAAAGAATGAACTGTCATGGCGACGTACCTATAGGGAGGAGATCGAATACTAATTTTTAATCGAGATATAAATATTCGATACTAAATTAATAAATAAATATAAAATTCTTAAAGCGTGCGAGTGTTGCCTTGTAGGTCAAAGGACTACCTGTTAATTTGTATCTTCAAATGAAACCACTCATATTATATTGATCGAACTTCACTTGAGAAGTTCGTTTGATCATATATTATATTCTGATAAAGACAGACGACTTTGAATAGTATAGGAACATAATATTAGCTATTAGTTTGTGAACGATGTGTGGCCGTAATCGAGACCTTGTTTCTATTTATGCCTATATTTTATTTTTCTGAATTGTAACATAAATTGAATAAATATAATTTAAAGTTGTTAATTAAGTATACCTACCTACCTAATTAAAAATTAAGTTTTTCTACATAATTGGACATTATTAGTTCATTTAGCTTTTACTTAATTGACTTGTACCTACACTGGACCTTACGTCAAGAATGTTAAGTGTGCTAAGGTGGTGCTAAGCCAACGAGATATACTATATCGTTGACTGTAAATAGATATACTTACCTATAAAATAAATAAATAACATGATTATATCGTTTTGGGTGTCACCTACCCAGTTATAAAATTAACAATATTAAAAAAAAACATACGCTTCATATTATGCAATTTAAAAAAAAAAACAATTTTATTGAAATTTTGGCGCTACTGTTTGACTGACAGACGTGACCTTGTTTAGCATTAGTTCCATAAATTGTCTTATTTGTAGATGTCGCCACTGTCTTTGTAAGTACACATACTGATAAGCACAGATGATAAGTTTCGTCGGTATTAAAGTCATTAAAGACTCGCGCACAGCGATAGCAGTAACAACTGAATATAAATTTGTGAAAACTAAGTAATAGGTATGTAAAATAGGTCTTTACTTAATATTATGATTCTAGAAAATATGTTTAAAATTGAGGTTAATAATGAGAGGCACTCGAAAAAAATCCTTAAAGATATTTGAGGCATCTAGAGAAGGTCACGGTCAAGGACAAACCGATCTAGCCCATCATATTTTATTTTAAACTAAATTAAATAAATATTTAGACGCCTTTGATATCTTCGACGGTAATAAATTAAATATTTTGTGTAAAATAGTAAAATTAAAGCTGTGATTAAGTAGGTATAAGAAAAGCAATAAATATAAATACATATTTCGATTCATTTGATAAGGCGCGTCTATACTGTGGAAAAATTACTTTTACGTCAAAATTAATTTCATGAAAAAGACACACTTTTTGGCGGGAAATTATTGATATTTAATTATTTTATGTATTATTCTTAGTAATTTGATTTCACCTTTTAGAGTTAAATTTCCAAGACAACGTAACTTGACGTTAATATTAAAACCTGCTTCAATAATAATTATTGGACTGTGAAATGCAAAAAGACGTTCAAATTCGACGCGCCAATTTTTAAAAATTAGCGTATTGAAACAAAAACAAACGCTTCAGCTTGTATTTTATATTATACTTATAATAAAGCCCGTCGCACACGTAGCTATAATTATATATTAATATAAATTATAGCAAGGCATATTAGGATATAATTATTTTCTATACAAATATTGGAGTCACCACGCACGCAGCTATAATATATATTTCTATGACGTCACCAACGTATACCGTAATATATTATAGCACAGTATATTATAGCTACGTGTGTGACGGGCTTGAGACAAGCGATGTAGCTACGCTACTGTTTGTACCATTAATTCTACTTAATTAAAATTAATGAAATCTGTATTTTCCAGTCAGATAATGGACGTAATAGTCATAGGATGCGGTGCTTCGGGCATCGCCGCACTGAGGAAACTGCACGACGCTGGACTTAAGGTCGTGGCTCTTGAAGCAGCCAACAGAATTGGTGGAAGAATATTGTCTGTTGACTTTGGCGCTGGTACTATCGATTTGGGAGCCGCTTGGTAATCATTTAACATTTTATTTCATCATTATAGGTATTTAACATAACTTTTTTCTTTGTAAACCTATTGGAATTGAAACAAACACAAAATATTATGGAAAACTTTACTGCAATCTGCAATTCATAAGTGAAAACCGCATTCAAATCTGTTAACCAATTTTAAGGGCGCTCCACTGGCTACATTAATTTTCACATTACAATATTAAAAACCAATATTTTTATTACTAAGCAAGATTCTATCCTACTATCCTACTAGTCCTACTATCCTACTATCCTTCCTACTATATATATATATATAAACTATAAAGCCGTTTAATATTATAAATGCAAAAGTTTGTGTGGATGTATGGATGTTTGTAACTCTTTCACGCAAAAACTACTGAACCGATCATCATGAAATTTTGCATACACGTTGTCTTGGACACAGAAAGGACATAGGGTACCTTTCATCCAGAAAAAAGTACTGCTCCCGAGGGGTTATCTAAAATTAAGGAAACTAACTCCTGGCTAAGTATAATAGCAATAACGATGTCAGGCGATATATTGCTTTTTCAACGCGGACGAAGTCGCGAGTACCAGCTAGTTTTGTTTATAAAAAGAGAACCTACAATTTGAAGAGGGAGGGGGGGGGGGGCACCAGTTACCATACAAACTATAATAAGTAGATACATATCATAATACAATTATTTTAAACTTAGGTGTCACGGAGAGAAAAACAATAAAGTATTTGAAATAGCAAATCCTCTCGGCCTTCTTGAATATCCAGAGCCCGATAACAAATACTTCCTTCTTTCAAATGGAGAAGCGCTTCCAAATGATACTGGCGAGGCTATAGTCAATGCCCTCAACGAACAAGTCGGAAAAGCCAACAAAAATAACGCTAAATCTATTTCCGAGTGTGTTCAAGACGCGTAAGTACCATTTTTTTAATTCCACACCTCTGGAAGGTATTACCATAAATATACCATACTTACAGTAAACAATATTTTGTCTATGGTGTTACCAAAGATAAAATATTACTTGTTAACTGACCGATTACTGTAATAAAACCCGTAAACCGTAACCCGTAAGTCCTTACTTATTGGCCGGTTTCTAGAATATAATACATGTATAAGTAAATTACTCAGTGTTTCATAATACAATTTAGCATTTATATCCTTAAGGCTTTAGAGCTAGGATATAACATTTCGAAAAAAATAACATTGAAAAGAAAGGACAAGCCTTATTAAACTAACGTTTTATCCGTAGATACTACCTTATTTAACGTTTTATCCGTAGATAATACTTATGCGAAAGTTGGTATGGACGTATGGATGTTTGTAACACTTTCACGCAAAAACTATTGAAACGATCACCATGAAAATTTGCATACACGTTGTCTGGGACACCAGAAAGGACATAGCGTACCTTTCACCCAGAACGCAGACGAAGTCGCGGGCACCAGCAGCTTAGTGTCTCATAAATTTCAGAATCAAAACAAATCCAGTTCTCCGAAAAGATGAAAAGTTGGCGAACTACTTCGTGGAATGGTACAAGAGGAACAATCAAGTCGGAGGACAGACTGACCAACGCTATGGAAAGTCACTGAAAGGGCTCGAGGAGTTTTGGAACTACGATGAAGGGTTAATGTTGAATTGGAAAGGGAGGGGATATAAAACCATATTGGACGTATTACTGGTACGTTAAAGAAAAGTATAAACCATTGATGCCAGAACCCATTACCCTATCTCTAATCTTATCTTATCTCTTGTCTTATCCTTATCTCTTATATTTAATCCTTTTATGGTCGGCAACGCACTTGCAGCATGTTACTGGCGACGGTAGTCATTTACCATCAAGTGGACCGTCAGCCTGTCTGTGATCAAAAAAATGCTTATCAAATTACATTTAATCAAAAACTAATCACAATATCACATCTCAATGAGCAGCCAAATCGTCGAACGGTATACTTCGAAACTAGGCACATCACGAACTGCCGGATTATATGATCGGCCGCCGACATATAAAATGAATAGGGCAATTTCGTAATTAAATGCTTTCCTATGGAGTCTGTATAATCGCCAAAATAATTTTTAATATACCTAACTTGTTTTCAGAATAAATATCCTGACCCTTCAAAGGCGATTCCAGTGGAAATACTGCTGAACAAGGAAGTGGAAAGCATCAAATGGATGAAGAGTCAATCATCGCCAAGCCAAGTGAACCCGCTCGTGCAGGTCACTTGCAAAGATGGCAGCTTGTATGCCGCTAAAAGTGTTATTGTCACTTTATCAGTTGGAGTGCTCAAGGAAAGGTAGGGGAACACGGGGTAATCGGGGCCACTGGGTAATGAGAGCCAATCTCATTACTCTCAAGTTAGTTCCGGTTTTGTTTCTTATAGTACCTAGGTATAAAGGGACGCGGAGGAATAAGTGAAACCCATTGCATCGCTTACTATTACTAAGTTGACTTTTAGTTAAATAATTTGGTGGGTAAATCGACAGCAAGTAGGTTTTTGAGGCAAACAAGGACGACATAACATACAAGGACAAATTTTGAGTATTATTTTATTATGAGAATTTTAACTTTTAACCTGTAATTTGATAATAAAAAATTGTTTAAAAGTGTTACTTTATGTAAATGATCAACTATATTTTAAGAATAATATGAAAATTTAAGACGGAGTGTTTGGGCCCCAAATTCGACTCCTATTACCTACCCCAAACTTTGGAGTAATAGAAGTCGAATGGCTCTTATTGGCCCATTTCATTAATTTTTTAATTACTTGTTTCAAATGCCTTGAAAACTAGATCTTCCCTCAAGAGAATTAATGATGGTAGGTAACATTTCTCTGCATCGAACAGCCAAAAGTTTAACGGATTCTAACTAATCGCCTATATCGTGTGACTAATAAGTATTTATTTTGATTTACAGACACAGCACAATTTTCAACCCTCCACTGCCTATTGAAAAAGTGAACACTATAAACAATCTAGGATATTGTGTTTTGGCGAAAATTTACGTTGAATTCGAGAAGCCTTGGTGGCCAAAAACACCCGCAAACTTCACCATCCTATGGCGTGATGAGGATAAGTCGAAGTTCTCGCAGAAAGACCATTGGATAACCGAAATTTATGGCTTGATCACTGTGGAACACCAACCGAACGTCCTCCTGTTTTGGCTGTACGGACTCGGAGCTGAAGAAATGGAAAAAGTGAGCGAATCCGGGGTGAAAGCTGGTATAGAGACACTATTGAAGACCGCTTTCCACAAGTTCAACGTCACTCCTATCAAATCTATTATAAGGTAAATTATCTTGCTAAACAAAATGGTTTTAAAACACTTTTAAAATAAATTCAGACATAAATCAAAAGGAGAATACAATAGCACTTTGATTTTTCTTATAAAATACTAGCTGTTGCACGCGACTTCGCCCGTTTAACTTTTTAAAATATTGGCTATATTTTACTCGCTGATAATGTAGCTTTCCATAGGCGAAACAATTTTTAAAATTTTTGAGTTTATTCATTACAAACATACAATAATATTCTCTCTTTATATAAGTAAAGGCCCGTCACAAACGTAGCTATTGTATATATATTAATATACCGTGCTATACCTAATCACTACATAGTATAAAACAAAGTCGCTTTTTCTGTCCCTATGTCCCTTTGTATGCTTTGATCTTTAAAACTACGCAACGGATTTTAATGCGGTTTTCACTAATGGGTAGAGTGGTTCTCGAGGAAGGTTTAAGTACATAATTTACTAAGTTACTCGGGCGAAGTCGCGGGCAGCAGCTTTAATTTTATTAACACGTAACGTAATTAGTGATTACTAACATGTAGTGCCATCTGTTAACAGACTTTTTCCATTATTCGAAGTGAGATTAGATGAATTAGAGTACTACATTGCTTCAAACAGAATTCCCTAGATGGCGTTGTAAATTTTGCATACACGTTGTCTGGGACTCCAAAAAGGACATAGGGTACCTTTCATCCAGAACGCGGACGAAGTCGCGGGCACCAGCTAGTATATATTATAGCAAGCTACCACACATGGAGAAGATGTTCATTGATGGACGTAATATGCCTTGCTATACCATAATTATGCAATAATATAAATTACGGTATACGTTAGTGACGTCATAAAATATATGTATTATAGCTCTTTTATAGAAAATATAACGTAATATGTATCGCTATAATTTATTTTAATATATATATTATAGCTACGTATGTCAGACGGGCTTTAATCTAATATATAAAATTCTCGTGTCGCGGTGTTTGTTGCCATACTCCTCCGAAACGGCTGGACCGATTTTGATGAAATTTTGTGTGCTCATCGGGTAGGTCTGAGAATCGGCCAACATCTATTTTTTATACCCCTAAATGTTAAGGGAGGTCCACCCCAAAAAATTATTTTTTATTTTTTCGCAAAACAACGTCAGCTAGTATAATCTATAGATTTTACTAATCATTTTGTTTAAACATTTTTCCAGAACACAATGGTCTATGAATCCTTACACGAGAGGCGCGTACGCATACCGCAGTGTTGCCACTGAACAAAACGGTGGAAGCGCTGCAATACTCAGCGAGCCTTTGTACCATAGACAATTCCCCATAGTCTGTTTCGGAGGGGAGGCGACATCGCACCATAGCCACACTGACGTTCATGGCGCTGTCGAAGCTGGATTCAGGGAAGCAGACAGATTGATCGAGGCACTCAATAAATCAAACCAATAATTTTTTTTTTATAAATAATTATATTTTATTGGCCTCACATGTTTTTTTATTTCATTCAAATTCGTTCATTTCACTTATAATAAACTAGAAAGTCGTTTACAGCTTGATAATAAGACGCTTTTAAGGCTTGTAAGTTGTTATTTTTTAAAATCCTTTCTTAGCAGACTCTTACGTTATAACCTATGTCTTAATTAATAACATATTAATTAACAGACAAAAATATTAGGTTTTGAACTTATAGGATACTATTTTTAAGTAAGCTTTTACCTAGCCTTTTGCAAATTTTTAATGCCTTGAAAAATTATTTTATGTATTTTTGGTTTTTAAGTAATTCATTCATACACGCTTAAAATGATTTTTAGAAAAAATTTCTGCCATACATACCTCTTTCAACTTTCTATATTTATTTATTTTGGTACATTCATATTTACCTTGGTTACAACTATAAAGGAACGAGGTGAGCGTTCCGATCTCAATAAAACAATTCCAATAGATTTAGGCAAAAATACATACATTTATTAATCGATATCATTTTATCGTTTTACATCGGAGAAAATAACCACCAGTACAACCTCTTGGAGAAAATAATACTCCAAGAGGTAAATTACCGATTAGTTGATTAAAATAATACATAAACTTTGTAATATTATATAACAGAAAAATACAACCTGGTTTTCCTTATAGTCAACAATACATTTGATACTTTTAGACTTCGCTTTACTATTAACATTTTCACAAATTGTACGTCTTCACGGTGATAATAAATATAAAAGACAAGACTTGTGCGCCGCGGCCATGCCGCGGCTTGCAACCTTTTTTTCTTAAAATATATCCTCTCCCCGCTAATAGATCTACCCGTAAGCACAGTGTACATTCCGTTGAGTTGCCCTTTATCAAAATATATATCTGTCAAACCTACATTAATAATACTGTATCCTAACAGCTCGGCCATCCTGCTGTGACGAGTCCCTTCGTCTCTTATATTCGAAGAGGCAGAAAAAAAATATATATAACAATGATAATAATGACAATACATCTATGCTGCATCAAACGAATAATATAAATAAATTATAAATAAATTAACCATGAAGTACTTAACATTATTCTTATAATAAGAAGACTATAGAAGATTCAATATAAAGATAAACTAACTGTAATCAAATCAAACGCACGTCACTCAGTTCATGCAGTGTTACTAAACATTTTTTTTTTTTTTTTTTTTTTAAAAGTCGTATGTGTATTTAAATTGTGCCGATCATAAGCATATGTTGTATAGATATTAATTAATGAAAACTATATTAATATATATCTGCAACACATATATTATTTTTAATGCATTATCTAAATATTAAGTAATAAATTTAAATTAACACCCTTCATAATTTTATCATTATAAATTAAAACTTAAACAAAGTTTTAACAAACAAATTAACCTAAACAGTCAACAACAAATGTAAAACAATTAAATTTAAAACCATTAAAACCAATAAGAACAAATAACTGGAACTCGAAACAAACATAATACATCAAGAAAAATTTTTGTTTAACAATAGTTAGCATTTCTTAAGAAGGCAATAATAATTTACACATCTATTTATTTATTCTGACATACAAGTTTAGTGTTAATAATCTGTGCCGCCTACTGAGCACAATTATACCATAGTAATAATCAGAATAAAAAAAAAACGACTAATCAGAAATCAATCACATCTTGCAACCAACTTAGTTTTATGACAGGCTTTACCATTAGGCAATAAATTATACATTATTAATACAGTCTGTACAATCAACGTAATAATCGTAACGTAATATATTTATTATTAGTTATAGATTTAATATTTCAAATCAAGATATGTAACTACAATATGTGCAATCCGTTACAATATGGTATCTTTTTATTTATTTACTAGCTGGTGCCCGCGACTTCGTCCGCGTTCTGGATGAAAGGTACCCTATGTCCTTTTTGGAGTCCCAGACAACGTGTATGCAAAATTTACAACGCCATCTAGGGAATTCTGTTTGAAGCAATGTAGTACTCTAATTCATCTAATCTCACTTCGAATAATGGAAAAAGTCTGTTAACAGATGGCACTACATGTTAGTTATAGTTTATAAAATTACGTGTTAATAAAATTAAAGCTGCTGCCCGCGACTTCGCCCGCGTAACTTAGTAAATTATGTACTTAAACCTTCCTCGAGAACCACTCTACCCATTAGTGAAAACCGCATTAAAATCCGTTGCGTAGTTTTAAAGATCTAAGCATACAAAGGGACATAGGGACAGAAAAAGCGACTTTGTTTTATACTATGTAGTGAAGGTACACCAACAGAAGACACAACAATACACTACAATAAAACAATTTTTACATTCGGTCATGATCTGAAGTAAGTTCCAATAACAGGCATACACAACATTTAACATCTTAATCGACCTTTGACATTACAGAATATTCTTATACTAAGTTCCAAAATCTTCACCACTAATTCACAAACATATGATGATGATATATAAGATATTATAAATTGTTATACTATACAATACACGCATCCACACATACACATGTACAATATGCATATTATAAACATATACACATATACGCACAGGTACAAAATTACACATGACAAATTAGGCGACATGTAGCCAACATGTTTCCATATTTTGAGGTGAAAACCTCTTTAGGCGCGATGGGCATCCCTGAGATGGGACAAAGTCATTGTACCCGCGACATACATGTCATGTAATGTAATGTAAGCATTAATGTAGCTGATATCAATTCAAAACAATTTAAAAAAAGAACAATAAGCAGACAACTCCATATGAAAGTAAACTTACTAAATATGATAACAAGGATCAATATGGTAACACCTCTGACCAATAATCTAGTTTTATATCAACATCAAACCCCTTTGATGGTCTGTCATTATGATGTTCATGTTAAACAATTATGTTCTATTCAATTGTCATTGTGTGTCGGTGCTATACACCTTCTTATGTATTTCTTGAAATCAACAATAATCATATTTACCTAATTCGATAATGCCAAAAAAAATATATTTAAATATCATACAATTATTTTTGTGAAGCTACGTTTTCACCCCTGACGCGCAGAGTCCTACGACTGACATGATTTTTTCGAAGAAGTATCTTCTATAACAAATCTTTGTAATGCGGTACACGGGCCATGAAACTTTGCTGCAAGTTCCAATTTACCATCACTAGTTACTTCTCTCGTGACGCTTACTAGATCTCCTACCGAATATCTGTGACCGTAATAACGGTGTTTGACATCAAATCTCTGCTTTGCTGATTGCTTACCCGTTTACTTACCACTGATCTAACTTAACGTAAGTCTTCAGTTGACTTACATATGTGATATAGATATTAGACCTGTCGATAGTCTTAACATTCACGTCACTCAATATGTTTTCCAAATCAATAAAACCCAACAAAAATTTCGCCGGGCTTTTGCCCGTTGTAACTCGCTCTTAGTGTAGAGACTGCGTTCAAAATATGCTTGATAATAAATAATAAACATCTTCACACATTCCACATTGTACCATCTAGCTCCACACCAGGCAACCAATGCTTGCATTATGGATACCAGACAGTTGATAGTTGATATACAACATAGATTCCATATTTTTTTTTTTTTTTGTAAATACGTATATACATATTATGAATACAAAACATCCATGACTCAGGTACAAAGGTAAACTGTTGCTCTCTCTCTCTCTCTAAGTGCCTCTTCAGTCCTGAAGGTCAGCCGTCAACCTCCTGAACCGGTCCCTATCAAGAGCCAACTGGAACAGCTGCTCGACCGAGCCAATTCCAGTCCACTCTCTGATATTCCTGAGCCACGACTTTCTTCTTCGCCCAGCGCGTCTCTTTCCTTCCACCTTACCCATCATAATCAATCGGAGCAGACATCTATCGTGCCTAAGCACGTGGCCAAGATATTCAATCTTGCGCCTTTTGATGGTTTTTATCATTTTTCGAGGCATTTTGCCGCGTTGGAGAACGGTTTCATTTCTGATCTTATGTGTCCAGCTAATACGAAGCATACGGCGGTAGCACCACATTTCAAATGCCCGTAGGCGTCCTATGGTGTCCTCCTTGAGGGTCCATGTTTCGCAGCCGTACGTTATTATAGGCCAGATGTAACATAGCAGCAACCTTACACGTTGCTACATAACATAAACATTAGCCCTTAGAGGGTTTGAATCCGCGACCGTTTGGTTAACAGCTAGGGTAACTAGCATTCGACATAATTCATAATTCTACAATAGCGTCTGTAGTTTTAAAGGTGCCTATACGAAATCCATCAAAAACCAACGTCTCGCGGTTCATTCATTGGGCAATCTGTCACGAAAACAATTTTCAATCTATATAGGTATAAATCTGTTATGATAATTCATCGACTGTTCCCGAAACTTCAAGCATAGACCTGTTCGCATCTTCCGTCTCGCTCGCACACATCTCCACTCTTCACGATAGGTAGATAGTGACTATGCCTCTCTTTGTTAGTGTCAGGCCAAACTGTTCCTTACAATTACGACATAAGGTTCATATTCCACTAACAGCGATAGCATTCCAGAACTTTAGCGCAAATATGTTTACATCTTTTAAGCTTCTAGTAGTTTCCAAAAACACCGAGGCCGACTGCGCGGATATAAATACGGGTGCGACCGCTCGGGAGACACAGTTCTGCGGTAACTAGCGATACGATCACGACACTTTGGAGCTTTTGCGAAGACATCTGCGACAGTGCATTAGTGACACGTTGAGCGAATTAGTGACGACTTTTGGCAAGTTTTACGGTTCAACTGAAGAAACTCTGTAATTTCGGGAGTTAACTTGGTCTGCGAGAATAAATCGTGTTCTACCCCCTAAACGGCATTTTTGTACTCACCCCAATGGTTTTTTCGTGTCAAATAACAAGTAAAAAGACAAGAAATTATCGCATTAAACAATACGAATAAGTTCTAAATAAGTTACTCACTGAGTCAACTCTTTTTGATATGCTTAATGTACAAATCTCTTTTCCAAAACAGGTCAGTGACCCTGGCGACGTCATATTTGTTCACGTTGTTGTTCAATCTAGGTTTGTTCGAAATGGGCTTTCCCATTCAAATTAAATGGAAAATCTGGGATGTTCATACACCTGGGTCTTGGAACTGGGCTGCTTGTACCCAACGCATGCTGCACGATCGTCAGTGCCATCTATACCAATATTACAAGGCCGAAGTGTTCGTTTGTTTACTTGTTTGCTTGTACACACCAATCTCAGGAACTACTGGTTCGAACCGAAAAAAAAAACATCCCCCCTGCGCTGGACAGACCATTCATCGAGGAAGGCTTCAGGCCATATAACATCACGTTGCGACTAATAGGAGCGAAGAAACAGTCGAAAATTATTCATCTTTGAGGGCTTCCGTTGCGTGCGCTGCGAAAACCGTTTGAGATACAATGATATTAATATATAAAACGAGGTAGATATGGGACTAGTGCCCTGGAACGGAGGCGTTCAAATTAAGACAATTGTTGTAATTTGATTTAGTCGCTTAATAACAGCGAGTGAAAGAACACGTGTGCTGCTCTGTGTTGACTCTGTGTCATAATTATTAAAAGACAGTCTAAAATGCCGAGTTGTGTATTCCGAAAGTGTAAAAACTATGGTTCCAAAGTAAGAAAGGATAAAGGAGTTACATACCACACGTAAGTACATAAAAATCACATAAATTTTATACAAAATTGGGCGATCCAGTGCAATAGGGACAGATACCGTGCGTCATAGATTAACAGTCAGAAGCGAAACCGTAGGCACAATTTACCGCGCTCTGTAACTATAAACTGGTGATGGGCGATTTCATTTCGAATTATATGAAATACTATGCCATTATATAAATATTATATTATATTAGAATTACAAATAATATAATATTCTATATATATTATATTGTAATATAATATAATATTCTATATATACCTACTATAAAAACTTCATTAAAATTCCAATAATAAAAAAATTAAAAAAATTGGCAAATAAGTTGTTTTATTTAATGCCACCCCAATTATGTTGTTTATAGAGTCTGTGCGGAAAGAGAAAGGACGCGGCGTATAAGGGAACTACCATAATGACTTTATTATTTTTATTATATAAATAATTTTACCAATAAGTTTTAGAATAGTAAAAAATTTAACTAATTTATAAAAGTATCAAGATGTTTACAGTCGAACTATAATAACGTAACAGAGTTTTCAAAATAAGAAATACGCAGTGGCGCCCTCAATTATTACGTCCATTCTCTTTCCGCACAGACTCTAATATCAATGATGTGACGCTTCTGTTTGCATCGCTCAGCTTTGTTTGGCTAGCGTACTTCAAACGCAACTCTTTACAGACAGCTATCTCTTTCCGTATCATACGTTCTGTATCATCTGTCACGCTTACTAATATATCTCACGTAGGTAATAAGTATATAGGAGTATACAGATAAGTAGGTATGTACAAAGCGGAACATTTTTTAAAGACGTGCTATATGGAGATGGGTTATCTTTACTTAAAAAATCATAGTTGAGATACCCAAATGATTCCCAAAATAACTATTCCACGCGGACGAAGTCGTGCGCACCAGCTAGTAAAATATAAGATTGCCCGTTTTCCACCCTCTCAGTTTTTTTTTTTTTCTTGTAATACTTAGTAAATTTCTATCAAATCACCGTATCGAGGACTGGCATTCGAGAAAGAAGTTGGGCATAGTCTTCACGGCTGTCGATAAGCATTTCACCAGCAAAATGATGGATGGACGCCTAGGGCAACAATGTCGGGACTCCCTGCTATAATCAGGACCCTGCCTCGACAATGCTCCCCGTTTCCAGTTATGTAAGCATATCATCGGCAAGACAATGGAACGACGCCTAGAGCAACAATATCGGGACTCCCTGCTATAATCAGGACCCTTCCTCGATAATGCTCCGTCCCAGTATTGGGAAGATCACGGTTAGACCTCAACAGGCTTTCACCATGACCCGTTTCATTGTTTCGATGAACCATGCTTCGTATGTCATGATCAGGAGCGTGCGTTCCATACATGCAAATAAGCTCTGCATACCCTGGAGTCCCACACATACATGCCCCTAAATGATAACTATAATTCGTTAAAAATCATTTCAAGCGTCAAAGCGTTTTGTCGCTATTTTTTTTTTATGTAATTTATTTTGTTTTGATTGATTTTCTTCGTGTTTGACAGTACTTAATTAATTAATTATTTCGTTAATTTACTATAAAACATGGAAAATAACATTGAAGTAATATGTACTAACGTATGAAAATAAGTGGGTTTAAATAAATAAAAACCGCTTTTACGTAGTAATATCAGCTCATTGTTTTCGACGTTATCTTTTGTGGATAAAGTTAAATTGATTGCGAATGGAAGATGTGTACTCGAATTGAATTTAACCCAAAAAAAAAATTTACTTGTAAAAAAAAATCAGTTGACCCTTGATGTAAGATACTTTTTCAATTTTAATTAATTTGCGCAAAAAAAAAATAAACTTAACATTAAAGGCCACCTTGGATACTTATCACATAAGTGATTTCAATCCCTTATTTAGATATTCATGATGGCCCAAACAAATATCAGCGAATTAATACTCTAAGAGCGAAGCCCAATGTCGCCGCCGGTCGCCGTGCGGTAAGTAGGAGGCAGTTAGATACCACCGCAGGTACCCTACTGGCGGTAGGGCATCTAAACAATGCTGAAGTTGATAAGTGTTAGCCGTGCATACCCTGTCTGAAATCTCTGTGCACGCCACTGGTCATGATATTATGTTGTTGGCGCTCACCATGGAAGTGAGACCCGTCTGCGCCGCCGTAGTCGTCAGCAAAGCGAAGCACGCTCCGTCGCATCAACCACCGGCAGTCTATCGTCATTTCCTTCGGATACCATAGCACTGAAACGTTAACGAAGGTATTATGGGCTAAAAGTATGTTAAGCAGAAAATTTCGAAGAGAAAAACAAAACGGTGAGCGAAGTCAGCTGTTCCATATACTCGTACACGTCAGAGAATGTATTACATATCATTCATTACTTTTTTTAATCTTATATTGCCAAAACGGTAAAACTAATTAATTAAATCAAATATTATTATATTTATTATATTATAAAGTTTATAATATACACAAATATTAAATCCAATTTCTTGCGCGGAATGCATATTGTTCAATTAATTCTTCAACCATATTAAGTAATATCCAATGTACTTAAATTCAACTAGCCCGTAAGGCACATAGTCTAACTGTACATACCTATGTGATAAAAAAAAAAAAAACCACTATGTACTTACATTTTATTCACTTATACGAGTATGCAGGTAGTTTCCGCTTAAAATAATTTTACTTTCAAAAATAATTTATATAGGTACACTACTTAACCTTACCGAAATCGTAACTACCTACACAATCATTTTTTTTTTAAAAAGAATTATTTGTCGTGTTTTATAAGAGAATAATTAAGTTCTCACATTCACACACTTATAAAACCACCCTGGACGGCAGCTGTATCCCTCAGAGGTCAACGGAATAGCGTACTGGTGGTTATCGCTATTACTTATGTTTAATTATGGATATCAATTGTTAAATGAAAACGTAAATTAGTGTAACGTTTTAACAATTAATCATTAGTGAGATTGTTTCCTGAATCAGGTCAGCCAAACGAAAGAAAGTTCAAAAATTATTTAAAAAAAAAAAAAAAATATATATATATTAATAATACTACCATATTTTAACATTTTTACACCCGTGGGCAGGGATAAACGAGCAGATTTATGCTACGATAAGATTGCTCGTCTATCCCACTTCTGAGATATAAAGGAACGAGGTGAGCGTTCCGATCTCAATAAAACAATTCCAATAGATTTAGGCAAAAATACATACATTTATTAATCGATATCATTTTATCGTTTTACATCGGAGAAAATAACCACCAGTACAACCTCTCGGAGAAAATAATACTCCAAGAGGTAAATTACCGATTAGTTGATTAAAATAATACATAAACTTTGTAATATTATATAACAGAAAAATACAACCTGGTTTTCCTTATAGTCAACAATACATTTGATACTTTTAGACTTCGCTTTACTATTAACATTTTCACAAATTGTACGTCTTCACGGTGATAATAAATATAAAAGACAAGACTTGTGCGCCGCGGCCATGCCGCGGCTTCCAACCTTTTTTTCTTAAAATATATCCTCTCCCCGCTAATAGATCTACCCGTAAGCACAGTGTACATTCCGTTGAGTTGCCCTTTATCAAAATATATATCTGTCAAACCTACATTAATAATACTGTATCCTAACACAACGTTTTTGGCAATTCAATAGTACCCACATTTTGACTAATAGAAGTTTTGACAACTTTCGATCTCAACACGTTGCCTTCTTCGTCAACATCGCACATTGAAATTTCGACCTCATTGACAATGGCCGTAGGTTCAGAATTGCTCGGTTCCTCGTCCCCTTTGAGTTTAATTCGGTTCAGATTTTTGCACTAAATAAAATTCAAATTCGTTCGTAATGGAACCCTTCGGGCCGCTGTAACCGTCCACCACTTTCTTGGAAATCTCCAAAAGTTCAAACCTGGTTGTCATCAGACGATTGTTAGGACACAGTATTATTAATGTAGGTTTGACAGATATATATTGTCATAAAGGGCAACTCAACTGAATGTACACTGTGCTTACGGGTAGATCTATTAGTGGGAGAGGTAATATTTAAGAAAAAGAGGTTGCAAGCCGCGGCATGGCCGCGGCGCACAAGTCTTGTCTTTTATTTTTATTATCACCGTGAAGACGTACAATTTGTGAAAATGTTAATAGTAAAGCGAAGTCTAAAAGTATCAAATGTATTGTTGACTATAAGGAAAACCAGGTTGTATCTTTCTGTTATATAATATTACAAAGTTTATGTATTTTATATATTTTAATCAATTAATCGGTAATTTACCTCTTGGAGTATGATTTTCTCCAAGAGGTTGTACTGGTGGTTATTTTCTCCGATGTAAAACGATAAAATGATATCGATTAATAAATGTATGTATTTTTGCCTAAATCTATTGGAATTGTTTTATTGAAGTCGGAACGCTCACCCCGTTCCTTTATATCTCAGAAGTGGGATAGACGAGCAATCTTATCGTAGCATAAATCTGCTCGTTTATCCCTGCCCACGGGTGTAAAAATGTTAAAATATGGTAGTATTATTAATATTTTTTTTTTTTAAATAATTTTTGAACTTTCTTTCGTTTGGCTGACCTGATTCAGGAAACAATCTCACTAATGATTAATTGTTAAAACGTTACACTAATTTACGTTTTCATTTAACAATTGATATCCATAATTAAATATAAGTAATAGCGATAACCACCAGTACGCTATTCCATTGACCTCTGAGGGATACAGCTGCCGTCCAGGGTGGTTTTATAAGTGTGTGAATGCGAGAACTTAATTATTCTCTTATAAAACACGACAAGTGATTCTTTTAAAAAAAAATGATTGTGTAGGTAGTTACGATTTCGGTAAGGTTAAGTAGTGTACCTATATAAATTATTTTTGAAAGTAAAATTATTTTAATCGGGAACTACCTGCATACTCGTATAAGTGAATAAAATGTAAGTACATAATGGTTTTTTTTTTTATCACATAGGTATGTACAGTTAGACTCTGTGCCTTACGGGCTAGTTAAATTAAGTACTTTATTTAGTTAATTGAAGTTGAATTTAAGTATATTGGATATTACTTAATATGGTTGAAGAATTAATTGAACAATATGCATTCCGTGCAAGAAATTGGATTTAATATTTGTGTATATTATAAACTTTATAATATAATTAATATAATAATATTTGATTTAATTAATTAGTTTTCCCGTTTTGGCGATATAAGATTTAAAAAAAAAGTAATGAATGATATGTAATACATTCTCTGACGTGTACGAGTATATGGAACAGCTGACTTCGCTCACAGTTTTGTTTTTTCTTCGAAATTTTCTGCTTACTCTTAACCCATAATACCTTCGTTAACGTTTCAGTGCTATGGTATCCGAAGGAAATGACGATAGACTGCCGGTGGTTGATGCGACGGAGCGTGCTTCGCTTTGCTGACGACTACGGCGGCGCAGACGGATCTCACTTCCATGTGCTATGGTATCCGAAGGAAATGACGATAGACTGCCGGTGGTTGATGCGACGGAGCGTGCTTCGCTTTGCTGACGACTACGGCGGCGCAGACGGGTCTCACTTCCATGGTGAGCGCCAACAACATAATATCATGACATACGAAGCATGGTTTATCGAAACAAGGTAACGGGTCATGGTGAAAGCCTGTTGAGGTCTAATCGTGATCTTCCCAATACTGGGACGGGGAGCATTGTCGAGGCAGGGTCCTGGTTATAGCAGGGAGTCCCGACATTGTTGCTCTAGGCGTCCATCCATTATTTTGCTGATGAAATGCTTACGGAACTGGTAACGGAGCGTTGTCGAGGCGGAGTCCTGATTATAGCAGGGTCTCCCGACATTGTTGCTCTAGGCGTCCATCCATTATTTTGCTGATGAAATGCTTACAGAACTGGTAACGGAGCATTGTCGAGGAGGGGTCCTGATTATAGCAGGGTCTCCCGACATTGTTGCTCTAGGCGTCTTTCCATTGTATTGCCGGTGAAATGCTTATCGACAGCCGTGAAGACTATGCCCAACTTCTTTCACGAATGCCAGTCCTCGATACGGTGATTTGATAGAAATTTACTAAGTATTACAAGAAAAAAACTGAGAGGATGGAAAACGGGCAATCTTATATTTTACTAGCTGGTGCTCGCGACTTCGTCCGCGGTTCGATATATAACACGCCAATTTAAATCCAAAACATGGGCAATAGAAGACTCCACTGGTGCTGTCGTAACAGAAATAAAAGACATCGTGGCTGTTTGGAAGCACTACTGCGAATCTCTATTCTCCGATAATAATTGCACATTCAGCGATGCATGCACTCTGAACTGTGGGACTGATCGAGAGCCATCTATCCTGCGCGATGAAGTGAGAGCTGCAATCCGACATTTGAAGCGAAATAAAGCTGTAGGAATGGATGACCTACCAATAGAGGTATTTAAAGCCATGGGAGAATTTGGCGTTGATGTTCTGTATACCATCTGTTGCAAAATTTGGGAGAGTGGTGAGTGGCCGGATGACTGGTCACGTTCTCTATTCATACCTTTGCATAAAAAGGGATCAACGAAAAAATGCAACAACTACAGACTGATTTCTCTCTTATCACATGCAAGTAAGGTGTTGCTGCACATTCTAAACACTAGACTGCAGGCCTATCTGTCCCGACAAATATCATCTGAACAAGCGGGCTTCGTTAAGGGAAGAGGAACACGCGAGCAAATCCTTATACTACGTCAAATAATTGAAAAAAACCCGAGAATTTAACATGCCCCTATATATATGCTTTGTGGACTTTCGCAAAGCTTTCGATACTGTCAAATGGGGAAAACTCTGGGATATACTTCTTCAAATGGGCGCACCACCTCACCTTGTATATATACTACAAAGACTGTATGAGGATGGCACGACGGCGGTTCGCGTGGATAACGTCGATTCTGGAAACTTTAAGGTTATTGCTGGTGTTCGACAAGGTTGCATCTTGTCTCCGCTCTTATTTAATATATACACAGAACATATAATGCGGATTGTTTTGGAGGGATGGGACACAGGTGTGTCTATAGGTGGCCGCGTTATAAATAACTTGAGATACGCTGATGATACCACGCTTCTTGCCCAAACCAGAGAAGATATAGAGGGCCTCTTGACGCGTTTGGAAGTAACCAGACTTGACTTTGGACTTGTCATAAACAGGGATAAAATAAAGATGATGGTCGTAGATCGGGCTGGAAATAACGGAGTGAACGTCCAGAACATCGCAAACTGTGAGGTGGTACAAAGCTACATTTACCTAGGCTCTACGATTTCCAACACAGGAGGCTGTGAGTTGGAAATAAGAAGACGTTGCGCCATCACTAGATCTGCGGTTGAGAAGCTGAGAGGGGTTTGGAGTGATAGGAGAGTTACGAAAACGACCAAGGTCCGACTTATGAGATCCCTTGTATTTCCCATCTTTCTTTATGGAGCTGAAACCTGGTCCCTAAGACTTCAGGACCGTCGAAAGATTGACGCACTGGAGATGTGGTGCTGGAGACGCCTCCTAAATATCCCGTGGACAGCGTTTCGTACCAATAATTCAATACTAGCAGAACTTAAAATTAAGGACAGGCTTTCGTCGATTGTGCTATTACGAATACTGAAGTTCTTTGCCCACATCTCCAGGAAGGAAAATTCAATGGAACGGCTTGTGGTTCAGGGTCGGGTGGAGGGCAAGCGCCCAAGAGGTAGATCGCCTACCCGCTGGACAGACGTAATAAAATGCGCAACCCAATCTACTGTGGTACAGTGTGCTCGTGACGCCACAAATAGAAGAAAGTGGAGAAGCATCGCAGGGGCGGTAATCCGCGCCAAGGAGGGCGAACACGACAGTCCTCCGTGTACACCATCCACACAACCACGACCACTCTGACAAGAGTGTGCGACTTTGATGATGAATCAAAAATAATTTTAAAATGTGTTTTCGTCTACGATTATGAATTATGATAAACTAAAACTTAACAAAAAAAAAGATATGTAGAATTGTAAACTTGATAATTTATATTACTTATTAATTATTAATACTAAATAAAACTAAACTAAACTAAAATCTAAAAATAAAAATTATTAAATATAATTTAATTATAATAATTAATTAAATAATAAATAAATTTAATTAAATATATTAATAATAAAATTTTAATAAATATTACGATTTATATTTGAATCAAAACCACATGTGACTCGAAATAACTTAGGTCGTGTACATGTCCCGTCTCTAAAACCATAGACAAAATCTCTGTTACGTCTATTGATATTGTGGGTTATGTGACGATTTTATCAAGACTTTTTTTGCATTTACTTACCTCTGAAAATAAATAAAATTAAATTAAATTAAATAAAATAAAAATGTTTATTAACATTTAGGAAAATCGTATTTACAATAACTATGATTGAAGACTCCTTTTAAGCGGAGGCCTGTGCCAGAGGCCTTCGCTCTTCCATAAAGGCTAGTAATAATATATGCCTAATAATATCTTCATGTACATATAAATGTGTAATTAATGTTAAAACTGGAAAATTCTATGTCGTGAATTTACCTTGTTGTTCGAAAAATCTGGGGATAATAGAACCTATAATATTGAGGGACACAGGAATCAATAATTGTCAAAAAAAAAACGAAACAAATGCATCTTATGCGGTAAGGTGGAGATTTGGACTCCGTCCTCTGGACGAATGTTGCAGGAACAACAAGACGACTAATACCGATAAACGTGAAGAGGCAAGGATTAGACAGCATAGAGGAGTACTACTTGTTACCCGGGATATACACTCTAGCTAGAAGCTGGCTTTGGACACCTACTTAACCAAAACGTTAATAATAAGCGAGCTTGCTTTAAAAAAAAAATGCCAATTATTGTAACAACAAATTAAAGTGGACTTCTGGTTTGTCTTCTGGTTTGACTTCTGGACTTCTCGGCGGTCTGCAAATGATTTTATTGTTTTTTTTTAATGCTCTAATTATTCGGATCTGCTTGCCGAAGCGGACACTGTCTTGGCCGTTTTCTCGAGGATGCTTTTGGGAAATTAATCGCTGAAAGAGGAAAAAAAAAAAAAAAAAAAAAAATCAAGCGTTAATGAACTGTAGTTAATGGATTTATACCTATATAGATTGAAAAATTGTTTTCGTGACAGATTACCCAACGAATGAACCGCGAGACGTTGGTTTTTGATGGATTTCCTATAGGCACCTTTAAAACTACAGACGCTATTGTAGAATTATGAATTATGTCGAATGCTAGTTACCCTAGCTGTTAACCAAACGGTCGCGGATTCTAATCCTCTAAGGGCAAATGTTTATGTTATGTAGCAACAGTTTACCTTTGTTATTATCAAGCATATTTTGAACGCAGTCTCTACACTAAGAGCGAGTTACAACGGGCAAAAGCCCGGCGAAATTTTTATTGGGTTTTATTGATTTGGAAAACATATTGAGTGACGTGAATGTTAAGACTATCGGCAGGTCTAATATCTATATCACATATGTAAGTCAACTGAAGACTTACGTTAAGTCAGATCAGTGGTAGGTAAACGGGTAAGCAATCAGCAAAGCAGAGATTTGATGTCAAACACCGTTATTATAGTCACAGATATTCGGTAGGAGATCTAGTAAGCGTCACGGGAGAAGTAACTAGTGATGGTAAATTGGAACTTGCAGCAAAGTTTCATGGCCCGTGTACCGCATTACAAAGATTTGTTATAGAAGATACTTCTTCGAAAAAAATCATGTCAGTCGTAGGACTCTGCGCGTCAGGGGTGAAAACGTAGCTTCACAAAATAATTTTATGATATTTAAATTTTTTTTTTGGAATTATCGAATTAGGTAAATATGATTATTGTTGATTGCAAGAAATACATAAGAAGGTGTATAGCACCGACACACAATGACAATTGAATAGAACATAATTGTTTAACATGAACATCATAATGATAGACCATTAAAGGGGTTTGATGTTGATATAAAACTAGATTATTGGTCAGAGGTGTTACCATATTGATCCTTGTTATCATATTTAGTAAGTTTACTTTCATATCAAGTTGTCTGCTTATTGTTCTTTTTTTAAATTGTTTTGAATTGATATCAGCTACATCAATGCTTACATTACATTACATGACATGTATGTCGCGGGTACAATGACTTTGTCCCATCTCAGGGATGCCCATCGCGCCTAAAGAGGTTTTCACTTCAAAATATGGAAACATTGTCATGTAATCAACAACACTACATGTCGCCTAATTTGTCATATGTAATTTTGTACCTGTGCGTATATGTGTATATGTTTATAATATGCATATTGTACATGTGTATGTGTGGATGTGTGTATAGTACTTATAACAATTTATAATATCTTATATATCATCATCATATGTTTGTGAATTAGTGGTGAAGATTTTGGAACTTAGTATAAGAATATTCTGTAATGTCAAAGGTCGATTAAGATGTTAAATGTTGTGTATACCTGTTATTGGAACTTACTTCAGATCATGACCGAATGTAAAAATTGTTTTATTGTAGTGTATTGTTGTGTCTTCTGTTGGTGTACCTTAAATAAATAAATAAATAAATAAAAAGATACCATATTGTAACAGATTGCACATATTGTAGTTACATATCTTGATTTGAAATATTAAATCTATAACTAATAATAAATATATTACGTTACGATTATTACGTTGATTGTACAGACTGTATTAATAATGTATAATTTATTGCCTAATGGTAAAGCCTGTCATAAAACTAAGTTGGTTGCAAGATGTGATTGATTTCTGATTAGTCGTTTTTTTTTAATTCTGATTATTACTATGGTATAATTGTGCTCAGTAGGCGGCAAAGATTATTATTAACACTAAACTTGTATGTCAGAATAAATAAATAGATGTGTAAATTATTATTGTCTCCTTAAGAAATGCCAATTATTGTTAAACAAAAATTTTTCTTGATGTACCTATTATGTTTGTTTCGAGTTCCAGTTATTTGTTCTTATTGGTTTTAATGTTTTAAATTTAATTATTTTACATTTGTTGGTGACTGTTTAGGTTAATTTGTATGTTAAAACTTTGTTTAAGTTTTTATCTAGTTATTAATTGTTATTATTGATAGAGAAAAAAGAGAAAAAACCAGACGAGTGATGTATTTATAATGACAAGGATTATGAAGGGTATTAATTTAAATTTATTACTTAATATTTAGATAATGCATGAAAAATAATATATATGTGTTGCAGATACATACTATATATATATTAATATAGTTTTCATAAATTAATATCTATACAACATATGCTTATGATCGGCACAATTTAAATACACATACGATTTAAAAAAAATGTTTAGTAACACTGCATGAACTGAGTGACGTGCTTTTGATTTGATTACAGTTAGTTTATCCTTATATTGAATCTTCTATAGTCTTCTTATTATAAGAATAATGTTAAGTACTTCATGGTTAATTTATGTATAATTTATTTATATTACTCGTTTGATGCAGCATAGATGTATTGTCATTATTATTATTGTTATATTTTTTTTTCTGCCTCTTTGAATATAAGTGACGAAGGGACTCGTCACAGCAGGATGGCCGAGCTGTTAGGACACAGTATTATTAATGTAGGTTTGACAGATATATATTGTCATAAAGGGCAACTCAACTGAATGTACACTGTGCTTACGGGTAGATCTATTAGTGGGAGAGGTAATATTTAAGAAAAAGAGGTTGCAAGCCGCGGCATGGCCGCGGCGCACAAGTCTTGTCTTTTATTTTTATTATCACCGTGAAGACGTACAATTTGTGAAAATGTTAATAGTAAAGCGAAGTCTAAAAGTATCAAATGTATTGTTGACTATAAGGAAAACCAGGTTGTATCTTTCTGTTATATAATATTACAAAGTTTATGTATTTTATATATTTTAATCAATTAATCGGTAATTTACCTCTTGGAGTATTATTTTCTCCAAGAGGTTGTACTGGTGGTTATTTTCTCCGATGTAAAACGATAAAATGATATCGATTAATAAATGTATGTATTTTTGCCTAAATCTATTGGAATTGTTTTATTGAAGTCGGAACGCTCACCCCGTTCCTTTATACGATACATGCCGTCTTCGCATATTTGGTATCTGGAAATAATGAATAAAAGAATTAGTAACTAGTGGAGGTAGAGCACACTTGCACGGAACTAGGGACAATAGGGACATTCTATCAGGCCTCTTGTCATCATCACGTACGATACCATTTGGTACAAGAATCGAGGGTACTTTTAATTTTAATTTTAATAATACAATTAAAAATAATTGGCAATTATTATTTATGAATAAAATCATTTTTTTATGAATAGTATCTTTGATTATTATCTAACAGAGATAGGTCGCTTTTATAATTTGCCGAGCACGGCACGGCACGGTAATACCGTGGGCGTCTCAAGTATTTTTGTGGCCGTCGACGCCGTGCCGTGGATGATAAATTAAAAGCGTCTGCATACCATTACATACATTTTGCTTTCCTATCTTATCGTGACGGTAAAAACGTGCCGTGCCATGCTACGGCAAATTATAAAAGCGACCAACCAACCATTTATATCTAAGTGCAACCATAGATTTAGTATTGCTAAAATCTATGTCTATGTCATGTCTATGTACAACACTAGCTACACCATAAACATAGTATACAAGTATACTATGTCTATGAGCTACACCCTACACCACATACACAGTACATATAAATAATGAAAAGATTTATAGTGTAGTCTGTATAGTTTGTGTACAGTCTCGATTTAACTGTCGTCGTAGTCGTAGTCGCATACTATACCAATACCACCAACGGGCCCACCAACGCGTAGCATTCCAGAGGTCATTGCGTGTTGTTGGTTTTATTCAACTCATATCACCTCTTACATGATGGTGAAGATTCTCTTCTCTTTGAATCTGGTAGCAGAGCGTGATTAAATGAAACATCCAAATTCTAATGTGCACATTATCCCATATAATATTTACTTTCTTATTTTCATTTCAAAAACACATACATTATAAATAATATTTTAATAACTATAAAATATCACTAAACCCTCTAACAAAACTGACTAAATAATTTTCTATGACATCGAAAATTCTTTAAGACATTCTTCTCAATTTAAACCCTAGTTCAAAATCATTTCTTTTTAAAATCAGCCAGTGATATTTAAAATTCAATTTCTCAACATCCCCTCTGAATCTTAAATATCTGGCTGACTATCCTAAACCATCTTTAAACACTAATCTAAATCCTTTTAATAACTCTCAATACTAGGTATAACATCTTCATCAATACAAAATATCTATTTCAAAATTACAAAATTCTACTCAACCTCTGTGAGTCAACAACACTACTCAAATCCATGAGCCTTCAAAGTACGAAATATCTACTTCCACATTACAAAATTCTACTCAACCTCTGTGAGTCAACAACACTACTTAAATCCATGAGCCTTCAAAGTACAAAATATCTACTTCCACATTACAAAATTCTACTTCAACATTATAAAACCTCTACTTCCTCTCTATACTTCAATACTATAAAACTCCTACATACTTACTCACTTCAACATATAAAACTACATTACCCTATTCTCCCTATCACATCTCTTATTATATAAACATTAAAACCCACTTTAAACTAATTTTAACACCACACTCAAAATACGTGGGTAAGTACATGCTTTTCTTTTTCTTGCTTTTTCATATCCTTGCCAAACTATCAATAAAAACAATAAAAACTTCAATAACAAAAAAATTTCAATAAAAACAAATTTATTGAAATTTTGGCGCTACTGTTTGACTGACAGACGTGACCTTGTTTAGCATTAGTTCCATAAATTGTCTTATTTGTAGATGTCGCCACTGTCTTTGTAAGTACACATACTGATAAGCACAGATGATAAGTTTCGTCGGTATTAGTCATTAAAGACTCGCGCACAGCGATAGCAGTAACAACTGAATATAAATTTGTGAAAACTAAGTAATAGGTATGTAAAATATGTCTTTACTTAATATTATGATTCTAGAAAATATGTTTAAAATTGAGGTTAATAATGAGAGGCACTCGAAAAAAATCCTTAAAGATATTTGAGGCCCCTTCAGAAGGTCACGGTCAAGGACAAACCGATCTAGCCCATCATTTATTTTAAACTAAATTAAATAAATATTTAGACGCCTTTGATATCTTCGACGGTAATAAATTAAATATTATGTGTAAAATAGTAAAATTAAAGCTGTGGTTAAGTAGGTATAAGAAAAGCAATAAATATAAATACTATAAAATAATATAATTTAATAAATAATAATAAATAATATAATTTGTCATATGTAATTTTGTACCTGTGCGTATATGTGTATATGTTTATAATATGCATATTGTACATGTGTATGTGTGGATGTGTGTATAGTACTTATAACAATTTATAATATCTTATATATCATCATCATATGTTTGTGAATTAGTGGTGAAGATTTTGGAACTTAGTATAAGAATATTCTGTAATGTCAAAGGTCGATTAAGATGTTAAATGTTGTGTATACCTGTTATTGGAACTTACTTCAGATCATGACCGAATGTAAAAATTGTTTTATTGTAGTGTATTGTTGTGTCTTCTGTTGGTGTACCTTAAATAAATAAATAAATAAATAAATAAAAAGATACCATATTGTAACAGATTGCACATATTGTAGTTACATATCTTGATTTGAAATATTAAATCTATAACTAATAATAAATATATTACGTTACGATTATTACGTTGATTGTACAGACTGTATTAATAATGTATAATTTATTGCCTAATGGTAAAGCCTGTCATAAAACTAAGTTGGTTGCAAGATGTGATTGATTTCTGATTAGTCGTTTTTTTTTAATTCTGATTATTACTATGGTATAATTGTGCTCAGTAGGCGGCAAAGATTATTATTAACACTAAACTTGTATGTCAGAATAAATAAATAGATGTGTAAATTATTATTGTCTCCTTAAGAAATGCCAATTATTGTTAAACAAAAATTTTTCTTGATGTACCTATTATGTTTGTTTCGAGTTCCAGTTATTTGTTCTTATTGGTTTTAATGTTTTAAATTTAATTATTTTACATTTGTTGGTGACTGTTTAGGTTAATTTGTTTGTTAAAACTTTGTTTAAGTTTTTATCTAGTTATTAATTGTTATTATTGATAGAGAAAAAAGAGAAAAAACCAGACGAGTGATGTATTTATAATGACAAGGATTATGAAGGGTATTAATTTAAATTTATTACTTAATATTTAGATAATGCATGAAAAATAATATATATGTGTTGCAGATACATACTATATATATATTAATATAGTTTTCATAAATTAATATCTATACAACATATGCTTATGATCGGCACAATTTAAATACACATACGATTTAAAAAAAATGTTTAGTAACACTGCATGAACTGAGTGACGTGCTTTTGATTTGATTACAGTTAGTTTATCCTTATATTGAATCTTCTATAGTCTTCTTATTATAAGAATAATGTTAAGTACTTCATGGTTAATTTATGTATAATTTATTTATATTACTCGTTTGATGCAGCATAGATGTATTGTCATTATTATTATTGTTATATTTTTTTTTCTGCCTCTTTGAATATAAGTGACGAAGGGACTCGTCACAGCAGGATGGCCGAGCTGTTAGGACACAGTATTATTAATGTAGGTTTGACAGATATATATTGTCATAAAGGGCAACTCAACTGAATGTACACTGTGCTTACGGGTAGATCTATTAGTGGGAGAGGTAATATTTAAGAAAAAGAGGTTGCAAGCCGCGGCATGGCCGCGGCGCACAAGTCTTGTCTTTTATTTTTATTATCACCGTGAAGACGTACAATTTGTGAAAATGTTAATAGTAAAGCGAAGTCTAAAAGTATCAAATGTATTGTTGACTATAAGGAAAACCAGGTTGTATCTTTCTGTTATATAATATTACAAAGTTTATGTATTTTATATATTTTAATCAATTAATCGGTAATTTACCTCTTGGAGTATTATTTTCTCCAAGAGGTTGTACTGGTGGTTATTTTCTCCGATGTAAAACGATAAAATGATATCGATTAATAAATGTATGTATTTTTGCCTAAATCTATTGGAATTGTTTTATTGAAGTCGGAACGCTCACCCCGTTCCTTTATACGATACATGCCGTCTTCGCATATTTGGTATCTGGAAATAATGAATAAAAGAATTAGTAACTAGTGGAGGTAGAGCACACTTGCACGGAACTAGGGACAATAGGGACATTCTATCAGGCCTCTTGTCATCATCACGTACGATACCATTTGGTACAAGAATCGAGGGTACTTTTAATTTTAATTTTAATAATACAATTAAAAATAATTGGCAATTATTATTTATGAATAAAATCATTTTTTTATGAATAGTATCTTTGATTATTATCTAACAGAGATAGGTCGCTTTTATAATTTGCCGAGCACGGCACGGCACGGTAATACCGTGGGCGTCTCAAGTATTTTTGTGGCCGTCGACGCCGTGCCGTGGATGATAAATTAAAAGCGTCTGCATACCATTACATACATTTTGCTTTCCTATCTTATCGTGACGGTAAAAACGTGCCGTGCCATGCTACGGCAAATTATAAAAGCGACCAACCAACCATTTATATCTAAGTGCAACCATAGATTTAGTATTGCTAAAATCTATGTCTATGTCATGTCTATGTACAACACTAGCTACACCATAAACATAGTATACAAGTATACTATGTCTATGAGCTACACCCTACACCACATACACAGTACATATAAATAATGAAAAGATTTATAGTGTAGTCTGTATAGTTTGTGTACAGTCTCGATTTAACTGTCGTCGTAGTCGTAGTCGCATACTATACCAATACCACCAACGGGCCCACCAACGCGTAGCATTCCAGAGGTCATTGCGTGTTGTTGGTTTTATTCAACTCATATCACCTCTTACATGATGGTGAAGATTCTCTTCTCTTTGAATCTGGTAGCAGAGCGTGATTAAATGAAACATCCAAATTCTAATGTGCACATTATCCCATATAATATTTACTTTCTTATTTTCATTTCAAAAACACATACATTATCAATAATATTTTAATAACTATAAAATATCACTAAACCCTCTAACAAAACTGACTAAATAATTTTCTATGACATCGAAAATTCTTTAAGACATTCTTCTCAATTTAAACCCTAGTTCAAAATCATTTCTTTTTAAAATCAGCCAGTGATATTTAAAATTCAATTTCTCAACATCCCCTCTGAATCTTAAATATCTGGCTGACTATCCTAAACCATCTTTAAACACTAATCTAAATCCTTTTAATAACTCTCAATACTAGGTATAACATCTTCATCAATACAAAATATCTATTTCAAAATTACAAAATTCTACTCAACCTCTGTGAGTCAACAACACTACTCAAATCCATGAGCCTTCAAAGTACGAAATATCTACTTCCACATTACAAAATTCTACTCAACCTCTGTGAGTCAACAACACTACTTAAATCCATGAGCCTTCAAAGTACAAAATATCTACTTCCACATTACAAAATTCTACTTCAACATTATAAAACCTCTACTTCCTCTCTATACTTCAATACTATAAAACTCCTACATACTTACTCACTTCAACATATAAAACTACATTACCCTATTCTCCCTATCACATCTCTTATTATATAAACATTAAAACCCACTTTAAACTAATTTTAACACCACACTCAAAATACGTGGGTAAGTACATGCTTTTCTTTTTCTTGCTTTTTCATATCCTTGCCAAACTATCAATAAAAACAATAAAAACTTCAATAACAAAAAAATTTCAATAAAAACAAATTTATTGAAATTTTGGCGCTACTGTTTGACTGACAGACGTGACCTTGTTTAGCATTAGTTCCATAAATTGTCTTATTTGTAGATGTCGCCACTGTCTTTGTAAGTACACATACTGATAAGCACAGATGATAAGTTTCGTCGGTATTAGTCATTAAAGACTCGCGCACAGCGATAGCAGTAACAACTGAATATAAATTTGTGAAAACTAAGTAATAGGTATGTAAAATATGTCTTTACTTAATATTATGATTCTAGAAAATATGTTTAAAATTGAGGTTAATAATGAGAGGCACTCGAAAAAAATCCTTAAAGATATTTGAGGCCCCTTCAGAAGGTCACGGTCAAGGACAAACCGATCTAGCCCATCATTTATTTTAAACTAAATTAAATAAATATTTAGACGCCTTTGATATCTTCGACGGTAATAAATTAAATATTATGTGTAAAATAGTAAAATTAAAGCTGTGGTTAAGTAGGTATAAGAAAAGCAATAAATATAAATACATATTTCGATTCATTTGATAAAGCGCGTCTACTGTGGAAAAATTATTTTTACATCAAAATTAATTTCATGAAAAAAAGACACACTTTTTGGCGGGAAATTATTGATATTTAATTATTTTATGTATTATTCTTAGTAATTTGATTTCACCTTTTAGAGTTAAATTTCCAAGGCAACGTATCTTGACGTTAATATTAAAACCTGCTTCAATAATAATGATTGGACTGTGAAAATTGTGAATTGGGTAGTTCTTCGAAATTTAATTCTTCGACTGATTCATATGGCCAAAATTTAATTTCACTTTCAGCTCTTTAAGATATGTTCATTATGAAAACGGGTATACCAAAAACATATATTTGAATGAGGGACTTGTTTTTATAAAGCAGTTTTCAAGATATCGACGTTCAAATATTTTGTGCCCATATGAATCAGAATTTGTTACAAATGAATCAGAAACAGGAATAAAAATTAAAAACTTTATGTAGATAGACTCTGTATTAAGAAAATAATCATATTTTAAAAGTTGAATTAATATTTAAAATCATATGAAGTCAAAGTTAAGGAGGTACTTGTGTACATAATGAACATATCTTAAAGAGCTGAAAGTGAAATTAAATTTTGGCCATATGAATCAGTCGAAGAATTAAATTTCGAAGAACTACCCATTTCGCAATTTTCGAAGTCCAATCATTATTATTGAAGCAGGGTTTAATATTAAATTTTAGTGGCCTTATGTACGACATACAGAGTCCAAACGTTTTCTTTGATTAAAACAGATAACATTAAAATAAAAAGTGACGGAGATAAGATTGTAATATACAGATATGATTATCAAGTCAGTTTTGTGTTTGCCCTTTTTCCGCGAAATTGTTTCGATTTGTCTGGCCACAATTTGTTGTTTGATTTGTCTATGACTCGAGACTTAAGATCTTCCAGTATCATGATCATCTCTTAATTACTATGAAGCGTCCCCACAGGGGCGCGCGCGACAGCACAGAGTATAAGTTTCAAGCACAGCGTCCACGCCGGCCGCGTCGGCTGCGCGTCTACGTGACCCGAAAAATTGCTGGCTAGACTGCGTCGTCTTTTGCTAAATTTTATCATAGACCCCTCATACAGGAGTAAATCTTGCAAAATCCGTTTGTTTGCCGTCCCATAATAATGATTCAGAATTAACTTAATCTTCCTTTAATGATCAATTGTATTGAAATAATTTAAATAATTGAGTTTTTTGTATTGAAAAAAAAAAAAAAAAGATTAATTTTTCACTCTTCGTATTTCATTTATCGTGTAGAGATAAACTCACGATAAATACTGACAAAACTCAATCTCTAAACATCTACCTGTTAATTTGTATCGAAAATGAAACCACGAAATATTATATATGATCAAACGAACTTCTCAAGTAAAGTTCGATCAATATAATATGAGTGGTTTCATTTGAAGATACAAATCACCCACCCACCCCTATCCCAGTTTTGTAAAATACGGAAAGAGTGAAATTAAATCGTTACTTTAAAAGAATGAACTGTCATGGCGACGTACCTATAGGGAGGAGATCGAATACTAATTTTTAATCGAGATATAAATATTCGATACTAAATTAATAAATAAATATAAAATTCTTAAAGCGTGCGAGTGTTGCCTTGTAGGTCAAAGGACTACCTGTTAATTTGTATCTTCAAATGAAACCACTCATATTATATTGATCGAACTTCACTTGAGAAGTTCGTTTGATCATATATTATATTCTGATAAAGACAGACGACTTTGAATAGTATAGGAACATAATATTAGCTATTAGTTTGTGAACGATGTGTGGCCGTAATCGAGACCTTGTTTCTATTTATGCCTATATTTTATTTTTCTGAATTGTAACATAAATTGAATAAATATAATTTAAAGTTGTTAATTAAGTATACCTACCTACCTAATTAAAAATTAAGTTTTTCTACATAATTGGACATTATTAGTTCATTTAGCTTTTACTTAATTGACTTGTACCTACACTGGACCTTACGTCAAGAATGTTAAGTGTGCTAAGGTGGTGCTAAGCCAACGAGATATACTATATCGTTGACTGTAAATAGATATACTTACCTATAAAATAAATAAATAACATGATTATATCGTTTTGGGTGTCACCCACCCAGTTATAAAATTAACAATATTAAAAAAAACATACGCTTCATATTATGCAATTTAAAAAAAAAAAAACAATTTTATTGAAATTTTGGCGCTACTGTTTGACTGACAGACGTGACCTTGTTTAGCATTAGTTCCATAAATTGTCTTATTTGTAGATGTCGCCACTGTCTTTGTAAGTACACATACTGATAAGCACAGATGATAAGTTTCGTCGGTATTAAAGTCATTAAAGACTCGCGCACAGCGATAGCAGTAACAACTGAATATAAATTTGTGAAAACTAAGTAATAGGTATGTAAAATAGGTCTTTACTTAATATTATGATTCTAGAAAATATGTTTAAAATTGAGGTTAATAATGAGAGGCACTCGAAAAAAATCCTTAAAGATATTTGAGGCATCTAGAGAAGGTCACGGTCAAGGACAAACCGATCTAGCCCATCATATTTTATTTTAAACTAAATTAAATAAATATTTAGACGCCTTTGATATCTTCGACGGTAATAAATTAAATATTTTGTGTAAAATAGTAAAATTAAAGCTGTGATTAAGTAGGTATAAGAAAAGCAATAAATATAAATACATATTTCGATTCATTTGATAAGGCGCGTCTATACTGTGGAAAAATTACTTTTACGTCAAAATTAATTTCATGAAAAAGACACACTTTTTGGCGGGAAATTATTGATATTTAATTATTTTATGTATTATTCTTAGTAATTTGATTTCACCTTTTAGAGTTAAATTTCCAAGACAACGTAACTTGACGTTAATATTAAAACCTGCTTCAATAATAATTATTGGACTGTGAAATGCAAAAAGACGTTCAAATTCGACGCGCCAATTTTTAAAAATTAGCGTATTGAAACAAAAACAAACGCTTCAGCTTGTATTTTATATTATACTTATAATAAAGCCCGTCGCACACGTAGCTATAATTATATATTAATATAAATTATAGCAAGGCATATTAGGATATAATTATTTTCTATACAAATATTGGAGTCAATATAATATATATTTCTATGACGTCACCAACGTATACCGTAATATATTATAGCACAGTATATTATAGCTACGTGTGTGACGGGCTTGAGACAAGCGATGTAGCTACGCTACTGTTTGTACCATTAATTCTACTTAATTAAAATTAATGAAATCTGTATTTTCCAGTCAGATAATGGACGTAATAGTCATAGGATGCGGTGCTTCGGGCATCGCCGCACTGAGGAAACTGCACGACGCTGGACTTAAGGTCGTGGCTCTTGAAGCAGCCAACAGAATTGGTGGAAGAATATTGTCTGTTGACTTTGGCGCTGGTACTATCGATTTGGGAGCCGCTTGGTAATCATTTAACATTTTATTTCATCATTATAGGTATTTAACATAACTTTTTTCTTTGTAAACCTATTGGAATTGAAACAAACACAAAATATTATGGAAAACTTTACTGCAATCTGCAATTCATAAGTGAAAACCGCATTCAAATCTGTTAACCAATTTTAAGGGCGCTCCACTGGCTACATTAATTTTCACATTTCAATATTAAAAACCAATATTTTTATTACTAAGCAAGATTCTATCCTACTATCCTACTATCCTTCCTACTATATATATATATATATATATATATATATATATAAACTATAAAGCCGTTTAATATTATAAATGCAAAAGTTTGTGTGGATGTATGGATGTTTGTAACTCTTTCACGCAAAAACTACTGAACCGATCATCATGAAATTTTGCATACACGTTGTCTTGGACACAGAAAGGACATAGGGTACCTTTCATCCAGAAAAAAGTACTGCTCCCGAGGGGTTATCTAAAATTAAGGAAACTAACTCCTGGCTAAGTATAATAGCAATAACGATGTCAGGCGATATATTGCTTTTTCAACGCGGACGAAGTCGCGAGTACCAGCTAGTTTTGTTTATAAAAAGAGAACCTACAATTTGAAGAGGGAGGGGGGGGGGCACCAGTTACCATACAAACTATAATAAGTAGATACATATCATAATACAATTATTTTAAACTTAGGTGTCACGGAGAGAAAAACAATAAAGTATTTGAAATAGCAAATCCTCTCGGCCTTCTTGAATATCCAGAGCCCGATAACAAATACTTCCTTCTTTCAAATGGAGAAGCGCTTCCAAATGATACTGGCGAGGCTATAGTCAATGCCCTCAACGAACAAGTCGGAAAAGCCAACAAAAATAACGCTAAATCTATTTCCGAGTGTGTTCAAGACGCGTAAGTACCATTTTTTTAATTCCACACCTCTGGAAGGTATTACCATAAATATACCATACTTACAGTAAACAATATTTTGTCTATGGTGTTACCAAAGATAAAATATTACTTGTTAACTGACCGATTACTGTAATAAAACCCGTAAACCGTAACCCGTAAGTCCTTACTTATTGGCCGGTTTCTAGAATATAATACATGTATAAGTAAATTACTCAGTGTTTCATAATACAATTTAGCATTTATATCCTTAAGGCTTTAGAGTTAGGATATAACATTTCGAAAAAAATAACATTGAAAAGAAAGGACAAGCCTTATTAAACTAACGTTTTATCCGTAGATACTACCTTATTTAACGTTTTATCCGTAGATAATACTTATGCGAAAGTTGGTATGGACGTATGGATGTTTGTAACACTTTCACGCAAAAACTATTGAAACGATCACCATGAAAATTTGCATACACGTTGTCTGGGACACCAGAAAGGACATAGCGTACCTTTCACCCAGAACGCAGACGAAGTCGCGGGCACCAGCAGCTTAGTGTCTCATAAATTTCAGAATCAAAACAAATCCAGTTCTCCGAAAAGATGAAAAGTTGGCGAACTACTTCGTGGAATGGTACAAGAGGAACAATCAAGTCGGAGGACAGACTGACCAACGCTATGGAAAGTCACTGAAAGGGCTCGAGGAGTTTTGGAACTACGATGAAGGGTTAATGTTGAATTGGAAAGGGAGGGGATATAAAACCATATTGGACGTATTACTGGTACGTTAAAGAAAAGTATAAACCATTGATGCCAGAACCCATTACCCTATCTCTAATCTTATCTTATCTCTTGTCTTATCCTTATCTCTTATATTTAATCCTTTTATGGTCGGCAACGCACTTGCAGCATGTTACTGGCGACGGTAGTCATTTACCATCAAGTGGACCGTCAGCCTGTCTGTGATCAAAAAAATGCTTATCAAATTACATTTAATCAAAAACTAATCACAATATCACATCTCAATGAGCAGCCAAATCGTCGAACGGTATACTTCGAAACTAGGCACATCACGAACTGCCGGATTATATGATCGGCCGCCGACATATAAAATGAATAGGGCAATTTCGTAATTAAATGCTTTCCTATGGAGTCTGTATAATCGCCAAAATAATTTTTAATATACCTAACTTGTTTTCAGAATAAATATCCTGACCCTTCAAAGGCGATTCCAGTGGAAATACTGCTGAACAAGGAAGTGGAAAGCATCAAATGGATGAAGAGTCAATCATCGCCAAGCCAAGTGAACCCGCTCGTGCAGGTCACTTGCAAAGATGGCAGCTTGTATGCCGCTAAAAGTGTTATTGTCACTTTATCAGTTGGAGTGCTCAAGGAAAGGTAGGGGAACACGGGGTAATCGGGGCCACTGGGTAATGAGAGCCAATCTCATTACTCTCAAGTTAGTTCCGGTTTTGTTTCTTATAGTACCTAGGTATAAAGGGACGCGGAGGAATAAGTGAAACCCATTGCATCGCTTACTATTACTAAGTTGACTTTTAGTTAAATAATTTGGTGGGTAAATCGACAGCAAGTAGGTTTTTGAGGCAAACAAGGACGACATAACATACAAGGACAAATTTTGAGTATTATTTTATTATGAGAATTTTAACTTTTAACCTGTAATTTGATAATAAAAAATTGTTTAAAAGTGTTACTTTATGTAAATGATCAACTATATTTTAAGAATAATATGAAAATTTAAGACGGAGTGTTTGGGCCCCAAATTCGACTCCTATTACCTACCCCAAACTTTGGAGTAATAGAAGTCGAATGGCTCTTATTGGCCCATTTCATTAATTTTTTAATTACTTGTTTCAAATGCCTTGAAAACTAGATCTTCCCTCAAGAGAATTAATGATGGTAGGTAACATTTCTCTGCATCGAACAGCCAAAAGTTTAACGGATTCTAACTAATCGCCTATATCGTGTGACTAATAAGTATTTATTTTGATTTACAGACACAGCACAATTTTCAACCCTCCACTGCCTATTGAAAAAGTGAACACTATAAACAATCTAGGATATTGTGTTTTGGCGAAAATTTACGTTGAATTCGAGAAGCCTTGGTGGCCAAAAACACCCGCAAACTTCACCATCCTATGGCGTGATGAGGATAAGTCGAAGTTCTCGCAGAAAGACCATTGGATAACCGAAATTTATGGCTTGATCACTGTGGAACACCAACCGAACGTCCTCCTGTTTTGGCTGTACGGACTCGGAGCTGAAGAAATGGAAAAAGTGAGCGAATCCGGGGTGAAAGCTGGTATAGAGACACTATTGAAGACCGCTTTCCACAAGTTCAACGTCACTCCTATCAAATCTATTATAAGGTAAATTATCTTGCTAAACAAAATGGTTTTAAATCACTTTTAAAATAAATTCAGACATAAATCAAACGGAGAATACAATAGCACTTTGATTTTTCTTATAAAATACTAGCTGTTGCACGCGACTTCGCCCGCTTAACTTTATAAAATATTGGCTATATTTTACTCGCTGATAATGTAGCTTTCCATAGGCGAAACAATTTTTAAAATGTTTGAGTTTATTCATTACAAACATACAATAATATTCTCTCTTTATATAAGTAAAGGCCCGTCACAAACGTAGCTATTGTATATATATTAATATACCGTGCTATACCTAATATATATTATAGCAAGCTACCACACATGGAGAAGATGTTCATTGATGCAAGGGCGGATCCAGGGGGGGGTCATGGGGGTCATGACCCCCCCCCCTGGCTGGGTCCAGGACCTAGGTGGACCAATAATTAAAATTGTTAAACATAATGTTTTTATATATTTTTGTCACAATATAGATTTCATTGAAGTACTTTCAATATTTAATTAATTTAATACAATACTTTGTTTGACGGCAAACGCATTATTCGGGAACGAACGCATCGAAAATTACCGCGCCACCGCCACGGTGCCACCTTTCATCACATTTCGTGTGATACTTGCGCGCACTGTTTCGACTAATTTCTAACTAAACCTAACCTCAATCGGAACGACTAAACTTTAGTAATAATACACTTTAACGCAACAATTAAAAAAGGATATAAAAAAAGTTGCAAATTTTTAGGTGATTTTTAACAGACTGTAACTTCGAAGAAAATGGTCGTACGGTGCTCATTAAAAAAGGAAATTGTAGCTTTAAGTCTCTAGTTTTTGAATCCGAGGTTCAAATATTTTTTTCTTTAGCGGTTTATGAGTAATCGTCAGAAAACCAACGAAAAAAAATTTTTCAAAATTTTTACTCATCTTGAAATCGCTGTAAAAACAGTAACAATATTTTTTGTGTAATGGCACTGTAAAGCTCTTTTAGATAATTTAATTCCCTACAACTTGATTTCCTCATGAGGTCTATACGATGATTTGTCACTAAGTTATCATCGTTCAAAGCGAATAGTCACATTTGACTTTAAAAGTTAATTACTCAGGCAATAATGGTCATACAGAAAATTAAAGTAGAGTTTTGTAAACTGCAAAATATTCCCTATAAGAAGCTTAAATAGGATTTTGATGAAACTTTTTTTTTCAAACTGAAAATGTTGACCGAAGAAAAGGTAAAAAACTGCAAATTTAAGGATATTTGGACAACTTTGCAAATAATGCAGATACGAAAAATATTTTCTATAGCTTTTCAACCTCAATGTGCCCTGAAAAAATCCTGAAAGTTTCAAGGTGCTGCGATTTATTTTTCTTAGTGTCCGGAATGTTTGAAATTATCGTTTTTGCTGAAAATCAAGAAAACGGGCAATTTTTCATTTTGTATTCCATAACAAATTATTGCTAAAAACTCAAAAGTTTAAACTTTTTTATTGGCAATTATCCATATTTTTTTCACCTTGAAACCTTCAGGGTTTTTTCAGGATATATTGAGGTTGAAAAGCTATAGAAAAGATTTTTCGAATCTGCATTATTTGCAAAGTTATTGCAAGTTATCCCAATATCTTTAAATTTGCAGTTTTTTACCTTTTCTTCGGTAAACATTTTGAGTTTGAAAAAAAAATGTTTCATAATCCGATTTAAGCTCTTTGTAGGGAATGTTTTGCAATTTACAAAACTCTACTTTAATTTTCTGTACGACCATGTAATTAACTATCAAAGTCAAATGTGACTTTTCGCTTTGAACGACGATAACTTGAAAAATCACCGTATAGGTATATATCACCGTATATATCACCGTCACAGTTTTCTCTTTAAACGCGGAGCATTCGTCTAACACTTTTGTTCATAATTTCACCTGCGCGGACTTAATTTTTTTTTTGGACGAGGGAGTTTGAGGAGCATAAGCTTACTAACCTAACTAACCTAACCTAAAATCTTAGATAAATTCACACAATGAAACCAGGTGTATCTTCATGACACAGTGCAAATTTGGTAAAAACAAACTCTTTTAAATTGATTTTAATGCTCTTTAAAATAAAATACGAGGGCAAACAACAGAATGAATGTATATAAAAATAATCTTCGTTTTCGTTGAAGTTTTAAAAAGCACGCAGCGAAAACTGGAAAACTTCGATGCAAAACTATTGACTTGGCCACGACTATGTGACCCCCCCCCCTGGGCCCTGATTCTGTATGACAACTACTCTTGACAAGACAAGGCAAGATACGTTATTGTCTTGCCTTGCCTTGTCACGAAATTCTTATGTCTATGCCACAAGACAATTATCTATGGCACGATATGATTTCACATGGATTTCACAGAAACCACAGTATACTATTGTATTTATTTGACAATTCCACTGACAACATGTCATAGATAGAGAATAGGTTTTTAGCCTGTCGTAACAATTTAAGGAAATAATGTGGTTTGGGCATACAGAATCAGGGCCCTGGCGCCAAAGCTGGATCCGCCCTTGCATTGATGGACGTAATATGCCTTGCTATACCATAATTATGCAATAATATAAATTACGGTATACGTTAGTGACGTCATAAAATATATGTATTATAGCTGTGTGTGTGATCACTCGATTTTTATAGAAAATATAACGTAATATGTATCGCTATAATTTATTTTAATATATATATTATAGCTACGTATGTCAGACGGGCTTTAATCTAATATATAAAATTCTCGTGTCGCGGTGTTTGTTGCCAAACTCCTCCGAAACGGCTGGACCGATTTTGATAAAATTTTGTGTGCTCATCGGGTAGGTCTGAGAATCGGCCAACATCTATTTTTTATACCCCTAAATGTTAAGGGAGGTCCACCCCAAAAAATTATTTTTTATTTTTTCGCAAAACAACGTCAGCTAGTATAATCTATAGATTTTACTAATCATTTTGTTTAAACTTTTTTCCAGAACACAATGGTCTATGAATCCTTACACGAGAGGCGCGTACGCATACCGCAGTGTTGCCACTGAACAAAACGGTGGAAGCGCTGCAATACTCAGCGAGCCTTTGTACCATAGACAATTCCCCATAGTCTGTTTCGGAGGGGAGGCGACATCGCACCATAGCCACACCGACGTTCATGGCGCTGTCGAAGCTGGATTCAGGGAAGCAGACAGATTGATCGAGGCACTCAATAAATCAAACCAATAATTTTTTTTTTATAAATAATTATATTTTATTGGCCTCACATGTTTTTTTATTTCATTCAAATTCGTTCATTTCACTTATAATAAACTAGAAAGTCGTTTACAGCTTGATAATAAGACGCTTTTAAGGCTTGTAAGTTGTTATTTTTTAAAATCCTTTCTTAGCAGACTCTTACGTTATAACCTATGTCTTAATTAATAACATATTAATTAACAGACAAAAATATTAGGTTTTGAACTTATAGGATACTATTTTTAAGTAAGCTTTTACCTAGCCTTTTGCAAATTTTTAATGCCTTGAAAAATTATTTTATGTATTTTTGGTTTTTAAGTAATTCATTCATACACGCTTAAAATGATTTTTAGAAAAAATTTCTGCCATACATACCTCTTTCAACTCTCTATATTTATTTATTTTAGTATATTTATATTTACCTTGGTTACAACGTTTTTGGCAATTCAATAGTACCCACATTTTGACTAATAGAAGTTTTGACAACTTTCGATCTCAACACGTTGCCTTCTTCGTCAACATCGCACATTGTAATTTCGACCTCATTGACAATGGCCGTAGGTTCAGAATTGCTCGGTTCCTCGTCCCCTTTGAGTTTAATTTCGAAATGTTTCGGCGTAGTTTCGGTCGGTTCAGATTTTTGCACTAAATCAAATTCAAATTCGTTCGTAATGGAACCCTTCGGGCCGCTGTAACCGTCCACCACTTTCTTGGAAATCTCCAAAAGTTCAAACCTGGTTGTCATCAGACGATACATGCCGTCTTCGCATATTTGGTATCTGGAAATAATGAATAAAAGAATTAGTAACTAGTGGAGGTAGAGCACACTTGCACGGAACTAGGGACAATAGGGACATTCTATCAGGCCTCTTGTCATCATCACGTACGATACCATTTGGTACAAGAATCGAGGGTAATTTTAATTTTAATTTTAATAATACAATTAAAAATAATTGGCAATTATTATTTATGAATAAAACCATTTTTTTTATGAATAGTATCTTCGATTATTATCTAACAGAGATAGGTCGCTTTTGTAATTTGCCGAGCACGGCACGGCACGGTAATACCGTGGGCGTCTCAAGTATTTTTGTGGCCGTCGACGCCGTGCCGTGGATGATAAATTAAAAGCGTCTGCATACCATTACATACATTTTGCTTTCCTATCTTATCGTGACGGTAAAAACGTGCCGTTCCGTGCCGTGCCGTGCTACGGCAAATTATAAAAGCGACCAACCAACCATTTAAGTACATCTAAGTGCAACCATAGATTTAGTATTGCTAAAATCTATGTCTATGTCATGTCTATGTACAACACTAGCTACACCATAAACATAGTATACAAGTATACTATGTCTATGAGCTACACCACATACACAGTACATATAAATAATGAAAAGATTTATAGTGTAGTCTGTATAGTTTGTGTACAGTCTCGATTTAACTGTCGTCGTAGTCGTAGTCGCATACCATACCAATACCACCAACGGGCCAACCAACGCGTAGCATTCCAGAGGTCATTGCGTGTTGTTGGTTTTATTCAACTCATATCACCTCTTACATGATGGTGAAGATTCTCTTCTCTTTGAATCTGGTAGCAGAGCGTGATTAAATGAAACATCCAAATTCTAATGTGCACATTATCCCATATAATATTTACTTTCTTATTTTCATTTCAAAAACACATACCTACATTATAAATAATATTTTAATAACTATAAAATATCACTAAACCCTCTAACAAAACTGACTAAATAATTTTCTATGACATCGAAAATTCTTTAAGACATTCTTCTCAATTTAAACCCTAGTTCAAAATCATTTCTTTTTAAAATCAGCCAGTGATATTTAAAATTCAATTTCTCAACATCCCCTCTGAATCTTAAATATCTGGCTGACTATCCTAAACCATCTTTAAACACTAATCTAAATCCTTTTAATAACTCTCAATACTATAACATCTTCATCAATACAAAATATCTATTTCAAAATTACAAAATTCTACTCAACCTCTGTGAGTCAACAACACTACTCAAATCCATGAGCCTTCAAAGTACGAAATATCTATTTCAAAATTACAAAATTCTACTCAACCTCTGTGAGTCAACAACACTACTTAAATCCATGAGCCTTCAAAGTACAAAATATCTACTTCCACATTACAAAATTCTACTTCAACATTATAAAACCTCTACTTCCTCTCTATACTTCAATACTATAAAACTCCTACATACTTACTCACTTCAACATATAAAACTACATTACCCTATTCTCCCTATCACATCTCTTATTATATAAACATTAAAACCCACTTTAAACTAATTTTAACACCACACTCAAAATACGTGGGTAAGTACATGCTTTTCTTTTTCTTGCTTTTTCATATCCTTGCCAAACTATCAATAAAAACAATAAAAACTTCAATAACAAAAAAATTTCAATAAAAACAAATTTATTGAAATTTTGGCGCTACTGTTTGACTGACAGACGTGACCTTGTTTAGCATTAGTTCCATAAATTGTCTTATTTGTAGATGTCGCCACTGTCTTTGTAAGTACACATACTGATAAGCACAGATGATAAGTTTCGTCGGTATTAGTCATTAAAGACTCGCGCACAGCGATAGCAGTAACAACTGAATATAAATTTGTGAAAACTAAGTAATAGGTATGTAAAATATGTCTTTACTTAATATTATGATTCTAGAAAATATGTTTAAAATTGAGGTTAATAATGAGAGGCACTCGAAAAAAATCCTTAAAGATATTTGAGGCCCCTTGAGAAGGTCACGGTCAAGGACAAACCGATCTAGCCCATCATTTATTTTAAACTAAATTAAATAAATATTTAGACGCCTTTGATATCTTCGACGGTAATAAATTAAATATTATGTGTAAAATAGTAAAATTAAAGCTGTGGTTAAGTAGGTATAAGAAAAGCAATAAATATAAATACATATTTCGATTCATTTGATAAAGCGCGTCTACTGTGGAAAAATTATTTTTACATCAAAATTAATTTCATGAAAAAAAGACACACTTTTTGGCGGGAAATTATTGATATTTAATTATTTTATGTATTATTCTTAGTAATTTGATTTCACCTTTTAGAGTTAAATTTCCAAGGCAACGTATCTTGACGTTAATATTAAAACCTGCTTCAATAATAATGATTGGACTGTGAAAATTGTGAATTGGGTAGTTCTTCGAAATTTAATTCTTCGACTGATTCATATGGCCAAAATTTAATTTCACTTTCAGCTCTTTAAGATATGTTCATTATGAAAACGGGTATACCAAAAACATATATTTGAATGAGGGACTCGTTTTTATAAAGCAGTTTTCAAGATATCGACGTTCAAATATTTTGTGCCCATATGAATCACAATTTGTTACAAATGAATCAGAAACAGGAATAAAAATTAAAAACTTTATGTAGATAGACTCTGTATTCAGAAAATAATCATATTTTAAAAGTTAAATTAATATTTAAAATCATATGAAGTCAAAGTTAAGGAGGTACTTGTGTACATAATGAACATATCTTAAAGAGCTGAAAGTGAAATTAAATTTTGGCCATATGAATCAGTCGAAGAATTAAATTTCGAAGAACTACCCATTTCACAATTTTCACAGTCCAATCATTATTATTGAAGCAGGTTTTAATATTAAATTTTAGTGGCCTTATGTACGACATACAGAGTTCAAACGTTTTCTTTGATTAAAACAGATAACATTAAAATAAAAAGTGACGGAGATAAGATTGTAATATACAGATATGATTATCAAGTCAGTTTTGTGTTTGCCCTTTTTCCGCGAAATTGTTTCGATTTGTCTGGCCACAATTTGTTGTTTGACTTGTCTATGACTCGAGACTTAAGATCTTCGAGTATCATGATCATCTCTTAATTACTATGAAGCGTCCCCACAGGGGCGCGCGCGACAGCACAGAGTATAAGTTTCAAGCACAGCGTCCACGCCGGCCGCGTAGGCTGCGCGTCTACGTGACCCGAAAAATTGCTGGCTGGACTGCGTCGTCTTTTGCTAAATTTTATCATAGACCCCTCATACAGGAGTAAATCTTGCAAAATCCGTTTGTTTGCCGTCCCATAATAATGATTCAGAATTAACTTAATCTTCCTTTAATGATCAATTGTATTGAAATAATTTAAATAATTGAGTTTTTTGTATTGAAAAAAAAAAAAAAAAGATTAATTTTTCACTCTTCGTATTTCATTTATCGTGTAGAGATAAACTCACGATAAATACTGACAAAACTCAATCTCTAAACATCTACCTGTTAATTTGTATCGAAAATGAAACCACGAAATATTATATATGATCAAACGAACTTCTCAAGTGAAGTTCGATCAATATAATATGAGTGGTTTCATTTGAAGATACAAATCACCCACCCACCCCTATCCCAGTTTTGTAAAATACGGAAAGAGTGAAATTAAATCGTTACTTTAAAAGAATGAACTGTCATGGCGACGTACCTATAGGGAGGAGATCGAATACTAATTTTTAATCGAGATATAAATATTCGATACTAAATTAATAAATAAATATAAAATTCTTAAAGCGTGCGAGTGTTGCCTTGTAGGTCAAAGGACTACCTGTTAATTTGTATCTTCAAATGAAACCACTCATATTATATTGATCGAACTTCACTTGAGAAGTTCGTTTGATCATATATTATATTCTGATAAAGACAGACGACTTTGAATAGTATAGGAACATAATATTAGCTATTAGTTTGTGAACGATGTGTGGCCGTAATCGAGACCTTGTTTCTATTTATGCCTATATTTTATTTTTCTGAATTGTAACATAAATTGAATAAATATAATTTAAAGTTGTTAATTAAGTATACCTACCTACCTAATTAAAAATTAAGTTTTTCTACATAATTGGACATTATTAGTTCATTTAGCTTTTACTTAATTGACTTGTACCTACACTGGACCTTACGTCAAGAATGTTAAGTGTGCTAAGGTGGTGCTAAGCCAACGAGATATACTATATCGTTGACTGTAAATAGATATACTTACCTATAAAATAAATAAATAACATGATTATATCGTTTTGGGTGTCACCCACCCAGTTATAAAATTAACAATATTAAAAAAAACATACGCTTCATATTATGCAATTTAAAAAAAAAAACAATTTTATTGAAATTTTGGCGCTACTGTTTGACTGACAGACGTGACCTTGTTTAGCATTAGTTCCATAAATTGTCTTATTTGTAGATGTCGCCACTGTCTTTGTAAGTACACATACTGATAAGCACAGATGATAAGTTTCGTCGGTATTAAAGTCATTAAAGACTCGCGCACAGCGATAGCAGTAACAACTGAATATAAATTTGTGAAAACTAAGTAATAGGTATGTAAAATAGGTCTTTACTTAATATTATGATTCTAGAAAATATGTTTAAAATTGAGGTTAATAATGAGAGGCACTCGAAAAAAATCCTTAAAGATATTTGAGGCATCTAGAGAAGGTCACGGTCAAGGACAAACCGATCTAGCCCATCATATTTTATTTTAAACTAAATTAAATAAATATTTAGACGCCTTTGATATCTTCGACGGTAATAAATTAAATATTTTGTGTAAAATAGTAAAATTAAAGCTGTGATTAAGTAGGTATAAGAAAAGCAATAAATATAAATACATATTTCGATTCATTTGATAAGGCGCGTCTATACTGTGGAAAAATTACTTTTACGTCAAAATTAATTTCATGAAAAAGACACACTTTTTGGCGGGAAATTATTGATATTTAATTATTTTATGTATTATTCTTAGTAATTTGATTTCACCTTTTAGAGTTAAATTTCCAAGACAACGTAACTTGACGTTAATATTAAAACCTGCTTCAATAATAATTATTGGACTGTGAAATGCAAAAAGACGTTCAAATTCGACGCGCCAATTTTTAAAAATTAGCGTATTGAAACAAAAACAAACGCTTCAGCTTGTATTTTATATTATACTTATAATAAAGCCCGTCGCACACGTAGCTATAATTATATATTAATATAAATTATAGCAAGGCATATTAGGATATAATTATTTTCTATACAAATATTGGAGTCAATATAATATATATTTCTATGACGTCACCAACGTATACCGTAATATATTATAGCACAGTATATTATAGCTACGTGTGTGACGGGCTTGAGACAAGCGATGTAGCTACGCTACTGTTTGTACCATTAATTCTACTTAATTAAAATTAATGAAATCTGTATTTTCCAGTCAGATAATGGACGTAATAGTCATAGGATGCGGTGCTTCGGGCATCGCCGCACTGAGGAAACTGCACGACGCTGGACTTAAGGTCGTGGCTCTTGAAGCAGCCAACAGAATTGGTGGAAGAATATTGTCTGTTGACTTTGGCGCTGGTACTATCGATTTGGGAGCCGCTTGGTAATCATTTAACATTTTATTTCATCATTATAGGTATTTAACATAACTTTTTTCTTTGTAAACCTATTGGAATTGAAACAAACACAAAATATTATGGAAAACTTTACTGCAATCTGCAATTCATAAGTGAAAACCGCATTCAAATCTATTAACCAATTTTAAGGGCGCTCCACTGGCTACATTAATTTTCACATTACAATATTAAATCCTACTATCCTACTATCCTTCCTACTATATATATATATATATATATATATATATATATATATATATATATATATATATATATATATATATATATAACTATAAAGCCGTTTAATATTATAAATGCAAAAGTTTGTGTGGATGTATAGATGTTTGTAACTCTTTCACGCAAAAACTACTGAACCGATCATCATGAAATTTTGCATACACGTTGTCTTGGACACAGAAAGGACATAGGGTACCTTTCATCCAGAAAAAAGTACTGCTCCCGAGGGGTTATCTAAAATTAAGGAAACTAACTCCTGGCTAAGTATAATAGCAATAACGATGTCAGGCGATATATTGCTTTTTCAACGCGGACGAAGTCGCGAGTACCAGCTAGTTTTGTTTATAAAAAGAGAACCTACAATTTGAAGAGGGAGGGGGGGGGGCACCAGTTACCATACAAACTATAATAAGTAGATACATATCATAATACAATTATTTTAAACTTAGGTGTCACGGAGAGAAAAACAATAAAGTATTTGAAATAGCAAATCCTCTCGGCCTTCTTGAATATCCAGAGCCCGATAACAAATACTTCCTTCTTTCAAATGGAGAAGCGCTTCCAAATGATACTGGCGAGGCTATAGTCAATGCCCTCAACGAACAAGTCGGAAAAGCCAACAAAAATAACGCTAAATCTATTTCCGAGTGTGTTCAAGACGCGTAAGTACCATTTTTTTAATTCCACACCTCTGGAAGGTATTACCATAAATATACCATACTTACAGTAAACAATATTTTGTCTATGGTGTTACCAAAGATAAAATATTACTTGTTAACTGACCGATTACTGTAATAAAACCCGTAAACCGTAACCCGTAAGTCCTTACTTATTGGCCGGTTTCTAGAATATAATACATGTATAAGTAAATTACTCAGTGTTTCATAATACAATTTAGCATTTATATCCTTAAGGCTTTAGAGCTAGGATATAACATTTCGAAAAAAATAACATTGAAAAGAAAGGACAAGCCTTATTAAACTAACGTTTTATCCGTAGATACTACCTTATTTAACGTTTTATCCGTAGATAATACTTATGCGAAAGTTGGTATGGACGTATGGATGTTTGTAACACTTTCACGCAAAAACTATTGAAACGATCACCATGAAAATTTGCATACACGTTGTCTGGGACACCAGAAAGGACATAGCGTACCTTTCACCCAGAACGCAGACGAAGTCGCGGGCACCAGCAGCTTAGTGTCTCATAAATTTCAGAATCAAAACAAATCCAGTTCTCCGAAAAGATGAAAAGTTGGCGAACTACTTCGTGGAATGGTACAAGAGGAACAATCAAGTCGGAGGACAGACTGACCAACGCTATGGAAAGTCACTGAAAGGGCTCGAGGAGTTTTGGAACTACGATGAAGGGTTAATGTTGAATTGGAAAGGGAGGGGATATAAAACCATATTGGACGTATTACTGGTACGTTAAAGAAAAGTATAAACCATTGATGCCAGAACCCATTACCCTATCTCTAATCTTATCTTATCTCTTGTCTTATCCTTATCTCTTATATTTAATCCTTTTATGGTCGGCAACGCACTTGCAGCATGTTACTGGCGACGGTAGTCATTTACCATCAAGTGGACCGTCAGCCTGTCTGTGATCAAAAAAATGCTTATCAAATTACATTTAATCAAAAACTAATCACAATATCACATCTCAATGAGCAGCCAAATCGTCGAACGGTATACTTCGAAACTAGGCACATCACGAACTGCCGGATTATATGATCGGCCGCCGACATATAAAATGAATAGGGCAATTTCGTAATTAAATGCTTTCCTATGGAGTCTGTATAATCGCCAAAATAATTTTTAATATACCTAACTTGTTTTCAGAATAAATATCCTGACCCTTCAAAGGCGATTCCAGTGGAAATACTGCTGAACAAGGAAGTGGAAAGCATCAAATGGATGAAGAGTCAATCATCGCCAAGCCAAGTGAACCCGCTCGTGCAGGTCACTTGCAAAGATGGCAGCTTGTATGCCGCTAAAAGTGTTATTGTCACTTTATCAGTTGGAGTGCTCAAGGAAAGGTAGGGGAACACGGGGTAATCGGGGCCACTGGGTAATGAGAGCCAATCTCATTATTCTCAAGTTAGTTCCGGTTTTGTTTCTTATAGTACCTAGGTATAAAGGGACGCGGAGGAATAAGTGAAACCCATTGCATCGCTTACTATTACTTAGTTGACTTTTAGTTAAATAATTTGGTGGGTAAATCGACAGCAAGCAGGTTTTTGAGGCAAACAAGGACGACATAACATACAAGGACAAATTTTGAGTATTATTTTATTAGGAGAATTTTCACTTTTAACCTGTAATTTTATAATAAAAAATTGTTTAAAAGTGTTACTTTATGTAAATGATCAACTGTATTTTAAGAATAATATGAAAATTTAAGACGGAGTGTTTGGGCCCCAAATTCGACTCCTATTACCTACCCCAAACTTTGGAGTAATAGAAATCGAATGGCTCTTATTGGCCCATTTCATTAATTTTTTAATTACTTGTTTCAAATGCCTTGAAAACTAGATCTCCCCTCAAGAGAGTTAATGATGGTAGGTAACATTTCTCTGCATCGAACAGCCAAAAGTTTAAAATCCTATATACCCTAGATTTTTGCAAAAGCGATACCGCAAATTAGAAAATCAAAAAGGAAATCAATATTTTCTCCAACGGATTCTAACTAATCGCCTATATCGTGTGACTAATAAGTATTTATTTTGATTTACAGACACAGCACAATTTTCAACCCTCCACTGCCTATTGAAAAAGTGAACACTATAAACAATCTAGGATATTGTGTTTTGGCGAAAATTTACGTTGAATTCGAGAAGCCTTGGTGGCCAAAAACACCCGCAAACTTCACCATCCTATGGCGTGATGAGGATAAGTCGAAGTTCTCGCAGAAAGACCATTGGATAACCGAAATTTATGGCTTGATCACTGTGGAACACCAACCGAACGTCCTCCTGTTTTGGCTGTACGGACTCGGAGCTGAAGAAATGGAAAAAGTGAGCGAATCCGGGGTGAAAGCTGGTATAGAGACACTATTGAAGACCGCTTTTCACAAGTTCAACGTCACTCCTATCAAATCTATTATAAGGTAAATTATCTTGCTAAACAAAATGGTTTTAAAACACTTTTAAAATAAATTCAGACATAAATCAAAAGGAGAATACAATAGCACTTTGATTTTTCTTATAAAATACTAGCTGTTGCACGCGACTTCGCCCGCTTAACTTTATAAAATATTGGCTATATTTTACTCGCTGATAATGTAGCTTTCCATAGGCGAAACAATTTTTAAAATGTTTGAGTTTATTCATTACAAACATACAATAATATTCTCTCTTTATATAAGTAAAGGCCCGTCACAAACGTAGCTATTGTATATATATTAATATACCGTGCTATACCTAATATATATTATAGCAAGCTACCACACATGGAGAAGATGTTCATTGATGGACGTAATATGCCTTGCTATACCATAATTATGCAATAATATAAATTACGGTATACGTTAGTGACGTCATAAAATATATGTATTATAGCTGTGTGTGTGATCACTCGATTTTTATAGAAAATATAACGTAATATGTATCGCTATAATTTATTTTAATATATATATTATAGCTACGTATGTCAGACGGGCTTTAATCTAATATATAAAATTCTCGTGTCGCGGTGTTTGTTGCCAAACTCCTCCGAAACGGCTGGACCGATTTTGATGAAATTTTGTGTGCTCATCGGGTAGGTCTGAGAATCGGCCAACATCTATTTTTTATACCCCTAAATGTTAAGGGAGGTCCACCCCAAAAATTTATTTTTTATTTTTTCGCAAAACAACGTCAGCTAGTATAATCTATAGATTTTACTAATCATTTTGTTTAAACATTTTTCCAGAACACAATGGTCTATGAATCCTTACACGAGAGGCGCGTACGCATACCGCAGTGTTGCCACTGAACAAAACGGTGGAAGCGCTGCAATACTCAGCGAGCCTTTGTACCATAGACAATTCCCCATAGTCTGTTTCGGAGGGGAGGCGACATCGCACCATAGCCACACCGACGTTCATGGCGCTGTCGAAGCTGGATTCAGGGAAGCAGACAGATTGATCGAGGCACTCAATAAATCAAACCAATAATTTTTTTTTTATAAATAATTATATTTTATTGGCCTCACATGTTTTTTTATTTCATTCAAATTCGTTCATTTCACTTATAATAAACTAGAAAGTCGTTTACAGCTTGATAATAAGACGCTTTTAAGGCTTGTAAGTTGTTATTTTTTAAAATCCTTTCTTAGCAGACTCTTACGTTATAACCTATGTCTTAATTAATAACATATTAATTAACAGACAAAAATATTAGGTTTTGAACTTATAGGATACTATTTTTAAGTAAGCTTTTACCTAGCCTTTTGCAAATTTTTAATGCCTTGAAAAATTATTTTATGTATTTTTGGTTTTTAAGTAATTCATTCATACACGCTTAAAATGATTTTTAGAAAAAATTTCTGCCATACATACCTCTTTCAACTCTCTATATTTATTTATTTTAGTATATTTATATTTACCTTGGTTACAACGTTTTTGGCAATTCAATAGTACCCACATTTTGACTAATAGAAGTTTTGACAACTTTCGATCTCAACACGTTGCCTTCTTCGTCAACATCGCACATTGTAATTTCGACCTCATTGACAATGGCCGTAGGTTCAGAATTGCTCGGTTCCTCGTCCCCTTTGAGTTTAATTTCGAAATGTTTCGGCGTAGTTTCGGTCGGTTCAGATTTTTGCACTAAATCAAATTCAAATTCGTTCGTAATGGAACCCTTCGGGCCGCTGTAACCGTCCACCACTTTCTTGGAAATCTCCAAAAGTTCAAACCTGGTTGTCATCAGACGATACATGCCGTCTTCGCATATTTGGTTTCTGGAAATAATGAATAAAAGAATTAGTAACTAGTGGAGGTAGAGCACACTTGCACGGAACTAGGGACAATAGGGACATTCTATCAGGCCTCTTGTCATCATCACGTACGATACCATTTGGTACAAGAATCGAGGGTACTTTTAATTTTAATTTTAATAATACAATTAAAAATAATTGGCAATTATTATTTATGAATAAAACCATTTTTTTTATGAATAGTATCTTCGATTATTATCTAACAGAGATAGGTCGCTTTTGTAATTTGCCGAGCACGGCACGGCACGGTAATACCGTGGGCGTCTCAAGTATTTTTGTGGCCGTCGACGCCGTGCCGTGGATGATAAATTAAAAGCGTCTGCATACCATTACATACATTTTGCTTTCCTATCTTATCGTGACGGTAAAAACGTGCCGTTCCGTGCCGTGCCGTGCTACGGCAAATTATAAAAGCGACCAACCAACCATTTAAGTACATCTAAGTGCAACCATAGATTTAGTATTGCTAAAATCTATGTCTATGTCATGTCTATGTACAACACTAGCTACACCATAAACATAGTATACAAGTATACTATGTCTATGAGCTACACCACATACACAGTACATATAAATAATGAAAAGATTTATAGTGTAGTCTGTATAGTTTGTGTACAGTCTCGATTTAACTGTCGTCGTAGTCGTAGTCGCATACCATACCAATACCACCAACGGGCCAACCAACGCGTAGCATTCCAGAGGTCATTGCGTGTTGTTGGTTTTATTCAACTCATATCACCTCTTACATGATGGTGAAGATTCTCTTCTCTTTGAATCTGGTAGCAGAGCGTGATTAAATGAAACATCCAAATTCTAATGTGCACATTATCCCATATAATATTTACTTTCTTATTTTCATTTCAAAAACACATACCTACATTATAAATAATATTTTAATAACTATAAAATATCACTAAACCCTCTAACAAAACTGACTAAATAATTTTCTATGACATCGAAAATTCTTTAAGACATTCTTCTCAATTTAAACCCTAGTTCAAAATCATTTCTTTTTAAAATCAGCCAGTGATATTTAAAATTCAATTTCTCAACATCCCCTCTGAATCTTAAATATCTGGCTGACTATCCTAAACCATCTTTAAACACTAATCTAAATCCTTTTAATAACTCTCAATACTATAACATCTTCATCAATACAAAATATCTATTTCAAAATTACAAAATTCTACTCAACCTCTGTGAGTCAACAACACTACTCAAATCCATGAGCCTTCAAAGTACGAAATATCTATTTCAAAATTACAAAATTCTACTCAACCTCTGTGAGTCAACAACACTACTTAAATCCATGAGCCTTCAAAGTACAAAATATCTACTTCCACATTACAAAATTCTACTTCAACATTATAAAACCTCTACTTCCTCTCTATACTTCAATACTATAAAACTCCTACATACTTACTCACTTCAACATATAAAACTACATTACCCTATTCTCCCTATCACATCTCTTATTATATAAACATTAAAACCCACTTTAAACTAATTTTAACACCACACTCAAAATACGTGGGTAAGTACATGCTTTTCTTTTTCTTGCTTTTTCATATCCTTGCCAAACTATCAATAAAAACAATAAAAACTTCAATAACAAAAAAATTTCAATAAAAACAAATTTATTGAAATTTTGGCGCTACTGTTTGACTGACAGACGTGACCTTGTTTAGCATTAGTTCCATAAATTGTCTTATTTGTAGATGTCGCCACTGTCTTTGTAAGTACACATACTGATAAGCACAGATGATAAGTTTCGTCGGTATTAGTCATTAAAGACTCGCGCACAGCGATAGCAGTAACAACTGAATATAAATTTGTGAAAACTAAGTAATAGGTATGTAAAATATGTCTTTACTTAATATTATGATTCTAGAAAATATGTTTAAAATTGAGGTTAATAATGAGAGGCACTCGAAAAAAATCCTTAAAGATATTTGAGGCCCCTTGAGAAGGTCACGGTCAAGGACAAACCGATCTAGCCCATCATTTATTTTAAACTAAATTAAATAAATATTTAGACGCCTTTGATATCTTCGACGGTAATAAATTAAATATTATGTGTAAAATAGTAAAATTAAAGCTGTGTGTGAGCCATAAGCTCTATGCGCTGTGACCATGTATATTGTCGGTGGTCGACTCATTGTCTACGGCTTGGGACTTAAAACTAAAATGGTGGAATCGCGAACCTTGCTAATTGTAATGTCTGTCTTGTATAAAGTTATAATATAATAAATGATTAATAATACAAAGTGGTTTAAATAAATAACGAAACATACTACATATTACATGGCGCTGAGGCATCCTGCGTATAAAGCGAATAAGAAAATAATAAGAAAGGAAAATGGAACAATTACTACCTCCGCCGCCATTGACATTCAGCGGATCAAAAAAAAGAAGTTACGAAAACTGGAAACAAAGATTCGATCTGTATTTTCTCGCCAGTGGAGCAGATAAACGTCTTGTTGAAGATCAGAAGAAGGCATTACTGTTGCACTGTATAGGAGAGGAAAGACTTCAAATTTACAACAGCTTTGAGAATAAAGAAGATTTGAAATATGAGGAGGTACTTTTGCAGCTGGAGGCGCATTGTAGTCCACCAACCAATGAGACATACAACAGACACTTGTTTTTTTCAAGAAGGCAAAGAAACGGTGAGCAGTATGAGGAATATTTGACAGCTTTAAAACATTTGAGTTTGGATTGCAAATTTGAAAATCTCAAAGACAGCCTAATAAGGGATCAGATAATCCTAGGCATGAACGATGATAACCTTCGTAAAAAACTGTTAAGAATACCTGATTTGACTCTGGATAAATGTATGAACATTTGTAAAACAGCACAAGTTGCACAAAGTCAACTAAAAAATTTAAACAACAACACAAATGAAGTGGGTGCAGTGACCAGGAATTGGAGATGCAGTCGTTCTCCTTCGGGTAGCCGAGAACCTACAGCCAGGGGTCGCAGTAGAACTCCTGGTCGAACAAGTTTTGTGAGAAAACTTTCCGGCGGTGGGACGCAGCCGAGGCAACCGTTTGTTCAAGAAAAGTTTAAGACCGTGAGAGAGAAATCAAGCGAGCATTTGAAGAAAGACTTCGGTGCGGCAAGACCATGTGGAAAATGCAACAAGTTTCATGGATATGCACAGTGTCCAGCATTTGGTAAAAAATGCATGAAGTGCAATAAATTAAATCATTTTGCATCTTGTTGTACATTTAAGTGTTCAGTGGTTAACAGTGAAAAAGAGTTACAATATAGAATAGATACAGTATGTACAACAAATGTAGTATGTAAGGAATGGTATATAAATATTAAGGTAGACAGTAAAAACATAAAATTTAAAATAGATACAGGTTCTCATGTAGACATTATGAATAAAAATACAATGAAACAATTATTATTGAAATTATATAAATGTAGGAATGTAAGATTGACAAATTTTGACGGATCTAGAATTAAAATACTTGGAGCTTGTGACCTAAAATTGAGATATAAAGGCAATGATTGCCTATGTAAATTTTTTGTGGTAAACTTTGACACACCATGTATTTTAAGCTATTCCACTGCTCTAAGACTAGGTATCATAAATAATGTAAGTTTGATAAGCAAAAATGATGTAGTATCAGAATATAGTGAATTATTTAAGGGTCTGGGTGAGTTGAAATATGAATATGATATAAAATTGAAAGAAAATTGTATACCTATTGCGGAAAGGCCTAGAAAAATTCCATTTAAATTACAAGATCAGATTAAAATTGAATTAGATAAATTAGAGAATTTAGGTGTTATCAGGAAGGTAAATGAGCCTACTGAATGGGTCAATTCCATGGTTATAGCAAAAAAAAGTGATGGTTCTATTAGACTTTGCCTTGATCCACAAAATCTGAATAAATATATAATTAGGGAAAGGTTTAAGATGAGTACTTTTGAGGAATTAGTTGCTAGAATGCCTAATGCAAAATATTTTTCTGTACTTGATGCGTCTAAAAGTTTTTATATGATTAAATTATCAGAAAAAAGTCAGTTATATACAACATTCAATGCTGGGGATTTTGGTAGATATTGTTATAAAAGATTACCTTTTGGCTTAAACTCTGCACCTGAGGTTTTTAGTAAATGCTTTCATGATACATTTAGTGACATCAAGGGGGTAGAACAATATGTTGATGAATTGCTAGTATGGGGTGAGTCCAAAGAGTCCCATGACAAAAGATTAAGACAGGTTTTAAATAGAGCTAAAGAGACCGGTGTAAAATTTAACAAAGATAAATGTCAGTTCGGTGTGACTGAGGTCAAGTATGTAGGGCACATATTAAGTAGCACAGGCATCAGACCTGATACAGAGAAAATAAGAGCCATTGTTAGTATGAAGGAACCCACCAATAAGAAGGAGTTGCAAACATTTTTAGGAATTGTTACTTACATATCCAAGTTTATTCCTAACTTATCTGATATTACAAATTCATTGAGAGAATTAGTAAAGAAAGATTCAATTTTTGTTTGGGGTAAAAAACAAGAGGAAGCTTTCAATAAAATAAAACAAATTTTAACTACAGAACCAGTTTTACAATTCTTTGAGACTAATAGTCCTATTACCTTGTCAGTTGATAGTAGTAGTACAGGGTTAGGAGCAGTATTATTGCAACATAATGCACCAGTAGCTTACGCTTCTAAAGCTTTAACTGAGTCGCAGAAAACATGGGCACAAATAGAGAAAGAACTGCTAGCTATTGTATATGCGTGCGAAAAGTTTCACCAATTTATCTATGGTAAACAAATTACTGTAGAAACCGATCATAAACCTCTTGAACAGATTTTTAAAAAATCAATGAATGAAACACCTTTAAGATTGCAAAAATTAAGAATGCGTATTCAAGGATATGACTTGTGTATTAAATATAGACCTGGTAAAGAATTGTTAGTAGCTGACGCGTTATCTAGATCCTATGTACAGGACAGTATATGTAATCAAGATATTGATGAAAAGATAGAAATGCATGTATGTATGATTATAGAAAATTTAAGTATTAGTGAAAACAAATTAAAAATATTTCAAGAAGAAACGAGTAAAGATCAAAATTTATTATTATTAATTAATTATATTCAAAATGATTGGCCTAAGTACTCTGATATTCCATTTCAATTAAAATTCTATCATTCAATTAAAGAAAGCTTATGTGTGGCTAGTGGGTTAATATTTAAAGATTCAGCAGTACTAGTACCTAAAGCGTTACGTTCTGATATGTTAAGACAAATTCATTACAATCACATGGGCTATGAAAAATGTAAGAATAGGATTAAAGACTTGTTATATTGGCCACATATGAACAAAGAAATAGAAGATATGATAAAAAATTGTGACATTTGTTTACAGTATCAAAAAAGTCATAGTTTTGAACCGTTAACATTAAGAGAAGTTCCTGATAAACCATGGAATATGGTAGGAGCTGACATGTTTTTCTTTAATAATAAAATTTTCTTATTAGTAGTAGATTACCTTACTAAATATATAGAATTATGTGAGCTAAAAAATCAATCAGCTGAGGAGCATAAAAAGCTTTGAAATCAACTTTTGCTAGATGGGGAATTCCTGAATTGTTGTATACAGATGATGGATCTCAATATAGAAGTTCTGTATTTATAGACTTTTGTCAGCAATATGGTTTTAAACATAAAACTTCAACACCCTATTATGCTAGGTCAAATGGGATGGTTGAACGTCATATTCAAACAGTTAAAAAGATGTTAAAAAAATGTTTATTAGAAAATAAAGATATAGATTTGGCTATGTTAGAATATAGGAACATGTCTATTGATGATAATTTAAAATCGCCAAACGAAATGATGATTGGTAGACAGGTGGCTTCGTCCTTACCTGTAAATAGAAATGGTTATGAGTCAAAATATAAGAAAATAAAAAATTATGTACAAAGAAAAAATGAAAGTTACAAAATGTACCATGATAGGAAACATAAAGGAAAAGGGATAAAATTTTATAATGAGCAAAATGTATATATTAGAGATAGAAATAAGAATAGATTAATTCCGGGTAAAATTGTAAGAGAAAGGGATAATGACAGAAATTATGAGGTGTTATTGGAAAATGGACGGAAAGTTATTAGAAATAGATATCATATATTTAAAGGCTCAAAATATAAAAAATTCAATTTAAAAAATACTTATGACTATGATGATGAAGATTTGGATTGTATAATGGAAAAGTATGCAATTCAAAGGAACATTGACAATGATGACTGTAATAATGATGATTGTAATAATGTAGATAGTGACATTGATGATTATTATGACGTGGAACAGGTTGATAGGGAAAATGAGTTAGATAATGAACAGCCTAGTAGGGACATGGTAGCTAAGGAAAATGAGTTGGATAATGAGGAGCCTAGTGGGGACACAGTAGTTAAAAGTAAACCTAAAAGGGTCACATTTAATTTAGACCATGATGATGATGGTGGTACAAGATCTAGGAGTGGTAGAGTTATAAGGAAGCCGGATTATTTGAATGATTACTTTTAAGAAAGAAAAAGGGATGTGAGCCATAAGCTCTATGCGCTGTGACCATGTATATTGTCGGTGGTCGACTCATTGTCTACGGCTTGGGACTTAAAACTAAAATGGTGGAATCGCGAACCTTGCTAATTGTAATGTCTGTCTTGTATAAAGTTATAATATAATAAATGATTAATAATACAAAGTGGTTTAAATAAATAACGAAACATACAACATATTACACTGTGGTTAAGTAGGTATAAGAAAAGCAATAAATATAAATACATATTTCGATTCATTTGATAAAGCGCGTCTACTGTGGAAAAATTATTTTTACATCAAAATTAATTTCATGAAAAAAAAGACACTTTTTGGCGGGAAATTATTGATATTTAATTATTTTATGTATTATTCTTAGTAATTTGATTTCACCTTTTAGAGTTAAATTTCCAAGGCAACGTATCTTGACGTTAATATTAAAACCTGCTTCAATAATAATGATTGGACTGTGAAAATTGTGAATTGGGTAGTTCTTCGAAATTTAATTCTTCGACTGATTCATATGGCCAAAATTTAATTTCACTTTCAGCTCTTTAAGATATGTTCATTATGAAAACGGGTATACCAAAAACATATATTTGAATGAGGGACTTGTTTTTATAAAGCAGTTTTCAAGATATCGACGTTCAAATATTTTGTGCCCATATGAATCAGAATTTGTTACAAATGAATCAGAAACAGGAATAAAAATTAAAAACTTTATGTAGATAGACTCTGTATTCAGAAAATAATCATATTTTAAAAGTTAAATTAATATTTAAAATCATATGAAGTCAAAGTTAAGGAGGTACTTGTGTACATAATGAACATATCTTAAAGAGCTGAAAGTGAAATTAAATTTTGGCCATATGAATCAGTCGAAGAATTAAATTTCGAAGAACTACCCATTTCACAATTTTCACAGTCCAATCATTATTATTGAAGCAGGTTTTAATATTAAATTTTAGTGGCCTTATGTACGACATACAGAGTCCAAACGTTTTCTTTGATTAAAACAGATAACATTAAAATAAAAAGTGACGGAGATAAGATTGTAATATACAGATATGATTATCAAGTCAGTTTTGTGTTTGCCCTTTTTCCGCGAAATTGTTTCGATTTGTCTGGCCACAATTTGTTGTTTGACTTGTCTATGACTCGAGACTTAAGATCTTCGAGTATCATGATCATCTCTTAATTACTATGAAGCGTCCCCACAGGGGCGCGCGCGACAGCACAGAGTATAAGTTTCAAGCACAGCGTCCACGCCGGCCGCGTAGGCTGCGCGTCTACGTGACCCGAAAAATTGCTGGCTGGACTGCGTCGTCTTTTGCTAAATTTTATCATAGACCCCTCATACAGGAGTAAATCTTGCAAAATCCGTTTGTTTGCCGTCCCATAATAATGATTCAGAATTAACTTAATCTTCCTTTAATGATCAATTGTATTGAAATAATTTAAATAATTGAGTTTTTTGTATTGAAAAAAAAAAAAAGATCAATTTTTCACTCTTCGTATTTCATTTATCGTGTAGAGATAAACTCACGATAAATACTGACAAAACTCAATCTCTAAACATCTACCTGTTAATTTGTATCGAAAATGAAACCACGAAATATTATATATGATCAAACGAACTTCTCAAGTGAAGTTCGATCAATATAATATGAGTGGTTTCATTTGAAGATACAAATCACCCACCCACCCCTATCCCAGTTTTGTAAAATACGGAAAGAGTGAAATTAAATCGTTACTTTAAAAGAATGAACTGTCATGGCGACGTACCTATAGGGAGGAGATCGAATACTAATTTTTAATCGAGATATAAATATTCGATACTAAATTAATAAATAAATATAAAATTCTTAAAGCGTGCGAGTGTTGCCTTGTAGGTCAAAGGACTACCTGTTAATTTGTATCTTCAAATGAAACCACTCATATTATATTGATCGAACTTCACTTGAGAAGTTCGTTTGATCATATATTATATTCTGATAAAGACAGACGACTTTGAATAGTATAGGAACATAATATTAGCTATTAGTTTGTGAACGATGTGTGGCCGTAATCGAGACCTTGTTTCTATTTATGCCTATATTTTATTTTTCTGAATTGTAACATAAATTGAATAAATATAATTTAAAGTTGTTAATTAAGTATACCTACCTACCTAATTAAAAATTAAGTTTTTCTACATAATTGGACATTATTAGTTCATTTAGCTTTTACTTAATTGACTTGTACCTACACTGGACCTTACGTCAAGAATGTTAAGTGTGCTAAGGTGGTGCTAAGCCAACGAGATATACTATATCGTTGACTGTAAATAGATATACTTACCTATAAAATAAATAAATAACATGATTATATCGTTTTGGGTGTCACCCACCCAGTTATAAAATTAACAATATTAAAAAAAACATACGCTTCATATTATGCAATTTAAAAAAAAAAAAACAATTTTATTGAAATTTTGGCGCTACTGTTTGACTGACAGACGTGACCTTGTTTAGCATTAGTTCCATAAATTGTCTTATTTGTAGATGTCGCCACTGTCTTTGTAAGTACACATACTGATAAGCACAGATGATAAGTTTCGTCGGTATTAAAGTCATTAAAGACTCGCGCACAGCGATAGCAGTAACAACTGAATATAAATTTGTGAAAACTAAGTAATAGGTATGTAAAATAGGTCTTTACTTAATATTATGATTCTAGAAAATATGTTTAAAATTGAGGTTAATAATGAGAGGCACTCGAAAAAAATCCTTAAAGATATTTGAGGCATCTAGAGAAGGTCACGGTCAAGGACAAACCGATCTAGCCCATCATATTTTATTTTAAACTAAATTAAATAAATATTTAGACGCCTTTGATATCTTCGACGGTAATAAATTAAATATTTTGTGTAAAATAGTAAAATTAAAGCTGTGATTAAGTAGGTATAAGAAAAGCAATAAATATAAATACATATTTCGATTCATTTGATAAGGCGCGTCTATACTGTGGAAAAATTACTTTTACGTCAAAATTAATTTCATGAAAAAGACACACTTTTTGGCGGGAAATTATTGATATTTAATTATTTTATGTATTATTCTTAGTAATTTGATTTCACCTTTTAGAGTTAAATTTCCAAGACAACGTAACTTGACGTTAATATTAAAACCTGCTTCAATAATAATTATTGGACTGTGAAATGCAAAAAGACGTTCAAATTCGACGCGCCAATTTTTAAAAATTAGCGTATTGAAACAAAAACAAACGCTTCAGCTTGTATTTTATATTATACTTATAATAAAGCCCGTCGCACACGTAGCTATAATTATATATTAATATAAATTATAGCAAGGCATATTAGGATATAATTATTTTCTATACAAATATTGGAGTCAATATAATATATATTTCTATGACGTCACCAACGTATACCGTAATATATTATAGCACAGTATATTATAGCTACGTGTGTGACGGGCTTGAGACAAGCGATGTAGCTACGCTACTGTTTGTACCATTAATTCTACTTAATTAAAATTAATGAAATCTGTATTTTCCAGTCAGATAATGGACGTAATAGTCATAGGATGCGGTGCTTCGGGCATCGCCGCACTGAGGAAACTGCACGACGCTGGACTTAAGGTCGTGGCTCTTGAAGCAGCCAACAGAATTGGTGGAAGAATATTGTCTGTTGACTTTGGCGCTGGTACTATCGATTTGGGAGCCGCTTGGTAATCATTTAACATTTTATTTCATCATTATAGGTATTTAACATAACTTTTTTCTTTGTAAACCTATTGGAATTGAAACAAACACAAAATATTATGGAAAACTTTACTGCAATCTGCAATTCATAAGTGAAAACCGCATTCAAATCTGTTAACCAATTTTAAGGGCGCTCCACTGGCTACATTAATTTTCACATTTCAATATTAAAAACCAATATTTTTATTACTAAGCAAGATTCTATCCTACTATCCTACTATCCTTCCTACTATATATATATATATATATATATATATATATATATAAACTATAAAGCCGTTTAATATTATAAATGCAAAAGTTTGTGTGGATGTATGGATGTTTGTAACTCTTTCACGCAAAAACTACTGAACCGATCATCATGAAATTTTGCATACACGTTGTCTTGGACACAGAAAGGACATAGGGTACCTTTCATCCAGAAAAAAGTACTGCTCCCGAGGGGTTATCTAAAATTAAGGAAACTAACTCCTGGCTAAGTATAATAGCAATAACGATGTCAGGCGATATATTGCTTTTTCAACGCGGACGAAGTCGCGAGTACCAGCTAGTTTTGTTTATAAAAAGAGAACCTACAATTTGAAGAGGGAGGGGGGGGGGCACCAGTTACCATACAAACTATAATAAGTAGATACATATCATAATACAATTATTTTAAACTTAGGTGTCACGGAGAGAAAAACAATAAAGTATTTGAAATAGCAAATCCTCTCGGCCTTCTTGAATATCCAGAGCCCGATAACAAATACTTCCTTCTTTCAAATGGAGAAGCGCTTCCAAATGATACTGGCGAGGCTATAGTCAATGCCCTCAACGAACAAGTCGGAAAAGCCAACAAAAATAACGCTAAATCTATTTCCGAGTGTGTTCAAGACGCGTAAGTACCATTTTTTTAATTCCACACCTCTGGAAGGTATTACCATAAATATACCATACTTACAGTAAACAATATTTTGTCTATGGTGTTACCAAAGATAAAATATTACTTGTTAACTGACCGATTACTGTAATAAAACCCGTAAACCGTAACCCGTAAGTCCTTACTTATTGGCCGGTTTCTAGAATATAATACATGTATAAGTAAATTACTCAGTGTTTCATAATACAATTTAGCATTTATATCCTTAAGGCTTTAGAGCTAGGATATAACATTTCGAAAAAAATAACATTGAAAAGAAAGGACAAGCCTTATTAAACTAACGTTTTATCCGTAGATACTACCTTATTTAACGTTTTATCCGTAGATAATACTTATGCGAAAGTTGGTATGGACGTATGGATGTTTGTAACACTTTCACGCAAAAACTATTGAAACGATCACCATGAAAATTTGCATACACGTTGTCTGGGACACCAGAAAGGACATAGCGTACCTTTCACCCAGAACGCAGACGAAGTCGCGGGCACCAGCAGCTTAGTGTCTCATAAATTTCAGAATCAAAACAAATCCAGTTCTCCGAAAAGATGAAAAGTTGGCGAACTACTTCGTGGAATGGTACAAGAGGAACAATCAAGTCGGAGGACAGACTGACCAACGCTATGGAAAGTCACTGAAAGGGCTCGAGGAGTTTTGGAACTACGATGAAGGGTTAATGTTGAATTGGAAAGGGAGGGGATATAAAACCATATTGGACGTATTACTGGTACGTTAAAGAAAAGTATAAACCATTGATGCCAGAACCCATTACCCTATCTCTAATCTTATCTTATCTCTTGTCTTATCCTTATCTCTTATGTTTAATCCTTTTATGGTCGGCAACGCACTTGCAGCATGTTACTGGCGACGGTAGTCATTTACCATCAAGTGGACCGTCAGCCTGTCTGTGATCAAAAAAATGCTTATCAAATTACATTTAATCAAAAACTAATCACAATATCACATCTCAATGAGCAGCCAAATCGTCGAACGGTATACTTCGAAACTAGGCACATCACGAACTGCCGGATTATATGATCGGCCGCCGACATATAAAATGAATAGGGCAATTTCGTAATTAAATGCTTTCCTATGGAGTCTGTATAATCGCCAAAATAATTTTTAATATACCTAACTTGTTTTCAGAATAAATATCCTGACCCTTCAAAGGCGATTCCAGTGGAAATACTGCTGAACAAGGAAGTGGAAAGCATCAAATGGATGAAGAGTCAATCATCGCCAAGCCAAGTGAACCCGCTCGTGCAGGTCACTTGCAAAGATGGCAGCTTGTATGCCGCTAAAAGTGTTATTGTCACTTTATCAGTTGGAGTGCTCAAGGAAAGGTAGGGGAACACGGGGTAATCGGGGCCACTGGGTAATGAGAGCCAATCTCATTATTCTCAAGTTAGTTCCGGTTTTGTTTCTTATAGTACCTAGGTATAAAGGGACGCGGAGGAATAAGTGAAACCCATTGCATCGCTTACTATTACTTAGTTGACTTTTAGTTAAATAATTTGGTGGGTAAATCGACAGCAAGCAGGTTTTTGAGGCAAACAAGGACGACATAACATACAAGGACAAATTTTGAGTATTATTTTATTAGGAGAATTTTCACTTTTAACCTGTAATTTTATAATAAAAAATTGTTTAAAAGTGTTACTTTATGTAAATGATCAACTGTATTTTAAGAATAATATGAAAATTTAAGACGGAGTGTTTGGGCCCCAAATTCGACTCCTATTACCTACCCCAAACTTTGGAGTAATAGAAATCGAATGGCTCTTATTGGCCCATTTCATTAATTTTTTAATTACTTGTTTCAAATGCCTTGAAAACTAGATCTCCCCTCAAGAGAGTTAATGATGGTAGGTAACATTTCTCTGCATCGAACAGCCAAAAGTTTAAAATCCTATATACCCTAGATTTTTGCAAAAGCGATACCGCAAATTAGAAAATCAAAAAGGAAATCAATATTTTCTCCAACGGATTCTAACTAATCGCCTATATCGTGTGACTAATAAGTATTTATTTTGATTTACAGACACAGCACAATTTTCAACCCTCCACTGCCTATTGAAAAAGTGAACACTATAAACAATCTAGGATATTGTGTTTTGGCGAAAATTTACGTTGAATTCGAGAAGCCTTGGTGGCCAAAAACACCCGCAAACTTCACCATCCTATGGCGTGATGAGGATAAGTCGAAGTTCTCGCAGAAAGACCATTGGATAACCGAAATTTATGGCTTGATCACTGTGGAACACCAACCGAACGTCCTCCTGTTTTGGCTGTACGGACTCGGAGCTGAAGAAATGGAAAAAGTGAGCGAATCCGGGGTGAAAGCTGGTATAGAGACACTATTGAAGACCGCTTTCCACAAGTTCAACGTCACTCCTATCAAATCTATTATAAGGTAAATTATCTTGCTAAACAAAATGGTTTTAAAACACTTTTAAAATAAATTCAGACATAAATCAAAAGGAGAATACAATAGCACTTTGATTTTTCTTATAAAATACTAGCTGTTGCACGCGACTTCGCCCGCTTAACTTTATAAAATATTGGCTATATTTTACTCGCTGATAATGTAGCTTTCCATAGGCGAAACAATTTTTAAAATGTTTGAGTTTATTCATTACAAACATACAATAATATTCTCTCTTTATATAAGTAAAGGCCCGTCACAAACGTAGCTATTGTATATATATATTAATATACCGTGCTATACCTAATATATATTATAGCAAGCTACCACACATGGAGAAGATGTTCATTGATGGACGTAATATGCCTTGCTATACCATAATTATGCAATAATATAAATTACGGTATACGTTAGTGACGTCATAAAATATATGTATTATAGCTGTGTGTGTGATCACTCGATTTTTATAGAAAATATAACGTAATATGTATCACTATAATTTATTTTAATATATATATTATAGCTACGTATGTCAGACGGGCTTTAATCTAATATATAAAATTCTCGTGTCGCGGTGTTTGTTGCCAAACTCCTCCGAAACGGCTGGACCGATTTTGATGAAATTTTGTGTGCTCATCGGGTAGGTCTGAGAATCGGCCAACATCTATTTTTTATACCCCTAAATGTTAAGGGAGGTCCACCCCAAAAATTTATTTTTTATTTTTTCGCAAAATTCGCAGCTGACGTTGAGCTAGTATAATCTATAGATTTTATTTACTAATCATTTTGTTTAAACTTTTTCCCAGAACACAATGGTCTATGAATCCTTACACGAGAGGCGCGTACGCATACCGCAGTGTTGCCACTGAACAAAACGGTGGAAGCGCTGCAATACTCAGCGAGCCTTTGTACCATAGACAATTCCCCATAGTCTGTTTCGGAGGGGAGGCGACATCGCACCATAGCCACACCGACGTTCATGGCGCTGTCGAAGCTGGATTCAGGGAAGCAGACAGATTGATCGAGGCACTCAATAAATCAAACCAATAATTTTTTTTTTATAAATAATTATATTTTATTGGCCTCACATGTTTTTTTATTTCATTCAAATTCGTTCATTTCACTTATAATAAACTAGAAAGTCGTTTACAGCTTGATAATAAGACGCTTTTAAGGCTTGTAAGTTGTTATTTTTTAAAATCCTTTCTTAGCAGACTCTTACGTTATAACCTATGTCTTAATTAATAACATATTAATTAACAGACAAAAATATTAGGTTTTGAACTTATAGGATACTATTTTTAAGTAAGCTTTTACCTAGCCTTTTGCAAATTTTTAATGCCTTGAAAAATTATTTTATGTATTTTTGGTTTTTAAGTAATTCATTCATACACGCTTAAAATGATTTTTAGAAAAAATTTCTGCCATACATACCTCTTTCAACTTTCTATATTTATTTATTTTAGTATATTCATATTTACCTTGGTTACAACGTTTTTGGCAATTCAATAGTACCCACATTTTGACTAATAGAAGTTTTGACAACTTTCGATCTCAACACGTTGCCTTCTTCGTCAACATCGCACATTGTAATTTCGACCTCATTGACAATGGCCGTAGGTTCAGAATTGCTCGGTTCCTCGTCCCCTTTGAGTTTAATTTCGAAATGTTTCGGCGTAGTTTCGGTCGGTTCAGATTTTTGCACTAAATCAAATTCAAATTCGTTCGTAATGGAACCCTTCGGGCCGCTGTAACCGTCCACCACTTTCTTGGAAATCTCCAAAAGTTCAAACCTGGTTGTCATCAGACGATACATGCCGTCTTCGCATATTTGGTATCTGGAAATAATGAATAAAAGAATTAGTAACTAGTGGAGGTAGAGCACACTTGCACGGAACTAGGGACAATAGGGACATTCTATCAGGCCTCTCTTGTCATCATCACGTACGATACCATTTGGTACAAGAATCGAGGGTACTTTTAATTTTAATTTTAATAATACAATTAAAAATAATTGGCAATTATTATTTATGAATAAAACCATTTTTTTTATGAATAGTATCTTCGATTATTATCTAACAGAGATAGGTCGCTTTTGTAATTTGCCGAGCACGGCACGGCACGGTAATACCGTGGGCGTCTCAAGTATTTTTGTGGCCGTCGACGCCGTGCCGTGGATGATAAATTAAAAGCGTCTGCATACCATTACATACATTTTGCTTTCCTATCTTATCGTGACGGTAAAAACGTGCCGTTCCGTGCCGTGCCGTGCTACGGCAAATTATAAAAGCGACCAACCAACCATTTAAGTACATCTAAGTGCAACCATAGATTTAGTATTGCTAAAATCTATGTCTATGTCATGTCTATGTACAACACTAGCTACACCATAAACATAGTATACAAGTATACTATGTCTATGAGCTACACCACATACACAGTACATATAAATAATGAAAAGATTTATAGTGTAGTCTGTATAGTTTGTGTACAGTCTCGATTTAACTGTCGTCGTAGTCGTAGTCGCATACCATACCAATACCACCAACGGGCCAACCAACGCGTAGCATTCCAGAGGTCATTGCGTGTTGTTGGTTTTATTCAACTCATATCACCTCTTACATGATGGTGAAGATTCTCTTCTCTTTGAATCTGGTAGCAGAGCGTGATTAAATGAAACATCCAAATTCTAATGTGCACATTATCCCATATAATATTTACTTTCTTATTTTCATTTCAAAAACACATACCTACATTATAAATAATATTTTAATAACTATAAAATATCACTAAACCCTCTAACAAAACTGACTAAATAATTTTCTATGACATCGAAAATTCTTTAAGACATTCTTCTCAATTTAAACCCTAGTTCAAAATCATTTCTTTTTAAAATCAGCCAGTGATATTTAAAATTCAATTTCTCAACATCCCCTCTGAATCTTAAATATCTGGCTGACTATCCTAAACCATCTTTAAACACTAATCTAAATCCTTTTAATAACTCTCAATACTATAACATCTTCATCAATACAAAATATCTATTTCAAAATTACAAAATTCTACTCAACCTCTGTGAGTCAACAACACTACTCAAATCCATGAGCCTTCAAAGTACGAAATATCTACTTCCACATTACAAAATTCTACTCAACCTCTGTGAGTCAACAACACTACTTAAATCCATGAGCCTTCAAAGTACAAAATATCTACTTCCACATTACAAAATTCTACTTCAACATTATAAAACCTCTACTTCCTCTCTATACTTCAATACTATAAAACTCCTACATACTTACTCACTTCAACATATAAAACTACATTACCCTATTCTCCCTATCACATCTCTTATTATATAAACATTAAAACCCACTTTAAACTAATTTTAACACCACACTCAAAATACGTGGGTAAGTACATGCTTTTCTTTTTCTTGCTTTTTCATATCCTTGCCAAACTATCAATAAAAACAATAAAAACTTCAATAACAAAAAAATTTCAATAAAAACAAATTTATTGAAATTTTGGCGCTACTGTTTGACTGACAGACGTGACCTTGTTTAGCATTAGTTCCATAAATTGTCTTATTTGTAGATGTCGCCACTGTCTTTGTAAGTACACATACTGATAAGCACAGATGATAAGTTTCGTCGGTATTAGTCATTAAAGACTCGCGCACAGCGATAGCAGTAACAACTGAATATAAATTTGTGAAAACTAAGTAATAGGTATGTAAAATATGTCTTTACTTAATATTATGATTCTAGAAAATATGTTTAAAATTGAGGTTAATAATGAGAGGCACTCGAAAAAAATCCTTAAAGATATTTGAGGCCCCTTGAGAAGGTCACGGTCAAGGACAAACCGATCTAGCCCATCATTTATTTTAAACTAAATTAAATAAATATTTAGACGCCTTTGATATCTTCGACGGTAATAAATTAAATATTATGTGTAAAATAGTAAAATTAAAGCTGTGGTTAACTAGGTATAAGAAAAGCAATAAATATAAATACATATTTCGATTCATTTGATAAAGCGCGTCTACTGTGGAAAAATTATTTTTACATCAAAATTAATTTCATGAAAAAAAGACACACTTTTTGGCGGGAAATTATTGATATTTAATTATTTTATGTATTATTCTTAGTAATTTGATTTCACCTTTTAGAGTTAAATTTCCAAGGCAACGTATCTTGACGTTAATATTAAAACCTGCTTCAATAATAATGATTGGACTGTGAAAATTGTGAATTGGGTAGTTCTTCGAAATTTAATTCTTCGACTGATTCATATGGCCAAAATTTAATTTCACTTTCAGCTCTTTAAGATATGTTCATTATGAAAACGGGTATACCAAAAACATATATTTGAATGAGGGACTCGTTTTTATAAAGCAGTTTTCAAGATATCGACGTTCAAATATTTTGTGCCCATATGAATCAGAATTTGTTACAAATGAATCAGAAACAGGAATAAAAATTAAAAACTTTATGTAGATAGACTCTGTATTCAGAAAATAATCATATTTTAAAAGTTAAATTAATATTTAAAATCATATGAAGTCAAAGTTAAGGAGGTACTTGTGTACATAATGAACATATCTTAAAGAGCTGAAAGTGAAATTAAATTTTGGCCATATGAATCAGTCGAAGAATTAAATTTCGAAGAACTACCCATTTCACAATTTTCACAGTCCAATCATTATTATTGAAGCAGGTTTTAATATTAAATTTTAGTGGCCTTATGTACGACATACAGAGTCCAAACGTTTTCTTTGATTAAAACAGATAACATTAAAATAAAAAGTGACGGAGATAAGATTGTAATATACAGATATGATTATCAAGTCAGTTTTGTGTTTGCCCTTTTTCCGCGAAATTGTTTCGATTTGTCTGGCCACAATTTGTTGTTTGACTTGTCTATGACTCGAGACTTAAGATCTTCGAGTATCATGATCATCTCTTAATTACTATGAAGCGTCCCCACAGGGCTGCCGTCATACCAAAGAAAGCGGCTAAGTGACAAATGTAAGTTTCGAGAAAAACGCAAAAAACTTTCAAAATGAAATTTCTTGAGTATTTGTCAACTTATCATAATTCCGTTTATATGAAAAATTAGACAAAAAATTTTTACATCTTGTAAATATTTTTTAAGTAATAATATTAATCATTTTAAACAATTTAACGAGAGTTTTTCGCTCTAGTTTAGACTTTAAAAGCTTTTTTGGGATTGTAATAAGATCTAAAAGGCCGTTAAATATATCGTAGAGTCCTTTTAGCTTAGATTTGCTAGTTAACTTTATGTTATAATTATTGTATGCAGGCGTTAAGTGACTCAAATATACTACAAAGCGGTTATTGACAATAACGACGTTTTAGACTATTACAGTATATAAAAACGCTTACCGCATGCTTGATTAAAATGCAGTTAAAATAACTTTACTACTTTTTAGATTAGCAATTGAAATAATTTTATAAGTTCAATTATTGATACAAGCCGTAATGGGCTAATAATACACTAATAAGTCGTTAAATACTTAACAATTTATATAAAGCCGCTTTTTAGCATATTATCATATTTGAATGTTTGAGCGTTGTAATAAAAAGAATGGAGTTATCCTAAAATACAACAAGACTGTAGCATGGTGAAATTAACATTTATTCTTTAAAACAAACAACTAACTCTAAAATAAACTTATTTTTTAATAAGAAAGAAAAAAAAACCACAAAAATTTAAATAAACTTCTAATCATAAACTTCGTAGGTAGAACAAAACCTTATCATCACCTTATTAAATTCATTAAAAAAAATTGAGATCAATTTTTGGCTTTTATCCGTCTAATTTGCATTTCAAAATTTCCTTACTTATACTTACCAGTGACGAGTGGTCATACATACTCCTTACTGACTACTCGTCGTTGGCAATCCACCTTATAAGCATAATAAGTAATAAGTATACACCTTATAAGTAGACCAGATATCTTATTTAACAAGTTATCCTTTTTCTCTTGCAAAATCCCCCTTGGAATTTCGCAGAATTTAATTATTGGCATCAGTTTGTCTCGATTTTTTATAAAGACATCCTTCTTAAAGCAGAGTTGGAGCTCTTCTCCGTCGAATAACCTATGTTGAAATAAACCATGGTCATTTTACTTATGTAGGCTCTGGGATTGGAGGTTTGTATCCGTCTCATTGATGTATTGTCGAGAAAAGTAGTCCTTCACAACTACTTTTCCTTCACCTACAATGCTGACAAAATGGCAGAAGTCATATATTTTGCTTTTTGTTCTTCATACCTAGTTCTACTTGGTAATAGAAGCTATCACAGCTCATGAAGGTGTGGCCTCTTTCAAAATAATACAGCTTTATATTTTGTGATCGTATTTCGTCACTATTAATTAAATACACCAGCATCGAAAAAAACAGCCAATTTTTGTTCTGACCCGTGCAATTGTCAAGCCAAACAACTAGTCAAATTGCGTTCTAGACCGTTTGAGACCAACCCAAATATTTATATTTTTAACGTCACGGTAATGCAACAGAAATGCGTAAAATGCACTTATTACGTCTTCTTGCTTTTTGCCTTCATTTTGAAAGTTTTTTGCGTTTTTCTCGAAACTTACATAAGTATTTTGTCACTTAGCCGCTTTCTTTGGTATGACGCCAGTAGAGCCCTCGATCATTTGACGTTTGTGATGGCTATACCTAACCGCGCGAACTGCATTTGACTGCTATTTAGTGTAGAATTGCTACTTAGCCGCCTTATTGATAATATTAAATATGATAATAATTCTTGAAATACTAAATTACAAAGCAGTCACTGCTTTTTTGATTAGTATTTAAGTCGATAATATCGCGTTTGATTCTTGCCAAAAAAGCGGCTAAGTGCTCTTAACGTCAATTTATACAATTTTATTTGAAAAACTGCCTTTTAGGTTATACACGAGTTTCTTATTTTACCTAGGGTAATTCTTAAAATGGTGGTTAAATAAATGTAACTGTTTTTTAGTGTATTAATAAGTCGTAACCGCTTTTTAGCTTATAACATATTCATATTTGTTTGTAAAACTTAAGCAGTTATTGCCCATTAACGGCCATTTAGTTTATTTTAAGCACTTACCGACTTTTTAGAAAATAAA